>OY743181.1:47798636-48998636 GCA_963555705.1 Ligustrum vulgare | reverse complement strand
CTAAATTCTATGTTGGGATGAACGATGTAACCTAGTTAATTATTTTAATTTCATATTCCTTGTTTTAACGATTCAATGCATGTGTTGATTTATTATTGCGTTTAACGCGTGAATAAATTGACCACTCTTTCATGATTTCATGTGTTATTTTCATAATCCGAGAGGTGAGTTAATAACATAGATCTAGATAATAAATTCGATAATTGAACGAGAGATAGAGATATACTCTTGTTATTATTGCGATCGTGTGTGAATTCTTGTATGTAATGCATCTAGATGAGGAATATTCAGACCCGTTGTAGAGATACAATGTTGACTTATTTAGGTAGGTTTGATTTAAACTCGAGAGAGGAATCTCAATTTGAATTAGTGAATTCGATCGAACACATATTTAGGAAATAGAACATGGAATTGGAATTGATTTAATTAGTTAGGTGAATTCATGAATCCCAACTACTTTACAATCTTATTTGAAAATAAAACAATTTAACAAGTATTTTTAATTCATTAGTTCAATTTCTTAATTCTAGATTTTTATTCTTCAACTACTTTCATTTGTTCAAATAAAGTTAAGAACTGACATATTTCGGTACTTAGTAAACAATCCTCGTGGGAACGATCACTCGACTCAAAAAGTCACTTTATTACTTGATTGTGATATCGTATACTTGCGATTTTACACAACACTGTACCATTGGAAGCATAATCTGCGATTTACATCATTCTCAAGGCCAGGTGGGAGCCGTCAAGGTTGCGACTCAACCTTTTTTTAAAATAAATAATGATTTTTTGGAGATTTGATTGAAAAGTCAAATATTGTGGGCTTGATTTTTAATGAATTGTTTAGATTAAGTGATGTAAAAAATGAGAAAATTTTAACGAAAATCAAACAAGGGCATAATTTGATTTGCAAATGTTTTCCCTTAGGTTGTGTTTGACAACGATGATGGAATTTTGGGTGGAAAGAAAATGAATTCTAGGGAATTAGATTTCAGGAAATTGAATTCCTAGGAATTTGAAGTTTAAGTGTTTGATTGGTTTAATTTTCTAGGTTAAAAAGTGGAGAATTTTCTAAATTTTGTTGTTTGATTGATATTATTTTTCATTGAAAATATGGCAAAATTTAGCCATTTTAAATTTAATTTTTTTTTAATTTTTTCACACATTTTGTACTTGATAATAATAATGTTAATTTTTTTTTAAAATAAATAAATCAATTAACAATAATAAAAAGATCAAACGTAACGAAAATTGTATAAAATTTTCCATAGAAAATAAAATCTTCTAAACAAATTTCTCCAAAATAATGAAAATATCGAATTTCGAGACAAGTTAGAAAACGAATTTCATAAAAAACTTTGATAATCAAACAACGTAAAAATTGAAAAATAACCTTGAATTTGAGTTTTTCATGAAAATTAAAAGTTTTCAAACCCAGCCTCAACTCCTTCTTGCATTTACATTTGACAAATAAAGTAATTGATAGAATTCGTCCTAGGACAGTTGTGATTGGGGTCTTTGACTTTTAACATTTTGTTTTGAATTTTATCCCTGTTTTACAACACTTTTAAAGAGTAATAAAATTGGTGTTTTGAATAGTGATATTTTGGAGAATATGAAAATAAAAATTAAAGAAAAATTTTGGATTTATCTGTAAAATATTTTGCCCCTATTTGGCCTACATTTTTTAGGAATAATGTGCTTTTGAATAGTATTTTTGGAAGAATATTTGATTAAAAATGTTTGAAAAGTAAAAAATGGTAAATTTGATTAAGATGAAAGATTAAGATTAAGTGATGAATAAATTTTATTTTAAAAAAATGGGGGACAAACGAGGGCTTTATTATGTGAATGTATGGTTAAAAATGAGTATGAAAAAAAAAATTGTCAAAAAGGGGCTTAATTTGTTAAATCTACTCTCGTGCCATTTTATTTATTATTGTTGATACTAAATCATTGGAAATGACATTTACATTTGATAGATAAGTAATTGATAATTTTGTTTTGAATTTTGTTAAATCAATTATTTTCTAGAGAAGAAATTGTGGTGATTGATATTAGTAGAGGAGAAAAAAATTATGTAAATGAATAATATCCATTTTAAGGCTCTTTTAATACATGTAGGATAGGATGTAGGATAAAAAAATTAGAAATAAAAGTTCGCCAAACGTTTATTTTATTATTCAATATAGTTTATTTTTTTCAGCACATTTATAACTGATTTTCTTAAAACGTGAAAATAGCAAATCAAACTTTTAGACTTGCAGTATAGTTTATAGTTTGTCGGGTTTATATAAAGTATTGGGACGTATTTACAAAAATTCCACTTGCAGACATGACACGATACAAACATGTTAACATGTTATTTTTCAAAAATTGTGGAGGAAAACATGTTAACATGCTATTTTTCAAAGAAAGTGGAGGACTGGACAAACATATTGGACTACGTCGACAAAATATTTTGAAAATGAAAAACATTAGTTACAATTATAATTAATTATAAAATTGAAATAAAGTTGTAATTGTAATTAATTAGAAACTATAATTCATTATAGATTAATGTAATTAAGTCACAATCGTAATTAATTACAATTACGATTGTGACTTAATTTGTAATTAATTAGTTATTCATATTTGTAATTGATTACAAAATTGAAATAAGTTACAATCACTAAAAGAAACTGGAGCGACGACGAAAATTAGCAATGACAGAAGTCACTATTACCCACCCTAATAGCGACAACAAAATGTCGTCGCAATAGGTTAACCTATTGGGACGACACATAGTTCGTCCCAACCAAATTTAGCGACGACACGTAATAGTCATCGCAATAGGTTTAAGCTATTGCGACAACTTCTTGAGTCGTCACAATAGTGTCAGTATTAGTGACGACTTTTATGAGTCGTCGCTAATTTTCTATTTTTTTTATATTTATACAAGTTATATTAAATTTAATTTCGTTCAAAAAAAATTAATTTGTTTAGATAAATATTTATACAATTTTCTAATTAATATATATTAGTTAATAGAAAAACAAACACAAGAATTCAAATGTCTTAATGGTTGAGAGGTCACCACTTAACCCATTGGTCAAGGGTTTGAATTTCTATATTGCACATCTATCATATGAATTAAAAAAAAATGCTCGGATTGACGAGTTGGGTTGAAATTGGGTTGAAGTAAGTAAAAAAAATAATGAAATATTTTATTTATCGAGCATCAGCCACAGGCCTAAAGTGATGACTATTATGGACGAATTTATTGTTACTATTGAGAAATAGAGATTACTTTTGGTCTTTCAAAACTGTTGAACGATTTCCTCAAATTACAAACTATTAATATGATTTTCATTGCCTGATTACATAATTTTGATAATATATTTTATATTCTTGAAATATGTTTTAAAAAAATAAGCCCCTTTGTATTTGCAGCCAAATCCATAATCATTTAAAATACATACACACACACACAACCCATCTCAATCTCTTACTCTCTTCTTTGAGAATCTCAGTCTTTAACATTCAGGAGCCCTAGTTCTTGCGATTTCATTAAGACTTCAAATTTCAAAATTGCTTCTTGAGTCCTGTTCTAGAAGCCTAGCACCCCTGTACTTTGAGACCTCTGACTTCCAATTCCAAACGACGGGCAGTGACTGAGCTCGTAAGTGAAAGCCTCTTCGGTACGGTAAATTGTAAATTGTAATTTTTATTTTTTGTAATTTCTAAGTTCTAATCTTGATTCTCTTCTTCCTCTTGCCTCTTGAGATTTGCAGTAACTAGTAGCATTGTAGGCTAGCAAGTAATTTCAATGATTGATTCTCTCATTCTCATCTCTGACACGCAAACTCAAAGCTGATCACGTACTAATTAAGTTGACCCTTGATTTTATTTTTGCAGTGTTATTGGGAAATTTTGCATAATTAATAAGTTTAAATTTTTGTGATGGCCACTTGTGAGCCCCATATTTTCTTTTTGTGAATTGGAAATTGTGATTTAGTGAATATTGGATAATTTGGAATTGTGAATTGTGATTATTAAGATTTGATGAATAATGCAATTATTGAGATTTGGATTTTTGTTTATATTGATTAAGAGATGAAAAGTTTTTTTCAACTAAAACGAAAGTCTAAACCTAGTGATTCTAGTTATAGTGGTTCTACAACTACTTTTACTATAGACCAAGAGTTGTTAGACTCTGCTAACACAAAAAAAAATTTGTACTGAATTCAATATGGATGATCTTGTGTAATATCCAGGGAAACGACCCCCAATCGAGTCATATGATCCTAACATTAAAGATGATGTTTAAAGATGATGTTAGGATGTCATACTTAGATAAAGATCCTTCTCAACCACAAGGACATGGCTTTCCAAGAAGATCGATGGGAAGTGATAATAGATTTTTTAGGAAAGAATGGTTCAATAAATTTTATTAATTGGAGTAAAGTGTAAAAAATGATGTTCCGTATTGTTTGTATTGTTATTTGTTCAAACCTGATAGAGGCAGTCAATGGGATATTCACTAAGACTGGCTTTAGAGATTGTAGCTGATAGGGTGCATAATTGTTGGTTAATTTGTGATATTTCCTCTTAATTTAATGATTTTAAATACTTAAGTTATGGATATTAATTATATTTCATGTTTTGTGGATTAAGTGGAGGATTTGGATCAAATTGGATTCAACGTCACAAATTGAAAAGAATAAGTTGAAATATCAAAAGGTGTACAATCAGAGAAAGACTTTGTGTAAGTCGTGGACACATCTTATTGTTTCAGGAAGACTTGACTTACATGAGCGAATTTTTGAAGAAGCAAAGCTAGTGATTGGACCCATGTCTATCTCCTAAATGGGTGGAAACATTGACAGAAATTATTTAGGGAAGAATACATAACTAAGGTTTTTAAAGTACACATTTTCGAAATTAAGAAACTTAAAGTTTTATTTTAAAAATCAGATCATAATTAATTATATATTTTATTATTTATGATTACAAGTCACAGTTTTTTAGGTCACAACTTATTATTGTCACATGTCACAAATCAGGTCATAAGTTTATGGTCGCAGTCACAATTTTTTAGGTCACGATTTTTTTTTGTCGCAAATCTCGAGTCAATTGGTCACAATTTTTTTCCAGTTACAAATCAAGAATTTTTTATGTCACAATTTTCACAAATCACTGTTTTTCTTGGTCACGGGTCATAAATTTTATAAGTCACAAATTTATAAAATTATTTGGTCGACTTTTTTTTTGTCACAAATTATTGATTTCTCGGTCACAAACCACAACAACAATTAATTGGTCACAACTAATTTTTGAGTCACAGTTATCAAATTATTATATTACAATAATTCAATTAAAGGTCACAAATTATCAAAATTTTTAGGTCACATCAAAACTTATTTGTTGATCACAAATCACGGATTTTGTAGGTCACAACATATTTCCCGATCACAAATCATGAATTTTATAGGTCACAAATTATTTCTCTATCACAATTTCAAAAATCATGACTTATTTATCGGTTACAACAAATCGATCACAAATCACAATTTATAAATTTTATAAATCACTCACAAATTTCAAAATAATTGGTCACAAATTAAAATTATGAGTCACAATTACAATTTAATTGGTCACAATCTCAATATTGGTCACAATTTCATCTTATCTTGCACCACCCCATCCCATCCCACCCCACCACTACGTTACAACCATCACCACGATCGACTGCTGCCCACCACCACAACCCACAGCCACCGTCGAATCACTACGTTGCACATCTATCATATGAATTAAAGAAAATGCTCGGGTTGGTAAGTCAGGTATAAATTTGGATCAGGTCGAAATTGGGCTGAAGCAAGTAAAAAAATAATGAAATATTTTATGGAAAAAGTACATAAATACATATCTAAACTAACTTTTTAAAACTAATAAACTTTGAATTTTTTTTTTTAAAAAAATCAGGATTTAATTAGTAATTACTAAATATAATATTGTATAATATAAAAATATTTATAAAGTATGTACTAAATTAAAACAAATATAATATTTAAATAAAAAAAAACCATTAAACAACATGTGTCCGTATAAATACCAGATGGCCACCTCGTTGCCAATTGCCCTACACGTGGCTAATTTTGTGGCCTGAACAGTTATCCCACATCAAATTGGGGGCATATATTATTTTTTTTGCCCCCACGCCTTTAGATAAAAAAAATCATTAAACAACATGTGTCCGTATAAATACCAGATGGCCACCTCTTTGCCAATTGCCCTACATGTGGCTAATTTCGTGACCTGGACAGTAACCCACGTCAAATTTAGGGCATATATTATTATTATTTTTTGCCCCCACACCTTCTAGGGATTCAAGGGGCCAAGAATTCAAATTCCTCACAATTCTTGAGCCTCCAAAACACCGAGGGTCCGTTTGATTGCGTGAATGAAAAATGAGTGGAAAGAAAATATTTTTAAGGAATTTGAAAGGAAAACTTGGTCAGGTGAGCCCACAATGTAAAATGTTTTCTAAGCAAAATATTGACAATCAAAAAAGGTAAAAGTGGCAAATTGCATGAAAAATGGAAAATCAATACATATAAAACATGGCCTTAGAGTCTGATTGAAAGCCCTCTTTTTCCATGAAAAATGCTCGATGAGCACCAATTTTCCATCTTTTCATGTGTTTGATTTGATAGACAATAAGGCTTCATTTGGTCTCGAAATTTTTGTACAACTTCCCCCTAAACTCATTTTCAACCGCATATTTTATGGGTCCTACCACTTTCACACTTTTCAACCACACTTTTATCCCAAAATCTAAATTTCCTCCAAAATCTCCTACATCAAACAGGTTCTAAATATTTCCCTGTAAAATAAATTCCAATTGGGGTAAACATATTGCCACTACAAATTTTATCACCACACCACATTATAACTACACCATAATTAAAACATATTTTCAATATATATGCCACATGAAATTTACAATTATAGTCTAACCCAGTAAAAACTGAAAAACCAAAAAAAAAAAAAAAAAAAAAAAAAAAAAAAAATTATTGTGGTACACTCAACGTTCTTCCCCACTAAAATCGATTTTTCTTCGAGCCTCCGATCAATTCCTGGTTTCGTCAAGTCCACCATAGTTCTGGGAGCAACCAACTTGCATTCCCCTATCCAGTTCCTTGTTTTCTTCCACTATTTTGGTTCTTCCTTTTCTTGGTGAATCGACCTGGCAGTTGTGGTGGGTGGCCCGTACGTTTCACTTCTCCTCGTCACCCTAGCCATTGCTGCAGTATTGGGAGAGTTCGTACTCTTGTTAAGACACACATATGCACTTTGAGTGGAAGAGTACCCAAGGAAAACACAGGGGTGAGAACTGGAAGCAAGCTTATGCGAAGAGTATGGTCAAAGCCAAGGGTAACAAAGGCAACCAAAGACCCGAAGTTTGGTGTAATTAGGCACGGTGTGGAAGAGGACCTGAAATGGAGACCGCATAGAAAGTCCAAGAGTTGGTAAATGGTTAATGAGATATACGGCGATAGAGAAAGCATAATCCCATAAAGTAAGAGGAACCGAAGCATGATGTAAAAGGGCTAGGCCTATCTCGACAATATGTTGATGACGACGTTCAGAAAATCCATTGTGTTCTGAGGTATGAGGTGGGGAAGTGAAGTGAGAGATGTCGTGAGTTTTAAGGAAAGATTTGAGGGCTAGAAATTCACCCCCGTTGTACGTGTATAGTGTACAAATTTTATAGTTGATTTGAGGGCTAGAAATTCAGCCCTATCGTCCGAGTATAGTGTACAAATTTTACAGTTGAATTGAGTTTCCACTTTCCACGAGTGTTTTGTAAGTTTTGAAGACATCCATCACATTTGATTTGCAAACGAGGGGATAAAGCCACACATATTTAGAGTAATGATCAACAAAAACAACATAATATTTATGATTGCGAGTAGAAATAATATGAGAGGTCCAAACATCAGAAAAAATTACATCAAGCGCCTTGGAACTATGGAACTAGTTAGAATTGAAGTTCCAAACGGCAATTTGTGAGATTTCTGACATTGGCAAGAATTACAATGGAATTTGCTGGAATCTAAACTAGTTAAAGGTGAAGAGTGAGATTTAAATAAGTCTTGGAGGAATGGATAGGAGGGATGCCCTAGACGATGATGCCAGTCGAGGAAGGAACCCTTAGAAGTCGAAAATGCAAAGAGAGGAGTGGATGTGGTCGGTGTGTCGGTCAACTCCTAGATGCCATCTCTAGTTTGTCCTTGGAGAATTGTTTCCCCCGTGGGGATATCCTTCACCTGAAACAAATAGAGAAAGTACTCAACACTAACATTATTGGATTTGCACAATTGATTGATAGATAATAAATTGCGGGACATGGAGGGAACACACATGTAAATGTAAAGTACGAGAAGGAGTAGAGAGCGTTGAGGAACCGGAGTGGGAGATAGCAAGAATGGAGCCATCACCACTATGAATTCCCTCAGTGCCAGGATAAGTAGAGTGCAGAGACATATTGTCGAGGTCACTGATCACATGGTGAGAAGATCCCGAATGGAGGACCCAGGAATCGGAAGATATGGGATTCTGGTGTGTGTAGTGAGCCACAGGGCTGGGAAAGGAGTGCCGTGGATTGGGAGAGGAAGGGGAAGGGGAAGAGTTGTTGCTTGGGAGTAGAGTACATGTGTAATGGGAGCAGCGACGGGGAAGATGACCTTGTGTGGAGCATAGTGACAAAAGCCACTATAGGGTCGTGGAGTGTAGGTAGGGTAGGGAAAGGATGGCTGGTATTGAGGCTAGTCGAGTACGGTTGCTGGTGCTAGTGGGAAGGAGAGTTCCATCGGCTGTTGTTTTTATGCTTCTGTCGGTATTGGTTCAAGGAGTGAGAGTTTGGTGGCTTGTTTGTGTAGAAAGCAGTAGTAGGGAGCTTGGGCTTTGGTTCTTGGGAAACATGTGACTCATAATTGATAAGTTTTTCATGTAACTCATCAAAGGTAATTGGTGTATCTCGAGCATGAACAGCAGCTGCGATGTCCTTGTAGTCATCAAGGAGTCCATTAAGGATCTTGACAATAAGATCTTCACTATGGACAGGAGCGTTCATCAATGCTAATTCATCTGATTTGCTCTTGATAATCTGCAGGTACTCAATGATGGAGTTGAAGCCTTTTGTTAAACTAGCAAATTGTGATTTCAATTGCATGATGCGACCAAGGGAGGGTTTGGCACATGTGTTTTCCAAGGTTTTCCATGCTTTATGAGCCTATTTGAATGTATCCATAAAGGGGATAATTGGGGGGGGAGAGAGAGCCGATTATTTCATTGAGCAAGAGTTGGTCCTGGAAAATCTAGAGCGAGAAGGCTGAATTTGGAACTGTGAGTTTGTCTTGTTTGATGGTAGGAGGCGGGCAGGAGGCAGAACCATCTATAAATTTCATAAGATCATAACCTAAGTGCAGGGTGTGAAATTAAATTCTCCAAGAGATGTAGTTGGTAGAGGTGAGTTTAAGAGGTAATTGTGCCAACACATTGATGGATATAGGAGATGATGATGCTGGTAGTGATTGTAAGGTAAGGGACGGTGGCTGTGGGTTGGAGTCTGATGGCAACACGGGATCAGTTTCCACGCCTAAGGTGTTGATGTGTGTTTCAAACATAGTGTTTTTCTTTTTAGAGAAAATGCTCTGATACCATGAGAGAGAGAGAGAGAGAGAGAGAGAGAGAGAGAGAGAATTGGAAAAACTAACATACTTCCATTAATGTTGAATGGTGAATATAAATTACAAGCATTCTTCATAACTAAGAAAAGAATCTACAGCTATATGGTAACTAAATAAGATAAAATCCTAATTAATTACAGTAGGATATGTGCACAGATGGAAAGAGATCAACAGCAAATAATTACAATTTATTTATTCCTATAAATTAATTCCCTCATCCGCTGGTTGTAAAACAAGCCTAATATTTTCCCTTCGTATGGTTGTCTTCCACTACCAGTCCTAGCAGCTAACTAGCCATGAAATTTGGTTATACAATTCATTCCACATTATTAATACACTTCAAATTCATTCACTTTTAACTTTGGTTGGCACAAAACTTCCCTGATTTCATTCTCCAAAAATGAAGGCTATTTTTTGTACAGGACAGTGCAAATCATCTGCTAATTCGGATATTTTTTTTTTTTGGTGATTTAATTCTAAAGATGATGAAAGCTTTTAGTTTGGATATATTTTTCATTAGCGTTTTGATTGACGAATAAGTTGTGGTCTTGTAAAGTTTAATGATAAATTAAAGAGGGAAAATTAGTACAAATTAGTATCTTCAATCTAGTACGACTGGTAATTCGAGAAACAACAACATAGAGTTCTTGTTGTTTCGAAATGTAATTTTTAGGAAAATGTGTGGTTAAAAAGTAGAATTTTTTTTATAGTTTTTGTGCAATATTATTTTATTAATAAACGTATGGTTAAAAAGAGGAGAGAGAAAACCATGGTTTTATTTTAATAAAAATCAAACGTGGGCAAAATGCATGGTTAATTATTAAAGATAAAAAGGTGATTAAAAAGTGATTTGAAAATTTGTGTTGTTTGTAAAGTGATTTAGCCTTTGTTTGGGAAACTACAAAAACAATTTTTTAAACAACGCAAATCTTCAAATTACTTTTTATCTTTGTTTTTGTTAAATTCCTTTGGATTATTTCATTGAGTGCTATATTTGGTGAAAGCTTAAGTTACTGGTAATTGTTTGTCATTAGCTTTTTTCATGTATTATTTGTCATTAAAACATAATTAACTAATAAAGCCAAATGGATTACCATTTGAAATTTGTTTAAACACATTCGTGCATTTTTTTTTTTTTTTTAATAGCTTCGGATTATCATGAGAAGAATTTTTTCTCAATGCAGGTAAAGAAACATGATATTGTTAACCTACACTGGGTATTTTCTGCAACTTGCCCAGGTATGCAAAAAATATCAATAGATTGCATCTATTTCATTCTAAACTTTTTTGATTGTTATAGCATATAGATTGACATAAATCTTACCATATCTTTGTAAATCATTTGAGTCTTGATTCTCATTTCTCCCGTGATCTACCCTTGCAAATAAATAATATTATTAGAATCTTAATACAACTTATAATTTCTTCCAAGACTTTTTTTCTTCCAAAAACTATATTTAAAAGAAAAGCGTTTAACTATTAATATCACTTCTAACAACTCACTATTTTTTAAGGCCCTTTTATCTTTTATTTATTTATTTTTGTTTCAACAGCAATAATTGAAAAGAAAAGAAACTATTTTTCTCATTAATTTTTTTGTCAGTAATAGTTCCTAGTCCACAATCATATTATGAGGTTTAACTATTAGTCAAAGTCTTTCTGATTATATAAGCATTGCTCATTGTTTCCTATTATATTTTGAGGCCTTATTTTCAATAAGTTGATTTAATATATAAACTCACAGCAACATTTCTACACTGATTTTATTACCATATTTATTTTGTTCATTCTGTTTAGTACATTTGTAGAATGAAAACTTAATTAATGAATCGAGGATCAATTTTAATTATGATGGACTTACATTTATGCCAAGTAAACATGTAATCGTAATGTTACACTGCATTAAGATTAGTTATAAGTAGGAAGACAAACATGTAGTTTGTTAAAGCCTCCAATACTGAATATTAACAACATAGTAACAGCAGTAAAACTAACCTTCATAGTCATCGAAAGAGTGCCTAAACTTGTGTTTTCTACTGCTTGAGGGAATGCTCATCTCTTTACACTGTCGTTTACACAATTTTTTCATCATATAGCAACCTTGCTGTTCTATTATAAATGTCCCATAATTTTTTTCATCCTTTATTTGTTCTATTAGGAACAGCATTCTAGAGCTGTCTTTCATCCATTTGTGTTAAAAGAGACTGCAATTGCAGTCTTTGATTACTGCTGACTCTCGATAAAATGGCTAGCAAAGATGTCAATTTCACCTTGCAGCCTGTGCCAGCCATTTCTATGTGGTTTCTGTGGCAAGTATTCCCAAATAACATTTCAGCAGAAGTCTTTGAAAAAAGATTGATGTTATTCTATCCATTTTCATGTATGGTCAGAATACATTGTTTTTTCAAAGATCTGTATTATTTAATGCTAGAAACAAATCATATCTATGTATACAAAATCGGATAGAGATATGAGTTGTTTCTAGAGATCTTCAATATAGTCTGTATACAGTTGCTAAATTATATTAGTCTAAAATTTATTATGAATATAAAGCAAATAATATAAATAACTTTGTTTAAAAATGAATGTATTAAAATAACTATATTTAAAAAATAAAAACTTGGTTGAATTGATGTCGTTAACAGTGTTGGCATATTCAGTCATGGTGGATGCATCGTCTAGATGGCGGATGAATTTTACTGTCTCAAGTCGAAATGAAGGAAGATGTTGCGAAATAGATGTAAATATTAATATTGATTATGTTGCATTAATTTCCATTTTTGATACTGATTATATTGTAAATGTTCACTAAAGCTTGTTTGAAAGTGCTTTTAATGTAGTCTGAAATGAACATTTAATGCATATTAAATGATTCGAAAATTTGAATTGTTGGGGGGGGGGGGGGGGGAATCAATGTATTATATTTAAGCAGATTCCCTCAGAACTTTTTACAATTGGTTCACTTGTTTGCTTAATGGTCATTTTTTTTTCTATAATTTTTTATTTTTATTTTTTTGGGCGGGAAACTTTAGGAGGGAACTTTTGCTGAACTTATTTACTTTTATATAATATATACTAGTATCACACCCATGTGTTGCACGGAAGAACAATATGAAATGATTTTATTGTAAATATCATTACAAAGTAGGAAAAAAATTGAATACATAATTCACTTTGATTAATGATACGGACCGTCAACGAATGCTTAAAATAAAAATAAATTATTATTCTCATCAATTTTGGAAAACCTCTTAAAATAATACATTGTTTATACAGTTTGTAGTTACTCACACCCGTGTGATGCACGGAAGTTCTATAAACAAAACATATTTAAACAATTGCTCAAATTTAAATTAAATAATGCAAAATTTTCAAATATATGTTGTATAGAATAAATAAAAAATTGCGTCCAAATATTTTTTACTAACGTGAATAGAAATAATAACCCCCAAAATAATATAATTTAAATAAAATAAAGTAATTGTAACAAATTAAATATATGCGATCATATATATAAAAAAATGTAACAAATTAAGCAATATTGACGATGTACGAAAGTGAAAAACAACCTCAAGATTTGTGGTGCACGAACGTGGAATTCAGCTCAAGAGATCCTTCGCATGATTAATAATTTTTAAATTTTAAATGCGATGCATTTAATTGAACATAATTAAATACATATTTAATTATATGTCATTAAAAAATTATTAATGAAAATATAAATAAAATATATATATAGTGAGTATTTTGTCTTTATATGTTAATAAAATTAAGAAATAAAGTTTCACCATCTTTTACGACATATAATTATTTTTTTAGTATTTTAATAAAATTGTAAATTGTTGAATTGTTTTATATCTTTACGGGAAAACATGCCATGAATTAAGTGTTTTGGAGATTGTACTGTGAACATATCAACTCCATTTTCAGAATTAAAGTTCAATAAATGAAATTTTCTTTTTCAAAAAAATTTTTGAATTACAAAATTAGGCTCATATAATACATGTGAAAAACTCAACTTACATATTCTCCTTAAGAGCGATGCTTTTCTTGTCATATATTGTTCTTCATCATATTCTTCCCAAAAAGAGGTGTAGGACAGACTTTTATGGTATAATTTAATTTTTTAAGCATTAATTATTAATTTCAAGTATTTTCTAAAAAAATAATCATTAATTTTAATAAATATTGTTACATTAATTGATTCTTCTTTCTTTATACTGATAATTTGTTTATTCATATTATTACATTATTATTTTAATAAAAATTACTGATCGATCAATTGTTTAATAGAAATTATATGAACTAATTGTTAAAATCTTTAATACATTTTTGTATATTTTAGTTATTTAAATTTATAATGAAAAATAGAAAAATGAAAAGAACAGTAAATAAATAAAAATAATGTGAAAATTATAAATGAATTGAAGAAGTCTTAAGTTTGTAACATTAACCCAACTTAATTGAATTTGCCTTAAAAATTCGTATAGTTATTATTTATTTTAATTTGATGAGAAAAAATCAAAACAGAAATTAATCATTTATGACTACAATGAATTTAGTTACCTAATTATAAATAATATTATAGGACTTAAATGGTATAATTTAAAATGAATTTGATATTGATGAAAAATAAAAAATAAAAAATAAAATTTTACCTTTAATTTTTTATATGATTTTACGGACAATATATTTACAACTTGCTCTCACTTGTTAGCTTGCATTTAACTTCTCACTGTGGTCTTTAATTTGATACTCATATTATATATTTTTCGATTTCAAAATAATACAATAATTATTAAAAGAATAATAATAAAATAGAAAAAAGTAACATTTTGATGTTATTAATAGCATAGCATAGATATCATTGCAATTAATGACACGTGTAAAATAATAATTGCTAAAATATTTAATATACTATTTTTAGCAAAAAAATTTCAAATTTAGAAAGTTTTTTTGGCGAGAAATTATGTGTTTATTTTGGTGACGGATATTCTACTTTTATATATATTAAGAAATTTAGAATTAAAATAATATATATATAGAATAATATATAGAAATATAGAATATAGATATAGATATATAGATTCTTCATTCTCTTCTCTTATCTCATTTTTTTTTCTTTTGCTGAGTTATGTGGTGTGCAATTCGTCATGGTTAACCAGTGCTTCCGTCAATGTGTATTGAAAGTGTACACAGACACACACACACTTTTCATAGGTATACTTTCATTGTTGACCCAATTAATGTGTGTGATATCAATTTTCCAAGAATATAAATCACCAGGGAAACAGCAAATTTTGTGTCAAGGCATGGAAAGTCACCAAAAAAAATTGCTGGTTGAAAAGTAGAATCTGGCAAGCACAGTACCAAAGATTGACTCAAGTTCTTATGCAACAGGGAGAGAGAGAGAGAGTTCATGGACAGAAGCAGATACTGGATTCACGAATTCTTAGAAAGGGGAGAACATAGAAAAAGGTTTACATGGACATTTTCTGATTACTTGCATGACAAAGAGACCCTTAAGAATATTGTGGGAAAACCAGCAGAGACTTTTATTGCAGAATGCAAAAATGATGACAGTAGCAATGGAGGCAAGTGAGTTTGATGATTTTCATTTTCACGTTGTTCAATAGTTCTAATAATAATGATCAATTGAAGGCTGGAGGCTAAAGGTATTCAATTTTTTCATTCTTGATTATGTTGATAATATAGCAACTTGTGTTTGGTGGTTTATTTACTGACTGTTCGGTTGCTATAGCCTTTTTGTTGTTGTTGTTTATGTTGGTATTTTCTAGGTAGATGTGTGGTTGAAAATTGGAGAGAGAAAATATGTGTGGTTAAAAAGTAGTTTGCGAAATTATGTTGTTTATAAATTTCTTTATAAATTGTAATCATTGCGTAAAAGAACAGTATGTAAATCGGTAGAGGTAGATTATGGTGGCGGGCTGAGAGAGAGGGAAAGAAGATGGGCTACAATTTTTTTTTTTTAATTTGATTGAGATATATTTGTACATTTATTATGGTGTATTTATAAAACTTACTCCCTCAGTCCCAAAAAGATAGTCTTGTTTTCATATTGAGCATACATTATATTTTTCATTTTCACATGTACCCTTATTTAATGTATCTTGATACAATGCACATTAACTACTTAACTATTGCATTTTCAATTTTTTTGTTGAAAATAAAGTGAGTCAACTTAAAATAATAAATAAGAGATAAATGGTATAAATGGAAAATATTGAAAAAATTTAATATCGTAACTATATTAACTATTATTTCTTAATCCATGTGAAAATAATCGTAGGACTATATTTTTGGGACGGAGATAGTATATTTTATTTATTGTGTATTTACAATGTGATGTGTGAAATAATTATTGTGATGAGAAATTGAGAATATAATTATCTTTGACTTATTCTTTGTGCACTATTCTTCAACCCATAATTTCTTTATTTGACCGACACGTATTTTAACATAGGATGCTCTTATACTGGGGTAAAAATATTTTCCTGGCGCGATTACTAATCTCATTTTTCACGCCCTTCGCACTCTCTTTCTTATTACATCCGTTGACGAAAACCTTATCTCGGTTCAAATGAGCAGCTAGAATCACTCGATTTTTGGTGTAATCTCTCCAAGTCAGATGAAAATTCATCGCGATCGTTTCAAGTAGAGGACCGACCTGATTCAAGGGTTTAGTTAAGGTATTTATTTATCAATTTTTCGTTTGTTTGTGATTCGATTCCGGGATATTTTGTTATAAAGTTCAGCACTTTTGCTCCCCGGTTTAGTAATTTTATCAAACAACCGAATAAAATCCGGATTTTCATCTAAAGAGCAGACGTTCTTTCTTTTTGCTTCCAACCGCAAGGCAAGTTTGCTTTACTTTTTTCATTTTATGCTTTTGTCTGGCTTGATTTCAATGTAATCTGGAACTAGATCTGACTGTGTCCTTGGTATTGTTTGTTGCTTAAGCTGCCCTACTTATTAATACACTTTCACATGTTTGCTGGATTGACTCAATCTGTTGTATTAGCTTGAAGTAGATGCGCTTGTTTTCTGTTCATTTGCTCATTTTTCTGGGTGGAAAATTTTGCCAATCAAACACATTTAATTGACAATTCCCTGTAAAACAAGTTATAGGCAATTAAATTCCTAGAATTCGTTTTCTTTCCACCTAAATTCCATTCTTGCAATCAAACGGATCCTTAGAAATACTCTTGAAAAGAGGAATAAAGGTCTTGCTCTTAGAAAACACCATGAAAATGGGTTTTCTTTGATTTTTGTTTATCATTGTGGGCATTTGGTGTGAAATAGAAGTAGAACAATGGAGATTCATCATGGGAAAATGGAGACAACCAAGGGTTAAAGATTCATCTTCTAGATCTCTTGATTTTTCTGAAACACGGTGATGTATTTTGATGTATTTTGTATCTTTGATTTTCTTAGTGTAAAAATGATTGGGTAACTTTATTTCACTAGGAATGAGATAGATCCATTTATGAAGCTTTAAAGTTGAAATTCCTTGTTATTGGTGCTACGTTCTTAATGTTTATATGGTTGTGCTTATTGTTGGGTTTAATGGTGCATTGGGATGCTTGATCACCATTGAAATAATTTTGTGACCCTGTTTTGCTACTAGGAGGTTTTAATTGGCTTTGCACACTTAATGATCAATATAAAGTCCACAGAAGATATGAAAACACTTCTGTGATTTGTGCAATCTCAACTTGTGTTCTTGAGTTTTAATCCTCTCGGTAGGAATGCTTGAGAGTCTTGTGTAAAAATAGATCTAGCTCTACTCAATAGAGATTGTTAGATAATTTAGGAGCACCAGTTGCCATTAATAATTGGAATTAGAATTGATAATGGGAAATGAAACTTAAAAGTGGAATAATTGGTGAAGTCAAATCCCTAGTGCTCTTTTCTAGTTGATTTTATATCCAAATTTCTCTTTTTATTGCTTTAGCTTATTTTCATCAACTTTTGACTTATAATTAGACTTAATCATCAAGCCAACATCTTTAATTGTGTGTTTAAAAATAAAGCTAGATTGAATTGATTCGAAATTAAATTATCAATCAACGTGGGTTCGATACTCTCTCACATTTTATTACTTGAACGTGACTCATGCATTTGTGGTGAACAATTTAGTGTCTGTTTGATTCCCTTGTGCATCCATCGGCTGATTTTGAGTGGCAATTTCAGCTGCTGGTATACTCCTAGGTTGAGATACAATTGAGGTTAAGTTCAACCACACAGTTTGGGGTGTTGACAATATCAAATAGGACTTGCCTGTGTTAATGAATTGCGCCAACCAATAACTGTGGGAAAAAAAAAATACTGCCCAGTTTGTCCTATTGGACAGAAACCCCCTGTTTTTCAGTTAAATTGTAGATGACATAATTTCTTTTTATTAAGATCGTTTATTACAATTTGTGATGATTTTTTAATTCCTGCAAGAATGATTTTTGGTACTTGATGAGTTGTGAGCACTTTTCACTATTGTGAAACTGAAGAATGATTGATAATCTCGACTGTGTTTTGGTTAAAGTATGATAAGAACGTGATCTTTTTTTCCTGCAATTTGCTTGCTTGTTTGTGGATTTAGTTAGTTGTTGATAGTTTTTCATTTAAATATGATATGAAAAAATAATTAGATATAATGATTCATTTTTTCCTGGTTAATATAGGACACTTTAAGGAAACTTTCGTGAATCTATGTCAATTCACTAAAATGAAAATGATAACATATCTTGATTTTTCACTTATGTAATTTCAGTAATGAATTTACTGTTTCTGCGTAAATATGATGTTAATCTTGTCCCAGTTTTGAACATTGTTTCTGATACTTGAGCTATAAGGTGATTCATTTTGTATCTTCATTATATTTTTCCTTGTGTGCCATGGCAGCAGGTTTGTCTATGGTGTCCCAGACTAATGAAAAAGTGTCTCGTGCCACAAATGTGGCATTGTGATGCAACCAAATGCTGTAATATGTGTGTCATTTGCTTGTCTTCTGAAATTGACATAACAGAAGGTCTACCGAAGCGTTTCACCATTATCCTTTGCCCTGAATGTGAGCTATTTGCAGTTTCCAAGTACCTGGATTGAAGCTCAGCTGGAGTCCAGAGAGCTGCTGATCTTTCATTTAAGGAAATTAAATGATATCCATTTAGTAGATGCACAATTCATTTGACTGAACCTCACTCTAGGAGAACTAAAGTTAGGCTGCTGGTCCAAAAAGGGGTTCTGAATGGGGTGGTAGTACTTGAACAAGCTCACACAGTTGAATATGTTCTTGAAGACTGTATGTCTTGAGTAGTTGAGTCTTGTATAAGAGCTAATCTCGATCATTGGGTGGCTGCAATATCTTGCCTTATTTATGCACGATACGTACAACCACCATGATAGGGAGGAAGTATGGAATTTTTTTGGGAATTAGTTTGGGCAGTGAATAAGTTCATGGGCAACATCTCATTTATCGAAATTTATCCAAACGAACATACTTCTGGACAGCATGGACAATGTTAAAGTGACGGATTTCAAACTTGGTAAGATTTTTACTACCGCATGGTGCAAATGTTGTATTTATTTACTTAATGATAAGTGTATTTTATACACTTATTTCTATTCTAAAAGTAGGATTTTATATGTTTGTTTTAGAATATTCGCTATTTATTTTGTGTTAATTGTTTACATTTCAGAAATAATCCCAAAGTCGAGAAAACAAAGGAATTGAAGCTAAAATTGAGCAATTGGATGTAAAAGGGGTCAAAGTGAGCAAATCAAGAATGGATGCAGTCAATCAAATGGTTAATTTGAAGAAAAAATCGAATTTGGAAGAAATCAGAAGTTCAGGGGTTAAATTGCAACAATCAGAAGTTGGAAGACTTGCTGTGCAATTAAAAGACAGGGACCAAGTTGCAGAATTTAAAAGATAAAAATTGCACCGGAATTACAACCGTGCGGCCGCACGGTTGAAAAAGCGTGCGGTCGCACGGTCAAAAAAATCAGCGAGTGAAGTTTACCTGCAGAGTCATGCGATCGCGCATTTCTGAACCGTGCGGTCGCACGGTAGTCCCGACTGGGCCGCAGCTGGGCTTTTTACGCGGAATTCAGCAATTTTCTCCATAATTAACCTAATTCTCATGAGCATCTAGATATACCAGACCTAAGGCACGAAATTGGGGGTTCCGAATGTTCCCAATTCATTGAAGAGAGGCCAAAACGCTGTCGAAGTGCCGAGGGATCCATGCCACGCCAAGAACACAATTGAAGAACGAAGATCAAGGGCATGAATAGGGTGACATCTATCCATTCCTTTTGTGATTTATATTCAATTATGTATCTAGGCTAGATTTTGAATGTTAGAATTGTGATGAAGCATTTATTTCCGGATTTTATGTATTGATTATCATTTAATTTCATAATTCATGGGTTTGAACAATTGATTTATACTTTTTTATCATGCAATTACTTGATCACTAGTTGTATGATTTTAGGTAATGATTTCTTAAGTTCGAAAGATTGAGATTTCATTAGACTTGTGTCAATTGTCACAAAGTCCGATAGGGGATAGAAATATACCCCTATGCTTTGTGTTATCTGCTGTAGTATTCACAAAACTTGTAATGCTTTTCTATACATTTAGATTCGTCATAGAAATATAGTCGGATTGTGTATAGAAATAGGTGTTGATTCTTGTCCGAAAGGGAGTCTTGACAATATTAGGAATATGGATTTTCAAAACCTCGTGAATTATTGTTAGATGTTTAATTTAATGCGTAATTAATGGAATAAATGTGGATTCTCAATTCTAGCATGTTTTTCTCATATTTTCTCTAAATCAAATTTCCTCGTTCTTTCTAGTTTAATTTTAATTCAAAATTCTCAATTTCAAACAATTTCTCGTTCCGGTTAAGGTAGTAGTCTAAAATACGATTTAAAACAATCTCTGTGGGAACGATATTCGGACTTAAAATCCACTTTATTACTTGCGCGACCCGTGCACTTGCGGAGCGTCGTCAAGTTTTTGGCGCCGTTGCCGGGGATTGTTATTTAAATTTATTTTTAGATTACTTTCACTAATTCGGACTTTTTACTTGTTTTAATTTTATTTTTACTTTTACTTTTATTTTTTATTTTTATTTTTATTTTTTTATTTTTAGGATTTTAATTTCTTTGTCTTAGTTAGTTACTAGTTTCCTTTCTTTTAGTTGTGTATGTTACGTTCGAAAAAAGGGAATCTCTTCGAAGCTGACCCGGAAATAGAGCGTACATTACACCGTAGGTTAAGAGAACTTGGGGAATTAGATAAATCTAAAAATCAAAAAGAAGATCAAATGGCAAACAATATGGCTTTACCTGGTGTTGAGCTAGAAGATGAGGGGAATAGACTTGTAGGAGATTTCATGACCCCACCAATTGTCCAAAACCAATCAAGCATAGTTTATCCACCTTTTGGTCTTGCAAACTTCCAATTAAAGACCAATGTAATAAATATGTTTCAAAATGGACATCAATTCTATGGCAAACCCGATGAAAATCCACATACACATGTGTCTAAATTTTTAGATATGTGTGAACATTTTAAATATCAGGGTGTGTCAGATGACGCCATAAGACTTAGGTTGTTTCCATACACCTTACGAGATAGGGCAATAGATTGGTTAGACTCCCGTCCTCCTGCAAGTATAACAACCTGGAATGACTTGGCCCAAAAATTTTGCACAAAATTCATGCCCCCAGCCAAAGTTGCTAAACTCAGACATGAGATAACAATTTTCCAACAACAAGAGTTTGAGTCATTTGATGAAGCATGGAATAGGTTTAAAAGCATGCTTAGGAAATGCCCTCAACATGGATTACCCAAAAATGAGCAGGTAAGGTACTTTTATATTGGCTTGCTCCCTCAATACAAGAGTCTTGTTGATTCGTCATCCAATGGATCAATAACAACCCAAACTCTTGATGGAGCACTTGAACTGTTTGAGAGAATAGCCAATACCAACGCAATGTGGGCGTCTGAGAGGACCATTCAAAAGAAACCAGCAGGAGTTTATGCAATGGATGATGTTTCGGCATTGTCTGCTAAATTAGACTCTTTGATGAATTTCATACAAGCCAACCATTCAGTGAAAAGTGTAGTAACTGGATGCGAGGAATGTGGGGCCAATCACAATACCTCAGATTGTCCAATTTTGGCAGCTCAAGTTGAGCAGGTCAGCTTTATACAAGGGGGACATCGCCAAAATAATCCATACTCCAACACTTATAATCCTGGTTGGCGAAATCACCCTAACTTTTCATGGAGGGATAATCAAAATGGAACTGGCCAGCAAGCCCCTCCACAGCAGGTAGTGGAGAAGAAACCTCAACTTGAGGAGATGGTTGTGAAATTGATGGAGAAAACTGACCAGTACATGAGCCAGACCAATCAATTTATGGCTAAAACTGATCAGTTCATGACAAAAACTGACCAATTCATGAGGATGACCGAAACTACATTGCGAAATCATCAAGCTTCAATCAAAAATCTGGAGACTCAAGTGGGACAGATAGCACAGTTGATCACAGTTAGAGCTCCGGGTACATTACCTGCAAATACTGAGGTAAACCCAAAGGAACAACTAATGGCTATAAATGTAGTGCAACATGAGACAAATGCTATCACTACGTGTAGTGGTGTGCAACTTCCTGAGATTCATGCTAAAAAGCCAGCTGGAGTTCCTGAAAAAGTTGTGGATAATGTTGAGAAGATGGTTGAAAGGGAAGATGACCATGAGGTGAAATCAAAAATTAAGCCTCACGAGTCTCCTATTCCATTTCCACAAAGGCTGAATAAAACAAGAGAGGATAAGCAGTTTAATAAGTTTGTGAATATGCTTAGAAAACTGCACATAAATATTCCCTTCTTGGAAGCCATCACACAGATCCCAAGTTACGCCAAGCTGCTAAAAAAGATGATGTCTAGCAAGAAAAAGCTTGAAGAACTTGAGGAGGTCACTTTGAATGAAGAATGCAGCGCAATCCTGCAAAACAAGCTGCCACCTAAACTCAAAGACCCAGGGAGCTTTTCAATACCTTGCATTATAGGTGATTTAAGATTCAACAAGGTCCTATGTGACCTAGGTGCAAGTATAAATCTGATGCCCCTGTCGTTATACAAGAAATTGGGACTAGGTGAACCAAAGGAAAGCAATATCAGATTGCAATTGGCTGATCGATCAATCTGTCACCCATATGGAGTTGTGGAGGATGTATTGGTGAAAGTTCACAAATTCATATTCCCAGTGGACTTTATCATCTTAGATATGGAGGAAGATGAAAATTTGCCTTTGATACTTGGTCGACCATTCCTAGCCACTGCACGAGCATTAATTGATGTAGAAAAAGGAGATGTAGTGCTGCGGGCTGAAAATCAAGAAGTGACTTTCACAATGATGCAATTTGATGTCCATGAACAAGAACTAGAAAATTGCTCCAAGATAGATGTCGAGTTGGAATTGGCATACTGGGAGAAGTGTGAATACAAGGTAAGGGCAGATGATGAGGCTACACCATCTAATTTAAAACCACCTTGAGAGTTTGCCAAAAAGTCTAGCTCTAGACTTTAAATGAAGCGCTTGTTGGATGGCAACCCAACCTCTCAAACCCTTTTCTTTATTCGTTTGTTTATTGTTTTTTATTGCTTTTATTACTTTATAGTTGTTTAGATGCTTGACAGTGCATTTTAGGGGTACTAGTATGTTTAAAATGCATGCATTGAATTGTTATGTGTTTTAAGTAATTCTAGTGTTCCATTTTGCTTGTTTTATCACTTTTAATTTTAATTGCATTTTAATTTATTTTGTTGCTTTTTATCACAATTTTCTACTTGATCACCTAGCTTAGGACATTAACATATTGTTTAGAATTTGGTTGCATGCATTTGAAAGCATTTAGGGGTTGAAAACGGGGTCCAAAACTCAGATTTTGAAAAATTTCAAGTCACTGTCCTTTAACACCGTGCGGTCGCACGGTGTTACAACCGTGCGGTCGCACGGTACTTTTCTGGCAGAAACGGCAGATTGTATACATAATGCAACAACTTTCATTCTAGCCACTTCAAACCCGATTTTCTTCCCCCAAATCATCATGCATCGAGTCCAAACTCATTCCTCCTTATTTTGCACATTATTTTAACTCAAAGTCATGTCTTACATTGCATTCAAAACATTAAAAGGTATGAGCTTTTCCACACATTTACACAAAATCTTGCATAATTTGATGTTCTTAATATTTTTATGTGATTAGTGAATTGTAGATAAATGGGGATGGGTTTAGGCTAGAACTTGGAGTATTGAATTGTGTTTATTAGGTGAAAATTTTTTGGTTTGATTCAAGTCTCCAACTCTATGATTTTCATTGATTTTTTCATATGCATGCTAGGTGCTCGATAAAATGCTACAATGAATGTTTTGTTGAGTTTTCGCAATTCTTTTTGGATGATCACCTTCATAACACGTTATACATCATTTGTGTATCATTCAATCACTATTTATACTCTTTTAAGGCATGAAACTCAACATGAACATCTTTGCACTTCAATGCACCTCATTGCAAGGCATCACAGCACCACTGCACCAATTCCAGCTTCATGGCACCTACTTTGTCACATCCTTTCATGACCCAAATGAACTCCAAATTTGCTGAATTTTTGATATGTTGTAGACCAAGTTATGTTCTTTCATATGCCTGGTACATGTCTCGGGAAATTTTCACTTTTTCGAGGCGATGTCAAGGGTTGAAAATCAGTGGTCGACCACTTTTCAAAAATTTCAAATTTTTTTTTTTCTAAGTCCTAGTTTGGGCGTGTTGTGTTGATTTTCTTTAGTTCCTATGTGATTATTATATTTCTAATGACCATTAATGTTTATTTGCAAGGAACATATCATCATGGGGCAATTCACTCCAAACATGGAAAAGGAAGTAAGGGATCATTTCATCCAACAAAACGTTCAAGTCAAAGTTTCAAAAATGGGAACACCAACTCTCCAAACCCGGGAAGTACATTAACCCTCTTTGTTATTTTTTTTGTTTATTTTGTTTATTTATTTTTGAATACATTGAGGACAATGTATGATTCTAGTTTGGGGGTGGGCTCATTCATGTGCTTCACGTACACATTCATTCGAGTTTGGGTAGAAATTTCATAAAAATTTGAAAAATTGAGAAAAAATCATAAAAAGTGAAAAATTTGAAAATTTTTGTTGATTTATTTATTGCTTATGACATGATTTGAATTGATTTTTGTGCTTTAGTTAGAAAATTGGGCAACATGTGAACTAATTTTTTCTTAACATTCATCCATGTAAGACTTTAATCAAACTTGAGCACATAGCCATTTTCGAATAACAACTTGTGTAGGGAGAGACTTGATATTTGTGGGATAAACTTGTGCACTTTGAACATAGAACTGACTGTAAAATCCCAAACCTTAAGAAATTAGATCCCGACCTGAAATGTAGAACCAAACTACTTAAGAAGCAGTTTGGGGGTGGGAAGGTTAGATTGAGTATGCAATTGGTAGATTGAGGATTTGAACTTGTTAATTTTACATCTTTAGTGTAAGGGCTTTCGATCAACGGGTATAAACCATAATAACCAGCATAAAAACAGAAAAATGCTGAAGGTCTTATTCTACTCTTCAAATGCCTTTTTGACTCGAGCAAGTAAGTCTGAGGGATTCTCTGAATCTGGTACCCTAAACTCAACTGAGTTGGGAGCTGCCGACCTAAAGCTCGCTACAGGGGTCAACTAGAAAGCAAGTACGTAGAGTGGACTTACACATAAGACGTTAAAACATCTTTAACTTTTCTGTTTATGCCTTTATGACTCGGGTAATTAAGTCTGAGGGGTTCTTTGAACCTGGTACCCTAAAGCCAACTGGTTTGGGAGCTGCCGACCTAAAGCTCGCTACAGGGGTCATATAGAAAGCAAGTATGAAAAGTATTGCACAAAGATGATAAAAGACAAGGACATTAAAAGAAAAAGTCGTCCATATGAAAGAAAAATGGAATAAAATGGTATAAGCTTTGTTGATTGAAATTCCTAACACTTTGTTAATTATTCTTGGTCTGTCGTGCATACTTGTCTAGTCCTAATTGCCTTGTAGGGAAAAATGCGATTTATACAGGTTTAGAAACCACATCAATAGGAAAGACCTCGGGATATGAGAGAAAAGCAGTAAGGTTGTGCTCATTCATGAGAGGGTAAGGAAAATCAAAAGAAAATCATTGTTGACCACATGAGATTCGGGCTTACTTTTGCATAAAAAGTCACACATTGTCAAGTTTATTTTTTTTGCATAAGTTTGCATTTGATTTTGGCTATTCACACACACACAATGAAGTTGAGCATCGGATGAATGAAAATATTTTATGTTGTTCATATTTCTTTGTCTAAAGTGAATCGTCAATTTGGATTATTGAAGCGCATGGTAAATAAGTTGACAAAAGCAAAAAAAAAAAAAAAAAATTGTTACTTAAGTTGTCGTTTTACATTTATAGTTTAGTTTTATTTCGTTCGAGGACGAACAATAGTTCTAGTTTGGGGGTGTTGATAAGTGTATTTTATACACTTATTTCTATCCTAAAAGTAGGATTTTATATGTTTGTTTTAGAATATTCGCTATTTATTTTGTGTTAATTGTTTACATTTCAGAAATAATCCCAAAGTCGAGAAAACAAAGGAATTGAAGCTAAAATTGAGCAATTGGATGTAAAAGGGGTCAAAGTGAGCAAATCAAGAATGGATGCAGTCAATCAAATGGTTAATTTGAAGAAAAAATCGAATTTGGAAGAAATCAGAAGTTCATGGGTTAAATTGCAACAATCAGAAGTTGGAAGACTTGCTGTGCAATTAAAAGACAGGGACCAAGTTGCAGAATTTAAAAGATAAAAATTGCACCGGAATTACAACCGTGCGGCCGCACGGTTGAAAAAACGTGCGGTCGCACGGTCAAAAAAATCAGCGACTGAAGTTTACCTGCAGAGTCATGCGATCGCGCATTTCTGAATCGTGCGGTCGCACGGTAGTCCCGACTGGGCCGCAGCTGGGCTTTTTACGCGGAATTCAGCAATTTTCTCCATAATTAACCTAATTCTCATGAGCATCTAGATATACCAGACCTAAGGCACGAAATTGGGGGTTCCGAATGTTCCCAATTCATTGAAGAGAGGCCAAAACGCTGTCGAAGTGCCGAGGGATCCATGCCACGCCAAGAACACAATTGAAGAACGAAGATCAAGGGCATGAATAGGGTGACATCTATTCATTCTTTTTGTGATTTATATTCAATTATGTATCTAGGCTAGATTTTGAATGTTAGAATTGTGATGAAGCATTTATTTCCGGATTTTATGTATTGATTATCATTTAATTTCATAATTCATGGGTTTGAACAATTGATTTATACTTTTTTATCATGCAATTACTTGATCACTAGTTGTATGATTTTAGGTAATGATTTCTTAAGTTCGAAAGATTGAGATTTCATTAGACTTGTGTCAATTGTCACAAAGTCCGATAGGGGATAGAAATATACCCCTATGCTTTGTGTTATCTGCTATAGTATTCACAAAACTTGTAATGCTTTTCTATACATTTAGATTCGTCATAGAAATATAGTCGGATTGTGTATAGAAATATGTGTTGATTCTTGTCCGAAAGGGAGTCTTGACAATATTAGGAATATGGATTTTCAAAACCTCGTGAATTATTGTTAGATGTTTAATTTAATGCGTAATTAATGGAATAAATGTGGATTCTCAATTCTAGCATGTTTTTCTCATATTTTCTCTAAATCAAATTTCCTCGTTCTTTCTAGTTTAATTTTAATTCAAAATTCTCAATTTCAAACAATTTCTCGTTCCGGTTAAGGTAGTAGTCTAAAATACGATTTAAAACAATCTCTGTGGGAACGATATTCGGACTTAAAATCCACTTTATTACTTGCGCGACCCGTGCACTTGCGGAGCGTCGTCACTAAACTCGATAGATATCATACTATTTTGGTGCAGCTATGAGACTAGATGACTTTTTGGAATATCACGTGCTGCTAGAATCTGTGGATAGTGTGTGACTCTATGGAATCTTCTATCAACGGGGATATTAATACCAATATATTTATATATATTATCAGAATGATTCTTTCCAAGTTACTGTTATCTTTTTTGCTCAATTGATACAATGACTAATATTTTGACTAAAATAAAATGTAGCATGTGTTCTCGTTGCACTGGAAAAATGAAGATGGTTATAATAGCATATTGATCTTGACCTACCCATTAGAATCACAACTGCTTGTGACATACGAGCTACTAATGATCTATCTAATGGGCCAGTCTAGATTATTATGTTGATATAATCATCTGCCCTTTTCGTGACATGAACACACTATTATATTTTATTTCAGTGAAAATTTTAGTCCTTATGTCAGTTGAGCAGAAAGGATAGAGTAACTCGACAAGAATTATTCCGAGACTATATATTTTTTTCTTGATATTAATGTTCCTGTTGATACAAGATTTCAAAGAGACACTTTATCCTCACATTCTACTAACACCATAAGATTTTTCAAAAAGTCACATAGCCTCATAGTTCTACAAAAATAATATGATCTCTATCGAGTTAAATAAATACATGCAACATTTACATTGTGCACTAGTTAAAATTTTATCAAGTTTGAAATCCGTCACTTTTACATTATCCACGCTATTCAAAAGTATGTTCGTTGGGGGATAGATTTCGATGAATGAGAGGTTGCTCATAAATATGATTTATTGTACTAATTTTTTTTTTAAAAAAATCATGCTTTCTCCTTGATCGTTGTGGTCGTACACATCGTGCATAAATTAGGCAAGAGAACTAGGAGATGAGACTGATGTTACTTGATCGTTAATATTCTTAAACTTGACACAAATATATATGTATGTATGTATTAATCCAAATACATAAATAGAACTCAATTATGTACCAAGGGCAATGTTCCATTAGTATATATAAACACTGGTATTCCGTCTCTTATTCTGGGTCCTGCACTTTTTCTTCAAGGGTGTAAAACTGTAATCTCCAAAGTAATGGGTCTGCTCAGCCCATCATGCATGAACCGGATGAAAACTAATAGTTACAATGTGCGCAAAACATAATTAACATTAACATATTAGTTATTAGTCACAAACCTGAAAGTATTGCACAATAATTGGGTGGTTCATTTTTAATAATGCTGTGGCTTTTCTGAAAAATGATCAAAGTTGCTGGTATCTATATCTATATCTATATCTATATAATATATAAAGGGAGGAAAGTCTGACCAATGTGAACACAAAATGGTTTAGTGTGAATGCAAAATCTGAATTAGTGTGAATACATTTATTGCCTTATATATATATTATGAATACTAAATAATGGTTGATATTTTTTTAATCAATTTTAATTTTATTATTAACACTAATACTGAATGTGTTCAATTAATATTTTTAGTTATCGGTATTAAAATTATTATTTAATGATTATTTTTTATTTATTTGTTGTTCTTAATAATATAAATTTTATATGTAGCCATCAATATAATAATTATGTTTTAATTATTAATGGTCAAATCATTTGTTATCTTTAATATTAAAAATCATATTTTCCAAAATATATATGAGGTTGAAAAAATGCGATACTTATAAATAATTTATAAAAAAGTTATTAAACGAAGACTAATATTGAATAGTTAATACTTTGATTTCTTTTTATTTAATAATATCAATAGAATGATCAATATTTTTTTTAATCATTCTTAATTTTAATAAATTTTTAAAGGTAATAGGGTATAAGATTTTCTACATAATTTCGTGATATCCAACTTTACTCGATTATTGTATCATGATAATTGCGAGATTTCTCAATTATTATTTTGACTACTTATTTTAGTAAATGAAGTTTTATTGGTTATATATATATATTAAAAGTAAATATTAAAAGTAAGGAAGTTGTTTGGTGTGAACGCATGTTGCGAGTAAGTGGTTTAGTGTGAACACATGTTTTAAATTAATGGTATTTATATTTATTATTTTTATGGTAATCAAATTCATTGGTGATTTTGAAGACTGTATCATTTTTATAATATTTTCGTCTACTTGATTATATATATATGTATAAAAAGGATTATTGAACTTTCTTACCATTCAACATGAATTTGGATAAAAAAAAATTATGGGATATTGTATTACCGTCGCATTAAGCATCCGTTTGGTAAATAAAATAAATTGGTTTATAAACCAATTTATAAATTAAATAATTTTTTTAAATTACTTTTTATTAAAACACATTTTTTCTCTCTAATTTTTCAACATGGATTTGGGTAAAACAAATTATGAAAAATTGTATTACCTCCGCATTTCATTTAGCATTCTCTTGGTAAATAAAATAAATTGATTTATAAACCAGTTTATAAACTACACAATTTTTTAAACTACCTTTTAACCACACACATTTTCTTTCTCTAATTTTTAACCACTATTTTTTTACTCAAGATTATAAATAAACCCGTTTATAAACCAAATTACTCTTTTTTTTATTTTCTCGATTTTTATGGTCTTTTTCTCTTCAACTTTTTATTAATTATTACATAAATATATTTTTTTTCAAAAATAGAAAACAAAAGAGAATAAAATAATAGCGCTTATCGATCTATTTTTTCTTTCCTTTTCATTTTAATAAAATTTTGAGCTTATATAATAGATATATCTATTTTTTCACTAATTAGAAATTCTATTTAAATGTAATTTTGTTTTTTCACTTTAAGTTTTAAGTCAATTTAAATAACAATGTTTAAAAAAATTTCCTAGAAGGTAAACATACAAACCGTTAAAAAAAAATTTAAGATATGTTTAAATGTAATTTTTTTTTTATTAATATTGAATAGTTATGCTTTGATTTCTTTTTAGTTAATAATATCAATAGAATGATTAATATTTTATTAATCATTCTTAATTTTAATAAATTTTTAAAGATTATAGGGTATAAGATTTTTTGTATAATTTCGTGATCTTCAACTTTATTCGGTTGTTAACTATTTGACTTTGATTTTTTTAGAATAGTTTTTTTGAAAAAGTGATTTTTTAGAATGTATAGTTAAAAAGTAGTATGAAAAATAGTAAAAAAAATACTTTTTAAAGAATGTGTGATTAAGAATGAATGTTCAGAAAAATTTATTTTTGAAAAATGAATTCCATATGAGTAAGTGATAATGTACTATATCTTGTGAGTTAAACAACCGCTCCGCTTTTACAATCAAGATGTGTAGATGATTTCTTAATATATAAAATTAAATATATTCGCAATATACATTCATTAAAATTTAATCAAAACTAACATTTTATGTTGCTTAATTGCTACATTCATTTAAATATATGACCACATGTATTTAATTTGTAATGTTAAAGTAAATATTTGTTTAATATATATAAATATAAAATATTATAAAAAAATAGTTAGTATCAATTCTAATAGTATTATTCTGATAGTGATAAATTATTTGTAATAATCTAAAAATTATATTTTGAAAAGATTAATTACATCAATAATCATTAAAATTGAATAGTTTTGCAAATGAGTTATGCAAATGTTCATTAAAGTTTTTTTTTTTTAAGTAGTAAGTTATTTAAGTTCCTAACTATTACAATTGTGGTGACTTAGAAAAAAATTTTGGCCCATATTCAGTCCACTTTATTCAAATTCTCATTTTTATAAAAATAATTTTTAACTAACATTCTATTAATAAAATTCTAAGCGTATATCACAAATAAATCTATTTTTCTACTTATTAGAAATTCTATTTAAATGTAATTTTTCTTTTACATTTTAAGTTTAAATCAATTCAAATTACAATATTTAAAGAAATTCATAAAACGATATCGTTGAGCCATTCGAATTTTAGGATACTTATTAGATTTCAAAAAAAAAAAAAAAAATTCATTGATGGTGTCATATGTCATGACTATCAATAAGAGTTAGACACAATCATTTTCGCATGTATGACTTCTTCCTAAAAGGTTGATGTTTATACATGAAACTAATAAATGATGAACTTATCTCTTATTTGTGAATGTTATTTATTTTGTTTAAGAATTCATTTAATTTTGAATAGGATGATTTTTATTTAGAAGTTTCTTCCCGTGCATCGCACGGGATGATTCACTAGTAATATATAAAGGGAGGAAAGTCTGACCAATGTGAACACAAAATGGTTTAGTGTGAATGCAAAATCTGAATTAGTGTGAACACATTTATTGCCTTATATATATATATATATATATATATATATATATATATATATATATATATATATATATATATATATATTATGAATACTAAATAATGGTTGATATTTTTTTAATCAATTTTAATTTTATTATTAGCACTAATACTGAATGTGTTCAATTAATATTTTTAGTTATCGGTATTAAAATTATTATTTAATGATTATTTTTTATTTATTTGTTGTTCTTAATAATATAAATTCTATATGTAGCCATCAATATAATAATTATGTTTTAATTATTAATGGTCAAATCATTTGTTATCTTTAATATTAAAAATCATATTTTCCAAAATATATATGTGGTTGAAAAAATGCGATACTTATAAATAATTTATAAAAAAGTTATTAAACGAAGACTAATATTGAATAGTTAATACTTTGATTTCTTTTTATTTAATAATATCAATAGAATGATCAATATTTTTTTTAATCATTCTTAATTTTAATAAATTTTTAAAGGTTATAGGGTATAAGATTTTCTACATAATTTCGTGATATCCAACTTTACTCAGTTATTGTATCATGATAATTTCGAGATTTTTCAATTATTATTTTGACTACTTATTTTAGTAAATGAAGTTTTATTGGTTAAATTTATATATATATATATATATATATATATATATATATATATATATATATATATATATATATATATATTAAAAGTAAATATTAAAAGTAAGGAAGTTGTTTAGTGTGAACGCATGTTGTGAGTAAGTGGTTTAGTGTGAACACGTGTTTTAAATTAATGGTATTTATATTTATTATTTTTATGGTAATCAAATTCATTGGTGATTTTGAAGACTGTATCATTTTTATAATATTTTCGTCTACTTGATTATATATATGTATAAAAAGGATTATTGAACTTTCTTACCATTCAACATGAATTTGGATAAAAAAAATCATGGGATATTGTATTACCGTCGCATTAAGCATCCGTTTGGTAAATAAAATAAATTGCTTTATAAACCAATTTATAAATTAAATAATTTTTTAAATTACTTTTTAATAAAACGCCTTTTTTCTCTCTAATTTTTCAACATGGATTTGGGTAAAAAAAATTATGAAAAATTGTATTACCTCCGCATTTCGTTTAGCATCCTCTTGGTAAATAAAATAAATTGATTTATAAGTAAGTTTATAAACTACACAATTTTTTAAACTACTTTTTAACCACACACATTTTCTTTCTCTAATTTTTAACCACTATTTTTTTACTTAAAATTATAAATAAACCCGTTTATAAACCAAATTACTCTTTTTTTATTTTCTCGATTTTTATGGTCTTTTTCTCTTCAACTTTTTATTAATTATTACATAAATATATGACCACATGTATTTAATTTGTAATGTTAAAGTAAATATTTAATGAAATATCTGTTTAATATATATAAATATAAAATATTATAAAAAATAGTTAGTATCAATTCTAATAGTATTATTCTGATAGTGATAAATTATTTGTAATAATCTAAAAATTATATTTTGAAAAGATTAATTACATCAATAATCATTAAAATTGAATAGTTTTACAAATGAGTTATGCAAATGTTCATTAAAGTATTTTTTTTTAAGTAGTAAGTTATTTAAGTTCCTAACTATTACAATTGTGGTGACTCAGAAAAAAAAATTGGCCCATATTCAGTCCACTTTATTCAAATCCTCATTTTTATAAAAATAATTTTTAACTAACATTCTATTAATAAAATTCTAAGCGTATATCACAAATAAATCTATTTTTTTACTTATTAGAAATTCTATTTAAATGTAATTTTTATTTTACATTTTAAGTTTAAATAAATTCAAATTACAATATTTAAAGAAATTCATAAAACGATAAACATACGAACCATAAAAAAAATTAAGGCATGTGTAATGTACCTCTGTAATTAATTGTCTTCATTCATTTATCATTTTTAATTAAATATTCATTTTATATGTTAAAATATAGATTTGATATATGTAAGTAACAAATGACCGTGCATCGCACGGGTATAACACTATTCTATATAATATATAAAGGGAGGAAAGTCTGACCGATGTGAACACAAAATGGTTTAGTGTGAATGCAAAATCTGAATTAGTGTGAACACATTTATTGCCTTATATATATATATATATATATATATATATATATATATATATATATATATATATATATATATATATATATATATTATGAATACTAAATAATGGTTGATATTTTTTTAATCAATTTTAATTTTATTATTGACACTAATACTGAATGTGTTCAATTAATATTTTTAGTTATCGATATTAAAATTATTATTTAATGATTATTTTTTATTTATTTGTTGTTCTTAATAATATAAATTCTATGTGTAGCCATCAATATAATAATTATGTTTTAATTATTAATGGTCAAATCATTTGTTATCTTTAATACTAAAAATCATATTTTCCAAAATATATATGTGGTTGAAAAAATGCGATACTTATAAATAATTTATAAAAAAGTTATTAAACGAAGACTAATACTGAATAGTTAATACTTTGATTTCTTTTTATTTAATAATATCAATAGAATGATCAATATTTTTTTAATCATTCTTAATTTTAATAAATTTTTAAAGGTTATAGGGTATAAGATTTTCTACATAATTTCGTGATATCCAACTTTACTCGGTTATTGTATCATGATAATTGCGAGATTTCTCAATTATTATTTTGACTACTTATTTTAGTAAATGAAGTTTTATTGGTTAAATTCATATATATTAAAAGTAAAGAAGTTGTTTGGTGTTAACGCATGTTGTGAGTAAGTGGTTTAGTGTGAAGACATGTTTTAAATTAATGGTATTTATATTTATTATTTTTATGGTAATCAAATTCATTGGTGATTTTGAAGACTGTATCATTTTTATAATATTTTCGTCTACTTGATTATATATATGTATAAAAAGGATTATTGAACTTTCTTACCATTCAACATGAATTTGGATAAAAAAAATTATGGGATATTGTATTACCGTCGCATTAAGCATCCGTTTGGTAAATAAAATAAATTGGTTTATAAACCAATTTATAAATTAAATAATTTTTTAAATTACTTTTTAATAAAACGCCTTTTTTCTCTCTAATTTTTCAACATGGATTTGGGTAAAAAAAATTATGAAAAATTGTATTACCTCTGCATTTCGTTTAGCATCCTCTTGGTAAATAAAATAAATTGATTTATAAACCAGTTTATAAACTACACAATTTTTTAAACTACTTTTTAACCACACACATTTTCTTTCTCTAATTTTTAACCACTATTTTTTTACTCAAAATTATAAATAAACTCGTTTATAAACCAAATTACTCTTTTTTTATTTTCTCTAATTTTATGGTCTTTTTCTCTTCAACTTTTTATTAATTATTATATAAATATATTTTTTTTTCAAAAATAGAAAACCAAAGAGAATAAAATAATAGCGCTTATCGATCTATTTTTTCTTTCCTTTTCATTTTAATAAGATTTTGAGCTTATATAATAGATATATCTATTTTTTCACTAATTAGAAATTCTATTTAAATGTAATTTTGTTTTTCCACTTTAAGTTTTAAGTAGATTTAAATTACGATGTTTAAAAAAAATTCCGAGAAGGTAAACATACAAACCGTTAAAAAAAATTTAAGGTATGTTTAAATGTAATTTTTTTTTATTAATATTGAATAGTTATGCTTTGATTTCTTTTTAGTTAATAATATCAATAGAATGATTAAAATTTTATTAATCATTCTTAATTTTAATAAATTTTAAAAGATTATAGGGTATAAGATTTTTTGTATAATTTCGTGATCTCCAACTTTATTCGGTTGTTAACTATTTGACTTTGATTTTTTTAGAATTGTTTTTGTGAAAAAGTGATTTTTTAGAATGTATAGTTAAAAAGTAGTATGAAAAATAGTAAAAAAAAAAATATTTTTAAAAGAATGTGTGATTAAGAATGAATGTTCAGAAAAATTTATTTTTGAAAAATGAATTCCATATGAGTAAGTGATAATGTACTATATCTTGTGGGTTAAACAGCTGCTCCGCTTTTAGAATCGAGATGTATAGATGATTTCTTAATATATAAAATTAAATGTATTCGCGATATACATTCATTAAAATTTAATCAAAACTAACATTTTATGTTGCTTAATTGCTACATTTATTTAAATATATGACCACATGTATTTAATTTGTAATGTTAAAGTAAATATTTAATGAAATATTTGTTTAATATATATAAATATAAAATATTATAAAAAAATAGTTAGTATCAATTATAATAGTATTATTCTGATAGTGATAAATTATTTGTAATAATCTAAAAATTATATTTTGAAAAGATTAATTACATCAATAATCATTAAAATTGAATAGTTTTGCAAATGAGTTATGCAAATGTTCATTAAAGTATTTTTTTTTTAAGTAGTAAGTTATTCAAGTTCCTAACTATTACAATTGTGGTGACTTAGAAAAAAAATTTGGCCCATATTCAGTCCACTTTATTCAAATCCTCATTTTTATAAAAATAATTTTTAACTAACATTCTATTAATAAAATTTTAAGCGTATATCACAAATAAATCTATTTTTCTACTTATTAGAAATTCTATTTAAATGTAATTTTTCTTTTACATTTTAAGTTTAGATCAATTCAAATTACAATATTTAAAGAAATTCATAAAACGATAAACATATGAACCGTAAAAAAAATTAAGGCATGTGTAATGTACCTCTGTAATTAATTGTCTTCATTCATTTATCATTTTTAATTAAATATTCATTTTATATGTTAAAATATAGATTTGATATATGTAAGTAACAAATGATCGTACATCGCACGGATATAACACTAGTTGTCAATAAAGCTTGGAACTTGGCGCACACAAAATATGGGCAGTTATGCAACATTATTTTATTTATCAAGGAAACGACTGAAATCCCTCTAATCCTACAAATATGTCAGTCAAAAAATCCCTTCATTGATGCATAGAATAAGTGCTTAGTAGCGGTTCACATGAAGACCTCAAAAGAATAAATTTGTAACAAATCCATGGAGGTTGCAGCTCATTACTTCCTACTAGGGGTGCTTTTCAGACTGAATGAATTGAAAACAGGTGTTCTAAAGTTTCATTCCAAATTGAAATTCGAAAATTTTCGAAAATTTTCAATATTTAATATTTTATCAAGATTTATAATAATTTAAAGTATATAAAAAAAAAATTTAGGGAATTGAATATCTAAAATTAAATGAGTTTAAATTTTCAACTAGTAAATAAGTATAATTAAAGTTACAAATTATAAAAGATGACAAAATAATAATATAACATTTATAAGTAGATTTAACATAAGTTTTTCTATCATGATCCAATACAAATAAAAGTAAACAAGGACAACAATGCAATAATTTTTGCATTTTTTATTCTAGAATTCTATATAGATCTAACATTTTTGTTTCAAAATTTATTTTATAATAAACAAACGGTGTCACACTCCAAAGTCCAAATCTGATGAGTACACAAATAGTGAATAAGTAAAGCAACATTTGCGATACCACAAATGACATACACATTTTAAACTTTTGATTTAATCTGAACTTTTTATTATATCTGATGTGTGAAATATTTTTCACCACCAATTTATCTAACTTAAAATCCTATGCTAAAATTGAAGTGTCACTCTCTCTCTCTCTACTAAGTATAAGTGTTACCTGTTAGTTGTATGATAAATTTCAGGTGAATAATACTTTTATATTATTGATTGTTCAGTAAATTATTTTCTTATATTTTATATTATTAATTGTAATGCAAATACAAAAAATTCGGAATTTATTTGAGGAAAAAAAAAAAAAAAAGAATTTTTGGATCGGAATATTTTCGGAATACTTCGAAAATTTTTGGATCGAAATTTCAGAATTTTTGAAAATTTGAAACTTGTTTCAATTTCAATCTAGTTTTTTCGAAAAATTTCGAAATTCGAAAGTTTCGAATTAATCGAATTTTTTTTTTCAATCCTTGTAGCCCTATTTCCAACCGTTGGCAGGATGTGAACAGAGCACTGCTGTTTTCTCTCTCCCTAACAAGTTACCAATGACGCATGTCCACTCTTTGACATTATAAGCTGCTACCCATGGTCGATCTTCTAGGCTATATTTATGTGAAAAGTATATCAAAAGATAAGAGTAAAAAAATTAGATAACCTTTTTCCATAGAGGTTAGAGGTTCCTCACATAATGACTATTCAGAGACCATCACTATGTGCCTAAGAGGCTAAGGATGTCACATGAATGCTATTGAAAATGTTGGACCTCTTGACACTTGATCTGAGTTCAATTATTTTTTCAAAATCTACACCAAATCTCAAGCTTAATTCAATAATCGACATCACCTTAGTTGCTCCTAGTGATGGAGCTAGAAATTCAATCTTGTGGAGGCGAAAAATTCTGGGGGGGGGGGGGGGGTGGAGAGGTGGAGGACGGCTCTCTTAATTATTTTTTTTCCCTAAAAGAAACACGAGGATTGAAATAGACGACTTTGAGTATCAAAATAGACAAATTAGATCAATTAACCAAAAAGACTAAATTAATTCGTTGATACAAAAAGAATACACCCATCCACGTGTCTAATGATCTACAAATTAAAAATAAACATAAACATTAGATGTGCATAAAAAGATAAAAGCAAACTGTCTATTTATATGACAAATGGTAGAGATGGATGGACATCTTAGATTGGTCTCTCATTGTCATCATTTCTTCAAATTCGTCAATAAAAGAATCTACTAAAAAAGTCTCAACAATCTCATTCTCAATATACACAAGCATGCTACTGGACAAAAATCATCTTCATTCTATTTCGCAAAAATTCTAAAAAATTTGCGAGGGTGAACAAAAATATTGTGGGGGTTAAACTTAAAAATATACTACAAATTAATTAGGAGTAACTGACTAATGAAAATGTTGGGAGCGGTTGCCACCCAGCTCCGTCTTTGATTGGTCTAATTTTACTCTAATCACACATTAATTGAGGGAGATGCACATTATCATAAATGGAGAACTAGGAAGAGGAAACTAGGCAATGGAAGACAAAAGCTCCAAGACGGCTCTACTCTTTCCGTCTCTATTGATTCAAACTCAAAGGCCAAATAAGACAAAAGGTAAGGTTATATACTCATTGGGCTAGATTAACCAATTGAGCCAATTAACTACCCAAAATCATCCAAGCCCAAATACCCAAAATGTAAGATCTTGTAGAACTTACAAAATGGAAACCAACTAAAATAATAAAGAACACATGACATTCTTGGGCAAAAGCCCGTATGTTCAACGATTAAAATGATCGTTTAATCCTCTCGTTGCGCAATTCACTTAGGATTATCGCTCAAATCCACTAGTCCACTACGCACAAAGATTGATTACAGAGGCTAACTTAACCATCTAAGAATCAGTACCAAAGTTACTGTTCAAGGTAACACGAAGAAACTATATCAAATTACAACAAAAGTAACCAAAAAGCCCCTCACAAAGAAGAAAAGAGATGGAAGCAGAAGACAGTAAAAAAACTCAGAGAAAGGTAGAGGGGACACCAAGAAAACCCTAATCAATTATCTTGAACCATCTATATCAAACGAAGAGTCATCCATAGTATATGCAGGATACAGCTAGATCAAACGACTCCAACAAACCCACGTGTCAATCATCCAGCCTTTTAACTCCAAAGCCAAAAGCGTCTTTCTCAAAAGCACAATTAATAAACTACTTTGCAGCATATACAAATTCCACATTTTCCACCTTGCACAAGGGACTCTCCACCTTGCTGTTACAATCAGTGCACTAGTAGTGGATTTGAGATCCTTCAATTCATTTTACTCAAAGTACCTGTAAAATTAAAATGACATTAAGACATAAGCTAAGAAAAGAAAACTGACCACAAAAAAAAAAAAAAAAAAACTTAATTTCATTTAATGTGTTAGCATTTCATGCAGTCTTTAAATTTGTTAACAGGGAAAACCTTGGGTCCCATATATGTAGGATTTAAGGCATTTGGAAACTTTTCAATATGTACTAAGGAATGGGACGGAGTCAGGATTTCGAGTGAGTGAAGGCCAAAATTTTCAAATGGTGGGAGGGGTCAGGCGGAGGCCCCCTTCCGGGGGGTCCGCCCCCGAAACTTTTTTGAACCAAAATGATTGAAACTATGAAGTAATAAACCAAAAACTAAACTAAGTTAATTAACAAATTATAACTAATCAGTGTAAGGTAGTAATTTACAAAAGAAAATATCTATAACTGAAAAGTAAATGTAAACTTTCAAGATGAGAGATACTAGTAATGAGCATTGTATCCATTTTTTGCATAAACATAATGATTGTAGAGAGAGAATTAAGATCAAAGGGAATAAATTCAAGATGTCATTTTTTTTTTTTTGGACAAATTTTTTTTTTTTTTTTTTCCAGTGGGGGCCAACACCCCCACTGGGCCTTCAATGGATCCGTCATTGACTAAGGGTCCGTTTGATAGCGATGACGGAATTTTGGTGGAAATAAAATGAATTCTAAGGAATTGGAAGTTTAATGCGTTTGATTAATTTAATTTTCTTGGTGAAAAAAGTGGAAAATTTTTCAAGTTTTGTTGTTTGATTAACATTATTTTTCATGACAAATAAAGCAAAATTTAGATATTTTTTTTATTTTTTCACATATTTTGTACATAATAATAATAATGATAATGTTAATTTTTGAGAAAAAAATAAGTCAATTGATAACATTAAAAATGATCAAACGAGACGTTTATGATTTGTCATGTAAAGGTAGAAATCAATTATCACTCATTAGCTAAGAATTCATTTGCAAAAAGGAATTGTACAACTTTCAATAAAAGTAGGAAAACTATTTCCAAGGCAAATTTAGTCTATCAAACACCACAAAAAGATGAAAGTAGTTAATGAATTCTTACTTTCTAGGCAAATCCCGATTATCAAACAGGGCCTAAGTCTTTTTCAAATGAAACCCTTATGAAGTGAAATCTAACATCAACATATTTAATTTTATCATGAAACATGAGATTTTTAGATAAATGTCTTGCACTTTGATTCTCTAAATACAGAATCACATTATCCTTAATAAAGCCTAGTTCATAAAGTAATCCTTCAATTCATAAGCCCTATTTTAAATATTCACACACAACGAAATACTCAAGTTTTGTGGTTGATAAGGGTACAATTCTTTGTAATTGAAATTCCCAACTTATGCAGGAATTACACAAAGAATATACATAAGATGAAGTACGTCTTTTATCTAAAAGTAAAGTCAGAATCATAATATCCTTTTAATATTATACCTTACTCTTAGAATATAGCAGACCTATATATTTAGTAAAAGAGATATATCCGAGCATACATTTTAAGGCTTCCAGTGAAGTTCACCAGAATTGGATATAAATCTGCTTACAACACTAACAGAGTATGTCAAATCTGACCTTGTACAAATCATAAGAAACATAACAAAGCTAATGACATTTGCATAAGGTACTCTGGACATTCTTTTTAGCTCATCTTCGATTTTAGGATATTTGTCAGAAGACAGTTTTAAACAATTCGATAAAGGTAAAGAACATGGTTCAGCATTTTTCATACAAAATTTTCTAAAATCTTTTTTATATAAGAAGTTTGATAAAGTAATAAGGTCTTGTTAATTATGTTTCTTTTAATACACATACATAAGAAACTTTTTGGCAGCGGATATTTCACTAATATTTGAAAGAACATTCTTGGCTAAACAAATACATATTGTGTTTCCAACCTTCAAATCCAAATATTTCCAATCATCACCACTCTTACTGGATTCAATATCTTTGTCAGAACTTGGAGTCGATTTTTCTTTCAAAGATTTGTATAATCTTTCCAATTATCACCACACTTGTACTTTCCACAAATCAAAATTGATCATCCCATCAAAATTTCCCACATCGTATTTGACAAACATAATTTCTTTTTTTGCTCCAACTCTTCAAACCATCTGATACGTTGATACCACTCATCGGGAATCGAATAAAACTTCCTTTAAGTTACTCACATGATCTTTTTATTGTTCAAAGAAGAATAGCAAACAAAAAAATTTATAAAGATACTACGCAAAGTTTACGGATCAATAAAACTTTTCATAATATGAAAAATTGTTACAATTATATAGAATTTCACTCACCAAACCCCCAAACATTATAAGAAAAATACTTTAGTTTTATTATATATACTAATTTCTACTTATTTGTACAACACACAAAGAAAACAAGAAAAACCAAGATACTAGATTACAATTTTTCATCGTAAAACTCTCTAGTCAACATGTTATAAAATAATGAATAACATCATTCATTTATAAGAGCAACTATTACATAGAAGAATCAAATTTCAATTCAACCAAGACAAAAAAAACTACTTTCTAATATTAAAAGAAAACCATAAGATTTATTTCAAAAAGAACTCAATCTTTATTTAATTTCTTTTTGCAATAAAAGTATCCAAACTTTAATACAATCATAATTGAAATCATTTTAAAACACATGCAACAAAAATTCAATTAGAATTAGTGATTATTTGAAGTTTTAATGGAGACTTCAACCAGTGGAGGACACAGCTACCTTCGGCTTCACAGTAAACTCAAAAAGAGAGAGAGAGAGAGAGAGAGAGAGATACTTTAGTATCATTAATAATCCTTGATCTTAAATAAGGTGGTTGTTTCTTCGGTCACTCGAGGCTGGCCCAGCCGTCGACGTCAGATACAAATTTGATAAAATTTATCAGTTATCATAAAGTTCGATCAGTCCAATCCAACCCTGAGGATGGAACCATGAACGCTGCGTCGTTTCACTATTATTCTTCCGAGGAATCACCCTAAGCAAAATGTATATCCAGTATCGCAACCACCACGAGAATGTTGTAATACCATCAGGATGTTAGAAGATTTTTCGACTATGTCGTTATTTTATGGGATAGAAATCCCTCTCCATATGGATTTGAGCCAGGGGAAAATCACTATGCTCCTTCGGAATCTATCCCCGGGGGTACTCGAAGACGAGCCCTTCGGCTACACTCCTAGCCCTTGCATGCCCGAAAAGCTTACCAACAATAGCCAGTGAAAAATCTGTTGCAGTAGCAAAACCCTTACAAGTGATTAGCTTGCCATCGATAACTACTCGGGCACCATCCACCACATTACCAAGATTGCTTATCGGAACTGGATGAGCCGTTACTCGCTTATCCTGTTTTCAGCAAAGCAGTTACGAGTGTTCAATATTCTAATTCAATAATTACATAAACAATGATGGCGTGATTGGTAGAGATGATTCTGTTTGGTGTAGGTAATTTTTGGGAGAACGTGTGACTGAAAAGTGGTGGGTCTCATAAAAATGTGTAGTTGAAAATGATTTTGAGAGAAAAATTGAAAAAAATAGGTGGGAGCAAATAAGCCCTAAGAAAACAAAAAATTAAAAAGTTACTTAGAGCATGTATGGTGTAGGAGTTTTTGAAAGAATGTATTGATGAAAAGTGATTGAAAAGTGTGAAAAATGATGGATCTCATAGAAATGAATTTGAAGGAAATTTTGAAAATTTTAACTTTACCAAAGAAGCTCCTATTGTATTATCTAGTCCGATTAGTACTACAAAACCAACAAGCACAAATAGCGTGTATGGTAAGAAATATTGAATAGCACCAGCAGTATCAAGGGGGAAGGAAAAAGGAAAGCTTAAATTACATTGTACATTATTACATACGAAACATGCACCGAAGTGCTCACGTACCTTCAATAACCCTTGTTTCTGGAGGATTGCAGTTGAAGAACAGATTGCGCCTAATATTCTTCCAGCTGTTTCTTGCTCCTTAAGCAATTTCTTCAGAACTTTGGACTTTTGTAACCGCTCGGCCCCTGAGATACCTCCCTATATATTTTGCAGCAAGCAACAGGTTAGAAGAAGACAGATAAGCCTAATATCGAACAGTTAGACGGGCACAAAGCGAGGAAAGGAGAAAAATAATATACAAACTCACTGGCAGGATGATTAAATCATAAATTGATTCAGCAGTGGCGCTAATCATCTTGTCTGCAACGATTTTTGTGGCTCTTGATGCCAAGATCTGCAAAGATTTTTCCACTGAAGCAATTATAACATTCGCCTTTGCTCGTCGAAGAATGTCTACTATAGCGATCACTTCAATTTCTTCACAACCATTAGCGATTGGAATGAGAACCTGTGACATTGAAGGGAGAAGTTTATTGGAATCTGAAAACAGTAAAGCATGTTGGTAAAATGAATAATCACAAGACACTTGTCACAGAGAGCCGAGGATGTTGGAGAGTAGCACGAGACAGTTGATTAGCGTGTTTGGCTGAGCTTAAAAGGTACACTTATAAGTAATTAATTATAGTTTAGAGATAAATATTTTTAATGGTGAAGCCATTAAAAGAGAGGAAAAAAGTAACTTTTCAAACGTTTGAAAACAGAAAGTTACCAGAAGCAACTTTTACATCTAGCCCCTATTTGGTGGTGATTAAAATTAGACTTTTAATAGATTTTGATAAAAGTTGATGAAATGTATGGTTGAGAAGTCGTGGGGGGTCCATGAAATATGTGGTTGAAATTAAGTATTGATTTAGACTTTGAGATTTTAATCATTAACAAACGGGGGCCTAATCTTAATTAAACATGCAAGGGAGTCATTCTATGCATCCTTTAATTCGTATTAATGTTTTCTATACTTTCCAAGAAACATAAATCTAAAAATAACAGTATTGAGCGGCTTTTGAAGTGGAAAACTTAGGTGACCCAATGAGCTGGAAACTGAAGCTCCAAGAAAGATCATAGACTGAGTAGAAAATAGAAACACTTACTTGAGGGGTGTGATCAAGGGACCATGGAATTTCATTGAATTCTTCTTTTCTAGAATCATTATCAGCAACATTTATTAGCTAACAAAATGAGAAAAATAAAAGTGAGATCAAGCTACTTATGCACAGAGCACAAGAACCAGATAACAGATGATGATATGATAACTATACCACCAAAAACAAGAATTTAAGATGATAATACCATTCTGTTTTGTTCGAATGTGATTAGGAAAATAATATGATTAAGTAAAGTTGATATATCTCCGTTTCTTTCTTTACTGATCATATATATACGCATAGAGGAAAACAAAAACATATTACTATTGGCTTACTCTTAAACTTAACAAAAACATGTATACCAGTTAACTCGTGACAAAACCAAAACATTTAGGGCATGTTTGCTCGGTGATTAAATTAAAATTATGCATGATAAACCAAAACATTTAGTTTGACCCACTGATTTACTGTTTCCTGATACAAGCAGTTGTTACATCTGCATGTGCTTCAAGTACATTTCAAATCAAAAAAGGTGAAAGGGAATATAGTTTCCAAATTAGATTCGCAACTAAATCAAGACAATTTATGTATGAAAATCACAAATTATAAATGAGAACCACATATCTCCACTTGACTGGGAAAAATAACAGTTAAGTAATTTTTTGTTAAGTTACCATTGATTCTCCAATTTCCTTGGCTACCGACTCACCAAAGAGCTGGTGCACCAATGATAGAGCAAATTCAAAAGAAGTGCCAGCACCACGACTAGTTGTTAGCTCTCCAGAAACTTGAATATTTGATTTAACAGCCCAGAACGTGGGAAGCTTGTCCATAAATGCTGGATGACAGGTCGTCTAACAGGAAAAATTACATGTCAATTAGCCGACCCAAGATGCAATCATATCGTGTGCACAAATTTAACTGAATAGATTTCAACTATATTCAAGATACCTGTTTTCTCCTAAGTAGTCCCCAAGGCAAAAGTGTGATTGCTGGAGCGGCACATATTGCACCATACAAACGCTTTTCATCAGCCTGTTTGCACATTATATTCTGGAGAATTTTGCAATCTCGTAAACGTGCAGAGCCTGGCATTCCTCCCTAATCATATATTGTAGGTTCAGTCATCAACAAGTTTACAGCTTTACATTTAACTAATTCCAGAATATTGATTATATCGTATGGCTGTTAAAAGTGCAATTCGCAATTTAAGTTGAAGTAATTTGAGAAAAAAACTATAGCATGTTTTGAAGTGAACAAATAAATAGAAATACTAAGAAGTGTTAGATAGCAATGCAGTTCATAGAATTGCAACTGACCGGCAACGCAACAAGATCGAAAATTTCTTCAGAACAAGCAGAAATAAATGTGTCAGCAACCAGCATGGTACCTCCAGAAGTCTCAACCTCCAGCTGCTCCTCCACTGATGCTAGGTTCACCTCCGCCCCTGCACGGCGCATAACATCAACCATTATCACTGCCTCCATTTCTTCTGTGCCAAAACCAATTGGCACCAGAACCTACAACAAAATCCCAATTTCTTAAAAAATACAAGAAATCAATATCCCCAAACATAACATTAAGAAAACTCCAATCATTCTTCATGTTTAAAGATATTTGAATAAAAAGGAGACCTTTATGGTAGGATATCAGTACCTACAGCAATAGCCCATTCCGAAAAAAAAAAAAAAAAACTATAAGAAGTCTAATCATTCTTTATTTTGAAAAGGATTTGAACAAAATGGACCTTTTCGCGAGGATAGCAGAAACTAAAACGAAAGCCCATTTCAAAAACTAAAAAAATCAGTATAGGCAAAATCTTAAACCATAACATAACGCAGAAACTTCTCCAATCATTTCCCCACCCCCCCCCCCCCACCCCCCTCAAAGGGATGTGAACAAAAGGTACCTTTTTGGGCGGAGTAGAAGATGGCGGGGCGGTAATGGGAGCTGGGGAGAGGGTTTTGGTGGGTTTCAAAGGGCGTTTCTTAACAGAGGGTTTAGGTCGTTTGGGATTTTGGACTGCTGCGTGTATTAAGGGAAAGGAGTGAAAGTTGGTGGCGGAAATGGGTACTGGAATCTTGGGAGAAGGAAGTGTGAATGGGGACGAGATAGAATTCATTCTCTTTTGCTCGAGTGTTCTGGTTCTAAACGTTATCAGAAGTTCAGTTTGGCAATTGATAAAAATTGGTGGCACATGACAACTCTTTCACCGGCTCTCGGATTTGTTCATTGCTGGGTTTGCAGTTTCCCGGACAGTCACACTATAGTAAAGAAATGATCGTCACCAGTATTGGATAGCACAGTGGGCCTGTATTTAGAGGTGGCATCAACCCGCCAAAACCATCCAACTCAATCCAACTCAATCAGATCGGGTTGGGTTGGGTTTTAATGAAAATTGAGTTGGGTTGGATTATAAAAAAAAAAAATGAAAATTACACCTATCCCTGTTTTTAAAGAATCAAATTCAAAAATAAGTTCAAACCTATATTTCTTCAAATTTCAGGTGTAAATAAAATTTTAATAATTAATTAATATTATTATAAAATTAAATCAATTACCTAAACTACACCCCTCATCTCCAAACCCTAATTCAATCATAATTCGAATTCTTTCTCTCTCTCTACCTCTCTTCTCCTATTTCACGGTTCCACCACTCACTCACTCACGGTTCCACCCTACTCTCTCGCCCGGAACACACAACCAAAATCGACGCACTACATGTGACCGCAGCAGGGTGGCTCGACAGAGGACACGGCTACACGACGTGACTTCAGCAGATTTACGTTTGCAAAGTCCTAACTAGCCGGATATGAAACTCCTCGACACACAGGCGATTTTGAGGTATGAAAAGGTGCGGAGCATCGATCGAGCAGCGGCTCTGCACATCGATCGAGAAGAGGCGCCGCTGCTTCTGGTGGTTATTTTTTCTAGGAGCGGCGCTGCTGTGTGTGGTTGATGGTTTTCGACATCTGGAGATGGTTTTTGATTTTTGATTTTGAGATGGTTTGGGGTTTTCTGTTGGTGGCGACGACATAGGAGGCCGCACTGGTGACCGAGGCGAAGGAGGTGGGCATATTCAGGATACCTTGGTAATGGTGGGCGGTAGTGGTGAGGTTGCTGGTTTTTGGCATTTTGAGAAGGTTTGCGTTTTTTTTATTTTTGAGATGGCCAGGAGTTATCTGGTGGCGGTGACTGCATAGGAGGTCGTGTCGGTGGCTGGGCGGCGGAGATGGACACATTTTTAACACACCGTGATTGTGGTCGTAGTGAGACCGCGGAGACAGTGGTGGTGATGGTTGATTTTGAACAGATAAAGGTGACCTAATAATTTTAAAATTTAAAATAATTGTGACCTAATAATTTAACAAATTGTGACCTAAAATTTGAAATTTTGTGACTTAATATTTTGATAATTTGTGATTTTGTAATTTGTGATTGTGACCTGGAAGTAATTTTTTATTTGTAACCTAAAAGATTATTCTGACATCTAAAAGATTTGTGAATAATTTATAAGTTGTGACCTAAAATAAATTAAAATTGTGATCTGAAAATAAGTTTGTGACTTTAAAAAACTTGACTTGTGACTTAAAATAAATTTGTAACCTAATAATTTGTCTTTTGTGACCTGCAATTATACAATATTGTGACCTTAATATATATATTTATTAAAATATTTTTATTTCTTTAATTTAATTAATTAATTCTAATTATAGCCTGATTTTTGAAATTATACAAGTTTCACCTTATTTTTGAAATTTGTATTTTAAAATACCTTATTTATGTATTTTTCCCAAAAAAAAATTGTTTGGGGTTGGGTTGGGTTGTGGGTTGGATGAAAAACCCGACCCAACCCAATCAAAATTTAAAAATTATAAGACCATTTAAATTTCAAGAATCTTAAATTCATTTTTAATTTGGATGAAACTCAAATATAATTTGAACATATTTTAGTTTTATTAGGAAATATTCAATTTATTATATTTGAGCTTATTGTATTGTACATAATTTATTTGAGTTAATAGTTGATTTATGGGCATAATTTTTTAATTTTCTAAGAATTTTATTTAATTGGACCAAAGCCCAAATCACCCAACCCAACCCAACCAAACCCGACCGAAACTTGATTGGGTTGGGTTGGGTTTGAACTCATGTTTGGGTTGGGTTGGGTTGATTTTTTATCAACCCGACCATAATGGGTTGTGTTCGGGTTGGGCAAAAAATCGACCCAACCCAACCCACGCCCACCCCTACCTGTATTAGACGAGGAAATTGTTCAACAATCAAAATGTTTTTCATCTTTACATGTTTGATTTTTCAAAAATTCTCATAAAAAATATCTCAATATTTTCTATAGTACAACCTCTTTATACATTGTTTTACATTATTTGCCTTGAAATTTTTTCAATAAAGGGAGATTGGATTTTCCATTTTCATTTTTCATCTTTTATCTATCAAACACACCCTTTTAATTGACTTCGAGCCTATATACATATTGAACTCATTAGAAATTCTACCCTAAGAATATCTCTAACCGTGATCTAAAAAAGATTGTGAATTAACATATTCGAAAATACTTTTACATCTCAATTTACATTTCGATGAATCTAAATCTAAATCTAAATTTTGCACAAATTGATTGATGCAGTTATAAGTTTTAAATTCAATTTTTTCATAATTATTTTAGTTCATAAGTTTTATGTTAATTTATTTTTTAAATTTGTTCATATATATAAATATTACAAAAAATCGACCTAAAAAATTCGAAATTCGGTTAAGAAAATAAAAATGTGCAAATTAATATAAAAATTCAAATTGTAATGTAAATTAATATTTAAATTGTATATCTCATATCAAGATTTTTTGGATCGATAGTTTTTGGGTGAATTTTAATCCACATGAAGATGTAAAGAAGATATAAATGTACATCTAAATGTACATTTTTTATCGGAATGTTTATTTGCATCTCGTTTGCATCCGTACATTGGAGACTATTTCGGTGAATTTTAAGATCTTAAACGCTAATTGGATCTAATTTAGACCACAACTGAAGATGCTCTCAACCCTTTAAATATAAATCAAAATATTTATACTTGAAAAAATAAAAGAAATTAGTATAAATAAAACATATAGAAACAAATAAATGGCAATACAATATCTTTCAATTATCTTTCCTATGGCTATAGGAGAGAAATAAAAGTAGAATTGTTTCTCATTAAAATAAGGTTTTTTTTTTTTTTAATGAAATTTTTAGTCTGGGCAACTAATAATAAACAAAAAATAATATTCCAACATGCTTTAAAACTCTATTAACCAATTAAACACGACTTTAATCATAAAATATATATTACATATTTTACATTCCGAAAAAATATTTCACTATATATTTTGTCTGTAATACTCAATAATGAAAATAATTTTTATTTTTCAGATTGAATCGATTTTTAATTTGTTCAGATTTATTTGTATGATTTTTAGATTGATGGAATTAATTGTTTTAGCCGATGTTTGGTAAAAAAAAAAAAAAAAATTGTTTATAAACAAAAAATGTGTGATTAAAAAGTAATTTGAAGAAATATATTGTTTATAAATTTGTTTAAATACAGTTTACCAAAGTAAGGCTTAAATGAAGAGTTACTAAATTTTTTGTTATGTAGAAATCCATTAAGCCTTTGTTTGATTTTGATTTTAATCTCAAGTCAAAATCAATAATTATTTTAATCACACATGGGATCCATAATTTTTCAATCATACATATCGTCTTCTATCAAAATTGATTAAAATTTTGATTTTAATCTATACCAAACATAACTAAAATCTTACAAAATCCTTGTAAAATTATAATATTTAATTTTGTTAAACTTCTATAAAATATTGAATTCTATTTAAATCCATGTAATTTATGAGAATTCAAGAAGTTCATTAAAATATGAGTTGCTACTTCACTTCAGACAATCAGGCAAAAGCAGCCGTGTCGGTTCCGTCCTTTTGATTAGGGCTGTACAACGAAACCGTCAAACTGCTCAATCGAAACGAACCCGTAATTTCGAAACCGTTGGTTCGGATCCACACGGACCCGTCAACGTTTCGATTTTGACCCAAACCGAACCACTTTCGAATGGTTTGGTTTATGTTTCAATTTTCAAAATCCGTTTCAAACTGCCAACCCACAAAAAAATTACAATTAATATTTAATTTTTATATTGCAAAATTATAGAATTTTTTTTCCTGATTTGTTACAGTTAAAAACTTCAAAATCTTATTTTTGTTACGAAACAGTAACACTGACAACATGAATGGAATTAAAATTTGTATACCAGAACAAGATTCAAATCCAGCCTCTCCAGCCCACACCGACCCGCAAGCCCATTACAAAACTAAAGCCTAAACCGTAAAAAATGAGGCTCCAGTTCCACTACTCCAGTCCAGACTCCATACGCTGAGCCCTAGCTTTCTCTCCCCGCGTTCTGCGTTCTGCATTCTTCACTGGTCGTCACCAGCTGCGTTCTTCATTGGTCGTCAACTGCTGCGTTCTTCACTGGTCGTCACCGGCTGCGTTCTTCACTAGTCATCAACTGCTGCGTTCTTCACTGGTCGTCACCGACTGCGTTCTTCACCGACTGCGTTCTTCACTAGTCATCAACTGCTACGTTCTTCAATGGTCATCAACTGCTGCGTTCTTCACTGGTCGTCATCGGCTGCTTTCTTCACTGGTTGTCAACTGTTGCGTTCTTCACTGGTCGTCGCCGGTAAGTATGTATCATTCTTCCAACCATTCGAAGCAGTGTAGCGGTGCAGCATATGTTTCTTCCGTTTTCTAATATATATTTTTATTTTCTAGTTTTTGCAAAACTTTGAGGAATGATAAATATGGAACTGAACAGTAGCTTTTTGCGTAGCTAGACTTCTGGTTAAGCCTTATTCTATTTTGTTTCCTTATTTTGAGTTTGATTTTTAAATATGATAATCCAATTTTCGATAGCTTTTCACCATTGTGTATACTATATATTGTGGGTGATTTTGGAGTAGAAATAGGGATAGATTTAGGATGTAGCTCTGAAATTCATGTGATACCTATATTGTTAATTCATGTAATACCTGAAATTGATTTAATTATTGTTAATTCACATTTGATGTATCATGAAAAAGGGCCTGCAATGTATTAAATTTTCAAGGGTATGCCTTTCTTTTAACTAATGACTCCTATGTATGGACATATTTTACAGTTTAGAATAATGGATCCCATTTTAGAAGTACATAATGATCATGACAATGACGATATTAGACCAATTAAGATTGAAAGTGTGGATGATAGTGGAAAAAAGAAGGCTCATAAGGGGCATAAAAGTCTGAAATTTAGGTTCAATTTAATCAGCGGGATGATGGGAATGTAGAATGTATTTATTGTGGACAGGTGTATAAGTATCACTCTAAAAATATTGGCACTAGTACACTGAGAAATCATATAGAGGGGTTGTGCAAGAAGTATTCGTTTAGGTTTTAAAACAAAAAACAGAAGACACTGAATTTTTGTAGTAAGTCAAAAATTGATGATGGTGATAATGGTGTACATACAATCATGTTTACTCAAAAAGAGGTTAGAGAACAAATTACTAAGTACTTCATATTATCTGAGTTACCATTTCGACATGTTGAGGATGAGGGTTTTCGATCTTTTACAAGATATTTTTTCCCAACATTTGTATTTCCTTCAAGGGTGACAGTAGCTAGAGATATATATCAATTTTTTCTTGAGGAGAAGAAAAAATTAAGGAATTATTTGAGTAAACATAGAAAGAGTTGCAAAGATGCAAATATTGTATCTCGGGGTTTATTGTGTTTGGATGTGACAACTAGGTGGACTTCCACCTACATGATGTTGCAAGCTGCCACCAAATTTAGAAAGACATTTGATGTTTTAAAAGGTGATGCAAACTATACTAGGTACTTTGAGGAGGATAGATCTGATGGGAGTAGTATAGATGGACCTCCTACACATGAGGATTGGGATAAAGCAGAGGTGTTTATTGGGTTTTTGAAGATATTCTATGATATGACTTTGAAAATTAGTGGCTCTTTATATGTAACATCCAACACTTTCTTTCAAGAAATATGTGAAATTCATGGAGAGTTGAATGAATTGGCAAAAGAGCCAACTAGTTTGATGGGTTCTGCGACAATAAGCATGCGAAGGAAATATGATAAGTATTGGGGCAATCTTGAGAAGTTCAATTAGTTATTGTTCATTGCAACCGTCCTTGACCCAAGATGCAAGTTGGAATTGCTTAAAGTTGGATTTGAACTTATATATGATGTGGAGATCACAAAGATGTTGTTAAATAAGGTTGAAAGCAAGCTTCGTAGGTTATATGAGTGTTATAGAGACATGATGGATACACTTAGTACTCAATGTAATGAAGCAACTCAAACTAGTAGTCCAACTTCATCACTACGTGCATGTAGTTCTAGGCCAATTTCTTCAATTTTTAAAGCAAGACTCTTGCAGGAAGCTCAAGTTGAGAAGAATGATTTGGTGGATTACTTGAATGATCGTTGTGAACATTTGACTGATGAGCCGTTTGACATACTACTTTGGTGGAAATTGAATGCTCATAAGTACAAGATTATCTCCTAAATTGCCAAAGATGTCTTAACCATTCAGATGTCCACAGTAGCTTCTGAATCAGCTTTCTCCACGAGCAGTCGGATTCTTGATTCTTTTAGGAGTTCGTTGGGTCCAAAGATGGTTGAGGCACTCATTCGCACGAAGGATTGGATGCATAGCAACAAAGAACCAATAGTGTTGCGTCAATATTTGGAGGACGTTCAGGCATTCGATGACTCCGAGAGAGCAGTTGAAGGTAATATGATATTTACTTTTCAATATATTTTCTCAATTTTATGCATTTTGTTTTGTTGGGACTAATGAATTCATTTGTTCCTGTTCTTGTTTTTATTTTTTTGGCATGAAGATGAATCATGTGTAATAGCAGAAATATTGCACCAATAAAAAATTGAACTAGAATGTGACAGGTTAGTATACTTTAGCTAGTTCAATTCTATATTTTGTGCTTTTCTTTGGTTGCTAGTCAACTGTAATATAATTTTTTTCGGTATGTAAAATATAGGGAGATATGGTCATAAAAAATTGAAGCGCTGGAGCATTACACAATGACAAAGGAAGCTACCATTGGACAAAACATTTTAGAATTGTAATGAAAGTTGTTTATTTTGTGTCTATTTTGGAATCTAAATCTATTTTGTAATGTTGTAATCACTAGTTTGTGCTTTTGTGTTATATATTATGTTTTTTTTGATATTATTGTGATAATTTGTTCGTGATTGTGCCTTTGTATCTATCTTAGAAGTTGTTTGCCTATATGTTTTAATTTTGTTAGTCTTAGATCTGTAATGTCGTTGGGTAATTTGTAATTAATTTTGATATCTTAATTCAAAAGTCTATTTCAATAGTTATTTTAACTCGATTTACATATATTAGTTTAATTTCGTTTGCAAACATCGTTTTAAAACCGCACCAAATCGCAAAAAATGATTTGGTTTGATTTGATTTGATTTGATTTGATTTAGGAAATGAAATTGTTTGATTTGAGTTGAAAAAACGTCAAACTGCTTTAAATGATTTGGTTTGACAAATTATCAAAAACTACCCAAACCAAACCGTTTACAACCCTACTTTTGACCCCCATAAATAAATATGTTAAATTGAAACATGTTCTAATTGAGATAAAAACTATTTCATACAAGAATTATCAGGTTAGTTACAAATTAAGGGATGAAACCGAAACTTTATAGCCTCGGATCCAAGAAATTCTCACTAAGCATGCATTTTATCAAACCTCTCAACCCCACATTTAAAAACTTTTTCCAATAAGCAACTATTTTCAGGAGGAAAAAAAAAAACTTCGATCATACTTTGACGATCCAGCGAAGAATAACGTCAAATTATATTCAAAAACACCAAAAACTACTTAAAATAAATATAAATAACTTTAATTAATAATAACAAAGATGTGACGAAATTTAACGCACCCGCCACATGGTAGGTGGGGGTTGATTGGCAGGAGAAGCCCACCAACCAATAAGGAGAGAAGGTGGAAATTTTAAGGTATCCACTTAAAATTAAAAACAAAGATGTTATCAGATAACAACATTACGACCAGAAATTGTCTAAAGGTCCTTCAGTGCCATAAATTTATCTGTCTGTCGAATCATTATTCTTTTGGATCTTCGGATACCAAAAATGTTGAAAAAGCACTAGTCCTTCAACTTATGGAATAAATGTTCATAGTTTCTCCATTACTGGATGAAGATAATTTAAATAGCAGACGAAATGTAGAAACCAGTCTCGTTTCAAGTACCCAAGGCAGTCGTTTTACAGATGGGACACAGATTCTTCAGCACCAACCACTGTTTAATGCACTTGGCGTGGAACCCGTGCTTGCAATCCAATATCCCGATATCATCTCCAGCAATGTAATCCTCCTGATCAAATTCAAGAAATCCGGAAATTTAAAATTGTACAAACAGATGAATGAATATTGAAAATACGCAAAAAGGCAAATAAACACGACAGGAAAATAGGTGTGGGGGGTGACCGCTGAAGAAGACAATATATTGTAGAAGAAAACAAAGAGTGCTTTCCCAAACTTTTGCTTCTCGTAGAAGAGCTCTCTGAAAAAGTTACCTTAATTTTTATTTGGAAACTAATTTCTAAAAGCAATTCCTACTCGAAGTACTTTTGGAAGAAATCGCACTTAACTAGCTTTCTGTAAAAGCACTTCTAACTGGTGGAAACACTTTTAAAACAACCGTCAAATGGGTTAAAAGCAGCTTTGCTTCTCAAAAGCAATCCCAAACATGCCCATAATCTATGAAGGAAAAATGGAGAAAAACCTTGGAGACTTTTACCTGACATATACAGCACGGTTCCAAATTTGGCGAGGATCCAAATGGTTTATACTTCCGCTGATCCATGGTATCCAAAATCTTTTCCTCACTCAATCCCGTGCTTACATTCCCTATTCGTTCTTCCAAAGCCAATAGTTCCTGAAATACAAACCATGATGTTTTAGAATGACAATTTCTTAAAGCTGTTCTCCCGTTTGATAGAAATCATGAAAGGAAAATCCAATGACAAAATGGACTATGGTAACCTCGTAAGACATATTGTCAACGTCTAGCCTCATATCTCTATGCCTGTCGTGCATCTCAGCAAATCCATTCATAAAAGGGTCAAATAGCATATAATCCTGAGAAGAAAGTATGGCATGCGAGTATCATCAATTCCAACAAATACAAAAAAGTAGTAGTAATAACAAACTAAAAAGCATGTTTGGCTAAGCTTAAAATGTTTAATTAGTAAATAAGTAAGTTTCAAAATAAATTAGAATTTTTGCGGGTTAAAGTTGAATAAAAATTACTTATTTTAAGAGCAAGGTCAAAGTTACTTCCAAGATTTTTAGAAGTACGAAAAATGTAAACATGTCCAAAAACATAGAAGCGCACTTCTTGGGAAAACAAGTTTAAAACGTGTCTTGCTCTTATGAGCTGTTCAATTTGCATTTGCAAATATACTTCAACTTGTGGCACGATAAATCTAAATATATTAGTAATAGTAATAAAATATTTATTAAACATCACAGAAATCCATAGCAAACCTCTGCTCGTAAGTGGACGCCCCTCCGCACCGCATGCAAGAAATGGCGTATCTGTTACACCAAAGTACATCTAATCAAAATGGTACCTTCTTCACTCCATACAGTTTTTACTTCTCTTTCAACAAGAATAAAAGTTTCCGTACACCAAATCCACCCTTTTGCATTCATGTATGACAGCATCTAAAGAACACTAGATTAAAAAAAAAATATCCAAAAAAGTTTAACAATGCTCAGAAATAAAAAGTAATCCGCGCTTAAAAAGATGCATACGAGTATATAATAACAAGCTCTTATTTTCTTAGTAAATGTAATTTAAACTGGGGACTGGGATAATATGAGAATCTATGGCTAACCCTAAGCTCAAAAAGAAGTAAAGTTACTTTTATGCGTAGTTTTTCCAAACATAGTTTTAAAAGTTACCATTTTACTAAAAAAACTTGCTTTTTCAAAAAATAACTTTTAAGCGCAAGCATGCTCTCGGCCTGGAGGCATGAAACTTTTACTACAGAAAGTGCAAGTGTGATAAACTTAATAATTCATGTAAACTCTTGAGTCTTGTAAGTTGTAAATACAAAAGATACTTTAAGATTTTGCTAGGCAAAATCACTTGCTCAGTATAAAAAGAAGTTAAAACAATAAAGTTTGAATTCTTTTCACACCAAACGGAAGTTCAATTATGATTTCATTTCAACACTTCTTAAAAAGATTTAATTTTAGTACAATAGGTTAAATCACTTGGCACCCCATAAACATGCACTCATTGAAAACGATACAAAAAAGTTTTCCACATTTAAGTCCTTTATTATTTGAATTTCAAGAAGTCTTAAACGTACACCACAGAAAATGATACTAATCATAAAATGATGCATTCCCAAAAATACTTGCAGAATATTAAGCAACTGTTACCATTCCATTAACTCCAAAGTCACACAAGTCCTTATAGTTTAACTCATATTACTAATAAAAGTTCTTGACTTAATATAATCTAGTTATTATAATAATAAAGTAGTAAATCCCTTGTTCCATTTGTAGAAGCTTTCTAGAAGTGCAAACAATAGATGCAAGTCACAACAAAATTATAAATTAAGATGCGTAAATATTCTAAAATTAATGATATGCATATTTCAGGGCGTCAACAATTTCAGTCTCAGCTTGGAGTAAAACAGGTATGTGACAATGTGGTATATAACATCTGTTTCTCATGCCCCAGATCATGCACATAAATCTGGAATGACAAAAACACCCACTCAAAGAACACCAGCCAATAATCAGCTTGGAGTAAAACAGGTATGTGACAATGTGGTATATAAAATCTGTTTCTCATGCCCCAGATCATGCACATAAATCTGGAATGACAAAAACACCCACTTGAAGAACACCAGCCAATAATCCACAAAGAGAATCGTTAAAGACGAGAAAGGAAGAAAGATGTTATCAACCTACACTTCTCCTTGCCCGGATCTTTAAACTACCAAAGGAGCAAAGGAAGAATGACAAACTTGGTTCAAGCAGCCAATAGCCGAGAACTTTTGAAAGGAACTCTTGCCAGTAATAGAATGATAGGCTAAGCTTAAAAGTTGTAAACTCTCCTGATTTATAGCATGATACCCAAAGTTTAAAAAGTGAATCAAACTTACTTTAAGAAGTTATTTATTTTCAAACATGTCAAGATTGAATAAAAGAAGTTACTTAGCCACTGTTTGATGCCCATTAAAAAAAAAGAAGTGATGTTTTGAATATTGACTTTTTGGAGAATGTGTGGTTGAATGAAAAGTAGGGAAAAATTTTGATTTATTGTGCAGAATATTTTATTGTGTGAATATGTGATTGAAAATTAGTATGAGAAAAAAAAAGTTTGAAAAAAAGGAAATCAAACAGGGGCTTATTTTGACAATAAGGTAGGGGTTTCTTTTGAAAAGAAGTAATTTTCAACTTGGACCAACAAAAAAATATTTACTTATAAAGTTTAAAGTAAATTTTTAGGCTGAGCTAAAGATGGACTTTACCTTTTAAATCAGGATAAGCAAGTTTACTAAATCCATAATATAAGTAAGTAGATTCATTTTTGGAGCAAGGTGCTGGATTTGACCTTTATCAGGAGAACTGGAAATATGATGAGTATGTTGAACAAGTCGAGTTTAATACCAAAAGGGTCTAGTGTAGCACCATTTGCTTACAAAAGTAAAGAGTATCATAAGTTGAAGGATAGGATGCATGGCCATATGTAGATGAAAATAGTGCCTTTCCTGGAAGGGACTGATTGGTGCGGAATTATCAATTTGGAGAATTGGTTGGGAATCATTTTGTGGTATTTTTGCAATCTGTCTAAATCAAAGATGTGTTGTTCACAACATAATTGAGCCCAATACGTAAGATCTTTAGCATTTGATCATGAAATAATGACAGAAGCCCATAAGAAAATGCTAATGATAATTGTACGGAGGAAGCAGAAAGAACAAATCAACATACAACATATGACATGATTATAGCAAAGGTAAATAGGCCAGCAAACAAGTAGTTTGAAAAAAATAAAAATAATTTTTGAAAGTTGGAACTCATTTAAAATAGTTTCCCGAAAGGCGTGGCCGCGTGAAAAAAAAAACGTAACGTACATGCATGTTCCTCCAAGATGGAGTCAAGCACATTGAGGAACCAAGTAAAATGGGAAAAATCTAAGGATGCACCAACCTCTGCCAGCCAGCAAGTTGGTGTCCGACACAAAATTGACAAGTGTCAAATATGTCATGTAGTGTCCCAAATTATTTAGTGGTTTTAATTTTAAATGTTGACAATATGACAAGACATATATTTTCAACATGTCGGGAATACAGTGTCGACACATTGTTGAAATGTCAATTAAAAAATAATAATTTATATCTGAAATAAAAAAATGACAAAAATATAAAATTGATATTACTTCAATTACCGGGTTGGCATGTACATGTCGGATTTTTCTAGGGAAAATTACTAGAAAGACCTTAAATCTCTTCTATAGAAAATCCCAAGAATATTTTAATATTTAAAAACCCAGAAAGTAGAAATTAACAGTTTTCTGAGAAGATCTTTATTTAGTAACAATTTCAAGTTACAATTTCCGTTAAGGATTTATTATACTAGGGTATTTTTGTGATAATAATGATGCTAATTGCCAGTGTCAAGCCTTGATATAGCATCTACAATTTGTGATAGAAAGATAACTACTACAGATTTTTAACACAGTGTAGTTTCCTGGGCTTTTTAGAAAGGAGAAATTTATTATAAGATTTAGTACTTTCCCCAAAATAAACAAGCATAACACACACGCGAGCACGCACGCACACAAAATATACACAAAATAAGCATTAGTACCTAAAAGCCAAAAAGTAATTGTGTTATGAAGGTAGGAAAACTCATACCAGTCTTTGTCTCCCGTCAGTATCAGCAGCTAAAGCACGCCAACCACTAATGTCACCACTCGGATGTGCCATCAAGAATGCTGACCGTTGATCTGATTGGTTGCGGGCCTGGTTGCTAGTTGCTACCTCATCTGAGGAAGAGGCTGAAGGCATGGCAGATAAATGACTTCTTTGAATTCCAGAATCAGACTCAACAAATGGGAAGGGAGCCCGAGCGGAAAATTCTGATGTCATTTGCTGGCTTTGCGTTGCTGGATTCTGATGAGGTGCCCACACTGGGGGGGTAGTCTGCAAACTAGAACTGGAGCCAACATGAGAAGCAGAAGAATTATTTCTCGAAGATCCAGAAGTTCCAGGAACAAAACTCCAATCAACTTGGTCCTGCAACACATGTCTTGTCTCTGGAGAAGAAACAAACAAGGGATGATCAGCATTAAATCTGAGAGGGTCTCTAAAATTAACATCTTCATTCACTGCAGAACTTCTTTCTCCAGTAACCATTAAAGAGTTAGAAGAGCTGCCACTTCGTGCATTTGGAGATCCATTCCAAGGAAATGGAAGTGTATTTCTTGCCTCAGACATATGCATTGTATGAGATTGGTTGATCGGATTGCTTAGATTTATTGGAAAAGAAAATGGTGATCTCAACTCTGAAGAATCAATATTGGAGATAGGTCTTGAGGGCTGCTGTGCTGCATAAACACTGGAATGTCTTGCACCAGAGCCTATGGGCATATCAAATGACACAGACTGGTGTCCAAGATTCGATCTGACACCAAAGTTTCTAGCAGGGCTTTCTCTTATTCCTGGAACACTCGGGAAAGGATGAATTCCAGATGCTACTCTATCCAAGCCAACCCCACTACTTGGATTTAATTGTTCAGAATGACTAGCTCTAGTTAAGATGCCAGGTTCCGATGATATACTTAAACTTCCAGGTGCGACATAACGAGAAGGAAGAGAGTGCTGCATTGTGTTCTCTATTGGTTGACTGGAGCTGGAGATGGAACTTCCACCTGGGTAAAATTGTCGAGAAGTACCTTCAAGTGCCTTTCTCTTGCAGGATAAACCCCAAGTATCCAAAGATGGACCTGGTGTGTCGTCATTGTCCAATAAAGTACCAGAAGAAGTTCGTCTACTATTGGAAGGTGTGTAATAACTAGGAAGCTGCCTTGTCTCTGATTGACCAGACTTGTAAAAAGTTTGCAATTGACCCGATCTTATACCTCTCTGGTCATCATTCTCGCAAGCGTACCCGTAACTCATATTCACATTCAGTGAACCAAGATTTGAACCATAATTTTGCATACTCGGAAATCTGGCAGTTCCATGGTTGCCACCGTAATCAGCACTATTGACATTAGATTGTTCAAAAGACCAATCTTCTGTTCTTGCATCTGTACCAGAAAAAGTATTGAAAGAGGACGACCAACCATGTCTCATTCTTGAAACATCACTGTGAACTTCATTTTGCAGATTATTTGCTGAGGAACTGGATTCACCTACATCCCAGCCACTGATACTCTGGGTATGACTGTCAACAGTATTTATGCAACTAGCATTTCCACCACTGGAGGAAAGCGTGTAATTTGGTAGTCGACTCTCAGTTTGATTTAGCATGTCATCCCAAGCAGCCGATTGATCCAGAGAATCATTATTAGAGAAAGACCCTTGGTTCAGATCAATTGTTTCAGGAAAGGAATCCAGGATACTCCTTTCCCCTTGCATCCGGGACATAGCTACGTAGTTGAGAATAAATTCACATCAGAAGGTGCAAATCGGTTCTGGGTAGATCTGCAGAAAGAAAAGACCTGATAGAGCCATTCTCTCAATAACTGTAATTGCAAATCTGTTCAGATATTCAGAAAAGTAGATGTTCAAATACATAAACATTTTTCTCCAAAATTAAGAGCAGAGAAATTATGATGTATCCAACAGGCTCCACAATCAGATCATACTAATTCATATCACTGGCTATTTTAGATCCAGTTCACATACGTTAAATGATATGATAGACCCCTATACAGGGCCAAAAAAAAAAAAAAAAATGGCAAAAAGAGTCGTAGCAATTTGTAACAGCATGTAACTACACAGACTAAATACATAGAAGTCTCCCAAATTCAGTAGTAGAGATAGAAAGTTATGAACTGCACATAAAAATGGAAAATGAAGACTTTTACCAATTAGTATACACAGAAGATGAAGCTAGTAATTTTCTGAAAATCACCACAGCTTACTCCTTCTACCGATGAAATTAGATATCATAAAATAACACACAAAAAAGTCAAAATCCTATGTCATCGGAACTCAAAGATTTAGATATAACGTACAGATTACCTAATCTCCAAAACTAACAAGAAACTCTAATCAAAGATGTATTAATTTCAGGCAAATAAAGAAAATGAAAGACCTTAAAACTTAAAATGTAAAATTAATAGATCCCCTTTTCCATATACAACCTCCCACGGGAAAAAAATAATAAATAAATAAAAAATGATCATCGAGAACAAAAACTAAGATGGGTGGAGAGAAAAACCAGAGTAAGAGAAGAGGGTAGACGAAAGAAGCGATCTTGTTGTCGTTTTTTCTTGATTTTTTTGTGGTTTGAGATTTTAATGGAGCGGTTGGTAAAGAATAAGAGGCGTTTCTTCGCAGCTATTCTATTGCCCTCTCTTCGTATATACTATTTCTTTATCTTTATTATACAAAAAATGCCTCAAGAAGAGAAGTAAGAGGGCGCACGCAATGAAAATGTGAAGATGGGTTGGGGTGGAGTGGTGGACAGAAGATACCATTTATCTCAAAGGATTGTTTGGCTAATGTTAAGGAACGAACCCTTTGTCCCCCCATTTCTTCAAAATTCGTTTTCAATTATATATTCTCAATTAAATAATACTACACATAAAATGAAAATATTTTCTTACTTGTAAAACATATATTATCCTAAAAATCATTATTATAAAACTTATTTTTTAATTTAATGGGGGCTCAACCCATGTGTTGGGGTTTTTGATGTCTAATAAATTCGGACGATAATGTTGAAACGATTATGGGATAAAAGTATCGACACATAAATAATAACTCGCCTCAATAACGACTTAGGGCCATTAAAAGAGACTTAATTGGTTGTTGCTTGTGATCCACTTGAATATGACCCACTAGTATTGACCCATTTTAGTGGTATTGTCTTGGAGCTTTGTTTGGGTAATGGTCCATTTAGCTTGGTTAATTGTATGCATTGGGCCTTAAGTGGTTGAGTGGCCCAATTAATGATTTGCCCAATGGCTATTTAACCTAATTGATGTCTACCATTTATTTGGAGAGTTTGAATTGGGAAGGGGGGGGGGGATTTGGGAGCTTTCATCTTGGTTGATACTTGATTCTTCCATTGTGGTCTTCATCTTCTCCTCCTCGTTTTGTGATATTGTTTTCTTCATGCCCCAATCCTAGAGTAGGTTAGACTATAGGGAGTGTCGGTTTGAGATTTGAGCTAGGTGAATTTGGTGTCATTTGGAAGTTGAAATTGAGCCCAGGAGTGTATTGAAAATCCAAAGATAAATTCAGCATGGTATCAGAGCTATTGGCGTGATTTGGGAGCTTCCATCTTGGTCGATACTTTGGTTCTTCCATTGTGGTCTTCGTCTTCCCCTCCTCGTTTTGTGATATTGTTTTCTTCATGCCCCAATCCTAGGGTAGGTTAGACTATAGTGGTGCAACCAAGGAGTGTCGGTTTGAGATTTGAGCTAGGTGAATTTGGTGTCATTTGGAAGTTGAAATTGAGCCCGGAGGTGTATTGAAAATCCAATGATAAATTCAACATGGTATCAGAGCTATTGGCATGATTTTGGGTTGAAAAGGTGGTGAAAATCAGTCCAATGAAGCTGTAGGAAGAAGCACAGACCGTGTAGAAGAGTAGCACCAACCAGTGAAGCAAAGAGCAAGGTTGAAATTTGGAAAATGAAGAGACTGAGCATGGCTCGAAAGCTGTTGAAGAAGCCAGGCAATGAAAACCGACCGAAGTAAGAAAAGGGTCACTGACCATTTTCTAAAACTAGACCTTCGTCCAACCAAACGGCAAACCACGACCACCACTAGAACCGCCTCATCGTGGGGAAGACTAGACCAGCATGATTCATAGTTCTCGGCGGTAGTGGCGAAATCTAGCTAGAGAAAAGGTTGAAAACGGGACTGAAAAACATAAATTCCACCAAACTAAAAGTCCTTTGGAGAAACAAACACCACTGCTGGACTCAATAGGCCGTGGCACACCAATTTACTTTAGGGAGTTTTTCCTGCGGCGGCGCGTGACTCGGCAGCAGCAAGTGGGGCTTCCGTCCGAGGCGGGTGCAACGGTTTCTGGCGAGGTAGTGTTGAGACAGTTTGTTCTCCTCTTCGTGGTGGAGTTGTTGGTGCTGACGAATTTTCAGTTTGGAGTTTTGGACTGAAAGTTGGACGATTTTTCCCCTGTGGTCGTTTGGTTGTCGAGAAATTTGTGTTGCTACAACTTTTGATGGAGGCTTTAGGGTGTATGGTGGTATCCCTAAAGCGGTGATGATCAAATGTCTCCTCATTTATAGACAGAGAAAAGTCTACTCTGGTAAATTTCCTGGCACTTTTATTTATTGCACTAGCAGATCATTGTGGGGGGTGAGTGCGACATTTGAATCACGAGTTGAGATGTGATTAAATGTATTGTAAATCTTCTATCTGGAAATCCTGGTTGGGTGGAGTGTTAAAGACACTTTGATCACTTCTATTAGGTGGAGACCCATTATCACCTTAAGTTGAGAGAAGTGAGGAATTGATAGATGAGCATCCCATAGATTTAGGATATATTCTTGTTTACCATGCTGGGGTATTCTTGATCTTAGCCCTAACGAGTAAATGGAGCAAGTATAATGTGTGTTTCGAGTGCGAGACACAAGGTAAGGTCTGTGATTCCAATTTTTATTGGATAACCTTGATTGTGCAAGTATAAACATTGTGCTATTTTTCTTGCAGGTTTTTTTAGTATCAAGGTGGGGATTTGTTGGATTTTTTGATACTCAATAAATCCGGGCGATGATGTTAAAACAATTGTGGGATAGTATAGACACCTAAATGATAAGCTCGGCTCGATAACGACTTGAGGCCATTAGAAGCAACTTAATTGGTAGTTGCTCGTGGTCCACCTGAGGATGGCCAACTAGTGTTTCCCGATTTCTATTTAACCTAACCGATGTCTACCGTTTTCTTGGGGAGTTTGAATTGGAAAAAGGGGGGAATTTGGGAGCTTCCGTCTTAGTCGATACTTGGTTCTTCCATTGTGGTCTTCATCTTCCCCTCTTTGTTTTGTGATATTGTTCTCTTCATCCTCCAATCCTAGAGTGGGTTAGACTATAGTGGTGCAACTAAGGAGTGTCGGTTTGAGAGTTGAGCTAGGTGGATTTGGTGTCGTTTGGAAATTGAAACTGAGCCCGGAAGTGTATCGAAGATCCAACAATAAATTCAACACCATGTTTGAATTTCATTTCTCAAAACTTATTTTTAAAAATACACTCTCAATAAAATAATTTTGTTCATAATTCAATTTTATTTTATTTTGTTTTTTAACTGCACATTTTCCAAATTACAAAATCTATTATAATAAAGGGTCCAAACAGGGGCTTTTGTAACTTTTAAATTTCTAGTGATATTCTTTTTGAATAGCTTTTTATTTTCTTTTTCAAGCCATGTTTGACTAATATTTAAAATTTATTCATAATATTTAAATTATTTTTTATTCTACATGTTAAGCGAGTTACAAGTATCGATTATTTATTCAACTCTCATTTCTATTTATTTGTAATTTGAACTATTTATAAACACTTTTATGAACCTTTATTTAAGTAAGAAAGAAAAATTACTTGTTGAGAACTGTACTTATTTTACCATCAAAATAAGAGTCTATTTGGTGTAAGAGTTTTTGAGTAAATTTTGAGTGTCTTGAAGAATGTGTAATTGAAAAGTGTGAAAAGTGATAGATCTCATAGAAATGTGTGATTGAAAAAGAATTTGAGGAAAGATTTAAAACTTTTAACATTACCAAACAAGCTCTTAGTGTCAAAAAAATAATTTGTTTTAAAACTTACTCATTTACTTTTAGGATAACTAGTAAGAAACGCGTATGATGCACGTGATTTTTTAAAAACTATTGTGAGATATATTTATTCAAATATTAAACAATTTATTTTAATTAAATCATATTTATTTTGAGTTTATGTATTACTCGAGAAGAAAATGATAATAAATTTATTCATGTCAAATATTGAAAGAATTGAAAAATGATTGAAATTGGAATTGGAATAGAATATTATGCAAAAATGTTTCAGGGATGGATCGAGTCCATTACATTATCTTGGAACGACAGCCTCTAGAAACTTGTCTCAAAGAGATAAGAATTGAGCAGGCAGCAATTGGTCAGATTTCCAGTCATCTTCTTTGATATCAGCCATTAGACGAGATATAAACCAATTACATGTATTAGACAATCAATTAAATGATCCAATGAATTAAGAAACTAATAATGCAGATCAATTTCCAAAGAGATTCTTGACTGTAAGATAATTGAATAGAGAGAGCGAAAATGTGCATTTCAAACTTGTGGCCCTCAACCTTTCTTTTACGGCTTCTATACTTATAAGACTCTTGCCACCAAGATTATGAGATTTATCAATCGACCTATACCAAGTCACATTAAGTTCCATATTATGGGTCCGTTTGTCACAGCTGTTGCGAATAGAGCTTTTTGCAATAGAGCTTTTATTAATAGAATTTTTTTAAAAAGTGTTGATAACAAAAAACAGTTAACTATTAGGTTCTAAATTCAAAAAGTACTTTTAATATTAAACTGGTTGTTTGGTAGCACAACTATGAAAGTTCTTTTGTATAAATTAGATATTACATAATATTATATTATAACCTATAAAGTCTATGAAATTATTATTTAGTTCATATATAATGGTGCAATTATTTTAACCTATAAAATTTACATTTTAAAATTATATTATACACATTTCTTTATTTATATAAATAATATGCCAACATTTGATATATATATATATATATATATATATATATATATATATTTCGCTTCCTACATGAAATAAATCAAATAACAACTTCAAACGAAAATGATTATCACAATTAAGATAAAACATGTTATAATTGTTCCAAAAATTAATATGCAAAATACACAAGTTAATGAAATAGTTCACCGAAGCATTAGAAGATTTGCAATTTGATCACGTTCACCGTTCATTTCACGTTCCTGTAGCAAACCATGATTATCTTCTTCAACCACTTCTTCATCTCTGCCTATTTCTTCATTTAGAGGCAATAATTCCTCATCATCATCATAAGGAGTAAATTCTTGATCTTTTCTACCATGAATTCTGATGAAGTTATGTAAAGCCATTGAAGCAATAACTATTTTTACTTTTTTTTTATAAGGAAAACTTGACATTACACACAAAATTTTCCATCTATTTTTCCAAACTCCAAACGTTCTTTCAATTGTGCACCTTAAGGATGAATGTGCATGATTGAAAACTTCTTTTCTACCTGATGCGAACCCCCTTGGTGTGTCGATCAAGAATTCTCACAACTATTTTAATACCATTCCAAGAAAGCTAAAGTGGTAAATAAAGCGATAAACATCTTAACCCAAGTTTAAATCTAACCCAAAATTCACAGGTTAACAAACCTAGCCCAATGGGTATCAACTAAACAAATTTCAAGGTGGCGGAAATAAATAACAAACACAAGAATATAATATACTCAAGTAAAGTTGATTAATTTCCTAAGAGATACAAGATCAAGATCAAGAACAAGGGCCCATGGGGGACTCTCTCAAGAGCATTTCTCATGAAAATCAAAGTTATCTCTTGAGTTTGAAATGAAAAGTGTATTTAATGTACAAAAATGGGTAAAAGATGTAAATATGAAAATTGCAAGAAAAATCCCGTTTTTTTTCTGAAACAGGGTGTTTCAGTCGACTGAACTGGTCGATTGAAATTATTTCGGTCGATCGAAATGGCACTTTCGGTCGACCAACCCTCATCTGAATACGACTGAGGTTGCCTTCAAAACTCTCAACAAACTTTCGGTGGACCGAAATTGGCTGAGTCCAATTTCTTCTTATTTTTGGCTCCAACTTGATTATTGGCTTCTTTTCTTGACTTATTCACATTTTTTAGCCTCGAATCTTGAACATCTTCGACGTCGGATCTCGTCTAAGTCCCATGGGCACACACATCGAGGTTTGACTTTCTCGATTCTCATCATCCCCTCCCTCTTGAAAATGATTCGACCTCGAATCTTGTTTGATTGCACTAGTGTGAGATTCTTTGACATTTGATCTTGCAATATTGCGAACTACAGGTTCATACGATGAAGTTGGACCTTCGCGATTCTCATCATCTCCTCTATCTCGAAAGAGATTCGACCACGAATCGACACCTACAATAAAAATAGAAAACTCAGACACAATAAATGTATTTGAACTTTCAGACTCACCGTGTAAAATCAATTTGTAGGAGTTGCCAAGAGCTTGAAATGAGCCAACACCACAGAGTAGCTGTTAAGTGCATTTTTATAAACTTTTTATACCTTTAAATTAGCATATTTTGGAATATCTTGAGCAAATATCTACTAATTTATGCATATTTTGTGTTTTAATAGGTTAATATCCAAGTTTGAGGCTAAAAACCACAAAAGAAGTGCAAATTACGTTGAAATTGGAAGTTTGGGGACCATTTTGTCACTTTCGAAAAGTTTTGGACAAGCCGCGAAATTAATCGAGGGACCAAATTGCAAGATTTCAAAAGTTGAAGGGCTAAAGTGCAATTTTAGAAGGACATATTTGAAAGAAATCTTAAGAGTTGGGGACTAAATTGCTCGAGATTAAAAGATGGAGGACTTAATGACAATTACAGAAGGAACTTAGCTGCAAAACCATCCTCCAACTGAGCCACGCGAACGCGTGGCCTGAACCAAGTCGCGAACCCGACTTGGACCTCAAAACGGACCCGAGACAAAACCAGGTGCACAAAATTGAACCGCGCGCGATCGCGTGGTTATTAAAGTTAAAAAAAAAAAAGAATTTCTTTTAGGGCCGGACCGGGTCAACTCGGCCGACCCGGTTCGGCCCAAAATGCTGAAACATGCGGATCATTCCAATTTTTGGGGTTTTTGGATCATTTTGGAGATAGTATAAATATGTTTCATCTCCATTCTACTAGGGTTAGGTATTTTCTTGCCCCTTTTCATTTTCTCTGTATTTTTCTTGTGATTATTGCTCTTTAACTCTTGTTGTTTAATGTTTTAAGTTAAAAAAATATCGTGCTTTACTTGTTTTCTTATTTCCAAGCTTATTATTATTGTTGTTTTTACCATCTATCTATGAATCCATTGTATTTATGATACATTTATGACATTATGAGTTGAGTTGTTGAGAATATTAATGTATGGTAGAGGAATTTAATTTAAAGTAGCAAAATACTTGAGCATTTATTCCAAACCTCTATAAAAAGGGGAAATTCCTTTATTACCTTGTTTTTAATCTTTATTTAGTGTATTGTTTATATGTTTATGTGGTTTGTTAAATGATGTTATTGTTGTTTTATTATGGGTAAATGTTATTGTGTTGGAATGTTTGATTAAGTTAATTTTATTTAAGCATTTTAAGTAGTTTTTAGATTTTGAATATTTATCCTTATGTGTTTATGATTATGAATGTTGTTTTAGGTTTTTATAGCTTTTAAATGTTTGTTACTATTTAAAATTGTAATTGGAATTTACTACACATGCTAGGTGATTTTATAATTTCCCATGTAATTTGGTTGATAAATTAACTACCACTAATTGATTTTTGAAAAGAAGAAATTAGTATAATTATGAAAACTAAATTCACTTTGTGTTATGTTATGTAAATTAATTTAATTATCAAGTTCATGTTTTCATTAAGTTATTTAGATTAATTAGTTTTATTATAAGTTTTATGTTGATTTCTATTTACTTTAGTTAACTAGTTTTCATATTGTCATGTTTCTTATTTATGTCATTTAGTTATTAATTCACCATCAAACCAAACCTTTTTGTTACTTGGCTTTTTTTTTAAAATGAAATCAATTATTTTAGTTACAAATCAATAAATCCTCGTGGGTACGATAACCCTGACTTTTCTAGTCCACTTTACTACTTGAACGTCAACCGTGCACTTGCGGTATACGATTTTAGCGAACAGTAGCAATTTGGATTTTATTCGATCGGGAACTCGCTCTTTCCTCCAAAGGAACAACATCCACCCACTAGGGTCAAAGGGGATATGCTTCCTTCCATGGTCGGCATTGGAAGTATATCGTCCATCACTTCCATTAAATGGAGGATCATTCTTCCCGCAAAGAGACTTAACCAAATTTGTCATTTTAGGCCCACCTAAACTAACATTTTCATCAATGAACAAGTGCATCAAGCTCAAAGGAGTTAGTAGGTTATGGCCATATGCAACATCAAGTAGAGAAAATTTTCTAATAGGATGAGCAATTAAATTGCGAGCAAATTTAACAACTACATAATTAGCACCAACTTCTTGCAATTGCACAACTTCCAAAAGGAAAAGATGATCTACGTTGGTGACATTGTTGGTTTCATGACATGCAATCAAATGTGACATTTTAATACTCCTACCAACAATTACAAAAATAACATCATTCTCTGCCCTTGTGCCAAGTAAACCCCATACAAAATTCATAGAATTAGTAATCTAGGGTTTACTCATGATGGTCCAATATGTATAGACTTCTTGGGGCAAAAACTTGAGTTTAGCCATTTTGCAAGTTCGGCATTTACTACAAGTATAGACATGTTTATCACCAACTTTCGAATTAGGCCAATAAAAACATTCAAAATATTCCCAAGGCCCCTTTGATTCCAAATTGTCTCCCCATACACCCACTATGTGCCTTTCTCATTAGCAATTCCCACATGGCACATTTAGGAATAAACAATCTAATATCCCAAAACAAATAATGATAATGTCTATGAAATTCATCAAAACATTGCTCACCACATGATTTATAAATGTTTAACTATTTTGGATTATTAGCTTGCAAGCCCATAATAAGTTCACGACAAAAATATTTGACATTTGAGCAACTAGGAATAGAGAGTTTGTTTTCACAACGTGAAATTCCATTTTACCTATAAAATTTACCACATGAGACATGCATGTTAGACATATTTGGGTTGTCAACATCTATGTCCCTACTACATTCAAAATAAGGAAATTTGACATTTAGGCAAATAGATACACACAAACATTTGGATTTACAAATGAGAAATTTATCATTCCAATGACCTTCATCACATGCAACATTTTCACATGACAAAATTTCGGTTGTCAATCCACATCAATGTCATACAATCCTTTGATATATTCAAAACATAATAACTTTGCGTTTGAAGAGTTGTTAGGAGCATACTTCCTTGATGTGGCATCGGTCATTTCATTTTGTTTACCTTGGTTACTTGTAGTTGTAAGAAAATGTTTCCATGAATTCCTTCCATAAGGTATGCTTTTGGAGCTCCTTGTTGCCTTGATAAGTTGACCTCATGATCTCCTGCAACAAAGAAGTAACTAAGCTAGGGAGAGAACTGTTAGAATATTTAAGAGTAAAGAACATTTTTATGTGATCTCTTCTCTCCATTTTCTTGGTGGCACTCAACACTCCTTCATCTTTTTTTGAGGTAGAAACATCAACTCTCGGTTCTTCTCTCATCTCTCTTTTTCCTGGAGTCGTGGGTCCAACTCTCAATTTCTCACCTTTTACTAGGGTCATGGCCCCAACTCTCATGCTCTCATTTAGCCTCACTTTTCTGTTGTCATCAAATTTCTCAATCAAATTTTCATTTTCTTTCTCCTTTTTCTTTTCTTCTTCATTTTCATTTTCTTTTTCCTTTTCTTTTTCTTTCTCCTTCTTCTTTTCTTCCTCCAACTCCTTCTTGAGTTTCATTTGATCTTTATGCACTTCCTCAAACTCAAAGGTAGGATCACCACCTTTTTCCCATTTAATTGGAAGCAATACCAGTTCTTCCTCTTATCATGTGTCACACTCCTATCACTTTGCCAAGGTCTCCCCAAAATTATGTGTATAGTGTGCATGGAACTACATCATATATCACTTGGTCACAATAGGATCCAATGTTGAAGGTAAGAAGAAAATGTTCTCTCACTCTCATTCCGCCATCGTCACCTAAACCTTGCAATACATAAGAATTAGGACGCTTCATAACCGGTAACCCCAATTTTTCCACTCTACTAGCACTCACCAAATTAGTGCTAATCTTCCCATCTATCATGAGACTACATGGTTTATCACTCACTAGGCACCTAGTGTAGAAATTATCCTCCCCATATTCCTCCATCTCATTAGTATGGGCTAAAGATTGTGGTGTTCTAGCATTCATCTCCTTCACTACTTCTCCACTTTTACTCCAGCCAAGGAGTGATGAATTTTGCAATCTCACACTATAAATATTTCCATCAACTCCATTTCTCCTATCATCCAACCACTCTCTTCTTCTTCTACCCATTCTCCAATCTACTTCAACTTCCCCTTCATTATCCCAAACATCCCTTCCAATTTTCCTATTCAAACTCCATTTTGTCCACCATCCCCCTCATTTCTCCAAACATCCTCACATTTACCCCTAACTTCTTTCCTATTCTTCCTTCCCATTCTCCCATCATCCACCAAAACATCTTTACATTTATTCCTCATTCTTCTTTTATTATCCCTTCTTTCTCCCTCTCTACTAGTTAAAGTACTTCCCTCTCTGTTGTCTAATCTTTCCAACCCTCCCCCACTTTTCTCCATTGGCCTAGCCATGGTGGTTGAAAGATTTAGCAACATCTCCTTCAAGTCTTGAGTTTGAGTATTGGAATTTGACATGGTGTGCAAGTGTGAAAGTGTTCTTACAAGAAAATATTTCTCTCGTGTTTCACTCAAATTTGGCTTCTACCCTCTATTGAGCTCACCACTCTTGTCTTTTTTCACTCAAAATCTCCTTTCTCAAGTTCTCCAAGGAAGGTAATCAACTAAACCACAAAATATAATTCTTGTGGAGTCAAAGAAATCACAAACAAGGAAGAAGGAATTTATAACAAGTAGATACAATAACAAGTGGAATTTATGTGCTTGTTATACTCAAAGGAACAATTTTTATGTGGAATAAGATGCTAGGAACACAATTTCAACAATGGGATTGAATAACCACAAGTAATATACAAGGCATAGATGTAGAGCAAATAAGCACAAGAGTGTAAATTTTCAATGAGGCGATTTAGCAAACACTTTGTACTCAATCTTGAAGTGGCCTTGAATGTGTATAATGTGGATATATGAAAACCCTCAACAACACAAATGTGACAAGAATTGAATGATCAAAAATTTCCCAATGTATGGAGCAAGTGATATATGAAATAAAATGTTGATAACACAATCTCAATGATGGGAATTGGATAGCCCCAAGTAATTAGTAATACATGGGTCTTGAACAATAAGGCATTAATGGAGTATTTTTCTTTGGGACAATTTATCAAACATTTGGTAGGCACACTTTAGAACAAATAGAATTACAAGTGTGTGACTAATGGAATTCCCCAATAAGTTCAACAATCAAAATGCCCAATATGTGGAGTTCAACAAATGATCAAGAACAACAAATTCCCACAATTTTTTTTTTCCAATTTTTTTTTCCCAATTTTTTTGAATAACAACAACAACAATAATGTAAAGGATATGATTACCAAATTAGAACCAAGTTTTGATACCAAATGATGTGAACCCCTTGGTATATTGACCAAGAATTCCCACAACTATTTTAATACCATCCCAAGAAAGCTAAAGTGGTAAATAAAGCGATAAACACTTTAACTCAAGTTTATATCTAACCCAAAATTCAAAGGTTAACAAACCTAACCCAATGAGTATCAACTAAACAAATTTCAAGGTGGCGGAAATAAACAACAAACACAAGAATATAATATACTCAAGTAAAGTTGATTAATTTTCTAAGAGATACAAGATCAAGAACAAGGGTTTACCTCATCCATGGGGGACTCTCTCAAGAGCATTTCTCATGAATATCAAAGTTATCTCTTGAGTTTGAAATGAAGTGTATTTAATGTACAAAAATGGGTAAAAGATGTAAATACGAAAATTGCAAGAAAACCCCATTTTTCTGAAACGGGTGTTTCGGTCGACTGAACTGGTCGATCGAAATGGCACTTTCGATCTACTAACCCTCAGCCGAACTCGACTGGGGCTTCCTTCAAAATTCTTTGCAGACTTTCGGTCGACCGGGATGACTTTCGGTTGACCGAAATTGGCCGAGTCCAATTTCTTTTTATTTTGGCTCCAACTTGATTCTTGGCTTCTTTTCTTGACTTATTCACATTGTTTAGCCTCGAATCTTGAACCTTTTCGGTATCGAGGTTTGACTTTCTCGGTTCTCATCACTACCTCTTAGAATGCTAGCACATCGAAAATCAGGAAGATGATATCGTTCATCTTTATATGGTCCCAAATAACCATTCATGTGTGGGTACCCTGCATCTACTAAGTAATATTTATCTACAAAGTAAAAAAAGTAAATAACTAAAATATAAATAACTTAAAGCATGAATCATGATATAAATAATTTTATTTGATTTACAAACCTGAAGGAGGATGAGGAAAATTCAATATTTCTTAACGTAGAGCTTCCAAGAGAATACGTGTGTCATGAGCACTGCCCTCCCACCCAGCGCATGCAAAGGTAAAATACATATTAAAATCACATATAGCCATAACATTTTGAGTAGGGACACCTTTCCTACCAATATAAGGTAATAACTGTGAGCTAGGGACCACTGCAGGTACATGTCTTCCATCAATTGCTCCTATGTTGTCTTTAAAATATGGCCAATATCTGTTATCATCTTTGACTTTTTTTGGGATTGCTTTAAAGTGTGGATCGATAGGCCTTATGAATTCAATTTCCATACGTGACACGACATCTAACACAATGTCAAACCATCTAGATATAGTTTCAACTAAATGTTGAAATCTCTCTTGAACCATTCTATTACCTAGGTCATGGCCTGATGTAATTAAAAAGATAGCTACTGCCTCCATTGAATTTACAATTTTACCATTATTCAGTCAAGAAGAATGACTCAACAATTTACACAAACTCAAGAAAACGTGTTTTTCCATTCTAAATTGTTTATGACATCTATCTTCATGACCATTTAGTACTTCTGTGGCAAACTTCCATCCTGTATAAGTAGATGTCCTACAAGGTTCTTTCAAAAAATATTTAATAAAATGGTGGACAGTCATTGCTACTCTGACACCATGTTCAAAAGTTCTTCATCTTCACTTTCATTGAAAAACTCATGATCATTATCAGACCCATAGTCAGAAGATGTCATATCTATACCAACATGAATGTAACAATGTATAAGATGAACCACACTTTCAAAGTGTAATGTATAAAACATACAAACGTGCAAGATACTATACACGTATCCAATAGAAGTCATTCAAAACATAAAAAGAAATTACTTGAATATATTGTAGTCAATCACTAGTCATTCATTAAACAAATTAAAAACAAAAAAGTATCTAAATTCAAAAAACAATGCATGGAAGCAGAAGTCATTCTTTACATCAATAATGAAATACCTAAATATCAAGAAAAAATAATTAAAGACATAGTATCATTTCATTTGTTTAAGCCATTGAGAAATAACTTTGTAGTCAGCATGAAAAGTTCACTCCCCCTTTCAATTTCAACCATACCACACAACATGTCCATTACTTCAGAAATGCTACAACCAAGTTCATCATTTCTTCTATTTTGGATTGCATCATAAATATTATCTAGTTGTTTAGATAAGCTTACTATAGCCCTAGTTCTAGTCTCGACACTCTTTTTCCTTTTCTTTCCTTTGTCTTGAGTAGAAGTTCCAAATGAAGAATTTGTGCGTCAAAATTATTGCCAATGTCTTCAATTCCTTGAGTAAAATGTGTGTCAACACTAAAGTTTCCATACAAACCCCCAAAAGTTTCAAATTCATTTATATCCTCCCCAATTTCATTTGGTATATATAACCTAAGAAGGTGCCCAAGCTCCATTCCATGTAGCTGCAACATCTTTAAGCAAGATATCCAATTGTTCAGCATATTTTAATCCCTTAGTCCGAGACTTTGATGCTTCAGGATTCTCCTACAATAATATCATTGAGTAATATGGATGTTATAATTTAAACTCAACCTAAAATCATAACATAAAATTTATTTGATGAAATAATAATCAGTAAATTGCACCTTTAATTTCCTTTCCCACTATTCATCTCTTGCATCAATTGTTTGTCTCGTTGGATCCCATCCAATACCAGTTTCTTTTCCCACTAAATTTGCCCAAAGTTGCCAATCCTTTTTCAATGCATCCCATTTATTTTTCAATTGCTTGCAATTATAATTCTTTTGAGTGATCATAGAAAATTTGCGGAGGACATATTTCCAACCAGTTCTATTGAAGTGCCCAGTTGGTCGGTTTCTTGCTAGTGTCTCATTAACAAAATTCTTGTTAAATGTTTCAATTGTAAAATCAGTTCAAGCTACTTTTGCCCCTTTTTTGTTTTCCATCAATGGCTCCTCGAGTTTCTTGTGCAGGATTTGACATTAAAACTTTTTTGAGTATGATTTGACATTCCAATTCAAAGAAGTCAATTGAAATCAAAATAATAAGTTAAAACGAGTACAAATTATAAGGAATATATTTACACATTAACCAAATGTCCAAAATATTAATTCTTATGGATTAATAGATACGCAAAGCTATTGAATATTATCAAATAAAAATTGCAGGTTCTGAATCAACATCACAATGAATAATCAACAAGTAATTACAGTTAATACAATGACTAAATGCAATTATTAGAAATATATTATTTGATAACAATGGAAAAAATGAACACTCTAATGTGTTTGAAAATCTAAAAATGTTACACAGGTGAAAGTCAAAAAACTTTTTATACCCATAAAAAAATATGTAAGTGGCAAATTAATTATTGAAGCTTGATTTGATACCAGAAAGAATGCACGAACAAGATGTCCAGAGAGAGAAAGGTCAAGAACGAGAGGTGATATCAAGATACAAAAGAAGGCGGTTTTAGGGTTTATGAAAATAATATATATTTTCATTAAAATCATATTTTCTTAATTAATAAAATATAATATTTTTCAACTTTTTGTAAAATTGATTTTTTGAAAAGTTGCAATTTGAGCTTCTCTAAAACAGCTTTAAAAAACTGTTTATCCAGTTAAAAAGTACTTTCTAATTCACAGACGAATACCTATGTTTTTTACTAGAAGTACTTTTGGGCTTTTAAAAGCACTTTTAGACCTTTCAAAAGCCCTCCCAAATAGACACTATATTCGATAGGTATAGAACAAAAGATCATTAGAAGATACATGACCATATAGAGCTTGCATTTAGACATCAAGATACTTAACAAGATCGTTGTGTAAAAATTTGAGAAAAAAGCGATGTTACTGGAGTGGTATCGCCAAGCACTGAAATAATTGAGACATATAGGTCCTCGAGATCTTTTGATGCAAGCAGTGAGCATTTGGGATTAGCTAACAAATCTTGCACAATTAGCAAAGTTGGAAATTACAAAATCGGCGTATGTTGTTGTGTTGCATTCTGATTTTTTTTTTTTTTTGTCATTAATTGTTTTTCTTGTAAACACATACACAAACAAATTAGAGCCATGATCGGATATCTCATACTAAATAAAGAGCTCTCTCCTATGCAATAGCTCAGTAAAGAGTTCATTCTTTGACTCAACCCATTCACTGCATGACTTCGTCGGATTCTTGCTTCTTCTCTCGCCTTACCTTTTTCTGGAGTCGTGGCCCCAACTCTTATTTCCTCTCCTTTTTTAAGGGTCGTGACCCCAACCCTCTTACTCTCAATTTTTTCACTCTTTCTTCTTTTTCTTTCTCAAACTCATTTTTGACCTACATTTAGTCTTTGTGCACTTCCTTCAAACTCAAAGATAGGAGCACCACCTTCTTCCCATTCAATTTGAAGCTATATCGATTTTTCTTTGTATCATGTTTCACACTTCTATCACATTGCGAAGGTCTACCTAAAAGTATGTGGGTAGTGTACATGGGAATTACATCACATAGCACTTGATTACTATAAGTTCCAATATTGAAAGTAAGAAAAACTTGTTCACCTACCATTACATCCCCATAGTCACTCAACATTTGCAATTGATAAGGATTGTGATGCATCACTACCAGTAACCCCAACTTTTCTACCATGATAGCACTCACCAAATTAGTGCAACTCTCCCCATCTATAATGAGACTACATGCATTATCCCCCACAAGACACCTAGTGTAGAAAGGATTTTCTTCATTATTCTCCATCTCACTAGCATGGGCGAAAGATGTTGATGGACTAACAATTCTCTCCAAAACTCTCTCCTCAATATCAACCTTCCCATGGAATGATGGAACTCCCATTTTTACACTTTCAATATTCTCATCAATTACACCTCTGCTCCTATCAGACCACTCTCCTCTTTTCCTATCCACCCTCTCATTTGGTTCTCTACTCCCATCACTATGTGAAATATTCCCAAATTTATTCCTCATTCTTCTCCTAGTGTCGCTTCTTTCTCCATCACCCCTAGCTGATGTAATTTTCTTTCTTGTTCCTAACCTTTCCAACATTCCCCCAATCTCCTCCATTTATCCAGTCATTGTGGTTAAAAGAGTTTGCTACAATTCTTTCAAGTCTTCAGTTTGAGCATTGGAATTGGACATGTTGTGCAAATATGGTAGTGTCCTCATAAGTAATATTTTCGCTCGTGTTTCACTCAAGTTAGACTTTTACCGGATAATGAGCACCACTCTTGTTTTTCACCACTCAAAGTTTTCTTTCCCAAGCTCTTCAAGGAAGATAATCAACTAAACCAAGAAGTATAATTCTTGTGAAGCCAAAAGAATTCACAATCAAACAAATATGTATGGAAGTAATTGGATACAATAGCAAGTGGAATTTCTTTGCTTGCTATAACAAGAAGATGACTTTGAATTGGTAGGATATATGTTAAGAACAATTTCAACAATGAAATTGAACAACCACAAGTATTTAGCAAGGCATAGATGTTGAACGAATTAATAGTGTAGTTTTCATTAAGGCATTTTACCATATACTTTTTGTACACACTTTGGATAGTGTATAATTGTAAGTGTATAGATAATGAAAATCCTTAACAAACTTAAAGATGATAACAACAAACTATCCAAGATGTAGGAATCAATAAATAGCTCAACAACATACATTTTTTTTTTCAATTTTCATTTTTTTTATATGACGAACAACAAGAATAATAATAAATTTAAAAGATAGGTATTCCAATTTTATAGTCAAACTCTGATACCAAATGATGTGAACCCTCTTGGTATTTGACCAAAAATTCCCACAATAATTTGAATCAACCCAAGAAAGCTAAAATTGAGAAGAAAACACCTTGATCAAAGTTTAAATCTAACCCAAAATTCAAAGATTAAAAAACCTGGCCCAATGGATGAAGATTAAACAAATTCCAGTATGGTGAAAATAACAACAACACAAGAAAAATATACTCAAAATGTAGTTCAATAATTTTCAAGAATTACAAGATAAGAAGGAAAGAAATTACCTTACCCAAAGCGTTCTTCACACAAGAGAAATATTAATATTCAAGTTAGGTTAGGGTTTGAGTGTTGGATGGTATTTTTAGTACAAGCCAAAAGAAAAATAAAGAAATTCAGAATAAAATAAAAATCTCGCGAATCTGCCTCTGAAATTGACCATGCGATCGCATGGTAGTCCTTGGTGCGATCACATGGTAATCGTCTTTGCTAGAACCAAACATTCTGACCATTTGCTATTGAATTACTCCATACGATGGCATGGAATTTCTACCATGTGATCTCATGGTAGAATTTTCAAATTCTGCAATCATCATCTTCATTATTTTGGTCATAACTTTTGATTTAGATGTCCAATTGAAGTGATTCAAAATGATTTGGAAACTAGACGAAAAGGAATACAATTCTTCAAGAAAAAGTAAACCTCAAATTCGGGCTTGATCTCTATCAATACTTTAATTTAATCTCAAACTTGATGTATCTTCTTGCCTTTCACTTGGACTCGATTCCATAACATGTAAGTTCCTCCATCAATTCTTGGATCTCCTTGGCCTTGGATTTCTTCATGGGCCCCACCAACATGTGCATCGAGTTTTGACTTCCCTGGATCTCATCAAGTCTGTATAATATAATATAATAGGAACTTCTAACAATAAAAAGAACTCGTTTAAGGAAAACGAGAGTTGGAACAATTTCAGCAAAAGTTGGAATAATCCCAACATTAATAAAAATTGTAATAATTTCAATAGTGAACTTAGAAAGGATAATTACCAAAAGAAAGGCATAGGCAACAAGTTTAAAGACAACAAGGGTCAGGATGATTTCAATAGAATAAGGAAGTGTTATTATTATGGTAAGCCTAATCATCAAATTAAAGATTGTTTTAAGAAACAACAAGATAATGAAAATAGTAATTAAAGTGAGGCTGTAGCTCAAAACAACAGTGGGGTAGTCTATGTGACAATTGAAAATGATACTAAAAATTATTCGATTCCTTATTTTGGTTGTACTTTTCATATGTTCCCTGAAAGGAGATTATTTGTCAATTTCTGTGGTAAATTACGTGAATTTTTTAAACATTGAAATGATATGACTTGTGAAATAAAAAGTGTGGGTAAGGTTTTGTTGAAACTTGAAAATAACAGAGTCCTTACTTTAAATCAGACAAGATATGTTCCTGATTTAAAAAGAAACTTGATATCCTCAAGTATATTAAACAGTATGTCATATGATATTAGATTAACTAAAGGTTACCTAAGAATATTAAAGGAAAACACCTACTTTCTTGCACTCCCAAAACAAATGGTATTTACATTCTTAAAACCTATCCTGTTTGTGCTAAGTCTTTTAATGCAGAACATATAATTGATAAAACTGAACATTGGCATAAAAGACTTGAACACTTGGGAGAAAGATGTCTGAAACTTCTTGTAAAAGAAGGAGTCTTTGGTAATGAAGTTTTACAAAAACTTTTATTTTATGAGGAATGTGTTCTGGGTAAACTTAAACGATCTTCCTTTGGTAAAGGGATTCATAAGTCAACTAATATTTTGAAATATTTGCATGCTGATTTATGGGATCCTGCCCCAGTTAATACCATTTATGGCTTTAGATATTTCATGCTTATAGTTGATGACTATTATAGGAAAACTTGGATTCATTTGTTGAAATCTAAATATGCTATTGTGTGTGAGTTCAAGAGCTGGATTACCTTGATTGAAAATTTTAAATGTAGGAAAATTAAAGTGATCTGAACTGATAATGGTCTAGAGTTCTGTAATCTAGATTTTGATACTTTCGGTAGAAATCAGGGAATTCTTAGATACATGATTGTTATATATAATCCATAGCAAAATGGGGTTGCTAAGAGAATGAACAAAATTTTGTTAAAAAGAACTAAGTTTATGCTACCCGATTCTAAATTACCAAAAATATTTGGGGGGGGGGGGGGGAAGCTGTTAAAACTGCATCCTACCTGATTAATAAATCTGCCTGCAGTGCTATAGATTTCAAAATTCCCAATCAAATTTGGAATAAAACAATTCCTAATTTTTCAAATCTCAAAATATTTGGATGTGCAGCTTACTCACATCAAACTGAATCCAAACTTGATGCCAGATCTTTAAAATGTGTTTTTATTGGGTATGGTGAAGGTGTCAAGGTTTATATAGGTCTTGGGTTAAAGAACAAAAGAGTTTCAGGGTCGTAATTGGTAGGTCAGTTGTTTTTAATGAAAAAAATATTCCTTGTAAAACTGAAATTTTAGAAAATTCACTTATGATAAAGATTTTCTCTCAACTAAGCTGAGTGTTGGTGATTTTTAGGATGAAATTCGTCAACCCGATACCCAGCTTCAGGTGGAGTAACCCCTACAATCACCTACTGTTAATATAGAACCCGATTCTTCTATTCCTGAAACTGAAAATGATACAAACCTAAGTGATTCTTAACTTGATATGGACAAAACTAGAAGGGAAATAAGACCTCCCTCCAGATTTGAAGATTTTGATTTTGTATCAGCCTTTACATTTTCTGAACCTATAAATACAGATCCTGAATCTTTTGAAGAAGTTATTTCTTCAACAGATTCAAAACTGTGGGTTACAGTAATGCAAGATGAAATGGATTCTTTAATAAACAATGGTACATGGATCTTAATGAGCATACCTGAAAATAAGAGAATAATATACTGGAAATGTATCTTCAAAATTAAGGAAAGTGACTCTAAAGAAATAAAACCTAGGTATAAGGCTAGAGTTGTACCTAAAGGGTTTCACAAAAAGGGGGAATAGACTACAATGAAATATTTTCATCTGTAGTTAAATATACCTCCATCAGAATTCTGTTTGCATTAGTTGCTCAATTTGATCTTGAACTTGAACAAATGGATATGAAAATTGCTTTTCTATATGGTCTTTAGATGAAACAATTTATGTGCATTAGCCTAAAAGTTTTGAAAAGAAAGGTAAATTTGATTTAGTTTGCTTACTTCAAAAATTTTTGTGTGGCTTGAAACAAGCATCTAGATAATGGTATAAGAGTTTTTACTCTTATTTACAAAGTTTGAATTTAAAAAGAGTCAATATGATCATTGTTTTTACTACAAAAATGGTAAATAAGATTTAATGTATCTACTTTTGTATGTAGATGATATGTTTATTGCTGGTCCCGATTTGCACGATATTATTCCTCTTAAACATAATTGAAATCTGAGTTTGAAATGAAAGACTTAAGGCATGCTAGAAGAATTTTTTAGGTATGTATATTTTTAGAAATAAAGAATCTGAAAAGTAATTTCTAAATAAAAATCTTACATTGAATTTTTTTTAAAAAGGTTTAATTTGTTTGAATCAAAGCTTGTTTCTTTGTCACTGTCTAGTTATTTTAATCTTTCTATTGATCAGTCACCAAAGACTAAAGAAGAGGATGACAAGATGATTAATGTGCCTTATCAAAATGTTGTTGGCTCAATTATGTATCTTATGGTTTGTACTAGATCTGATATTGCTTTTGCTATTAGTGTTCTTAGTAGATTTATGAGTAAACCTAGTGAAACTCATTGAGAAGCTATGAAATCTTTTCTTAGATAATAGATATGTTATTTCTTTGTGTTGAATGAGACTTTTATTAGTTGGAAATCCCATTTACAAAAATTGGTTGCTTTATCATATACTGAAGCTGCATATATAGTAACAACTGATGCTATTAAATAGTTTATATGGCTGAGAGGTTTATTAGAGGAAGTAGGACATTTTTATGAAAATGGTGTTAGTATTTGTTCTGACAGTCAAAGTGCCTTATACTCGAGTGAAAATCATGTGTTCCTCAATAGATCTTAACATATAGATGTTAAATTCCATTTTATAAGAGATATTATAGAAAAGGAAGTTGTAAAACTAGAGAAAATACCCACTTAGTGTAACCCAGCAGATGCTGGAACTAAAGTCATTCTCATTTCTAAATTTAAAGATGCATTAGCTTTCTTAAACCTAGTTTAATTTTGATACTGCCTATATTTGTTTTTGCAGTTACTGTTGATCCAACTTAAGGTGGAGATTGTAGATGGGCTAATTGCACAAATTACTACCTTAAAATACCAAAACTGATGTTTACTATACATATTTTTTTTTTTTAAAATACGGACATGGTCGTATTCTCCTCGAGCTTATCACTGCACCACCACCAACTCCCCACCCCACCACCGCAACCACCGCCACCACCCGCATCAACCACCACTGAACCACCATCCTCTTCCCCAACAACATATCATGGTGGGGTCGCTGGTTGTAAAGGGCTGAGATGGAGGTGATGCAGTGGTGGAAGTCGGAGCAGTGTTGCTGTGATGGTTAGGTGAAGTGTTTGGCAGGTTGCTGGTGGTTCTAGGTTGCAATGAAGTGGCGGGCTGATATATGTGTAAATTCAGTGAATAGTGTATGTAAAGTGTTGAATTTTATGTTTGAGACAAAATATCATAAAAAATTGTAAAATATGACACCGTGGTACTAAAAAAAGTGTGTAAAAATTGTTTGATTTTATGTCTGAGATAAAGTATCAAGATGTGATACTAGAAGAAAATTGAAAAATATCATACTGTGATAGTAAAAAAAATAAAAAAATATCATAAGTATCATATTGTGATACTAAAAAAAACTAGTTTTACACCTGTGTGATGCACAGACATATTCCATTTACACAGACTAAATTATAGAAAAGGTATAATTGAAAAACATTTAGTAAGAACTATGAAAATTTAGATCGTATATATTTAAATAAACATCTTCCAAGAGTGTTCCGTGAAACGAAACGTGACCCGATCTCCATGAGATTTTAGATGAGCGCGAACTTGAGGCAACATCTGCTCATACCCCTTCACAACTATATATAATCCTCTATGCACAAGCTCATACATTCCCTAATGTGAAATTTTGTATCGTTTATTTAATGAATGCTATTTCCACAAATACGGTTTACATTTCAATCCCAAAACATGAAGAATTCAATAAATAGTTCAGGAGCTTGATAAGTAAAGATCAAGAAAAATGTTGTTTGTAATATGTGGAGAGACCACACGGGAATTTAGGAGGTGCCTCGTTGGTTTATTGACTCCAAATTACTTCTCACCATGGCCGTGGTCCATGGTTCGAATCCACATTCCCCTCCCATAATTTCCCTTCATTCCCCTACTACCCTTTGAAATGAAAAAAATGAAAAACAAGAGTCCATGCAGCTTCAAACAATTAATTGAACTAAAACCAACAACAACCATTTGATACAATAATCATGATTCATGACATGAGTTTACAAATGTAATTACACAAAAATGTTTGATGAATTAAGCATGCTAAATTTTTTCACACAAGATTATCTTAATCATATATTTTTCCAACTTGAAAATCAATCAAAACATGATGGAAGATGATGAATTATTTGTTGTTGAGGGTAGTATTACTAATAAATAATCCTTTGGAGAAAATTATACAAACATCAATTGAAATTTTACATTCATGAATAGAGTTCTCATTTTTATCACATACCAGCTAATTGAAGCATAGCATTAAAATAGTTCAAATGTACATTATGTTTATATAGGATAAAAATGTAATTTATCAAAAAGGTTCATTAGAAGAGGGAAAAAATGGGATGCAGGTTGTAGCAGCAAAGTGAATGAATTACTGACTTGGCGATAGAGTTGACATGAAGTTTGTGCGATTTTCTAGGTCTGGACGGTCAACTATTGACGGGTTTCAAGTGGCCCAAATCAAGCTTTAGCATTCAAGCAAGGGTGAAAAGCAATGCTACCTGCAATTCATTACCTCTTTATTTCATGCGATAGAATGCAACTGTGTACTTTAAGCCATTTCTGACTGGACAAATCATAAGGCACCAATCGATTCACCTGTCAAGATCACAGGGATAGCATTAATAAACCTTTATTACCTAAGCAAGTCATCCGAATCTATTTTCCATAAAACTCCAAGCAACATATAGTTGGCATCCTGTCAACCTCCTTTCATAAAAGCGTCATTTTTTTTTTTTTTGGGCTCCCATATGCATATGCACATGATAGGACAACATTCTTGGTCAACAGCCCCACTCCATATTCGGCTAATGCATGATCACTCAAGTGTGGGGAAGATGGGATTATAAACTGTTTTCAGAGTTCCTTGACCCTATTACAGGTCACGACCCCATAAGGGAGTGAACGCAAGACGTAGAGAGTTTTGTTAATAGATACTGCCTGATACCTGAAGTTAAGAGCAAAATGAACAGGCACAAAGAATAAATTTGAATGTCCTTAGACCTCCTATACTTCATATGAACATTTTTGTTCTTATTATACAGACACTTCCATATATTTCATTTGCAAGAGGGAGACAATTAGTTTCACTTGCTTAATTCCAATAGATTGAAAATCAATACTGTAAAGGTAACTTTATATCATATCACAACTTCTTGAAAATTTTCTCTGCTACTGGAGTTGGTTTCTAATGGGCTGGAATTTGTGCACAGATTGAGAACACTAAAACACGTTTTAATGTGTTTCACAAACTTAAGCAAATGGGTAATTGGTGTCAACAAAAAAGCAATAGTTATGAATGTAGCAAGTGATGACAAGATAATAAGGAGCTTTGATGATCCAACTGGAAAGGTTGTCCATTGTAACATCTACACTGGAGTTTGAACTTGATTTCATAGGAAAACTTCAGTTGACAACACCATGAAAAAACACCATGACAACTACAGTTGACAACACCATTAACAAATGGATCAATCCTTGCAGTTCTACAAATTGGGAACTATAAAAATAGATAGATTATTTAAACTTAAATCAAAAGTGCAACATGAAGCCAGAATAATTTTACATATAAAAACCTATCGAACGTAGGTTAAAAAATAGAATATAAATTCAAGATGTTATTCTACTAACTAATACTTTCACACACAAATAAAAATAATTCAATTCTCGATTGCAAATCAACCGAATAATTAACAACCATTTAAGTGGTAAAACGTGGGCTTAAACAATTTGAACATGGCTGCAAGTTCAAGTACAATTGCACATATGATGACCCAGATCCACACAAATGAAAACGCAAAACAGAGTATAAAATCAAATACAAATATTAAATTATTATATGAATAAGAGATACAAAATCGCCCAAATGTCTTGCACCAAAAAATAATGAAAAATCGCCCAAATATTTTGCACCAACTAAAAGGACACTTACCGCAAGGTGACGATGTAGTATGACAGCACAGTGCAGTATATGCAATAATCTTCGCGATGTAAAGATAAATATTAGGTGAATTGAAGTGATCGAAAACGTACCAAGCATAGGCGATATTAGATTTATTTACTGTGCAAAAATGGAGCAATGTGTAGAAATGGGTTCGGCCATGGTAGAGTGTGATGAGATGGGCTTGAAGTTGTTCAATCATCCGCTGGAGAGAGAATATAGGAAACCACCCACTAATGCATTTTTTAAAAAACATAGTAAAAATTTTAAATACTTTTCGACAAACCATCATCCACTAAATTAAAAATTAAACATTTTAAAAATAAATTCCCACTAACAGCAATCTTGGAAATGAATTTTACCTTTTAAAAAGAAAAGGTAAAAAAAGATTATAATATTTTCCACTATTCATGGTATCCGGATAATGCATATACACTATGCCATTATAATTAACTAACCACGTACTTACACAATCAATTTTTAGATATGTGAAATGAATCTATTCAAACTGAGATTCTGGTTCAAAAAATGAATCCAGAATCTCAGTTGGCTTTATATAGTATATAGATTTGAAAAGTATCATAAGTATCATACTGTGATATTAACATAATTATTAGTATTATACTGTGATACTAACTTATTTGAAAGTATCATAAGTAGTTTTTAGTTTTTAAGATTTTTCTAAAAGTAATTTTCAAATTTTATAAAATTAAAGTAAATTTCAGTTTGATCCCTAAAAGTAGGGTATTTTGTTGAACAACCCATTGTAAATTAATTTGGGTGGAAATTACACACAACTCTGCTTTTAAATTTCCAAATTCATAAATCAGATCAAACCTATATTCTTTCAAATCTCAGATTGTAATTAGTTTTAACAATTAAATAAAAACAAAATTAAATTAATTACCCAAATCCAATCCCTCATTTCTAAACTCATGTTCAAATTATCCTCCTCCTTCCTCTACTCCACCACTCCTACCATAATCTCTCTCTCTCTCTCTCTCTCTCTCTCTCTCTCTCTCTCTCTCTCTCTCTCTCTCTCTCTCTCTCTCTCTCTCTCTCTCTCTCTCTCACAGGCGACGCCCCTACCCCGCCCCCAGATCCCAACCTATATTGTCGATGGCGGTGTATATATCCAGCAATAAAATTATGCAGAACCATGGAAGATGTGCCAAGCATCTGTATTTAATCGTAAATCTTAATCTGTCATTACGAAGCGATGAGTGACGCGTGTGGTTGCGATGTGCCACGAGAAGCGGCTAGATGTCTGCGTAGATCTGTGATCAGGATGGGTGTGTGTAGTTGAAAGCAGAATTCTAAATTCGGATCACCAATCGACCGACTTGCAGTGGCAATGGGTGGTGTCGGGAGCGATAGGCGGTTATTGGTTGTGTGATAGGTGATTTGATTTGGTGGTGTTGGTTCCCAACGATGGTGGGGGTCCTGGTAGTGGTTGTGTTGCTGAAGATGATGGTGGTTGTGGATTGAGGCTTCGGTGGTGATGTAGGCGATTTTTAGTGTTGGTGGTGATTGTGGTGTGTTGATGGTGGTTGACTGAGGCTTAGGTGGCGACGACGTTAGTGGCTGGGGTTTGAGATCTGAGACTTCTTGGGGAAATGTTTGTGCCGATGAACTCTGTAGTTGACAGCGGGGGAGAAGTGTCCATCATTTTTGCGCATAGCAGCATCATCGGCGTCGCTTTGCACGAAAGATTGGTTGTTTTTTTGGTAGTAGGTGGAGCTTGTAGCCGATGTTGTGGGTGTGAATATAGCTTCGGGGGCAGTCATGGTCGGAGGAGGTGGTGGCAGAATGACCATGACATAATATTTGTTAAATGTGACTTAAGAAAATATGTGACCTAATAATTAATAAATTGTGACTTAAAAATCAAATAATTGTGATCTAATAATTTAGTAATCGTTGTGACCTAATAATTTTATATGTTGTGACCTAAAAATATTTGAAATTCTATTAATTTGACATTTGTGACCTATTAATTAATTTTATAATAATCTGTGACCTTGAATTAGATTGTGACCTAAAAAAATTGTTATTTTGACCAAATATTTTTATAATTTGTGTTAAAATTATTTGTGATCTAAAAGATTTGTTTTTTTGACTTCAAATGTGTAGTGTTGTGACTTTGATATGTATAATAATTAATAAAACAATTTAATTATTTAATCTTATTTAAAACATGATTTTTGAAATAATACATGTTTAGTCTTATTTTTGAAACATGTATTTTTAAATGGGTAAATACATGGATAAGGTTTATGAAAGATAGGATTTCAAATCACATAAACTTAGGTATTTTGTTTCAAAAATCAGGGCTTTTGACTAAAATAAATAATAAAATGGGTGATTAAATAGGTTAAGGTCACAATTATATATAATTTGTGGTCACAATCACAAATCACAACATTTACAAGTTACAAATCATTAAAATTAATTAATCATGATTTATTTCTCGTTCAAATCACAAATTTTATCGGTCACAACTTATTTCTCGGTCACAAATTATTCGATTACAACATATTTCACGGTCACAATTCGCAAAGTTCTAAGGTCACAACTTATTTTTAGGTCACAATTTATTTCATGGTCACATTTTATCAAATTATTTGGTCACGACTCATTTTTTCAATCACAATTTATAAATCTTTAGGTCACAAATTGGGAATTTTGTAGGTCACAACTTTTTCTCGGTCACAAATCGCGAATTTATCCGTCACAACTTATTTCTCGGTCACAAATTATTTGATCACGACATTTTTCACGGTCACAATTCGCAAAGTTCTAAGGTCACAACTTATTTTACAGTCACAATTTATCAAATTATTTGATCATGACTCATTTTTTCAATCAAAATTTATAAATCTATAGGTCACAATTTTTTCTCGATCACAAATCTCGAATTTCGTTGGTCACAACTTATTCCTCGATCACAAATTATTCGATCACAACATATTTCACAGTCACAATTCGCAAAGTTCTAAGGTCACAACTTATTTTTAGGTCACAATTTATTTCACGTTCACAATTTATCAAATTATTTGATCACGAATCATTTTTTCAATCACAATTTATAAAATTTTAAGTCACAAATTTGAAATTTTGTTGGTCACAACTTTTTCTCGGTCACAAAGCTCAAATTTCGTAGGTCACAAATTTCAAGTTAATTGATTACAACTTAACAAATTGTAAGTCACAATTAAAAATATTAGTCACAATCTAAAATTTTTTAGGTTACATATCACGAATAATTGGTCACAAACCTATTCAAAGTCATCACCACAACCCACACCCCAACCCCAACTCCACCACCACCACCGTCTGGAACTGCCGCCGCCACCACCACCACCAAAGTCATCGCACCACTCATCCACAAACCAATCCCCAACCCACTGCAACCAATCCATCACAACTCCAACACCGTCGCCAGCGCCGCCACCAGCGCCACCGTGACCTACACCACCGCTGGAAAAACTGTACACGATGTCTAAATTTCAGTCTCCCTCATCACCGCACACACTAAACACCACCACGGCAAGCAACACCATCACCAACCACACAAACACCACTGACCTCTGACAATCCCTGATTTCAAATTAAAATAGGTTTTGCACACCACACACCTTCGATAAATCTGGTGGTGTATTTTTCATATGTGGAAGGAAAAGATCGCAAGCACTAGATTCGGGCAGCACCACCGTCACAGAAACAGATCGAAAATACCTACCAATTTAAAAGCACGGCGCCGCTGCAAGAACAAAGCAACGCCCGATGCAGCAGCGGCGCCGCTTCTTGAGCATGTTGCAGGAGCGGCGCTCTTACCTTGATATCGTCACTGCCAACGAGGGTCTTGTGACGATGGGACTCCAACGGGGTGGAGTCCGCTGCGGGGAAGGGAAATGGGCGCAGCGGAGTCTGATAAGCAGGTGGCGGAGGGAGATGTATTGTTTAATATAGAAATGATTGGGTTAGGGTTTGAAATTGTGTGAAATAAAGGTAGGATTGGGTAATTAATTTAATTATAGAATATTAATATATAAAATTTTTAATTAATTAAAATATTAATTAAAACCTGAATTTTGAAATAATACAAGTTTGATCTTATTTATGAATTTGATTTTTATAAACTAGGGGTGGGTGTAATTTCCACATTTTTAAATACCTTATTTATGTATTGTTCACTTAATTTGGCCCAACATTTTGCCCCCAACAAGATGGAGCCCGACCCAATTGAAGAAATTAGGAGACATGCTGGACCACAACTCGTGACCTAAGTAGACAAATACACAACTTCAAATGATTTATTTTTTAATATCATTTATTTTAAAAGATATTACCAAAATACAAAACATATTATGCAAATCAGGTGTACCCTACAAAAATTAGCTCTTGTTTGCCACTTGCGTTTGATACCTTCCCCATAGGCCACAGATTCTCTGCTGATCTCTAGATCACTTCGAGATCATCATTGTCGGTCACCATGTCGTAGGAGCTCCGCCTCCGGTGCCATAGGTAAGTGGATACTACGTAACTACACCGAGGCACTTGTTTGGCACTTGACATTTGATACCTTCCCCATAGATTTAAAACTGGATCTCTCAACCACTCCAAGACCACTGTACCAGTCACCATGTTGCAACAGCTCTGCCTTTGCTGTCATAGGTAAGTGGGTGCATAGCTACACCTAGGTTGTCACCGTTTCACTCAGCAGCACTCGAAGGCCTACTGCTGTCCGCAAGTCGCTGCTACCGCATTTTGCAGTTGCGACAATGCCTGAAGGTGCTGCTTCTACACCCAAATCGATGCGGTAGTAAGTCGTCCTCTCTTCCTCCCATTCTTGATACTTTGGCAATTTTGCAACTCAAGTCCTCCAAGAATGAAGATGGTAAAGTTCAACCCTTGAAGCAGAATTTGCAACTTAACTCCCAAGACAAAATTGTAGTGCTTGTCCTCCTTTTTAAATTTTTTAAATTTGTAAAACATTTCATCTGTTTGTTAAACTAGTAGAAATACAAAACAGTTACATTTTGTGATGATTTACAATTTACAATTAATTACAAATTATTTCAATTTTGTAATTAACTACAATTGTAACTTTATTTCAATATTGTAATCAATTATAATTGTAATTAATGAATTCATAAAAAGTGATTTTTTTGCTAAAAATTAATTAAATTAGATACATTCACCGTAATTATAATTACAATTATAAGTTAATTACATAATAATCACAATTGTAAGTTAATTACTTTCTGTAATGAATAACATTTTAAAATTAATTACAATTGTAACTTTATTTCAAATTTGTAATTTATTACAATTATAACTTTATTTTAATTTTTTAATTAATTACAATTACAATTGTCATTCAAAATTTCATTTTTTCATTTAAAATTAATTGAATTGTTACAAATTGTAGTGAATTACAGTTTGTATTAATAGTTCAATTTTGTAATTAATTACAAATGTAACTAATTAGTTAGTATTGTAATTTAATTGTATATTACAAGTCATTTGAAATTTCATTTTACTTTCAAAATTAATTAATTTCAATTTTCTTTTAAAATTAATTGAATTAATTACAAATTACAATTAATTACATTCTATAATGAATTAGCTTATAATTAATTACAAATACAACTTAGTTACACTCTGTAATGAATTATCGTTTACAATTAATTGTAATTGTAACTAATTAACTATTATTGTAGTTTAATTGTATATTAAAAGTCACTTCAAATTTCATTTTTCTTTTAAAATTAGTTGAATCTATATACTATATAAAGGCAATTGTGATATTGGATTCTTTTTTTTTTTTTTCAACTAGAATTTAATCCATATTTATCCCCTTATATGGGGATTAGTGTTTAGTGGTAAATGGAATGGAATGGAATGTTCAACAAAAAATCGTGGATCATATGCTGCTCACTTGTCTCACTTGTCGTTTGAATGAGTTTGGTTAAGTACACACATTTAGGTCTGAAAATTTTTGTAATGTGTAGTTTGTAACTAATTACACAAGTATCAAAATGATTTTTTTAAATCAGAATCATGTTTTGTAAAACATGACAGATTTTTTTATTAACACTAATTTAATTAATCACTTCAATTGCAACTTAATTACTTGAATTACAATGTACAATTAATTACAAATATAACTATAACTTTATTTCAATTTAGTAGTAATTAATTACAACACCACAACCACTTCAAACAAAGAAAAAAGCCAAACAATTGTGTTAAAACCATTGAGAAATATAATTATATACACACGATGCAAACTCAAGATTGAAGGGCGAATTTTTTTGTTGGCATTTCTGTAGCTTCATATCCGACGAGGTTCTTCCCTTCCACTCATCAAATTCACCTGATATAGAGATTCCTCTCATCAACTAGTTGAAAAAATGAACCGATGCCATTTCACCTAATCGTCCAGGCACTCTTTGTTCTCAACAAGCGTTTCGACATTGCTCTGATTTATTAGACACGCGAATTGTGGAGCATTCACTGTGAGTCTGTCGAGCTCAAGACATACAAATCCTAGAAGCCAAAATTTAAGAGACATCCTAATGCCACATATAAAGAAAGTGAAGGAGGAGGGAGAAAGCTACTGAGCTCCTGGCTGCAAAAAGATTTGACATCATCCAGGTTTGAGTTTAGTTCTGAACTCCCAAAAAATGAGTATGAATCCACAAGCTTTAGAATCCCGAATCTTGAAAATTAACTCATTTCCTTGAAGAGGAGCTTTCAGTTGCAACAAATGTAAAAGAAAAATGAAAATAATACCAAGAAAACAGAACCATATGCTTTGGGGGAAAGAAGAATGAGCAAGAAGAAATATCCAGACAAGTGAGCTCTGGTTGCATAAATACCATAAACTTTGCTTCCCCTGGAAATTACGTTAATAGATTACTCAAAGTTCTTCGTAAGACGAGTTTTTTCGGAAGAGGAAGATCGAAGAGAAAGCCTGGTGGTATTGGTCTAAGGTCGAAAGAGAGAGAAAAATAGAGAGAAGTATGATAGTTAGGTTTAGATTTTGGTTTATATTAAATTAATACCTGATTTGATAAATTAATTTATAATTACCTGATTTTAAAAATTTTCAATTTAAAAGTATGATTTTGTGTAATTTACCCATCTTCTTTTGAAGAGATCGGCCCAATACATACAAAACCGGGTCAAGCCCACTCAAACTATTTTTCCCATACTTAAACTCAGCCGTTGGATCATTGATCTATCTCATCATCATCTTCTTCTTCTTCTTCTTCTTAGTGTTTTGATCTTGAGGATTTTTAGTTGTATACATTCTTTCTTTGTGATCTTAGATTCTGAGAGAACTCTTTGTGCTGATCTTCGTGATGATAAATGCTTTACAGTTTTATTTACTGATTTTTCGGTTCATCGAAACTTTGTGATTTCGTTATTTTGTTTTGAATAAAATCTGAGTGATGTTTCTTTATGCATATTTTGTGATTTTACGTCTTTGATCTTTAAGTTTCTGGGCTTGTATATTCGTAACAGTATACACTAATACACATATCTTTGTCTGCTCTTTTTGCACCTTGGGTTCTGCACTGCTTTAAGGTGGCGTCTTCCATTATAGATCTTTTAGTTTTGATTTGATTATTATGCTGGTGCACGTCTTTCTGTGAATAATATTTTTACTTGTAAGTTATTTCTGATTTGTTAATTTTTGTAAACCTACTCGTGGAACTTAAGTTTATCATCATCTTGAGCTTATAAGAGGTGGGTGTAATGGGTATCTGAAATGTGTCTCTTTCATTAGTTGCCAAGTGGATCCAAATCGCACCGACTCCCTTCACCAGGGATATCCTTAGCCCTAGATTTAATCAGCACAACATCTGACGGACGCAATAAATTAAAATTCCTACCTATCAATAGTGAAGGGCCCCACCAACAACTTTCTGGGTCCACTCCACCAACCCCGACCGGGTTGGCGAGGCGGTCCAACTCTCCCACCACCACCGAGGTATTATCATTGCAGATCTGAACCGGAATATCTTTTCTAAATACTAGTTAATCACCCGTGCGATGCACGGAAAGAAACGTTTGGATAAAGATAATTCAATATGAAAATAGATAAATCCTTTTCATAAAATAAATAAATTTCACAAATAAGAGATAATATCATCATTTATTGATTTCATATGATTACAAATTCTGGAATACTTCTTTGTACACAACGTTGTTTGTTGATTTTGTTGTTCTTCCTTTTTTTTTTATCACAAATCAATATCTTTAATCTGGAACGATTTGTCACCCTAGAAATCGCAACATAAAGTTATTCATGTGTAAGCACCAGCCGTTTAAGAAGAAGTTCCACATGCAAGAATGATTGTCTCTGACTCTTATTGATAGTTATGACATAAGACACCATCAATAGAAATTGTCTTCTTTGAAATCTAATAAGTATCCTAGAATCAGAAGGGTTCAACGATAACATTGGAATAAAGAACTTGTGTCTTGCATTGATGCCAGAAAAAATTTGACCTTCTAGAACATGGTCGCCAAGTTTTGTAACTATCAACCTTGTTCCATTACTCAATCCCTGTGTATGATCAATATTTCTCAGAAAGAACTTGTGTCCTCACTTATCTGTTGCAAAGGTCCATAACGTGGCGCAATGGTGATATCCATGTGTCCAGGTAGTGTGTCAAAATCCACCGACAATCAATTCGACAATTTCATCGACAATAGAAAAATCATATTGGCCATTATTGGTCGCCCACCAACCAATAAGTATAAGTCTTAAATTTGAAGTGTTTCCTCAATCATCTTTTCTCAAACCGACCTAAATTGCCTTAACAATTTGTTGTATTTGTCTAGCATATCCTTCGAATCAGAAACTATTAAATCATGCAACATAGAATCGCATGATTCACTCCTACCCGTGGACATTAAAAGATATAAATTAAATTTTAAAATATCATAACAAAATTATCTGTAAACAATATAAATATAAAAGCAATAAATACATAATACGTACTTCACGACCCTTTTTTTGCTTTCAACCTCATTCACATTGTCAACAATGTAAAGCGAGTAAATTGCAGAGCTGAATCGTCATCAGGCAATAGACTCTCAATCTTATGGCAATTTTGATCGTGTAATCTGAAGAGGGGAGGCCCTCTACCATCATTTAACTCATTATCTATTCTCCCATAGAAGTGAATGAAAACATCATATTATATGTCCGAATGTTCTCAATGGGATTTTTAATCCTGTCTCCCTGTCATATAACAAATCTTTCAAAATTAGAGGATGATTTTCCATAAGAGAAATATTCACTTTCTCTTGTATACAACAAAGTAGGGGTGAACAAATAAACCGCAACATCGAATTAAACTGCAACAAATGGTTTGGTTTGTAAAAATTCCAAACTACCTTAAACAATTTGGGTTAAGTTTCAATTGTCAAAATAGCGATTTCAAACAGCCAACCCGCCAAATTTTAAAAAATAAAAATAAAGACAAATGTTCAATTTAAAAAAAAAAAAAGCAATATACTTTTTATTGTCAACAAATCAAAATTGAGGAGACAAAGATTAATTTGTTCAAATCCACAATCATTTGAAAATAATTTTTCCTCCTACAATTCATTATCATCATCCAAGATATTTTCTGAAAATAAAATTTTTAATATAAGAGCTCACGATAGTTTACTTCTATATAATTAGTTTGTTTGTCAACATTGATTGATTCACAACAAAGCACTCAATTAGAAACTTAATACTATTTTTGAGCTAGTTTTAACTCGAAATTTTAGATGAATATGTGTATTTGATCTCGCTTTGAAATATACTAATTTTTTCATCGACAATCAGTGGTTTCAAACCTCACCAAATCGCAAAAAATAGTTTGATTTTATTTTGTTTAAAAAATGAAATAGTTTAGTTTGGCTTGGAAAAATTCCAAATCATTTGGTTTGAAATATTATTAAAAATCGTGTTCATCCCACAACAAAATGAGAACTTCGAATTACGACATGTTTTATAATGCTTATTCACTCTCTCCTCCTCGCACCAAAAATTTGTTTTGCAAAATAAATATTTAAATGTAGGATCTCCAATGTCCATGTTCTCTGAACAATCAAACAATAGATGAAAAAGTTAATAATATAGATCATGCTATAAAAGATAAGATTTATTGTTTTGTCCATTGACAATGAAAAACAACACGTATAAGAAACGAATTCGATAATCATAAAAAAAGAAAAAAACTAAAATTGTGATTGACAAAAATGTATCAAATTCATGGTATTATAAATTTTTGCAATTTTTATACAACGTAATTGTTTTTTGATGAAAATTATAATATAATATTGATCATCTCAATTATCAGTTAAGTAAATTGGGAGACAATTTACTTATTGTTGTAAAAATTTAAAAATCATAAATATTGAATTAAAAGTATGATTATTTAAAATAAAATTTAATACAAATTGATTAGATATTCGATATAAATATAAATGAAAATTCGATATTAGATTTGTATGATAGAACGAAATTATTCATCCATAAGATTGATACCAATTAAATATCACAATTATTGAAAAAAAATTATTTACGTATTAAATGTAACTTTCTATAAAAATACTAATTAAGTTAATAGAACGCAATACAAAGGAGTTCAAATTTTTAGATGTACTAAATAACTAAAAAATAAGATTATTTATAAAAATTTTTATACAACAAGATTTATTTAGTATTAGATGAGTGATACAATTTCGATATAATTTTGAACTGAAAATTTTGCATTGAATTTGTATGACTGCACACAAATACTTATTTGCAAAATTCAAAACTTTAAAAGATAAAAAAAAAAAAATATGAAAAGAGAGGTTTAAACGCAAATAATCAAATATAAATAAGTAAAAAAAAAATCTACATAAAAATATTTATGTGGAAGTAGCAGTGTGAACACAATAAAAGTTGTTTTGGTCTTTGAAGTGTGAAAGCAATAAAAATTGAGTGTGAAAATAAATCAAATATATAATATATAATATTGTATAAAAAAAAATCACAAAAAGTTTTGTCAAATTGGCGGGAGAAGTCAATATTAGATTTGTATGACAGAACGAAATTATTCTTCCATAAGATTGATACCAATAAAATATCACAATTATTGAAAAAAATTATTTACGTATTAAATATAACTTTATATAAAAATATTAATTAAGTTAATAGAACGCAATACAAAGGAGTTCAAATTTTCAGATGTACTAAATAACTAAAAAAATAAGATTATTTATAAAAAAATTTATACAATAAGATTTATTTAGTATTAGATGCGTGATACAATTTCGATATAATTTTGAACTGAAAATTTTGCATTGAATTTGTATGACTGCACACAAATACTTATTTGCAAAATTCAAAACATTAAAAGATAAAAAAAAATTATGAAAAGAGAGGTTTAAACACAAATAATCAAATATAAATAAGTAAAAAAAAAATCTCCATAAAAAAATTTAAGTGAAAGTAGTTGTGTGAACACAATAAAAGTTGATTTTTGATCTTTAAAGTGTGAAAACAATAAAAGTTGAGTGTGAAAGTAATAAAAATTGAGTGTGAAAATAAATGAAATATATAATATATAATATTGTATAAAAAAAATTATAAAAAGTTCTGTCAAATTAGCGGGAAATTCTCCCCCTTTAATATTTAACATTAAGTAAGATTACTCGTCATTTCATCTTTTGTATTAGGACAAGCAGCCGGCATAATTTGGAAATTTTAAGAAATCACAGTCTCAAAAGATTTGAACAATGGCAGAAAGTGGAGAATCAAAGGTAAATCAGGGCGGAAGGCACCAAGAGGTTGGGCACAAGAGTCTTTTGCAAAGTGATGCTCTCTACCAGGTATTCCAAGCCCACTTATCTGCGAACCCTGATGTCCGATATTCCACTTGAATTAGGTTTTTTTTTTTTTAATCTGAATAAATTTCTCGGTGCTGCAGTATATTCTTGACACGAGTGTGTACCCGAGGGAGCCAGAGGCCATGAAAGAATTAAGAGAATTGACAGCTAATCATCCATGGTGAGTCAGGTTTCAAAATTTTCTTTAATTTTGCCTTAAGATTAATCTGATATGGAGTTGAAATAATTCTGGGTTTAATTTTGTTACAGGAATATAATGACAACCTCTGCTGATGAAGGGCAATTCTTGAATATGCTCCTCAAGTTGATCAATGCCAAAAACACCATGGAATTTGGAGTGTTCACAGGATACTCTTTACTGGCCACAGCCCTTGCACTTCCAGAGGATGGGAAGGTAAAATAATTACTCTCCTTTTCGACCCTGGAAATGAACGTAAATGATGGCATTTTTGACTTGTTAATGCAGATATTGGCAATGGACATTAACAGGGAGAACTATGAATTGGGTTTGCCTATAATACAAAAGGCTGGTCTTGCACACAAAATTGACTTCAAGGAAGGCCCTGCCTTGCCTGTTCTTGATCAAATGATTGAAGATGTGAGTCTTACCAACCAAAATTTGTTTCTCCTAATTACTCAGCTTGTTAAAAAAAAAAAAAAAAATTTGTTCATAAACAAAGAATGCAATATTTTCGAGGTAAATTGTGTTGTTGAAACTTGAAAAGTGATTTGGAGAAATGTGTATGGTTAAAAATTGTTTGAAAAAACGTGCTGTTTATAAATAGTTCATCAAACGGAGGCTTATCGAATTTGTATACATAGGGAAAGTTTCATGGAACATTTGACCTCATATTTGTGGATGCTGTAGGAATATGCAGATTCCTCTTATCAGATCTCAGATTTCTAGTTTTTTTTTCTTTGTTGTTAATCCGTTTTGTTGGTTTAGTAGTTAGTTAGTTTAAAAGTTTGTTTACTGTTAATTAGTTAGTTAGTTGTTTCCTTTTATTTTCTTATCCTCGAACTATTGCATAGAGTCTTTTTAGTCCTCTGCACCTAAACAAATATACGGTGCTTGTATCTCATTTCAGATGAGAATAAATAAAAAAATACGATTTTCTTCAAGATTGTGTTGAAGATTGAATTATAAATTCATGTAATTCTACATGGTATCAGAGCTTTCCAGGTTCCACTCTTGATTTCCTATCTGTACATTTTTCAAAAATGGCGGGGAATACTGCTGCTAACTCAACCGAAAGAGGAAATGCCACCGGAATAGGAAATGATACTCACATGATGGATGATCCGTTGAAGCTTCAAAGCTCTGATCATCCAGGAATGCAACTGGTCACATCACTGTTGACAGGAAACAATTATTTGAGCTGGAGCAAGTCGATTAAGATTGCACTTGGTGCAAAAATGAAGTTAGGGTTCATAACAGGAAATGGGGGAAAGCCTGAAGAAGGTTCCACGCAGATGGAACACTAGATAAAGGTCGATTGTATGGTGCGATCTTGGCTATTGAATTCAATTTCGAAGGAAATTGCAGAAGCCTTCATCTACACTAGCTCTTCCAAGGACCTATGGAGCGAGCTACATGAAAGGTACGGTGAGTGTAATGGTCCTCTTCTGTATCAATTACAGAGAGAAATAAGCAGTATAGCTCAGGGAATACAATCTGTAGAAAAGTATTACACAAGGTTGAAGAGACTTTGGGACAAATTGATGTGTCTAACACCCATGCCCGTTTGCACATGTCAAGCAGCAAAGGAAATATCATATCTGAATTCATCCACCAGGTTAATGCAGTTCTTGATGGGACTCAACGATACATATGATAATATAAGGAACCAGATCTTGGTTATGGATCCGCTTCCCACAATTAATAAGGCGTATTCAATGATCTTGAGGGATGAGAAGCAAAGGGAGGTGCATAATTCATATCTTGATGCAAATGAGAATTCAACATTAATGGTAAAAGGACATAATCCAACGCAGAATTTCAGAATGGACAATGCTGGAAGAAATGGTCCAGGAAGAAGTGGTTGGTCTGGGAGAGTTACTGGAAAAATTCCATATCGTGGTTTTAACAGTCAAGAGAAAGAAAATATGCACTGCAACTATTGTAATATAAATGGACATAAGTAAGAGGCAGAACACAAGGATGCTGATCACGACGTTAATATGTCAAGCATTACCAGTATTGTACAGCAGGAAGTATTGAAGGCACTAAGGGGAAAGATGACTGCAGAGAATGGAGACCAGACTAACTTTGCATATTTCCAAGACTTTGCAGGTATGAGTTCTTTTCATCATGCTTTCACATTGCTAGATAGTATTGAATCTAGTTCATGGATACTAGATACAGGAGCGAGCAACCACGTGTATAAACAAGTCCTTAATGACTAAACCCAAACCAACAACAAATTTCACACCAGTTTTTCTTCCAGACGGTTCCATTAAAACTGTTACCCACATTGGAAATGTCAATCTAAATTCCAGAATATGCTTGACTGATGCACTTCATGTACCAAGCTTCAAATTTAATCTTCTATCAGTAAACAAACTTTCTCAGACATCCCAAATTAAGTTCGTCTTTCTTCCAACCTACTGTCTCTTGCAGGACCTACAAAATGACAAGATCTTGGCTGTTGGAAAGCTGGTTGGAAAATTGTATGTGTTAGACAAGTCTTGTTTCTCAATCAATAAAACAATTTCTTCCTTTTCATGTATTCCTTTGGCTGCATGTCAGCCCAATTCTTGTAATGATTTCAACTTGAATAAAACCCCTTCTTTTATCTCTTTGCATGATTGGCATTGCAAACTGGGGCATGCTTCTTATCATACCTTACAACATTTGAACTTTCTAAAGAAATCTCTCACAAAAACAATCTAGAAATGTTGGCACAATGTGATGTCTGCCACAAAGCCAAACAACACAGGCTTTCTTTCCCTATCAGCACCTCTTGTACCAACTCCAATTTTGATCTTTTGCACATTGACCTATGGGCCCCTTACAAACAGCCATAATTAACCAATACACCTTACATGATGACAATTGTGGATGATCACAACAGGAGTACCTGGTGTTTCCTTCTAGTGCATAAAACCCAAGTAGTCAATACTCTTACTACATTCTTCAAATCTGTTGAAACTCAATTTGATAAACATATATTTTTATAACTTGAAAATCAATCAAAACATGATGGAAGATGATGAATTATTTGTTGTTGAGGGTAGTATTACTAATAAAGAATCCTTCGGAGAAATTATACAAACATCAATTGAAATTTTACATTCATGAATAGAATTCTCATTTTTATCACAGACCAGCTAATTGAAGCATAGCATTAAAATAGTTCAAATGTACATTATGTTTATATAGGATAAAAATGTAATTTATCAAAAAGGTTCATTAGAAGAGGGAAAAAATGGGATGCAGGTTGTAGCAGCAAAGTGAATGAATTACCGACTTGGCGATAGAGTTGACATGAAGTTTGTACGATTTTCTAGGTTTGGACGGTCAACTATTGACGGCTTTCAGGTGGCCCAAATCAAGCTTTAGCATTCAAGCAAGGGTGAAAAGCAATGCTACCTGCAATTCATTACCTCTTTATTTCATGCGATATAATGCAACTGTGTACTTTAAGCCATTTCTGACTGGACAAATCATAAGGCACCAATCGATTCACCTGTCAAGATCACAGGGATAGCATTAATAAACCTTTATTACCTAAGCAAGTCATCCGAATCTATTTTTCATAAAACTCCAAGAAACATATAGTTGGCATCCTGTCAACCTCCTTCATAAAAGCGTCATTTTTTTTTTGGCTCCCATATGCATATGCACATGATAGGACAACATTCTTAGTCAGCAGCCCCACTCCATATTCGGCTAATGCATGATCACTCAAGTGTGGGGAAGATGGGATTATAAACTGTTTTCAGAGTTCCTTGACCCTATTACAGGACACGACCCCATCAGGAAGTGAACGCAAGACGTAGAGAGTTTTGTTAATAGATACTGCCTGATACCTGAAGTTAAGAGCAAAATGAACAGGCACAAAGAATAAATTTGAATGTCCTTAGACCTCCTATACTTCATATGAACATTTTTGTTCTTATTATATAGACACTTCCATATATTTCATTTGCAAGAGGGAGACAATTAGTTGCACTTGCTTAATTCCAGTAGATTGAAAATCAATACTGTAAAGATAACTTTATATCATATCACAACTTCTTGAAGATTTTCTCTGCTACTGGAGTTGCTTTCTAATGGGCTGGAATTTGTGCATAGATTGAGAACACTACAACACGTTTTAATGTGTTTCACAAACTTAAGCAAATGGGTAATTGGTGTCAACAAAAAAGCAATAGTTATGAATGTAGCAAGTGATGACAAGATAATAAGGAGCTTTGATGATCCAACTGGAAAGGTTGTCCATTGTAACATCTACACTGGAGTTTGAACTTGATTTCATAGGAAAACTTCAGTTGACAACACCATGAAAAAACACCATGACAACTACAGTTGACAACACCATTAACAAATGGATCAATCCTTGCAGTTCTACAAATTGGGAACTATAAAAATAGGTAGATTATTTAAACTTAAATCAAAAGTGCAACATGAAGCCAGAATAATTTTACATATAAAAACCAATCGAACGTAGGTTAAAAAATAGAATATAAATTCAAGATGTTATTCTACTAACTAATACTTTCATACACAAATAAAAATAATTCAGTTATCGATTGCAAATCAACCGAATAATTAACAACCATTTAAGTGGTAAACTGTGGGCTTAAACAATTTGAACATGGTTGCAAGTTCAAGTACAATTGCACATATGATGACCCAGATCCACACAAATGAAAACGCAAAACAGAGTATAAAATCAAATACAACTATTAAATTATTATATGAATAAGAGATACAAAATCGCCTATATGTCTTGCACCAAAAAATAATGAAAAATCGCCCAAATCTTTTGCACAAACTAAAAGGACACTTACCGAAAGGTGACGATGAAGTATGACAGCACAGTGCAGTATATGCAATAATCTTCGCGATGTAAAGATAAATATTAGGTGAATTGAAGTGATCGAAAACGTACCGAGCATAGGCGATATTAGATTTATTTACTGTGCAAAAATGGAGCAATTTGAATGTGTAGAAATGGGTTCGGCCATGGTAGAGAGTGATGAGATGGGCTTGAAGTTGTTCAATCATCCGCTGGAGAGAGAATATAGGAAACCACCCACTAATGCATTTTTTAAAAAACATAGTAAAAATTTTAAATACTTTTTAACAAACCATCATCCACTAAATTAAAAAAATTAAACATTTTAAAAATAATTTCCCACCAACAGCAATCTATTTTCAGTTTTTGGAAATGAATTTTACCTTTTAAAAAGAAAAGGAAAAAAAAGATTATAATATTTTCCACTATTCATGGTATCCGGATAATGCATATACACTATGCCATTATAATTAACTAACCACGTACTTACACAATCAATTTTTAGATATGTGAAATGAATCTATTCAAACTGAGATTCTGGTTCAAAAAATGAATCAAGAATCTCAGTTGGCTTTATATAGTATATAGATTTGAAAAGTATCATAAGTATTATACTGTGATACTAAAATAATTATAAGTATTATACTGTGATACTAACATATTTGAAAAGTATCATAAGTAGTTTTTAGTTTTTAAGATTTTTCTAAAAGTAATTTTCAAATTTTATAAAATTAACTTAAATTTCAGTTTGATCCCTAAAAGTAGAGTATTTTTTTGAACAACCCATTGTAGATTAATTTGGGTGGAAATTACACACAACCCTGCTTTTAAATATCCAAATTCATAAATCAGATCAAACCTATATTCTTTCAAATCTCAGATTGTAATTAGTTTTAATAATTAAATAAAAATAAAATTAAATTAATTACCCAAATCCAATCCCTCATTTCTAAACCCATGTTCAAATTATCCCCCTCCTTCCTTTACTCCACCACTCCTACCATAATCTCTCTCTCTCTCTCTCTCTCTCTACACCTCTTCGTCCCTCACTGGCGGAGCCCCTACCCCGCCCCCAGATCCCAACCTATATTGTCGATGGCGGTGTATATATCCAGCAATAAAATTATGCAGAGCCATGGAAGATGTGCCAAGCATCTGTATTTAATCGTAAATCTTAATCTGTCATTACGAAGCGATGAGTGACGCGTGTGGTGGCGATGTGCCATGGGCAGCGGTTAGATGTCTGCTTGGATCTGTGATTGGGATGGGTGTGTGTAGTCGAAAGCAGATCTTCTAAATTCTGATCACCAATCGACCGACTTGCAGTGGCAATGGGTGGTGTCGGGAGCGACATGCGGTTATTGGTTGTGTGATAGGTGATTTGATTTGGTGGTGTTGGTTCCCAACGGTGGTGGGGGTCCTGGTAGTGGTTGTGTTGCTGAAGATGATGGTGGTCGTGAATTGAGGCTTCGGTGGTGATGCAGGCGATTTTTAGTGTTGGCGGTGATTGTGGTGTGTTGATGGTGGTTGACTGAGGCTTAGGTGGCGGCGACGTTAGTGGCTGGGGTTTTAGATCTGAGACTTCTGGGGGAAACGTTTGTGCCAATGAACTTTGTAGTTGACAGTGGGGGAGAAGTATCCATCATTTTTACGCATAGCAGCATCATCGGCGTCACTTTGCACGAAAGATTTGTTGTTGTTTTGGTAGTGGGTGGAGCTTGTCGCCGATGTTGTGGGTGTGAAGATAGCTTCGGCGGCAGTCATGGTCGGAGGAGGTGGTGGCAGAATGACCATGACATAATAATTGTTAAATGTGACTTAAGAAAATGTGTGACCTCATAATTAATAAATTGTGACTCAAAAATCAAATAATTGTGACCTAATAATTTAGTAATCGTTGTGACCTAATAATTTGATATGTTGTGACTTAAAAATATTTGAAGTTCTATTAATTTGACATTTGTGACCTATTAATTAATTTTATAATAATCTGTGACCTTGAATTAGATTGTGACCTAAAAAGTTTGTTATTTTGACCAAATATTTTTATAATTTGTGATCTAAAAGATTTGTTTTTGTGATTTCAAATGTATAGTGTTGTGACTTTGATATGTATAATAATTAATAAAACAATTTAATTATTTAATCTTAATTAAAACCTGATTTTTGAAATAATACATGTTTAGTCTTATTTTTGAAACATGTATTTTTAAAGGGATAAATACATGGATAAGGTTTATGAAAGATCGGATTTCAAATCACATAAACTAGGGTATTTTGTTTCAAAAATCAGGGTTTTGACTAAAATAAATAATAAAATGGGTGATTAAATAGGTTAAGGTCACAATTATATATAATTTGTGGTCACAATCACAAATCACAACATTTACAAGTTACAAATCATTAAAATTAATTAATCATGATTTAATTCTAGTCCAAATCACAAATTTTATTGGTCACAACTTATTTCTCGGTCACAAATTATTCGATCACAACATATTTCACGGTCACAATTTGCAAAGTTCTAAGGTCACAACTTATTTCGTGGTCATATTTTATCAAATTATTTGGTCACGACTCATTTTTTCAATCACAATTTATAAATCTTTAGGTCACAAATTTGGAATTTTGTAGGTCACAACTTTTTCTCGGTCAGAAATCGCGAATTTTATCCGTCACAACTTATTTCTCGATTACAAATTATTCGATCACGAAATTTTTCACGGTCACAATTCGCAAAGTTCTAAGGTCACAACTTATTTTTAGGTCACAATTTATTTTACAGTCACAATTTATCAAATTATTTGATCATGACTCATTTTTTCAATCATAATTTATAAATTTATAGGTCACAAATTTGGAATTTTGTAGGTCATAATTTTTTCTCGGTCACAAATCTCGAATTTCGCTAGTCACAACTTATTTCTCGATCACAACATATTTCACAGTCATAATTCGCAAAGTTCTAAGGTCACAAATTATTTCTAGGTCACAATTTATTTCACGTTCACAATTTATCAAATTATTTGATCATGAATCATTTTTTCAATCACAATTAATAAAATTTTAAGTCAAAAATTTGAAATTTTGTAAGTCACAACTTTTTCTCGGTCACAAAGTTCAAATTTCGTAGGTCACAAATTTCAAGTTAATTGATTACAACTTAACAAATTGTAAGTCACAATTACAAATATTAGTCACAATCTCAATTTTTTTAGGTCACATATCACGAATAATTGGTCACGAACCTATTCAAAGTCATCACCCCAACCTACACCCTAACACCGCACACACTAAACACCACCACGGCAAGCAACACCATCACCAACCACACAAACACCACAGACCTCTGACAATCCCTGATTTCAAATTAAAATAGGTTTTGCACACCACACACCTTCGACAAATCTGGTGGTGTATTTTTCATATGTGGAAGGAAAAGATCGCAAGCACCAGATTCGGGCAGCACTACCGTCACAGAAACAGATCGAAAATACCTACCAATTTAAAAGCATGGCGCCGCTGCAAGATCGAAGCAGCGACGTCGCTGCAAGAACAAAGCAGCGCCCGATGCAGCATTTGCGCCGCTTCTTGAGCATGTTGCAGGAGCGGCGCTCTTACCTTGATATCGTCACTGCCAACGGGGGTCTTGTGACGATGGGACTCCAACGGGGTGGAGTCCGCTGCGGGGAAGGGAAATGGGCGCAACGGAGTCTGATAAGCAGGTGGCGGAGGGAGATGTATTGTTTAATATAGAAATGATTGGGTTAGGGTTTGAATTTGTGTGAAATAAAGGTAGGATTGAGTAATTAATTTAATTATAGAATATTAATATATAAAATTTTTAATTAATTAAAATATTAATTAAAACCTGAATTTTGAAATAATACAAGTTTGATCTTATTTATGAATTTGATTTTTATAAACTAAGGGTAGGTGTAATTTCCACATTTTTAAATACCTTATTTATGTATTGTTCTCTTAATTTGGCCCAACATTCTGAGCCCAACAAGATGGAGCCCGACCCAGTTGAAGAAATTAGGAGCTGCAGTCCATTACCGACATGCTGGACCACAACTCGTGATCTTCAAGCCCACTCAAACTATTTTTCCCATACTTAAACTCAACCGTTGGATCATTGATCTACCTCATCATCATCATCATCATCATCATCATCTTCTTCTTCTTGATGTTTTGATCTTGAGGATTTTTAGTTGTATACATTCTTTCTTTGTGATCTTAGATTCTGAGAGAACTCTTTGTGCTGATCTTCGTGATTATAAATGCTTTACAGTTTTATTGTCTGATTTTTCGGTTCATCGAAACTTTGTGATTCCGTTATTTTGTTTTGAATAAAATCTGAGAGATGTTTCTTTATGCATATTTTGTGATTTTATGTCTTTGATCTTTAAGTTTCTGGGCTTGTATATTCGTAACAGTATACACTAATACACATATCCTTGTCTGCTCTTTTTGCACCTTGGGTTGTGCACTGCTTTAAGGTGGCGTCTTCCATTATAGATCTTTTAGTTTTGATTTGATTATTATGCTGGTGCACGTCTTTCTGTGAATAATATTTTTACTTGTAAGTTATTTATGATTTGTTAATTTTTGTAAACCTACTCGTGGAACTTATGTTTATCGTCATCTTTTTTTTTTTTTTTTTTTTAATTCAGTTATCCCTGCTTAACCAGACTTAATCCTGGATCACCAGCCACCGGCCCCTCAGTAACTGGCGGATGTAAATCTCGAGTTATGCCCAAGTTGACCAGGGTTTGAGCACCCCTTATACTCCTGGCCCTAAGGGAGTTTTCTTCCATGATTATTACATCATCAAGCTGCTCCAATTAATATTGATTATTACATCACTCAGCTGCTCCTACCAGGAATCGAACTCCCCACGCTGAGGTTGCAAGCCCAACAATGTCCTTCCTTTGTCAACTTGACTGTGCCCGGGGGGCGTTTATCATCATCTTGAGTTTATAAGGGGTGGGTGTAATGGGTGTCTGAAATGTGTCTCTTTCATGGTGTAAGTAATAAGGTGTGGGTTTGGTGATATTGGAATCTCGATACACTTGTCATTAATTTTTTTTGAAGGAAAGAGGGGCCAGAGGCATGAAAAAATATGTTCACCAACCTTGAAGCAAGAAAAAGGTCTCTCTTTCAAATATTTATATTTTTGCTGGAACTTTTTTGTTATAATTTATTATTTCCGACATATCGTTGTCAATGGAGTACTAAAATAATGAAACGCGATAAGGCTGATAAGTGTATCTTCAGGTTTCAATTAAATTTTGGACAAGATGAGTAGATCTTAAGCTATGATGAAAATTAACATCTTAAATTAGATAATTTTCACGTTATCATGTATTATTATGATGAACTAAATGCAATTTTTCCTACAATTTTTATAGGGATTAAATTAAATGTTAATTATGGCCACCAACTATTTTTATTCACATCTTATTTGACTCAATTCGTTCAACTTTTCACCAAACTTTTACCAAATCATTAGTTGCCAAGTGGATCAAAATCGCACCGACTCCCTACACCAGGGATATTCTTAGCCCTAGATTTAATCAGCACAAAATCTGACGGACGCAATAAATTAATATTCCTACCTATCAATAGTGGAGGGCCCCACCAACAACTTTCTGGGTCCACTCCACCAACCCCGACCGGGTTGGCGAGGCGGTCCAACTCTCCAACCACCACCGAGGTATTATCATTGCAGATCTGAACCGGAATATCCTTTCTATATATTACTCGTCATTTCATCTTCTGTATTAGGACAAGCAGCCGGCATAATTCGGAAATTTTAAGAAATCACAGTCTCAGAAGATTTGAACAATGGCAGAAAGTGGAGAATCAAAGGAAAATCAGGGCGGAAGGCACCAAGAGGTTGGGCACAAGAGTCTTTTGCAAAGTGATGCTCTCTACCAGGTTATTTGCGAACCCTGATGTCGAAATTCCACTTGAATTAGGTTCTTTTTCCTTTTTTCCATTTTTTTGTTAATCTGAATAAATTTCTGGGTGCTGCAGTATATTCTTGAAACGAGTGTGTACCCGAGGGAGCCAGAGGCCATGAAAGAATTAAGAGAATTGACAGCTAATCATCCATGGTGAGTCAGGTTTCAAGATTTTCATTAATTTTGCCTCAAGATTTTGATATGGAGTTGAAATAATTCTGGGTTTAATTTTGTTACAGGAATATAATGACAACCTCTGCTGATGAAGGGCAATTCTTGAATATGCTCCTCAAGTTGATCAATGCCAAAAACACCATGGAAATTGGAGTGTTCACAGGATACTCTCTCCTGGCCACAGCCCTTGCACTTCCAGAGGATGGGAAGGTAAAATAATTACTCTCCTTTTCGACCCCGGAAATGAACGTAAATGATGGCATTTTTGACTTGTTAATTAATGCAGATATTGGCAATGGACATAAACAGGGAGAACTATGAATTGGGTTTGCCTATAATACAAAAGGCTGGTCTTGAACACAAAATTGACTTCAAGGAAGGCCCTGCCTTGCCTGTTCTTGATCAAATGATTGAAGATGTGAGTCTTACCAACCAACATTTTGTTTCTCCTAATTACTCACTTTGTTTTTAAAAAGAAAAAGAATTGTTCATCGAGGTAAATTGTATTGTTGAAACTTGAAAAGTGATTTGAAGAAATGTGCGTGGTTAAAAATTGTTTGAAAAACGTGCTGTTTATAAATAGTTTATCGAATGGAGGCTTATCGAATTTGTATGCGTAGGGCAAGTTTCATGGAACATTTGACTTTATATTTGTGGACGCCGACAAGGACAACTACATCAACTACCATAAGAGGCTCATAGAGTTGGTGAGAGTTGGTGGAGTGATTGGCTACGACAACACCCTATGGAACGGGACTGTGGTTGCGCCACCAGATGCGCCGATGAGGAAGTACGTCAGGTACTACCGGGACTTTGTCTTGGAGCTCAACAAAGCACTTGCAGCTGATCCAAGGATTGAGATATGTATGCTTCCAGTAGGTGACGGGATCACACTGTGCCGCCGTGTCAGCTAAATAATTTTCAAGAAATATCTCACTGTACTGAAAGAGACGTGTTCTTTATTGGGCAATTCTTATTAAAGTTAATTACCATTAAAGTTCTCTATAATTTGTTGGATGATGCTACTTTACCACCCATCAATGCCCCAATGCTATCATAGTTGATTGAAAATGAGGAGGATAAATGTGAGTTGTTGATTTTAAAGTTTATGTGATGAGTAAATGAATAGATTATTGACATGTGTATATGTGTAAAACTTTATTTCAAATTTTCAGTTCATGTACGTGATTGATTGTTTGTTTTTTATCGTAAATCGTCCATCTCCTTTCATCTATGTTTACACCCTTATTTCAATATTTTTTGCGGAATTGGTCATTTCTTGCACAAACTCAAAGCATCTTTATCGTTTGTCTTCATTGTCCAAATAATTCTTTTCATTTTAGTTTTGACATTTGAACTCTCATATCAACCTTTCATGTCATTTGCGAAAAATATATTTACCATGTATTGTTTCCATTAAAGAATTGTAAAATGACTAAGTTTCTCTTATATATATTAATATAATATATAATATATATATATTACTTCACTATATATAATAAATGGCACTTCAATTTTCACTCTTCATAAGACCGAAATACGTTTTCATTTGAAGCCAGAAGTACAGTTTCAACTTGAAGTATAGCATACGCTTTCTTCGTATTTTCCATCTCTCTCTCAAATTCCAGTCGATGACAGCTTCCGCCGTACCTCTCTGGCTCTCTGCTTCTCCCATACCTTGGGCTTCTCTTTCTTCACTTGACAAAACTTCCATGATTTCTTCTCTTTCTTCTCCATACTTTTACCCATACCTTATCTTCCTTCACTTGACTAAACATCAACAATTTCTTCTCTTCCTTCACCATACTTCTCTCCCTCCCTCCTAATGGCGAGGTTTTCTTTTCTCTTCCTCCTCTTCGCGATTTCTTAATGCAAATCCCAAATTGGAATCACGATCCGATCGTGGGGGACATGAAGCATTTCAGGGAAAAGTATAGGCATACTAGGCTAAAGTGGTACAAGAATTATGAAAATATATCGCAATCAGGAGAGGCTTTAGTGAATGTAACTTTCATTTTCAAGTCAAACTATGAAGATGTTATTTTGATTCAAGTTAATGGATGCATTTTAATTTATTCTTTCCTTTTTGTTGGATTTTCCACGAATGCAAGTTGACAAGGAAAGGTGAAGCATACTATAGGTATGGACAGAACATGAGATCCGTGAAATCAACCATCCTTCATTTTCAAGTAAGATTATATGTTTTCTTAGAGATTTTGATGCAGCTAATTCTATGCTTAAGGTTATACCGTTCTGTTTTAGATTTTTTTTAGTTACCCTTGATGGTTTTGTTTATTGATACTAGCTACATATAAAATATATAATTTGCAACATTTGAACTCATATTGACCATTTTTATGGAAAACTTGAAGCTCTTTCAACTTGTACGTTTTTTGTTTTCTTATATTTCGTGAAGTGATCATACATGGTATGTGAAAACTCAACATAAGTCACTGCTTCGCTTCATTTATTTTTCTTTATTGCTTAAGGTTTGATATAAGATAAGATAGAACGGAGTCTATGATAAAATTCACACTAATATATTATGTCATTTTTATTTTTCTATTGACATCATTTATCAGTATTGACCAGTATCAATTTTTGCTACTATTGGCACTTAAAGTTTGAACAAGATTCTCATAATCTTAGTTTTTTTTTATTTTTTTTATCTCCATCGCATTATTCTCAAATTAGAAGCATTTGATTTACATACTTCCTTGACATTTCCCTTGAACTTCTTTGCATTCTTCTTTCTTGGTTCAACAGAATGCTTTCTCTTCTTTCCTTTGTTGTTGCTAGATTCCACCACATTTGCCTTTACTTGTGGTATGCTATTCCCAACACGTTTGTCCGAACTTCGGTTGTCTTCTTTAATCCTCAATCGGACCACAAGTTCTTCAATGTTCATCTCCTTTCGCTTATGCTTCAGATAGTTTTTGAAGTCCCTTTACATGAGTGGAAGTTTCTCGATAATTGTAGCCACTTGAAATTATTCACTCACGGACATATTCTCTACATGAATGTCATGGAGTATGTCTTGCAATTCTCGCACTTGACTGATGACGGTCTTTGAATCTACCATCTTGTAGTCCAAGAACTTTCCCACAATGAACTTCTTTGTTCCAGCATCTTCGGTCTTGTACTTCTTTTTCAAGGATTCCCATAGTTCCTTTGCAGATTTCTTGGAGCAATATACATTGTACAAGGCGTTGTCCAAGCCATTCAAAATGTAATTATTGCATAAGAAATTAAAATGTTTCCAGGCATCCAAAGCAATCAATGATGTCCCATTGTTTTCAACTTCTTGTATGGCGAGAGGATCTCTATTCAAGAATTTCGCCAAGTTGAGGGTTGTGAGATAGAATAGCATTTTCTATTGCCACCTTTTAAAATCAACCCTACTAAATTTCTCCTGCTTTTCTCCCTGTGGAACGAAGTTTGAATGTACGATAGTAGGGGCACCCACAACCAGAGGAATCACATTAGTAGTAGTTGGATTCACAATGGGAGGAATCACACATGTAAGAATACTTCCTTCAGAAGTCCCATGTTCGAAGTATTATCGGTATTAACAACCGTATTCATTTATGCTTACGTAAAACAGAAGATCAACCAAATCAAAATAGAAATAGAAGAGTAGAAGAAGTTAAACTTAACAAGTTTAACCAACATGGATGTCACTTCAATAAAATATAGGAAAATTCGACTTAAGAAGATTGTTGGAATATTTTGTACATATTGATGCCAAAGAAATATATGAAACCTGTGCCAACAAATGGATGGAATAACGACATGAGAAACAAGAAGAAAGAAGATATGGATAAAGTCGAGGCAAGTGTTGAACACTTTGTCCTTAAGTTGAATTTGCCCCGCAAAGGTGCCAATGGGTTATGGAAATCGACTCCCAAGATACAACGACTTCAACTTGTGTTTGTAGCACTCCAAAACACAAGTTCAACGAACCAGAATTTCGGCTTATGTACTCCAAATGAAATGGACAAGAAAAAATCAAAATAATGCAACAAAAATGCAAGAATTTGATTTAGGAAGAGAGAAGGGAGTGAGAGTGATATTACATATCATTGGTGTATTTTTGAGACACTCCAAGAGTCCTTTTTATAGAGCATGAATGGTTGTGGATGAAGTGGTGGGAGCCAAACCATGCAACTCTTCAAAAAGACACATTTTCCCGGACAATAGTGCGACTGCACACTTATAATTCGCGCGGCCACTCGGCTTTACGCCAAACAGAATTTTAATCATTTTGACATGTGATCGCACGGTATTAAAACAGTGCGATCGCATGGGCATATATTTTTGTCATTTTCCGTAATTTCTCATTCATCCGATATTGGTTTCGAAATGCCAAATATATTCTTTAATGCATGCAAAGAAATCTAAATTCTCTTTCAAATTGGGTCGGGTTTGAATACATGCAATCCAAAAAGGCAAAGAGATAGCAAATGTGACAGCATATCAACTCGTGTAATCCAACAGATTTTTTTCTAATAACCCTAGATTATACTTTACGACATCTTTCCTGTATATAAACCTCATTAAGGTTGCAAGGAACTCTACGCCCCATAATTTTGCTAAAAGCTCATATCTTCTTTAATTAGGGCTGTAACAATGAAATTTCTCTTTTCAATCTGCTTTATGTTCTTATTGCCATCCATGATTTTCAGTCGAATCTACCTAGAAACTCCTTCAAAAGTTGATGTAAACTTCAAGATAATTGAGAAAGTTAATACAGGAGGGATTGTTGAGAAAGTGCGACTTTTGGCCGGTTCAGGAGCTCCTACTTGTACTGGAAAGTGCGGAAAATGCATGCCATTCCAGCCTGTTCTTGTGAAGGTGCCACCAACAGCTGTTGGCTACTACCCAGAAACTTGAATGTGCAAATGTGGTGGCAAGCTATACAAACTCTAGTGTTCTTAATTATAAGTTTTAGAGGGAATTAAGTAGTTTTTTGGTTTACTATTACAAGGAATGTTCAAAATTTTGCTTTAGAGATTTGAGTTTTATAAACTTTCTTATTTCACTATTTTAAATTTTTATGTTTGCTTACTGCACAAGTGTTCATTGATTTTTTAAAATAGAAAAAAACTAAAACTTGTTGATTCGTATGTATTGAGGATTTGATAATCAAATATTCTGGTTCACGAAAAACTATAGAAGGCTCTTAGTTTAGTAAACTAATAAAAAGAAATGAAAAATAAGCAAAAAACAGCCAAATTAATGGAAAGACAAAATATATTACCACCACAAATTCTACTAATTAACTACATCACATTATGAACCAGTTTAGTAATGTGAAAAGTTTTAATTTTTATGATTTTTTTTATGGACGTGTGGTTTAAAAAAGTTTGAAAATTCAAAAACTATGAGCTTGACTAAGAATGGATGGTTGAGATTGAGTTTAGACAGTTGATGTGAAATTTTTCCCATTAACAAACGGGCTCTATATTAACACCACTAATAAAATATAATTCTAATAAGTACACCACATTACATGTACAAGGGTTTAGTCGTGTTCTACTAGAAGTACGTTGATGAACAATCTAAGAAGGAGATCAAGGATATTGTTGAGAAAAATTCCTCCTTATAGTGAAATATTCGCTTTGTTGAAGTTGACACAAACTTGAAATTCATGAAGAACCAAGAAGATAAAAGAAAACAATGGAAAATAAAATAGAAACTTGAATCGCAATGAATGCTATCCTAAAAGCTAAATTTATGCCCCCCCAAAGAGAATGCTAAAGGGCCTCCAAGCAAATTACTTTAGCGAATTTCAAATCTCAACCCAAATATCAAATAGCACAATTGAAAAACTTGGAAATAAGGAACAAGAAGATCAAATTTGAAAGATGCTAAGTATAAAGGATCAAGAATTTTGGGATGATAATCTCAATGTAATATGTGAGAATCTTATTGCTTAAAACCATGAATTCTATGCCTATTTATAGAATTCTATCACCCTGATTCATGATCCACACAACTCTTCATGGAAGAGTGCAACTTGTTTATGAAAAAGTGCATGCAAAATTATGAGAAATTTTGCCGATGGTCGGATTTTATAACCTTGCGATCGCATGGTTCAAAATCCACGCTATTGCATGATACAACGTTTCTTAAGCAGATTCAAAATTGCATATCCATGCGATCGCATTACACTGAACCATGAGATCGCATGGTTCACAATTTTGTCCGGTCTCACTGGTCCGGTTCTCGTCATTTTAATATGATTTTTTGCACTTTTTTACCTTTATACTTTGATATCTATATTTGAACAACATTTTTTTACAACAATCCTCCACTTGCTCAAATATAGTAACTCAACTTAGAATCATAAACGATGTCACGCATAAGATAAGCTGTCTTTCGATTTGAACCTTATATTAGTGTTAACATTGCAAAGTAATATCGAGATCCCAAGTGGCCTTAGCTTTGAACCAGTTATCCCTTATGATGTTACCGACGATATCGCACACGTGAACATTTTTGCTCAATATGTTCCACACAAATTTACTCTAGTGCGTTAAATGACTTGTTGTTACTCTTTGAACACGTGAATTACTCAAGTGAGGAGAGGTGGGTGGGGTGGAGTGGGTTGAGGTGAGGATGACAGGGTAGGGTGGGAAAACATCAAGAGAGAGAAAAGGAAAAAAAAAAAAAAACTCATTTTTGTGGGGTGGGTAGGATGGGGTTGTGGTCGGGGTTGAGAAAAGTAGAAGGAAAAAAATCATTTTTTGGGTGGGGTGGGGTGGGGTGGGGTGGTGTCGAGGTAAGTAAAAATAGAAGGAAAAAAATCAATTTTTAAGGTGTGGTGGGTAGGGTATGGATTGGATGGGATGGGATGGGATGGGGTGGGGTGGGGTTCGAGGGTGGGTAGGGTGGGGTTCGAGGTTGTTGTTGGGGTGGGGGTTGAAAAAAGGAGAAGAAAAAAAATCGTTTTTGGGGTTGGGGTGGGTCTGGGTGGGGTCGGGGTTGGAGTTGTGATGGACGGACTCATGCTGTTTGATGAGTTTTTTTATTTAAATGTTACATTAGTTTTAATTTAATATCTAATATCTAATTACTTTTATATTTAACAATATTATATTTATTAATTAAAACCTGAATTTTTAAAAAAAAATCCTAAGTCAGTTTTAAAAAGTGATAGTTTTATGTTTGTAGTAATGTACTTTTTCCTTAATTAAACTCCTAACTAGTTTTGTCTAGTGTCATTAGATAAATACGTGTTTTATTATATATTATATTTAGATTTATATCTTATTGCACATTCTCTCTCATCTTTCTCACTATTTTCTTTTCTCTCTCCTCTCTCTAGTTTCTTTCTCACTCATCTTTCAAAAAAAATCTCCAACTATTTCTATCTCACATTGTTATTACGAATCAATCCCAAATATATATACTATTTCAAACTAATTATTAATTAATTCAAAATAATTAAATTCAAAAATCAGGTGAAACTTTAGATTTTTAATATTAATAATGATATTATAAAATTAAATAAATTTATAACTATAATTGTAATGAAAATTATAAGAGCAACTCTAATGGTGGTGTAAATTAACTCAAATTAGTGATTTACATCCCAATGTTCATTAGAATGTTCTTCAATGGTGGGGTGTAAAACGGATGTAAATTAGAATTCTGACCATATACCTAAAAAAAGATACACATTTACATCTAATTTTATACATTCACTTGGAACAAATTTCACCTAAATTTACACCACGATTGGAGTTGCTCTAATGCTCGTAATGAAGTCATGATACTTGTAAGGAATATTGTAATACTTGTAATAAAATTAAAATACGTGTAATAAAGATTATAATTCCTTTAATCAAACGTACTCAATTCATAATTAGTGTTACACCAAATAGCACATATATCTTACAATATGAGGAATGAATTTTAAAAAATATTGTAATAGTTTTAATAACGCATATTTCATATAATAAATACATATTGCAATGATTTATATCAACATGGAGATATGTAAATTACAACTTTCACTACATGAACCTGTCGTGTAATATTTTAATGCCGACCTTTGTAATGCAACATCATCACACGAGAAACCATGATTTATGCTAATTGGAATTTTTAAATGCCCTAAGTTCCATGATGTGTAATGTGTAAGGTACTTAATGAGATACTTGTTATTACTACATCTGTAATACTTCGTAAACACTTCAAATTCATGAATTAAGTTATTATTATGGGCACTGTAATAGTACGACATTACTATATATATTGTAGACAATAAACACCACAATATTACGTGCAATGTAATATTATGACATTTTAGAACATTTGGAGGCTATAACATACAAATAATTAATTTAATAATTGTATTTTCAAATTATTAGTTTATTTTAAAGGTAACCACATTCCTAAAATTAAGGTTATCAACTAATTAAATTAATTACTCCCTCCGTCCCGTAAAGATAGATTTGTATTCTTTATTTGTCCATATCAAGTTATTGATCACTTTCCTTATTGAAAGTCTAGATATTTTTGAGTGTTCTAATATGCCCTTGTTTAATATCTGTCATAAAAAATATAAAATAGCCATGTTTTTTAGGTTATTTAATGTATGGATATATAAGTAAAATGTAATAAAAATTTATATTTTCAACTACATTAATTACATTTTCTTAATTTTATTTGGGAAAAAAACATCACGGGACAGATGGAGTATTAATTACATTTCTCTCCACATCCCCTACATTTAATTTAAGGTTACTCTAATTAATGATTTTAATCAAATAATATTTTTTCTCTCCTAAAATTAGTATTTTTCTAAAATTGAGGACTGGAATCATGTAATATATCGAATAGTATTAAAATTACATATTTTTCAATTATCAACTGTTGACCACAAAATTCGGCTGCACTTTGGACCAACACGTCTCAGCCCTTCCCTCTTGAAAACGTGGATCTCCTGCGCACTGTGACAAACAATCAGTTTGCAAAGAGGGTCGAGGTGGCTCCCATTTGCACTCCGATGCCAAAGTCAGTACTCATTTTAGGCGAATTTATATATATATTGGGTGCAGGAGAAGTAAATGTGTAGAAGAGAAAAAAGGGAGAGAGAAATATATATGTTTGGTTAAGAGTATGAAATTGCTAACCCCTTTCTTGGAGACAATCGCGTTACATTTATAGAGGAACTTGTTGTCTCGGATCATGACACGTGGCATACTTTACACTTGTCTCCACCTTAGCTCTTGGAGGTGACAACCTTGCTTTTTGACCGTAATCATTGCTACATTTCGTAGGGGATGGGCGCCGTCACATCTTGGTAAAGGCAGTGTCACATCTTTGACTCCATCTCTCTCCTGGTCTCTGCTGTAAAGCGCCTCGGCTGAGTATAAAGCACGTCGTCCGGGCGTAAATCAGTTCGGCTAGAAAGGTTCGCTTGACAAACCACCTCGGAATCGGACCCAAGGTGATATTTCGGACCTTGGCTATGGGTCAAGGTCCGTTGGGCCTTAGTTGGGCCATCTCTAGTGGATCACTGTACCTCTCTTTGGGTTTGGAAGGTTCGTTGGGCCTTAGCTGGGCCATCGCTAGTGGATCACTGTACCTCTCTTTGGGCTTTGATTCAACACTAGTCCCTCAAATTCGAAGCGACCATTCATGGACGTGTATGATTTGTTGTACGTACGAGGTGCTAACTTTGTCATGGTGGCTTTCGTATGATGCCGCGGACCTGGCGCTTAGGATGACCTTCCTTATTGGAGGTTTGGGTTTGGTGTGAAGCCAACCTCCTACTTTGGCTTTTCTCTCCTTAGTGAAGGTTTGGGACGCACTGGCGCGTATCTTAGGCGGTGTATTTAATGAAGAGAAAGAAAAAGAAGGGGGGCTATTTGTCGTTGTTTCCCAAGAAATATATATATAAAAGGTGATGGGAGTAGCATTTCGCAGCGCGTGGTACTCACTGTGGTAACTGAACGGTTTTGTCCCTCCCTTTGACGGCTGGCGCTTTGATTAGCCCATTCTCCAAGAAGGATGGGTTAACCACATTAATCATACGGCTCACAAAAATCAAGGAATCCAGATCATTGAGATCCCTATAAATCCCCCTTCATTTTATTATTTCCCCTTTTACCATTTTCTAAGAGTCTTTGCAGCAATACTCTGGCGAAAACTTGTACCGTTTTTCTCTTTCCTGCGAGTTTCGAGTTCTCTCTTCAAGGGTTTTCTATCCGGCATCCTCCCTTAACGTTCCACAGCTTTTACCGGCGAGTTCTTCATTCCCAGTGCACAGTTTCAAGCATTCGTCATTTGAAGGTAAACCTCTTGGTCTCTGTATGATGTAATCCAGGACCCTCGACAATCGGAGTCATAGCAGGCTTGACGGGAAAATTTAAATATTCAAGCCAAAACAAGAATTCAGCAGGTTTGACGAGTTTTGAAGATCAAACCGTGTCGAAAAGAATCAAAAATTATGCAGAAGGGCTATCACAGCCGTAACCAACATATGTCACGACCGTAACCGCCCCTCGGGTTAAAATGCAGAATTTCAAGATTTTCGATTTACAGCCGTAAATAAGGGATCACGGCCGTAACCTTAAACATAAACACACTTACGGCCGTAAGTGTCATCTTTACGACCGTAACTACTTAACGGATCAGATTTTTCCAGATTTCGCATTATTTTATTTCCTTATCAGTTTTAGTTATTTTAGTCTAATTAGAATTCTATTTTGAGTAGATTAGTGACTAGGGTTTTATTTTGCTTATTTATACGCTTTTTCCATTCATTGTAATTCAGACTTTGATGATTGAATAAAAAGAGATTGAATGTTTTTCAATTGTTTAATGTGTGGATTCACATTACAAACCCAAACTTATCAAGATTGATTATCTTGTGGCGTTCATCCAGAACTTATCAAATATTCGCGAGAGTGTTTTTGGCATTAAAAATCAGAGACTTATCAAGGAGATTGGGCAAATCCTTGTGGCGTTTCAAAAATCTTGGTTCTTCAATCCGCATCGTCGATCTTCGCGTCGTGATTGTCGGGTCATGATTCATCCGTCCAATCACAACCTGATTTCGGAACTTTCCGGCGTTTCTTCCGCGCTTCGAATCTCATCACTGTATGTGCGAGATTCTTCTAGTTTTAGCTTCTCATTGTTTGAAAACCTTGCTTTTGCACCTTGTTTTTCTTTTGTTGAGCCTGACCCACCTTTAAAACAAAAGAAAAAATGGAAAGAGTTGGGGGGAACGGGTTCACAGGAAATGTTAGCAATGGCGGTTCCCGTCAGAGGTTTCTGCCCCATCTCTTTATTGATTTTTAGTTACCGCTTCTTTAGGGAGCAGATTAAGAGGAGATATAGGAAAACCAGTGGCATAATTTATTTGATTGATTCTGACAGCGGAGAAGAAAAACATCAGAACTACATGGCTCATCTGTCATCCGAGGAGGAGGCATCTCTGACAGAGCTTCGGAGCAAACGAGACAGGGATCTGAGGAGGGAGGAGGCGGCAGGCTCTTCTTCTGGTCACTATGACCTCGGCTTGATTGTTAAGGCCCTATTTAGGGCACATAAGGAAGAATTGGGGCTGACTGCAGAGGAGATCGCCCAAGTGGAGGATTGGGTCGATCAGGTTAACAAAGCTTCGGGCTGTCACGTTGATCCTGGTCCAAACCCAGAGTCATGGGAGAGCAGCAAGGTTGCTACTGAAATCCGGAGGGTCGACTTGGCTGCGGCTTCGGAAAAATTCAGAATTCTAGAAGGGGTTCAACTGGTGCACCCTACATCTTCTTACCGACCTTGTAGCCTTTCTCCAAGTCAAGCGGCCATATGCTATGATGCTCTTTCTTGCGGGATGAGGCTACCCCTGCACCCCTTCTTCAGGGCGTTGCTTAGGAGTTATAACCTGTGCCCTTACCAGCTGGCCCCCAACTTCTGGACACAGGCCGTGGGTACTTGGCTGGTGTGGCAAGAGGTCAACCCCGACCGTCCTATCCCACTGTACATCATTCATACCCTCTATACCTTGAATAAATCAGTTAGAAGGGAGAGAGATGTGAGGCCGGATGTCAAGGACTGGTATTACTTGTCTCCCAGGTGGTCGTATCCTCCAGTTATCACCGGTCACCCAACCTCAATAAAGAACTGGAGGAACCAGTAGTTCTGGGTTTTCAAGGAGTGGCAGAGCTCCCCTGTGGACCCTAGTCCGGAAATTACAGTTCCCCGAACTCTTTCCCTACCTAGTGAGTCTTGTGCTTGGTTTAGAGTCTTTAAGTGTCTCGCGTCTTTTGTTCTTTTAATTTCCATTCACTTTTCTTGATTGTTTACTAACATGTCATTGGTTTATTGCAGGGGACACTTTTGCTCGCCTCCTCCCCGACGCAAACCTAGCGTCAGTGAGGAGTTTGTTCGCTTACAAGGGCACCTTCCAAGGGGTCATTCAGCAAAACAAGCTGTTTGTTAAACACGGTCTTATGTGAGCCATGAGTAAGTTTGTTTCCCCATTGCTTTTTCATTTTATGCTTTTTCTGTTCGTAGCCTCATTTTCCGCTCTTTATTGCTAGGTTCTAAGGAATTTCCAAAGATTTCTTTAAAGGGCTTCATGGCTACGAAGATCCCTCCTGCACTTCGCCATGGTAGTGAAGTTGAGAGGAAACAGAAGGAGGTATTGGCCAACCTGCAAGTTGGGGTGGCAAAAGATGTGTCTGAGGCGTCTTCGGCCCAACTTCAGGGGCCTCTTCCAGCCCTGCTGCCACCACCCACTCTGCTGCCTGTGGGCCCCCAGCAGGCCAGCACAGAAAAGGAGGCCGAACCTAAATGAGTCCTTCCAAAGGGGAAAGGGAAAAGGTCTGACAGAGGGGGCTCTAAGAGGGAGAGGGAAGCTAAGGATGTTTCTGCACCATCCTCTCTATCCGAGGACATGCCTGAGATCTAATCCGAGGAGGACCTTGCTCCCTTGAAGAGGCTAAAAAGGGGTAAGGGCAAGGAGTCCACCTCCGCGCCCCCGCCGTCGATGATTGAGGACTTGGAGGATGAGCCGTCTGTGCCCCTCCCAGGTTTGGCCTATGAAGTGACACCGGAGGGAGCGAAAGAGCTCAAGCATATCAAGACCAGCATCCTCCCCAGAGATGTCACTTTCAGCCCTTCAATATTTGACTCCCCCAGTTCTCCTCCAGCCCGGGCCGCATTTATAACTGAGCAATTTTGGACGGAGGGCTGGTCCGCCTTCTCTTCTAGTGCCAGTCCGTCCCGAAAACTGCTCTCCGCTAAGGCCATGAATGCCAGGGCGATGGCCCTCATTGACGATGTGGAATCGTCCGTGGACGAGGCGCAGCAGGACAAGAACACTGAAACTGCTCTCCGGCATGCGGACAACATGCTAAAGGAGATCAATGATCTGAAAACCCAGCTGGCCATAGCCCGGAAGTCTTCCTCAGAAGAGAGGGCCAATGCAAATCGCCTCCAGGAGGACAACGAAAAACTGAAGCATGACCTCCGGTCCTCTAAATCAGACTTGGCGGTTCTGTGCAAAAAATTAGATGACTCCAACTGCGCACAGTCTATCGCATCTGAGGCTCTGACTGCCGCTAATGCAGCCAAGTCCAGGTTGGAAGCCGAGGTGGCAGCAGTTAACGAAAAATTGGGGAGGGAGCTGGAGGCAAAGGCAAAGGCAAAGGCGGAGGAGGACCTTGCCTCTTTGGAGAAGTATATGCAAACGAGGATCACTGAAGTTCTGGAGCAGACTGTCACGACGCGGGTGGAGAATGCCCTAAGTACCAGAGTGTCTGAGGCTGTCCAGAACTTCAAAGACACTTTTGAAGAGACCCCAGAGTATGAGGCTATGCAGAGGGTCTTTGGGAACTTAGGGGCTAGGATGGCCTTGGGGGACGTGAAGGAAGGTTTTTCGACCTTGGACCTGTCATCCATTGAAACCTTGTACCCTGGGCCTCAAGATGATCCTGCGGATCCTCCGGATGCATCTGGCAGGGGCTCTTTAGAGGACGTCCCTCCTCCACAATAATCCTCTTCTGTATTTACTTCATTGTTGATTGTTTTGTTTTGTTTTTTTGTTTTTTTTGTTTTTTTTTATGGAGCTGACGGTGTTTTATACTTTAAATGTAACATTTTATGAATGAAATTACTTATTCATATTTTTCCTGTAAATGTAACATTTTGAACTGTTTATGAATGCTTCCAAGCGTGGATGCCTCGTAATTGTATGATGATATGTGGGAAACTGTAAATGTCTAGTCCCTCAGATCTAACTAGCTTAATGAATTCATGTTTGCTGGTTAGATCTGGTTTTGTCCAACTTATGAGCAGTTTTACCCTACACCCTGCAACATCTACATTTTACAAATTTGTGTGAACTCCTGTTGCTGGCGTGATTATTTTCAATCTTTTATGCAATGGTCGTAGTGTAAATTCACCGGAGTTCTTCGTTTTTAACAAGGCTCATGACTGGCGGAGGCGTGTTGTTTTTGCAACCAAAATAATATAAGAATTTTCACGTTTGTCTTTTACGCTTATTCACACAGCACTTAGTATACATATGTTTTGCAAACGCTTTGTCTGAATGTATGTATAAAAGTATCAATCACTTTGCGGAAACGTTTAACACTTCGCGCAAGAGAGCACTCTGTATGTATGAACTGACTTAATATATCCACGTTTGCCGATTATATCTGACTTTCATCAAGAGTTCCAGTTTGTATGACAATATTTAACTAAATATGAATGCTTTCAAACGCAAGTGCCTTTCAAACAAATGCCTTAAGAAAATGCCTTTTAAACATATCGCGCATTGCAGGGTTAATGAGTGTAGTCCCGTAGGTCTAGGTGGTTTGAGGCATTCATGTTTACCAGTGAGATCTGATTGTGACAAACATTTGAACGTATCTAGGTCATACCTTATAAGATCTGTATACACAATTTTGTATGAACTCCCTTTGATCGTACTAAAACTCTCAATCCTTACGTAGTGATCGTAGTTTAACCTTATAAGAGTCCCTTGTTCTTAATAAACTTCAAGCAAGGTGTGTACGTATGGTGTTATAACCAGAATAATCTTGAAATTTTTGTTCATCCATTATGTTTATCTAATTAATAACTGGTGTAATCCTTAACGTAACTCACCTGTGATTTCATAAAACCATATGATAGTGCCACAACCATTGAAGAGGAATATGATTTATTGAAAATAGCGACGAAGATGATCAGTGTTCCAAGGATTACATAGAGGTGCCCCGGATAAGTCCTCAACCATGTACGTTCCGGGTACCACCTCGGAAAAGACTTTGTAAGGGCCTTCCCAGTTGGGACCTAAAGTCCCTACTCCTGGTTCTTGAGTTGAAGAAAGAACCTTCTTTAGGACTTAGTCCCCAACATTAAAGCGTCGACCTTTTACCTTTTTGTTGTAGTATCGAGCCATCTTTTTGTGGTACTTGGCCATCACCACTTGGGAATCGCTCCGTTTCTCCATGAAGAAGTCTAAACCGGCCCTTTGTGCTTCTTCGTTTCTCACTTAGTCGTAATGGATTTGACGAAGCGAAGGGATCCCAGTTTCAACGGGGCATACCTCCTCGGCTCTATATGCTAATGAGAAAGGCGTTTCACCAGTGGCAGTATGTGAGGTGGTCCGGAGTGCCCATAGTACCTGTGGGAGTTCATCTACCCATGCGCCCTTTTTGGACTCCAGCTTCCTCTTCAGGGTATTTTTTATGGTCTTATTTACAGCCTCGACCTGTCCGTTGGCTTGAGGGTGATGCGGAGATGAAAACAATTTCTTGATTCCCAGATCGTTGCACAGTTCATCTACACTTTTGTTTTTGAACTGTTTCGCATTATCACTTACCAGCGAGTGGGGGATTCCAAGCCTGCATATGATATTCTTCCAAATGAACTTGGTGGTATTGGCCTCAGTGATTCTCATCAAAGGTTCCGATTCGACCCACTTGGTGAAGTAATCAATTGCCACTATCGCGAAACAATTGTTACCAGCGCCTCTAGGCATAGGCCCGATAATATCAACCCCCACTTTGCAAAAGGTCAAGGGCTAGTCACCACAGTTAGCTTGTGATGTGACTGATGTGGTATGGTTGCGAGTCTTTGGCATTTATCGTACTTGCGCACGAAGTCATGGGAGTCTTTTCGCATAGTGGGCCAAAAATATCCCTGTTTGAGGGCTTTCCGAGCTAGCGATAACGCCCCGGCATGGTTGCCACATATACCTTCGTGGATTTCTCTCATTACATACCGTCCTTCCTCTGGCCCCACACATCTCAGTAAAGGGGAGGTGTAACTCCGCTTATAAAGCAGGTCATCCAAGAGTACGAAATTCACAGAGTATTTTTGCAATTTCCGAGCTGCCTCTGGCTCTTTTGGCACGGTCTGATGCTTTAGATAGGCGATCAAGGGATTCATCCAGGATCCCTCTTCTTCTATTGCCAAAATATTTGGTCCTGGCTCAATAGAAGAAGTCAACATGCGCTCAACTGGGATTAGATTGTGTAACTCCGAATCACTGCTGCTTGCTAATTTGGACAAAGCATCGGCGTTGGAATTTTCTGTTCTGGGGATGTGCTGTAACTCCATTTTTCCGAAGTGCACAGCCAAATCTCTCACCTTCTTCAAGAAAGCGACCAGGGAAGGTTTTTTGGCAGAGAATTTCCCATTGAATTGACTCACAACAAGCTGCTAATCGCTGTTTGCCACTACAAACTTAATCTTCAAAGCTTTTGCAAGTCTTAGCCCAGCTAACAACGCCTTGTACTCAGCAACATTGTTTGAGGCTTTGAATTCAAAGCGGATCGCATTGTGTAGTTTAAATCCCTTTGGGCTTATTAGCAGTATTCCCGCACCAGATCGTCCTTCAGCCAAGGACCCATCAACGAACAATTTCCACTCTCGGTTGTCATCCGTGCTATCAACCATCTCGATCTCCGGTAGATGTGTGAATTTGACTACGAAATCAGCCAACGCTTCCCTTTACAGCGGTCCGAGGCGTATAATGTAGGTCGAACTGGCTAATTTCTATCGCCCATTTCAGTAACCTCCCAGATATGTCTGGCTTCTGCAACACTTGTCTCATGGGAAAGTTGGTTAGCACGCGTATGGAGTGTGCCTGAAAGTAGGGGCGAAGTTTGCGAGAGGCTGTTATTAACGAGAGAGCAAGTTTCTCCATATCTGGGTAGCGTGTCTCGGCATCCAGCATGGCTTTGCTCACGTAATATACTGGGAACTGATTCCCATCTTCCTCTCTGACCAACACAGAGCTAAAAGCCTCTTTGGATACAGCTAAATACAGGTAGAGAGGCTCGCCAGCCTTTGGCTTTGATAGCAATGGGGGCCGTCCCAAAGAGGTTGGAAAAAGCCTGCTCACATTCCGGTGTCCATTGAATTCGCTTTCCCCCTTTAGGACCTTGAAAAATGGCAAACATTTGTCCGTGGATTTTGAGACGAATCGATTCAAGGCCGCAATTCTCCCCGTTAAGCTTTGCACTTCTTTTGGATTTTGAGGCGACTGCATGTTTAACAAAGCATTGATCTTGTCCGGATTAGCTTCGATTCCCCTCTTATTCACCATGAATCCAAGGAATTTTCCAGATGCTACTCCAAAAGCGCACTTCGCTGGGTTGAGCTTCATTCGGTATTTCCTCAAAACATCGAAGGCCTCTGACAAATGGTGGATATGATCCGCGGCGACCATGCTTCTGACCAGCATGTCATCAACATATACCTCCATGGTGCTTCCTAATTGTTCTGAGAACATGCGGTTTACTAGCCTCTGATAGGTAGCTCCCGCATTTTCAAGCCGAAGGGCATAGCTCTGTAGCAATAGAGCCCTCTATCTGTAATAAACGAAGTATGCTCCTCGTCTGATTCGTACATGGGGATTTGATTGTACACGGAGTAAGCATCCATGAAGCTTAGTAGCTCATGCCCTGTCGTGGAGTCGACCGGCCGATCGATCCGAGGTAGTGGAAAGCTGTCTTTGGTACATGCCTGGTTCAAGTTGGAAAAATCAATACACACCCCCAGTTCCCCATTTTGTTTTAGAACCAAAACAGGATTTGATACCCACTTCGGATAGCGGGACTCTCTGATGAAACCATTTTTTAATAGCTTTGTGACCTCGTCTCTCAAGGCCTCATACTTGTCCGAACTCATGGGCCTTCTCTTTTGCCTATGCCTAGGGCTTCGGGGATCCAGCTGGAGTCTGTGGCAGACCTCCTTAGGATCGATCCCAACCATGCTTCCATGCGAATACATCAAGATTCTCAAGTAAAAAGCTCTTCAATTGATCTTTGTATTCGGCTGGTGAATCCAATTCGATATGCAATTCCTTGATTGGATCAAGTGGGTCTACACCGAAGCATTCTAACCTTTAGGCCGGGGTGGGACAATTGTCACCCGCCATTCTTGGGTCTAGATCTGCTAAATCCTCCTCCAATCTCATCGTAACATCCTTACTTCCAGAAGGCCCTTCACCCAATCTTTCAGGGTCTAGAGCAGCCTCGGTCATGGCTACGTCACTGATCATGTTCAAGCTTCGATCTTGAAATGGTCGGATTGCATTTGTGTAACATGCCCGCGATTCGGTTTGGCTCCTCCTTACAGTTGCAACGCCATGCTCCGTGGGGAGCTTCATGCAAATGTATTTCGTATGCGTCACAGCTCCCAAGTCAATGAGACCTGGCCTCCCAATTGAACCATGATAGGAGGATATTTTGTCAACCACCAAGAATTTCATAGGGATTCTGGAGAGGGTTGGTGCTTGCCCTATTTCAGTCATAAGGGTTATGGACCCTCTGGGGATTATGCTGTCCCCCGTGAATCCATATATTAGATCCGGACTGGAATAAGTGGAGTGCTGATCCCCATTTTATCAAAAGTTACCCTGTAAATCACATTTACCGAGGCACTATCATCCACCATCATCCGTGATAACCCATTCCGAGCCACCACTACTCTGATAACCAATGCGTCGTTGTGCGGGAAGTGCACTCCAACGGCATCGCCTTGGGTGAATGTGATAGATTCTGTCTGAGGCATCCCAACAGGATGTGAATGGATATGATAATTCATGTTGGCGGGCTGCTTGGCCTCTCTTATATACATCTTTTAGGAGTTGTTTGTGCTCCCACCTGGGTGAGGGCCTCCCAGTATTTTGTCGATTTCACGAATGGGGAGGTCAGCCACAGGCACAGGTGGTTCCCATGTATCTTTAGCATGCGCCGAGACGGTATCCTGGCCCTTATTCCTGTCTCTTTGACGATTGTCAATTCTTTCCTTAGTGGAGTTCTTCCACGGAGCTCTCCTACCAGCTCGGTTGAACTTCTGACCGCCAGATTTTTGAGTTCTCCTTGTGTCGGGGGAGAAGTCACCTCCCCTTCTCCCCTGCGCCTTTTGGTCAGCTAACATATGGATTTCCCTGCAATCTTCTGTTGCATGACCGTAATATCTGTGGTAGGCGCAGTAAGCCCCCAATCATGGGCTGTTTTCCACTTCGGCCACTTTCTACTCTCCCTTGAGCCGTGGGAGGATTTTGAGAAGGGGTGTTGGAGTGAAAGTGGGGGATAGCTTCCGTGATTTCTGCTGCAAAGCTAGATCCTGTCCCCGAAAACAGATGCGACGCTCCACCTCGGTTTCCGCCTATCCTATCCTTGTTTCCTCCTTTCTTGAGGTTTGCCTCATTAGAATACCCAAGATTGTATCTTTCTTGGGGGTGGTTGTCCCTGGCCCTTGCCATTTCTTCTGATACAATCTCTTCCTTCATCAGGTCTACGAGGGAATTGTAATCCCTTGGTTTTCTGCTTCGGACGTCTCTCCAGAACATGCTGGTCATAACCAGCCCTCCTTTCAAAGAGGAAAACATCTCTGCCTCAGTGATGTTTTCAAAAATGTGCATCTCTTCTGTAAACCGGGCTAGGTAACTTTTCAGAGATTCGTCCCTTCCTTGCCTCATATCCTGAAGGCGTTGGAGTGGGAGCTGGCCAGGCCTGGAGGAAACAAAGCCATTTTTTAAGGCCGTTTTCAAATCTTTCCAACTGTGGATGCTGCTAGGAGGGAGTTTTTTTATACCATCGTATCGCACTCCCCTCAAGGGTTAAAGCAAAGGCTTTACATTTCAGTGCCGGCGTAGCCTCGACTATTTCCATGCTAGCACGGTAGTTTAACAGGTGATCGTCAGGGTCACCTCGGCCAGAATATTTTGCAATTTCTGGCATTTCGAAGTCGTGAGGCACTGGGCACCTACGGAGGCCCTCTGTGAAAGGACTCATTTCCTCGTTGTCATCCAACTCATATGACGGCAGTTCGCTGTTCTTTTCGTGATCGGAATACACTGAATCACGGTATTGGTCATAGAGTGGCAGAGCGTACTCCTGCCTTTGTGGCGGCAGAACGCGACCGTAGTTTAGCCTTTCATGGCTCTGTAATTCATTGCGAAGATTGGTCCGAACTGCTTCAGCTCTCCTCTCCTGCCTATTCCTAGGCTCATGCGTGGGGGTGAACCTTTCTCCCCCCGTACCTTGTTGGTCCCTATACATTTGACTCTGCGATAAGGCTTCTTCAACGCGTCGCTCCCGCCTATTCCTAGGCTCAGCTAAATTATTCCGATCCCCTTGCCTGCCTCTGAATAACCCTCCTATCCGGCTGAAGACACTGTCAGATTTTGCGGGCAAGGCCTCCCTGTGTCTAGCTGGGAGGGGGGCTTGCTCTTCACGTGCTTCATGTTCCAGGCCTTCCTCGTAGAAGGGCTCGGATTCCACGTCGGCATAAGCCTGTGGATCTTGATAATAATACGAGGCTTTGGCCGCATCGGATGGTGAGTAATGTGGCCGTGGGTATTGTGGAGGTATCGTGAGTTCATTCACTACATACCCTCTAGCCATATAGGCATTCATCGCGACAGTCTGTTCTATCTGCTGCTTCTGCATTTCTAGCATTTGGGCCGCCATGCGAGTCATGTCTCGTAACATGCGACGATTACGGTGCCGGCGTGGTGGGTTAGATTGTGCCCCTCCCTCATTGGCGTTCTCATGAGGTCCTTGAGGAGCCTCCTCTTCGCTGTGCTGGCAATTTCTTCCCCTACGGGGGTTAACATCACCATCGCTTTCATTTATGTTTCAAAGAGATTTCTTAGTTTTAATTTATCTTCCAAGGACAGACAGATTCTTATCCCAACGCTCCGAGCCTTTTTTTTCAAGGTTGTTAAACTTATGTTTCAAAGTTTTAAGCTTTTTTCAAGGTAAATAAACTTATGTTTCAAAGCTTTTTACCTTTTTCAAGGTTACTAAACTTATATTTCAAAGCTTCACGTTTTTTTCAAGGGTACTGAGCTTATGTTTCAAAGCTCTTTACCTTTTTCAAGATTACTAAACTTATATTTCAAAGCTTCACACCTTTTTCAAAGGTACTGAGCTTATGTTTCAAAGCTCTTTGACTTTTTCAAGGTTACTAAACTTATATTTCAAAGTTTTTGCAGTTCTCCGATCTTTTGCAAGAGGTTACTTGTCCTTTTTCGGGATTTCCTTTCTATGTGCGGCTTTTCATCATGTGTTTTCGTGGTTAGCAGTATGGCTTCCCACAGACGGCGCCAAAATGTTGACCACAAAATCCGGATGGACTTTGGACCAACACGTCTCAGCTCCTTCCTCTTGAACACGTGGATCTCCTGCGCACTGTGACAAACAATCAGTTTGCAAAGAGGCCCGAGGTGGCTCCCATTTGCACTCCGATGCCAAATTCAGTACTCATTTTAGGCGAATTATATATATATATATATATATATATATATATATATATATATATATATATATATATATTGGGTGCGGGAGAAGTAAATGTGTAGAAGAGAAAAAAAGGGAGTGAGAGAAATATATATATATTTGGTTAAGAGTATGAAATTGCTAACTCCTTTCTTGGAGACAATCGCGTTCCATTTATAGAGGAACTTGTTGTCTCGGATCAGACACGTGGTATACTTTACACTTGTCTCCACCCTAGCTCTTGGAGGTGACAACCTTGCTTTTTGACCCGTAATCATTGCTACATTTCGTAGGGGATGGACGTCTGTCACATCTTGGTAAATGCAGTGTCACATCTTTGATTCCATCTCTCTCTTGGTCTCTGCCGTAAAGCACCTCGGCTGAGTATAAAGCACGTCGTCTGGGCGTAAATCAATTTGGCTAGAAAGGTTCGCTTGACAAACCACCTCTGAATCGGACCGAAGGTGATATTTCGGACCTTGGCTATGGGTCAAGGTCCGTTGGGCCTTAGTTGGGCCATCGCTAGTGGTAACTGTACCTCTCTTTGGGCTTGGATTCAACACCAACAATTACAATTAGACAGTTGCGTAAGTTTTCTAATAGGAAAACACACAACTATAAAGTTAACTTTTTAAATGTAACAATTTTTTTTTTTCCTCCGGTGTTTAATAGTAACTAGTGTTATTAGTATGTGTGAAGGGACTTGGGGTGTGCCCCAATGGTAGTAGTTGCTCATGATTGCACCATTTCCTGGCTAGGTATAAGGCTCAAGTCCCAATTCCCCTCCCCTACATTCCATTCCCGCCCATATACTCCCACTTTGTAAATAAAAAAAGAAAATGTTGCACGTGCTATAATTATTATTGTGTACATGATAACGTCAAAAATATTCTCCACAATGCTTGCCATTATAAGGATATTTTTCAATGAAAACAAACAATATAAAATAAAACAATTGCTGACCCTTCCAAAATGTCTCAACCATTGATCACTTAATTTGATCATACACTTGGTAATATTCATCAATCCATAAAGCAGGTTAAACCATAATTCGTACTCATACTACTCAAGATTCACTCTGGGGTAGGTGAAGAAATCAAAGTACTACAGAACAGTCCATGCATCAGTGGTTGGTATCAAGCAATCAAATTCTCCCTGTGGAAAAGGATTCAGCTGATAAACACTATGTAGAACCAAACATTGCTTGGAAGGTTGAAAGGAAAAGTTGATTTCATGTATGATCAATGGATGATTTCAAGATATGTCCATAACAGAATCTTGATATCTTGATGAACTCTGAAACCCATAAATATGTTATGAATTACATAACTTGAAATGCCTAGGATAAAGAGAAGCTTAACAGGATTTTGCCCATAGAAATGGTGGGAAAAATTATAAAAATACCTATAACCAATCACATGATAAAATCTTCTAGAAACTGAGTTAGACTGGGGATTTTCATTAGACAAGGTTATCCATTACAAATTTAATATCCACATAGCTTCAAAATGTCAGTGCTGCTTTGGTCAGGAAACACTAAGCCATGTATTCATAAAGGGGAAATACTACTTTAACAATCAAATTTAATGTATGTATTGGGTCTTTCAATTGAAAGTTTACCTTGCTGACTTTACTGTATCAGCCCCTTTCCTGGTTCTTTGGTTTCTATGATTGGAAAGGAATAGTGCGAAGCATAGAGGTATCCGAATGAGCAAAAACTGAGTCATTAAAAGGACAAATTACTTAATGGACAGTCTACAAAAATTTGATAACAAACTCCAAATATCTAAGAAGACTGCATGTCTGGTTAAATGGGAAAAATCACATGAGGAGTGGGTTAAACTCAACAAAGACGGGGCCTTGAAATTGGACCAATTAACAAGCAGGAGGAGGAGGAGGAGGCATGATCAGAGACTCTAGAGGTAAGGTTCTTTGGGGGATTCCATGAGTTCTATGGTAAGTATTTCATCACTAAAGTTGAGCTTAAAGCTATATACACTTGAATTGAGTAATGTATGTATTGAGAAAGGTTTCAAAAAAGTCTGGATCGAAGTTGATTCAAAGGTTGCTCTCAACTGCTATATTGACAAAGCAAGTGGACCATGGATCATACAATATATTGTTGAGAGTATCATCCAAAAAATTCAGTCCTTGGAAATTAAATTCACACACATATGATGAGAGGGAAACAAAGTGGCTGATTGGTTAGCCAATTCGGGATATAAAGAAAAATACCATAGAATACTGAAGAATGAAGACCTTCATGGTGACATCAAAGAGCTTATTAAGTAGGACAAAGTGGCATTCCATCAGTCAGACTTTGTAAAGAATTCGGAGTTGTTTAATTGACCTTCTAGCATCTATTAGCTTCTTGCTTACTTATTCATATCAAGTAAATGAAGTAGTACTTTGAACCATCCAGGTAGTTTGTAATGCCAGTGCTTATTGTTTCCTTCCTTTAAGGTTTGGTTAATTATCATGTCTCCCTTCATTTTGTAATGATTTCTTTCTCAATAAATTGTATTACAAACTTGAATTTTCTATGATCATTTTACATATGATCATTTTAGTAAACTAGAAAATTGTGGTGTCAAAAAATAAGTTTTGTAGTGGCAATATATTCACCCTAAATTGAATGATATTGTGACCTTAATATATTTAATGACCTACAACTAATAAATGTATTTAATTAATTTCCTATCTATGAACTTGATTTTTGAAAGAAAATCTGTGCTTGTTAAAATATTTTGTGTTTGAAAATATATATATATTTTTATATTTTCGAGATAAAATATGTGGTTGAAAAATAGAGAAAGAAAATGTGTGTAATTAAAAAGTTATTGGGGAAAATGTGTTATAAAAAACTTGTTTTTAAACAAGTTTACCAAACAGAGACTTTTTAAGTTTCTCAAATTTAAAAATGTATCTTTAAACCCAGATTAGATACTTGTATATTCTCTTACATATTTTTGTGTCTATGCCCAAAAGTATTCTAATTTTTACCATTAGTGCGATTTCAATGAATGGTTATTTTATTTTACCGTTCTCTTTAATTAATGACACTAGGGTCCACATCACATCGATCACTAATGTGAATTAATATTTAAATATAATTCAAAAATGAGATAAAAAAATTTGTGACTGTTGATGTGCAGGTTAATGTGATATGTGAATTGTAAATATTGTATCAAAAAAACATTATGTCAATCTCCTAGTGAATATTCTTATATATGTAGCTTGATTAGTAATAAAAATATCGACCTTCCTTTTACATTTTCCCTTTATTAACGAAGTATTAAAGCTCACAATTTTATTTTATTTTTTTATCGTTACTTTTAGGGATACTAAATTTTAGGAGAACATGGAAATAAAATCTAAAATTTGTTTTACACAATTACGAAGTATTTTTCCTATTTCTGGTATTTTTATTTGATGTTCAGCTTAATAAATGACACTCGAATCCATGTAACTAAGGTGATATAATAATCAAATTTGACACAAACATGTGCAAACGATTTTAATAATCAAAGATGTACAAAAAGATTACAAAAAGATTTTCAGTGGACAGAAATGTGCCAAAATTCTTTTGAAAAATTGAAGGAACGCCTTTCAAAAGCATCTTTGTTATCCAAGCCAAAGGAAGATGAGCACCTGTATTTATATCTTGTCGTGTCACCACTTTCCGTAAGTTCAGTACTCGTACGGGAGGAATAAAGAATTCATCTGCCAATTTACTGTACTAGCTAAGCTCTACAGGCCGCTAAATTGAACTATTCACCAATGGAAAAGTTGGCATATGCGCTAACTACGGCCCCCGGAAAATTGAGACCATACTTCTTGCAGCGTCCCATGCACGTTCTCACAAATTACCCTCTTAGGCAGATATTTCAGAAAACAGAATCTTCTGGAAGGATGCTTAAATGGGCAGTAGAACTTAGACAATTTAAAATTCGTTATAAACCACGGACTGCGTTTAAGGGACAAGCCCTAGCTAATTTCATTGCAGAATTCAACCCTGGAACTCAACAAGACAAGACAAACCAAAAAGGTGTTTGGGAATTCTACATTGATGGATCCTCAACCGACCTACGAGTAGGAGTCGGAATAGTCCTTAAGAGCCCTAAAAAATAGAACTTTTGCCACACTCTCTGTTTTGATTTTAAAGCATCAAACAATGAAGTAGAATATGAAGTTGTTGTAGGATTACAAATGGCAAAGGAAATGGGAGTCAAACAAATCGTTTTACATAGTGATTTACAGCTCGTAGTTAATCAACTGTTGGGGATTTATCAAATGAAGGAAGGGCGCATGGACCAATACGTCCAAGTCATCAAAAGAGAGGTGACTTCATTTTTAGGTTCCAAAATTTCACAAATTCCACGATCTCAAATTAGTCATGAGGATGCGTTAGCCAAATTGGCAACAAGTGAGGGAGTCCACGAGCTGGATAGCGTCCAGTCGGTAGAATACAGTTCGCTTCCACCGAGTCCCTCCAGGTGGCCCTCATGGCTATTGACGAAAAACCATACTGGATGGATGAAAGTTATGAATTTTTGAAGTATAGGAGGTGTTCAACGGACCCAAACTTGGCAAGGAAAATGAGAATCAGATCTGCCGGATACACAATCATTGACGGATTCCTATATAAAAGGGGCTACGCTAATCCACTACTAAGGTGCCTCAATGAAGAAGAACCTCTCCAAACATTGATGGAGGTCCACGAAGGCGTTTGTCGCAATCACACTGGGGGACAAGCGTTAACCCACAAAATAATCAGGTAGGGGTATTTCTAGCCTACGCCAAAAACGGATGCCATGGAGTTTGCTAATAGATGTGACAAGTGTCAAAGATTTGCTCCCCTATTTAGAACCCCACCAGAAGAATTGAGCTCAATAATCAGCACCTGGCCTTTTGCAAAATGGGGAATTGACCTAATAAGTCCCATGCCAACTGGAAAAGGAGGAGTAAAATTTGCAATCGTGGCCGTAGATTACTTCACAAAATGGGCAGAGGCAGAACCGCTGGCCAAAATAACCGATCAAAAAACAACATATTTCATTTGGAAATCTATTGTTTGCCGATTTGGAATCCCCCTCTCAATCGTCACAGATAATGGGAAGCAATTTGACTACAGGAGGTTAGAGAATTTTGTGAAGGGTTAAACATCAGAAAACACTTCTCAACACCAAATCAGCCCCAAGCAAACGGCTAGGTCGAAACTATCAACAAAATTATCAAACACACTTTGAAAGCCAAACTAGAAAAATTCAAAGGAGTTTGGGCAGAAGAACTACCTAGCATGCTATGGTCATACCTAACTACGACCAGAACAAGCACAGGCGAGACACCTTTTTCCATGTCGTTTGGAATAGAAGCAGTTATTCTAGTTCAGACCAACATACCGAACTACAGAACCCTGCACCTCAATGAAAGGCAGAACAATATCTCCCTAGCTATAGAGCTGGACTTTTTGGATGAAAAAGAGAAATAGCCGACCTTCGGAACTCCATTTACAAGCAAAGAAGTGAGATATTATAACAATAAGGTGCGAAGAAGATATTTTGAAACAGGAGACCTAGTCCTAAGAAAGGTCTTCCTAGCCACCAAAGAAACCAAGGTTGGAGCTTTCGCACCAAATTGGGAAGGACCTTACCATGTAACCAGGGTACGGGAAAATGGAGCTTATGAACTCCTGACTTTGGATGGAATTCCGCTTCTGCATCCATGGAATGTCAAGTTCTATTACCAATAGATTTGTAGAAGCTTTTGTGAGAAAAACTTTGTATGGCAAGTTTTTATCGAAAGAAGAAAACTTTGTTTTGAAATACATACCGACAAAATACCAACCTTAGTGTTCCGGTGTTATGAGATCGGCTACGGCAAGATCCTCCAACAATATACCTGAATCAGAATTACCGAATTTAGATGTCCCGAGTTAGGTCACGACCTTAAAACTCGGAAAGGGAATAAAAATCCGGCCACAGCCTGGTAAAATCAGCTCAACTGGCACGGCCAGCACATCCCTACAGGGGAAGAAGAGCTCAAAATTGTCCGCAAAGTTCCCAAAGAGGAACTGACTCCCAAGTAGTGTAAGTGCTACACATTTGGAAGAAAAACCTGATCTCAGTAGAGCATCAGATGAAAAACATGGGCTCCAACAGGGATCCACAAAAAGAAAGTTTTTATAAATAATAAGTTCAGAACAACGAGCTTAACCAAATCACATGAAATATTTAGTTTGACCCCGGGAATCAAAAGATATTTTTATATATTGCGTATAATTGTGAATCTTAGCTTAAAATTGGTCACAAGTGTTAATACCACTCTAGAAAAAGACTATCAAAAGTATTAAAAAACATTGAAATCGCTAAACAAAAATTAATAAGTAAGAATTGCGATCAAAAGGTTTTGCATTACAGACAGATGAAAGTTACAAAAGGAGCTTCGACATGCAAGTAAAACAAAAAGAAAAGAAAAATCAGGTGTGATCTATATTAGAAATATCTTCGATATGCAAGCTAGGTGTCCTCAATACACGCTCTTTCTCTTCCAATTGTTTGAGGTCCTCCTTCCGCCAAGTAATGTCATAGTTGGGGGACTTCTCTTGTATCTCTCCAATCACAGTCTTGATTCCCAGAATATATATTTCGGATTCTATCGCTTCAAACTCGGAAGAAGAGTTGAAGGCAATAACAGCTTTGACTAAGGCAGACTTAGCATCCTCTTCAGCGATGTCCGCTCTCCTTTCTGCCTCCTTCAGTTCAATCTTCGTGGCCTTGGACTCGTCATTCGCTTCCTCAAGATCCCTAAGGAGGCCCCTAACTCTTTCCTCAAGATATGAGTTCGCCTCCTCCACTTCTTTCAACTTCTACTCAAGAGCGGTTTTTGCAGAAATAGCATCCTCGGTGAAGTGTTGGGCACCGTGGTGAAGTTTTTGCTCCAGTTCCAATTCTTCAGATTTTAGTTCTACCTCCGCCATCTATTTCTTTTCTCTTTTTGCAGCCCTCCTGAGATGAAGTCTGGTATAATACATCTATATAGCAGCCCACTAACAATTTACGGCGGCAATCACAGCTAAATCCGCAGGCTCCATATCTTCCATATCTTTTCTCTGCCTTGGAGTCCAAAATTTTCCTACAAGACAGCATACCTACTGAACTTCAGTAGGGTGTTTAGGATCATTTGGAGGAGATTTACTCCTGTGAAAGTCCCTTAGAGGTTTAGGACAGAGTCCTTTGGTTTTAACAAATTCTGACTCCCTCTCATCAGTGGATCCAAAGAAGGGCTCCTCCTCATCTTCATCACCAAGATCTAAGGACGGATATTTGTGTGGAGGACTCCGGGAACCTCGCTCTGCTATTTGTATCCCTTGTCCTTGTCTAATGATTACTCCCATTGGCAAGTCTTCTTCTTGTACTTCCTCTAGCACCTCCTCCAAGATGATTTACCATTTACTCGGCCTCGGCACGGTGACTCTACTGACCTCTGGAGTTTTTCTTTTCTCCCCACCAGCAGCCTTAACGACGATCGTTTCACCTACTAAAACCACAACCTCAGTCTTTCCTTCCTTAACCCGTGCAGCTTGTAAATCCCGCATTGATTATTTCCTTTTCTCTGCATATACAAAAATTAAAGGTCAAGCCATGAAATAAGAGCTATGAAATTCAAGTCAGAATTCAGAACTACTTACTTTTCTCTTTTCTGAGGGGAATGAACTCTGGCTTCTCAGAGAGGATTTTCGCCTTATATAACTTATCGTCTGTTAGCAGATTTCGGCACTCTCTCCACCAATCAGCATACTCATGGGCTTTCCTGGCACTTTGGATAGACTCCTGAGAATCTCGTAGTCTACATAGCAAAAAAGGTTAATAAAGTTAAAACGGTGGACAAAAATTAAGGTCAAAAGAACAGGACTTACTTAAGATACGGAAGCTTCCATCAATGGTCACTTCTAGAGTTATATCATCTTTGACGTACTGCCAATCGGTAGACACCCAAAACTAATTGATCTTCCAGTCCTTAACGGACTCCGGAAGACCCTTTATCAAACTCCCTCCCTGTTTTGGACGAACATTGGCATAGTAAAACCTATAATTCTTACCATCATGTTTAAACCTGTACATGGAGTGGAACTCCTCTACACTCAACTCTCCAAAACCCAATTCATCCCACAATACTATCATCCCCACTAAAAATCCTCCAGCCAATGGGGGAAAGCTGAAATGAAGCTATTCTCCAAGAACTAAAAAACTTCCTTATTATTGGAGAAAATGGAAGCCTCATACCAGAATCTAACATATCTTTATTGACCGCTATATAGCCTACGGGTGGATCACATGACCTATCATCCGAAAGAGGAACCCCCAATTTTATCTCTTCCTGAATCCTATATTTCTTACTCCAAAAATTGAAGTCTTTTTCCATAACCACGGTAATTTACCTTTTTTCATCCCACTCCTATCTATCCCTCATAATGGCCCTCATCCCTTCGGATACAAAAGGTGGCCTATTATCCCCAGCCTCACGTGAAGCCAAAGTGACATCCTCGCCTGAAGTAGGGAGCCAAACATTCCCTTTGACTTGAAACATGGAAAAAGGCGTGATTTGATGGTTAATTATTGTCTAGAATAAATCAAAAGCATGTTGAAGAAGTAATACAAAAATAGTTGTCGAAGGGAGGTGAAAAGGCAGAAGGTGATGCGAACTCGGGAGGGGGTCCACGTCGTAGCTCGCGGAATTAACGCCGGGAAAGTTCCGAATTCAGGTTGGAACGGACGGTAACACTACGACCCGAGCTTCACGACGCAAGAACCAGGGGTATATTAAACCCGAGACCAGTTACGATGCGGAAACAAGAACCATAATGGGGTGAATGCCACAAGGAATGTCCAGATCCTTGATAAGTTCGATTTGTTGAACGCCACAAGATTTGAATCTTGATAAGTTCGTTGTTTAAAGGAAAAATTCTCACCTTTAGAAAGAGTAAAAACACTCAATAATTTTATTCAATAATCAAAGTCTGTTTTTGTATTACAATGAAGACGCCTTTATATAGGTAACCAGAATAAAAATCCTATCCTAAGTTAATCCTAGTCTACTTAGGAAACTAAATAAAATCTAATCTAATTAGGGAATAGATAAAATCTATCAAAATAGACTCCTAAAATACTAAAATAGGAAAAATGAATTAAAATTTTAAAAAAAAGGAAATAAAAATCCGTATGATTTGCGTTAATCTGGATTTACGGCCGTGACAACATTGCTTACGGCCGTAACTATACTTCTGCTTAAGGATTACGACCGTAACTTTGAAAACCTGAAATTCTTCATTTTGATCCGAGAGTGACTTACGGTCGTGAGAATATTTGGTTATGGCCGTAAATTTGCTTCTGCATAATTTTTGATTTTCTTGGTTTCCAACTCGATTCTCGGCTTGTCTCTTGGCTTGCTCACTTGGTTTAGCCTCGAACCTAGTTCACTCTCGCAATGCTTGATCTGTGAAGCTCTTCTAACATGCTGGAAGCTTTGTTTGACTTGATTTGTAGTTCTTTCCGTCAAGCCCACCATGATTCTCATCATTCCCCCCTTCTTTAGGATGATTCGTCCCGAATCATAGCTTGGTTGGTGATTTACAGATGCCCCACCAGGATCAAATGGGAAATTATGGACTCCATGACATGAATTCATTAGGCGGCAATCCTCCAATTGGTGAACACGAATGTATTGAAACATGAGGTTAATTTGCCAAGGTGGATTTGACTCAAGCTTCCATGTGTAATCAACCTTCAAAAAGGAGTCACATAAAATGGGGAGGGAAATGTTAGTTTCATGAGGTACAAAGTATGAATCCTTGTATTCATGAATCATCACCGCCAGTTCCACTTTTTTAACCACGAGGCCCTTATCTTCACCCCGTTCTCCCTTTGAAGCTTCTTTCTCACCTTTCTTACTTTCAAGCCCAACAACCGCTTCTAACTCCACATTTTCATCAACAATTTCTTGCACTCCCTCATTGCTACCCAAAATTTTATCTTCTAATTCCTCACTTCCTAGCTCAAAATTCGGAGCTTGTTCAACTACTTCAATTTTTAACTCTTCAAATTCAATCTCAACATGAGGCTCTACTATAATCTCACACTCACTCCCCCTTTGTAATTCAGGCTCAGCCTCCCTTTCACTTTTCCGTTACAACTTGCCTAATTTTTCCCTTGCTCCCTTTGCGATCATCTCCTCCTTTAACTGCCTTAATATCATTCTCACCTCATCAAATTCATCCCTCATTTCCGAAACACCATCTCCTATTTTTGAAACACCATCTTTCAATACTTTCAGCTCATCCCCAATTCCAACTCTAGGTTTATGATCATTCCTATTCTCCCTCCTAACTCTAGGAACTTTTTGTGGGTTTTCCCTGAATTTAGACATTGTGGAGTTGGATGTGGAATGGAATGGAAAGATTCGATAACAAAGAGCTATGAAACTCAAGGAAGTGGTCCTTGAATTAGACTCGAAAGGAAAGAATATCAAGAATATTGTAGAAATTCAAGAAAGTGGATCTTGAATTTTGGAATACTTCCTTTTTTTTTTGAATAATGAATTTTCGGAATTAAATAAAATAAAAAATAAAAATTAATTAAATTTTTTTTAATAAATCCGAAAATCTGACACGAACGCGACAAAACAAACGAGAGTTAAGTTGGGCGAAAAATGAATAAGATAAACACTTTTGAATTTTGTTGAATTTTTTATATGAATCAAAAACTGAAAAATTTTACTGGCGCGAAGAACACGAAGAAAAAGTAAACTCAAGAAAAAAAAGACTCAATAACAAGATATGGATGATTTTGTGCAGACTCTATGATAAAAACACAAAATCAAACTGGGATAGAATAAACCTGAATTCAGAGTCCAACTCTGATACCAACTGATGCGAACCCGGGAGAGGGTCCATGTCGTAGCTCGTGGAATTAACGCCGGAAAAGTTCCGAATTCAGGTTGGAACGGACGGTAACACTACGACCCGAGCCTCACGACGCAAGAACCAGGGGTATATTAAACCCGAGACCAGTTACGATGCGGAAACAAGAACCATAATGGGGTGAACGCCACAAGGAATGTCCAGATCCTTGATAAGTTCGATTTGTTGAACGCCACAAGATTTGAATCTTGATAAGTTCGTTATTTAAAGGGAAAATCCTCACCTTTAGAGAGAGTAAAAACATTCAATAATTTTATTCAATAATCAAAGTCTGTTTTTGTATTACAATGAAGACGCCTTTATATAGGCAACCAGAATAAAAATCCTAGTCTACTTAGGAAACTAAATAAAATCTAATCTAATTAGGGAATAGATAAAATATATCAAAATAGACTCCTAAAATACTAAAATAGGAAAAAGGAATTAAAATATAAAAAAAAAGGAAATAAAAATCCGTATGATTTGCGTTAATCTGGATTTACGGCCGTGACAACATTGCTTACGGCCGTAACTATACTTCTGCTTAAGGATTACGGCCGTGACCATAAACTTACGGCCGTAAATTTGAAAACCTGAAATTCTTCATTTTGATCCGAGAATGACTTACGTCCGTGAGAATATTTGGTTACGTCCGTAAATTTGCTTCTGCATAATTTTTGATTTTCTTGGTTTCCAACTCGATTCTCGGCTTGTCTCTTGGCTTGCTCACTTGCTTTAGCCTCGAACCTAGTTCACTCTCGCAATGCTTGATCTGTGAAGCTCTTCGAACATGCTGGAAGCTTTGTTTGACTTGATTTGTAGTTCTTTCCGTCAAGCCCACCATGATTCTCATCAGAAGGTCTGCACTGAATATATTCAGCACAAGATCTTGGGGGACAATTATTGATATAAAGAAAAATTCGTAAAGTCCCAGCCCATTATATCTAGTGAACACAGCTTCAGCTCTTGAAGATAGGCTCTTAAATAAAATAGGCTTGGCCCATTTTATGTCTTCCAGTCTTGGGACAAAGGTCCGTCCGACCTCCGTCCTAAAAATACTGTCCACGGTTTTATATCCTTAAGGTCGGAAAAATGTCGACCTCAGTAGCATACGGACCAGATGGAACTCCATTCAGTGTAGACAATACCTACCTCAATACAAGTGGATTACCTAGGGCGCCATGAGTATGACAAATTGCCTTCCGGAAGTCGCCTATTGTGTAAATTGCAGAGAATGTTATCACAAAGGGCTCACCATCACGTGGGTTATGCCTAAATTACAAGAAATCGGCACCATTTGTATTAATTATGATGAAAATTGTATTATTTATTTATTTTGCTGCAGTAAACCTTAAGTATTTGTCTATAAATGAAAGGGTTTACGCAATTGTAATGCATACATAAATTTTGGGAATAAAAATGCTGTCAAAATAGTTCCAACTTAAATACTTTTTCTTATGTTTCTATAACTTTGAATCCTCTATCAGATAACTCCAAAAAATTTCAATATAAGTTGATAAAAGAATTGCCACGTGTCAACGTCAATTTTTGACGTCAACAATTTTATTAAATATTTTTTTCACCACCCAATGAATGTGCATCATGTCACAATTTCAATTAAAAATGTTCCAAAAAGTTGTCTCCCTAGAATTACTCTTGTATCAAATTATTATTATTATTATTATTATTATTATTATTATTATTATTATTATTATTATTATCACCTTAGTTACATGGATTCGAGTGTCATTAATTAAAGGGAACCCGTAACAATAATATCAAAAATTGGAAAAATACTTCGTAATTATGTAAAACATTTTTTTTTTCTTTATTTTGAGAAAATGTAAAACTACTTTTAGCGGTGTCCCCAAAATGGAATTTAAAGGATTTTAGAATTCCATAACGTTTTACATATCCTCAATTTGGAATTTTATAAAATCCGTCAAAATCCGAAATCCTCAATACAGATTTCTATTAATTTCACAAGATTCCGGTGTCCTAAAGAATCCATGAATTTTAATTTTAGTGGATTTTTAATATGAATGGAATTGTAAGGATTTTGATGGATTTTAAACCATAAATATGAAGGTAAGATTTCTCAACAAATCCGACTACGACGCCTCGAATTTCCAATTCCTCCTTTTTTTTTCCAATAAAAATAGAAAATAAAATAAAAAAAAACACCACATGATTATTATTATTATTATTATTATTATTTCATTTCATTTCATTTTTTTTTTATATAAATGAAGGTGCTAGGTGTACGATCCTTATTAATTTGACATTCATAATACCCACAACTCTAGAAGGTGACGATTGTATGTACTGATGGAAAAAATAATGTCTTATTCATTCACTTTTGATAATTAAAATTTTGCGAATTTGTTTGTGATAATCTATAAACGTTTTATATAACTTAAATTTTGAGTTTAATTATTTAAATGCAATTGATTGTTTTGATTGATTATTTGTATAAGAAAATACTTCATATTTTAAATGAAAGGCTTGAATCTTTTTCTTTTAATTAAAAGTACACAAAATTATATATTTTATTAGTTTTTTAAAAGTTCGAATATTCTTGCTTCTTTTTATATTTTTTTGATGATTGAGTAAGAAATTATGTTAGTTTTTTTTTTCTCAAGTTCACATTCAAATTGCACAACAAAAGATAATAAATAAATAAATAAATTACCCGATAAGACGTAAAAGTGAATGAAATTCTAAAATTCATTAATATTGATGACATATTCAACAAATTCTACTGAAATTTATTAAAATCCGTGGAATAAAATTCCATTAGAATTTGAGAGATTTAATAGAATTCTATTAAAATCTATGAGAATTCATGAATTTTAAAAATTTCACTAAATTCCATATTGGGACGCCCCAGTTAGAATTTATTCCATGTTCTCCTAAAATTTAGTATCCGTAAAAGTAATGTTCAATCATGTCAAAAATAAATAAATAAATAAAAATGTAAGGTTGAATACTTCGTTAATAAAGGGAAATTTTTAAAGGAAGGTCAGTATTTTTATTATCTTTTGATACATCTTTGATTATTAAATTCATTTATATAAGTATGAATTATATTAATTTAAATATTAATCCACATTAGTGACGTGGATCCTAGTGTCATTAATTAAAGAAAAAATAAAAAAGGAAGGTCAATATTTTTATAATCTTTTTGTACATTGGTTATTAATATCGTTTACACATGTTTGTACCAAATTTGATTACCTTAGTTACATGGATTCGAATGTAATTAAATGAAGGGATCATAAAATAGAAGAATGTTGCTACACGTACATATATGCAGTGTGACATCTGTATGTACAGATATTCGTACAAACAACTTTTCCCAAAATAAAAATACCAAAAATGGGAAAAATACTTCGCCCTTTTTTGGCCCCGTATTATAATTTAACACATTTTTCTCTTTTTGCATCCCATCCACACGCGCCCATATATTTTTCTTTCTTATTTTTTAACTGCACATTCTTTAAAAAATCATTATTCTAAAATACATTTTCCCCAAAAATCTCAATTTAATGGGATAGACAAGGGCTTCGTAATTATGTAAAACAACTTTTAGGTTTTAATTTTATATCTAAAATTTAGTATCCCAAAAAGTAATGTTGAATCATCATGTAATAAAAAAAAAAAACAAAAATGTAACGTTGAATTCTTCGTTAATAAAGGGAAATTTAAAAGGAATGTCAATATTTTTATTATCTTTTTGATTTTGATACATCTTTGATTATTGAACTCATTTATATTTATATATGTTTGAATTATATTTAAATATTAATCCACAATAAGGACGTGGATCCCAGTTTCATTAATTAAAGAGAACGGTAAAATAAAAATAAAATAAAATAACAAAACCATTCACCGAAATCACACTAATCAAATTGGTAAAAATTAAAATACTTTTGGGCCGACACAAAAATATTGAAGGGAAATTTTAAGATGAAATTACTCGGGGACATGTTTTTCAACTTAACAATTCAAAATTAAGATTTACAAGTTATTCTTAGATAAATCAAGTCACTTTTAAATTGTCCCACACACCCCACACTAATTTCATTTTCAACCCTAATCATCGATTGGTTCACAACCACACTAGTCACTCAAACCGTAGACTCACAAGCTTTGTCGCCGCCAAGCTCCGGTATTAACCATATCCTCCAGCGTTACTCTTCCCTGCTCCTCACCTTTGGCGACCCCTTCGCTCCTCCTCTTCTCCATGAATTCTTTAGCCGTAGCCACACGATGATGCAGTGAGATCATGATTTGCAGCCGCACAAAGTTGCTGAGACACCACAGTCGCAAGAGGACATGAGCAGCAGGTTGCTGAGACATTGTAGCCGCGCGACAATGTGGGTCATCTGAATCTGTTTTTCTCGTCATTGGAAACGGTCTTTTTCATTTTTTGTTTTGGCATGGTTCTATTCTGTGTACGATTTGTGGCGGTGGTGTTGTGTGCGGTTGGTGGTGGTGATGCATTTCAAGTATGGTGGTGGCGGCGACAGTGTGGTGGTGTTGTGGACGCCATATAGGTGGTGGTGCGATGAACGTTGAGGTGTCGTAGATGGTTTTTGTTGGTGGCTATGTCTTTGTGTGGTGGTGTAGTTGGTGAGATGTACCGGTGGTGGTGGTGGTGGGCGGCGGCAACAATGGTTGTGGAGTGTGGCTCGGTTGGGGTAGGGTAGGATAGGGTAGGGTAGGGTAGGGTAGGGTAGGGTGGAGTGGTTAACTTGTTTGTGACCAAGGAGAAGTGATTGTGACTATTAAATGGATAAGTTGTGACCTAAAAAATTTAATTATGACTCAACATTTGTTAAGTTGTGGTTGATTAACTTTAAATTGTGACTAATTACCGATGATTGTGACTAATCAATAGATAAGTTGTGATCTAAAAAAACATAAGATTGAGATAAAATTTAAGACTTTGACTCGTAATTTGTTAAGTTGTGACAAATTAATTTGAAATTATGACCACGAAATAAGTTGTAACTTATAGAATCGATATTTGTGATCACATAAAATCAAGATCTGTGATCGATAAATAAGTTATGACTTAAGAATTTGAAAATTGTGACAAAAAAATTAGTCGTGATTGAAATTTTCATAATTTGTGATCGAAAAAAATGTTGTGACCAATAAGTTTTGTGCCTTGTGACTTATACATGAGTTGTGACCTATAAGTTTTTAATTTGTGATAAAAAAAAATGTTGTGACCAAATAATTTTACAATTTGTTATGGAGAAATTAGTTGGATCCATAAATTTTGTGATTTGTGACCGGAAAATAAATTGTGACCTAAATTATTTGTGATTTGTGACCAAATAATAATTTATAACCAATTAACTTGATGATTTTTGATCGAAAATAAGTTTTGACATATAAATTTGTTATTTGTGACCGGGAATTAAGTCTTGACCAAATTATTTTATAATTTGTGAACGAAAAATCTCATAATTTGTGACATAAAATTAGTGATTTGTGACTGTGACCATAAATTATATAATTGTAACCTTAGCCTATTTAATTTCTTATTTAATTAATAAAATACATTTAATTATATACTTTTCAAAAAATAATAATGATCTATTTTTGTAATAATTCCATAGGCTTCTTAATTTTGAAAATGTATTTGTTAACTACCTTATGTATTCTTCCCAAATTTTAGTTTTACAATATCCAATCTAAATTTTTTTCAAGAGATGAGAGAAAAATTCTTCTGCTTTGTGATTTGACAGATCTCTAGTGATTAAATGAGACAAAAAGGAAATCGAAGAGAGGAGAGAGGGGAGAGAGAGATAATGGAGAGAGAAGATATGGTTTGGATTAAGAGATTTGAGAGAGGAAAGAGAAATCAATAATGTACCTTGTTTTTCTAATTACATTGAAAAGTAAGTATTTTCCTAAACTAGGTGAGAGAAACTGGTGTGGGGTCTAATTAATATTAAGCGGTCCTCGCAGATACATGCGGCTTCCTCTTTTCCTTCTGCCAATCTGTCGAAAATGCCTTTGACTTAAACTCATTATTAGCACTTGAGCTTTTTTTTAAGTATCAAATTGCTTTGTTTTTAACTTGCAAATTTCTTAATTCTTTCTAGAGGAAATTATTGGAAGTCATGCTTTTCAAGAACCAAAATAAAATATAAGATTGCACATAAATATATTTTAATATTTTAAAATACAGAAAACAATTTCATACCCTAATCAAATTCTCTCACTTCTATATTTCATCCACTCATTCTCAATCCCACCCAACACCACCACATCCACCCTTTCCAGGTACGACCATCATCGATGAGTGGTCGTGGCACAATCGGTTGAGCATCAGGCACACCCTAATCAGATTCTTTATCAATCTCACCTCTACAGGACAACATCCGTCCCTTCCCCGGTGGGGCCATCATCGGTGCATGTAGCACCTTCGGTTGAGCATCGAGCACAATGGTGATGGTGGTGCGAGCTAGATCGCTATTACCTCGTCTATTACATGATGGTAAACCCACATCTACTACTTCTAATGCGTGGTGGCGAGCTTGCTCATGCAACCACTTACGCGCATAGGACTTCTAGCAGCGTGGTGGCTCTGTGATGGTGGGGTTGTGATGATGGATCTATGGTGATGGCGGTGGATTAATGGCGATGGGGTGTAGGAGGGTGCGGTGGGTGGGGTGTCGATAGCATGCGATTTTTGGAGGTGAAAATGGTTACTGTAGTTGAATCTGACTCCAACATCTCTCATGAAGCAAATGGTGTGAATCTAACTCAAACATTGCTCTGTTTGAATCTGAAGTATTCTTAGGTCACGTGTTGATAATTCGGGTCACATGTTGGCTATTTTATCAAGTCACATGTTTGATGATTATCTGAGGTCACATATTCAAACTTCTACATCACATGTTGAAGAATGATGAGGCACTGTTTGATATGCCTAATGTGCTGCTGGAAATGGCGAAAGGAGTGTTTCTAAGCCCACCAAGAATTTTGTCAAATGACTCATTATGGAGTTTAAATAAGGAAAATCTATGGAGTTGCTTTCAACATCCATTTTAGTATTTATTTTGGCTATCTAATTTGAACAAGGACTTCTTCCTTTTATTTGATTGTCCCGGGTCACATGTTGACGATAGTCTTAGGTCATATGGTGATGATGAGGTCACATGGTGATGATGAAAATTGTGATGGTGCTTAGGAGGGTTCGTTGGAGATGGTGGTGGTTTCGGAGTCTTGGGACATGGTGGCCGATTAGTTTTGGATGCACTGAGGGTGGAGTTTGGGGGTACGTTTGAATTTTTGCATATGTCGATGGCATCAGAGGCTTCGTCAAAGATGGTGGTAGCACGTTGGAGTTTCAGGACATGGTGGGCGGTCAGTTTTTGATGCACCGTTGGTTGGTGGTGGAGTGGTTTTGAGGTTTTGAAGAGAGTTGTGTGTGTGTGTGTGTGTGTGTGTGTGTGTGTGTACGACTGATGCTGCAAGAATTGTGGAATTTGAAGTCAAACCATTCAAGTTAGAAACTGATTACCTCATTATATTTCAGAAGTAGAACATCAAGATATTTATATTGTAAATTTGTGGTACTTTTTTATCCATTAGATATTGTCTTTTAAGTAAAATTTCAGTGTTATATTTATGTATTTGAAGTCTAGATTATACTTACTTTTTTCTTGAGCAAAAAACTTTCGGGGGACTCTACCTCCTCCCCCTCCACCCTCAATATTTTTCTAGTCCACTAAGTTTAAATCTCCTAGCTTCGCCCCTAGTGGAGATGGAATACAATTGGGGATTGTTGGCTTTACAAATGATGGTACGATGATCTCATTGATTCTTTTAGTAGACAATTGAATTTGAGCTCGATAATTTGACAATGATTGTTGGATTTTATGACGTGATATGATCACATCGAACTGTCAGTTAAAAGATAGGAGTTGAGGATTTGTCAATATTCAGAAAATGTCATTATCGTTATTTTACCTAAGGGTTACATGTAAGACCAATAAGAGGATATATATATATATATTGATAATATTTCAGTAATTTCAATTAGGCTAAGAGTGCAATCTAGTTCTTTTAGTGGAATAGAATGTGATAACTTAATTGTGTACGATCAGGTTTCCTCAGTAGCACCAATATAATAGTCCTATTCTGGGCTGTACATAAATGGACATGGCTTTTTTTTTAATAGGTTGAGCCATTCACAGTTTATCCTCGTGCGGGCCAGGAACTAACATTAAAATTAAATAGTACATGGAAGGAGGGGGACATAGACCTGACCTCCAAGATAAATGAAATGTAGCAACTGATAAAAAATGAAGTGGAAGAAATAAAAGGGGAAAAACATGCTCGGTACATCAAAAGAATGAAAGATAAAAACTACAATATAATGCTCTGAAGCTAGGAAGTCCATGTCTATCAATCTGTAGAAGTGCCCTGATACTGCGTGGTAGATCTTGTGGTCCATACTCTCGGTAAACTCTCGAGTCCCATCCCTCAGAAGCAAGTGAATCAGCAACCTATTACCCTCACGATAAATGTGAGAGATAGTATCCCCGTCTAGATGAAGAATACCCCTGATCTGTCTAAGAATCCCCTGAATTTTCCAAAGCCTGTTCGTCATGGTGATGCAATGAATGGCCACTGTAGAGTCAAACTCAACCCACACCAATGTTGCTGTCTGATGAGCCGCCCAATGTGAAGGAATTAAATCATCCGATACACCCTCCAAATAACCCTCTGAGGCTCCATCCGAATGTCCCTGTGTTTCGCGCATTCCTCTATGTCCATAGGAGCCAAAGAATCAACAGAGGAATGATGGTGCGAATATGACCCAGATGAACTTAGCATCCAGAGTATCTCCAACCCTGGAATCTCTGCTTGATATCCTCACCCAGAGTCGTGGAAACATAAAACTGTTTTTCTAAGCCTATAAGGCATAGAGACGAGATACACACTAAAGTGTGAAGTGTGTGTTTTCTCCATACATAAAAAATCCTAATCCTGGTGTAACTTAGATCTAGATAGCTGACCACACACTTGCATAAATCACAAACGTTACAATTCACGACTTATTTATTGATCACAAATTACAATTGGTCACAAGACTCACAACTTCATTCTTAAACACAACTCAATTTTTTGTTGCCAATTATTGATTTAATTGGTCACAATCTATTTCTCGGTCACAAACTACAAACTTATAGGCCGCAATTTAATTTTTGATTGCAAATCTCGAATTTTATAAGTCAGGCTTATTTAACGATTACAAATTATGAATAATCAGTAACACATATTTTTTGGGGTCACTGATCATTTTATAGGTTATGATGTATTTGTTGGTCACAAATTATAAAAATTATGGTCACTATTTATTTCTAAGTCACAGTTTATTTCTTGATCTCAAATCTTGAGTTTTGTAGGTCACAACATTTTCTCAGTCACAAATCTCGAGTTAATTGGCCACAACTTGACAAGTTTGAGCCATAATTTATTAATTGATTACAAATCATAAATTTCATAGGTCATAATTTTTTTCTTAAGCACAAATATAAGTCACGATTATATATTTAGCCACAATCAGGATAATTGGTAACAAATAATATAGAGACACCACCACCCCTAACCCCACTCCACCACCACCACCACCACCACCACCACCACCACCACCTTCACCTTGGCCAATACTGCCATCGCCAATGACAAGTTCCAACACCCCCATCAACCACCTCCGTCAACACAACCACCATTACCACCACTACCAACCACTCCACCTCATAGTCACCTCTAGATCAACAACCCATCGTCGCAAAAGCTTCTTCGCACCACCGCCTGCCTCCTCCTCCGCACCACCGCGTAGCGACGAGCACAACTCCACCACAATCTATATCTCCATCAACACACCACTGCCTCCAAAATGCACCACTCATAGATCGGCCTCCAATCTCACCACTATCAATAGCAACCCAACTACAGCTCCACCATCTATATCTCCACCACCGCACCCCTGATAAATGCATTTTATAATTATTTGTACATCTTAATTAGGATATTGTCTTTTGAGATTAAATTCTACTTAGTTTTATTTTGTTTGTTTAATTTTCAGAAAATATACCAATATTGTGGAAATGAGACAAGTTGTGGAAAATACAAGCATTTGGATGACTTTTGAAGCTAAATTGCACAAAGTGGAAAGCAAATATGGACAATTGGGAGTTGCAGCATGAATTTGAATTCAAGGAAGTAAAGAAGGAGATCATAATTGCAGATAATTTTGGATTTGAAGTAGAATTGAGGAGATTCAAAAGTATGGGGCTAAATCGTCAAAATCAGAAGATGAAGGACCAAGGTGAAATAAAAGAACAAGGACCTACACCTACTTATTCATGTAGAAAGATGGAAACGCACTTGGTGTTTTTAACCACGCAGCCACACCTACCCATTTGGTGACAGCTCATCTAGATATTAGTTTAACAGAATTTTAATTAGTGGCCTGCACGGCCACCAGATACTCTACCACGAGAGCGTGTGGGGAAAACGCAGCCCAAATAGAGCAAGCCCATGTGTGATTTTCCTATTTTTTGCCCTAGTTTTAACAGAGTTTGGAGAGGACCTTTTAGGGTGGACTTCTTGCCCAACTTTCATTGGACAAAAAGAGGTCTTTGAGGAGTGATTGAAGGGAGATCGAAACAAGGAAAGAAGATTGTGATTGTGAAGATCAACAAGGAAAAATCGACTATTTGTGCAACATTCCTTTTTACATTGTTTTATTGACAACTAAGTTATTAGTTGGGACAAATGATGGATCCTAGTAAATTATTAGTAATTTCTGATTCCAAGTTTTGCAACAAATGTTGAATGTGTTAATTTTATTTTGTGTTTAATGCTTTAATAACTTGATCACTTATTCATAGATTTTAAGAGATGTTTTCATAATATGAGAGGTGTGTTAACAACCTAGAATAAGGAATAAATTTGGTAAAATAATAAACGATAGAGATATATGTTTATTTTTATTGTGATCATTAAATGAATTCTTGAATTTCATGCACCTGATTATTATGACTTGCTGAATGAATCACACGGTTGATTGAATCAGGTAGATTTGATTTAGACTCGAGAGAGGGATTTCATATGCATTAGTGAATTCGATCGAGCACATGAATAAGAAGAAAACTTAGGTGAACGGAATCAATGGTAATAACTATGGTGAAATCGTATGTCCCAACATATTTATTTTATCATCACTTAAGAAAACAAAAAGTTGAAGTCTTTTAGTTCAATCTTGTAGATAATTTAGTTTACAGTTTTATGTCAATTCAAAAAGATCACAATTCGATTGTTCAAATAGAGTTAACAATTAAGAATTTCAATACTTAATTACAAACTCCATGGGACGATAACTCAGACTCAAAAGGTCACTTTATTCCTTTGATATGATATCGTACACTTGTGATTTATCACAAAAACCCCAATCTCGAAAGTTTACCATCCACAGATCCATCTCTAGATGCACGAAAAACCACTGCACCACCACCACCACCACCACCACCATTGTGGCACGAATAACCAACACCACAAACAATCACATCAACACCACCACTACCAGTCTTGGGTCACCACCACCATCGCAACAAATCACTGCCTCCAAACACACACATAAAAACCAAACAACAATGCACATTTGCATAGACAATCATCGTTCCACAGAGGCGGTGTCGCAGTGACAAAGATTGCATCTGCAATTACATAGATCTATGTGCTCAGGTGCAGCTATACAAACCTTCGAGCTGGAGGCGACGTCACGCTGGAAGCCCTACTGCTAGTGCCGCCGAGTTGGTGGGTTGGAGAAGAGATAAACAAGAGTGCCTTGTTCCCGTTTCTGGAGAATGTGTTTGAATTTGGTTTCAATTGGATGGGGGTAGGTGCTAGTAGGATGTGGGTAGATTAATCATAATTTAATAATGTTGTTATTTAATACTTAAAGTTTTATTATGGCCTGACTTTAGTATGAAGTGTGGAGTTAAAAATCAGAGTGTGGTGCAATTTCCACTAATTAAAATTAGGGCCAGATTTTGGTAAATTGAATATGGTTCTGAAATTGTAAAATGGGTCTATTTTGATTAATTATAACGTAGGCTAAATTTTTTAATTGGACCATTACAATGTGTGCTAAATTTTACAATGGGCTAGAGTATTTATTTGGATCACTACATATTGGACTTTGGCATTTGGGCTTAAAATTGAAGCTTTCGATTGGACACTTGCAAATGGGAATTAAAGAACGGGAAATTACACTAAAGACTCCAAGAAAATTACAGATTTTTAATAATAACCTAAAACTAACTAAAATGTTTAAACACCTTATTAAATATGTTCAAAACATCCCATTCTAAACCAAGACCTCTCCTCCTGTTGCAACTTCACCCCTCTCCTCTGACTACCCTTCCCTCTTTTTCGACGTTCAAGGTCATAATTTGAGGTGTTGGGTTGTTCTACCCACACCTAGATTCAGCTTCGTCATCAAGTGTTTCAACTCAAGGTGCCCAAAGTCAACACAGTTACTAGATTTGGGCGTTCTTAACTCACTTCTACTTGGATTTTTTGTTTTACCCATTGATCTTTCCACTCAGGCTCTCTTTAGATTTGGATTTCCAGCATGGTATCTAAAGTTCTGGCTTGTTTCCTTGTGAAAATAAAGAATTACAATTATAATCTTAAAAATAGCAAAAATTTAAGTGTAATTCTAGAGAGACATTTTTTTGGGACATTTTTAAGTGATATTGAGACATATCACATATTCATTGGGTTGTGAAAATAACTACCTCACCACTTATTTTTTCACTATCCAATGAATATGCGTCATGTCACAATATCACTTAAAAATGTCCCAATAAAATGTCTCCCTAGAATTATTGAAAAATTAAATATCATAATTATTAGTACTAAAAACCTGGAATCCCCAAAACTCTATAAAGTCAGACCTGCATTGCCAGCTTGGTAAATTTATGTACCCAAACTACAGAAGTCCCACCTTCATTACTAACTTCAACAATGGGTAATTTTCTTGCTCAATCATATCATATTCAGTGACATGTATGTAAGTTTATGGTGTTTGGTGGATTCTCTAATTTTTTTTCATTAGTTTTTTTCGGTGGTACAAGATGAAAAAAATGATGAGTTGGATCGAGTTTTCTCTGAAAAAGTGTGGTTTCTGCTATGAGCCAACGACCGAGTTAAAGTAGGTGGGAATCGATAATTGGTAGAATGGGGTGGAGAGGGGGGGGGGTGGATTTCATCTCTTATGAGTTTACATTTTACTTGATGCCTATGCTTGACTATGTTTTAACAAAGGCCAGATTATGGTTCTTTTTTTGTATGTTGTATGGATATTGAAAAAATGAAAAAGGACATTCAAGTAGAAAAAAGTAAAACATCATCACTTTTTAGTAAGAAAAAGGTGATAAAAGTGACATTATGTCATCATTTTTGTGTACAGAAAAAACAGAGTTGTATCATAGCGTACAGATTTGAAATTGGGGGATATTTTGGTGCATGTGATGAATGAGATGATTATTGATTTTGAGTTTTTGAACTTGTGTAATTTATTTAGTTACAGTAGTCAATGATGGATATTGCGAAATTGAAAAAGTGACATTCAAATAGTAAAAAGTGACACCGTGTCACTTTTTATTTAAAAGAAAATGTGAGTTAAAAGAAAAAAAGTAATAAGTGACATTTTGTCTTTTTTTTTTTTTTTTTAAAAAAAAAAAGTGGTATTTTGTAATGTTTCTATTAGTGTTTGTAGACTTGTATAATTTGTTAGTTAACTATTGATATTGCAAAAATTGAAAGTGACGTTCAAGTAAAAAAAAAGTGGCAAAGTGTCAATTTTTAGTTAAAAGAAAATGTAAAAAAGTGACATTGTAATTGTATATGGAGAAGGAAGAATGTGTAATGCATCTTCTAGTATTTGTGGGCCTTTGTAATTTGTTAGTCAGTAATTTATATTGGAAAAATTGACCTTCAAGCTAAAAAGTGACAAAGTGACACTTTTTAATTAAAAGAAAAAGTGATAAAAAGTTACATTATGTGGTTCTTTAAGGAAAAAAAAGTGGCATTCACTTTTCTTTAAAAATGGCACTATTGTTCTAATATTTTGAATAAAATTAATAATTCATGAATTTATTCCAATGTTTTAATTTATATTTGATTGATAAAATAGTAAGCACGTCACTTTTTTAAAAATTAGTGACATTGTGATACCTTTTTAAAAAGTGACAAAATTATTAAAAAGTTACAAAATCCTTAAAAAAGTGACACAAAAAATGTACAAAGTATTTTTACTTCCTAAAAACATCAAAAAAAAAAAAAAAATTTGTAAATGGTAAAAAAATAAGGACATTTTTGTAAGTACCCCCGTTAAAGAATTGGGCCAGTTTGAGGCTCGATAGGCTCTTTGATTAATTTGTAATTTTATATTTAGGTTTGAACCATAAATTATTCCCATGTTTTGTAGAGATTAAAATTGGATTTTTACCAGATTTTGATGAAAACTGATAAAATGCGTGGTTGAAAAGTTGCGGAATCTATAAAAATATGGTTAAAATTAATTGTTAAGTTAGACTTAGATTTTAATTAGAGTTTTTAGAGTTACCAAATAGGGGATATATATGGTCTTATTTATTTAATTATTAAATTTATTTATTGTTTTAATTAAATTGTGTGTTGACGTCACTTTTATTGTAAAGCTAGTCAACAAAAATATAAGGTATGACTTTAACTTTTCACGTTAGGATATCTTGATTTTGGGATTTTTGGCTAAGTAACCAGGTCATATAATTGAATTATAGGTAGTTTGTGAATTTATGAGAGGTGGAGCTTCAGATCACCAACGAAAGTCTGTATGTGTATGACCTGACATTCAGGTATGCATGTGTATGATTTGGCATTCAGGTCTGCATTGTGTATGACCGGCATTCAGGTGTACAAGTGTTTGGACCTGAGCATCATGTCTGCAAGTCCTTTGAAGTTAAAGGTTTTTCTTTGACTCAATACTTTTCTCTCTCAAATGAACATAAAATCCCCCTATTTATAGGCAAAATGGGGGTAGACAGACATATTTACATATTTGATCCTTTATCTAAAAATTACACAATGGGGAAATCTCTAATAGTTATAGGCAATTTCACCCATATCTTAATATAATTATCATATTGACCCTTTGAGTTTATCTTGAGTAGTCTTGATCCTTAGTTTGACGTGGAACTTGACCAATAAGCTTGTTGACCACTGAATAGGCGACTCTTAACCTTGACCCAAATTTATGGGGTGCAACAAATGTCCCCCAAGGTCTGGACTTATGATCACCTTAAGTTTGGACCTTGTTCAAATACCAACCCTTGCTTCGAGCCCACTCTGCTTCTTTTTCTTAAGTCGGATTGGTCGTTCATATGTAGAACCAATGTCCAAGTCCACTTGTTAGACCAGAAACATAATTCAAGTCGATTGGAAGATGAAGGTGAAGGATTGAAGTTTACATAGGAGCCATCGTGCGTGACAGGCGTTCACCGTGAAACCATAATCAGCAAATTTCTATTGAATCATACTGTTCTTTATTTGATCTAGGTAGTCAAAGTCTTCATTTCATTTATGGACTAGATTTGGGGGGACACCTGAAGAGGCTAGGCGTTGAAATAATATCCCGCTGAAGAGCTGAAATAATTATCATTGATGACCTTGTGGGCGTGGTTATGTCCTGTCTCAGGGGTAACGGTGATGAAGACCTGATGGACTTGATTTTGTCGTATCCCCCAGGTAATGGCAGTGAAGACCTCAAAGACTTGGTTCTCTCGTGTCCCTTGTGTAATAGCAATGAAGACCTCAAGGGATTGGTTCTCCCGTGTCCCCCAAGGTTTTACTTCGTCATGGGGATTTCACATAGTCATGAGGGTGTATCTTGTCATTGAGGTCCACATCACCATGGAGGTTTCACCTCCTTATCATGGAGGTTAAACCTCACCATGGATGTTTCACCTCATCATGGTCACCTCCTCGTTATGGAGGTTTCACCTCACCATGGAGATTTCACCTTGTCATTGAGGTTCACTTCACCATGAAGGTTTTACCTCATCATGGTCGTCTCCTTGTCATGGATGTTTCAGCTCACCAAGGAGGTTTCACCACATCATTGAGGTTCACTTCACCATTTAGATTTTACCTCATCATCGAGGTTCATTTCACCATGGAGTTTTTACCTCATCATGGTCACTTCCTTGTCATGGAGGTTTCAACTCACCATGAAGGTTTCACCTCATATTGAGGTTCACTTCAGCATGGAGGTTTTACCTCATCATGGTCACCTCCTCGTCATGGAGATTTCAACTCACCGTGGAGGTTTCACCTCATCATTGAGGTTCACTTCACCATGGAGGTTTCACCTCATCATTGAGATTCACTTCTCCATGGAGGTTTCACCTCATCATTGAGGTTCACTTCACTATGGAGGTTTTACCTCATCATGGTCACCTTCTCTTGTCATGGAGGTTTCTCCTCACCAAGAAGGTTTCACCTCATCATTGAGGTTAACTTCATCATGGAGGTTTTACCTCATCATGGTCACCTCCTTGTCAAGGAGGCTTCACCTCATCATTGAGGTTCACTTCACTATGGAGGTTTTACCTTATCATGGTAACCTCCTCGTCATGGAGGTCTCACCTCACCGTGGAGGTTTTAGCTCGATTTTTTTGTTCACACCTTGTTTCCGAGGTTCACCTCGGCATTGTCACCTCGATTTTTTAGTTTTACACCTCGTTTGTGAGGTTTACCTCGACATTGTGTCACCTAGATTTTTTAGTTTTATAATGATGAGGTCCTTTCGTCGGAAGTCCTTGATGGCCATGTAATGTTGAGGGTATTTAAGGACCATCATCTGAGGTTTTGATTGCCTCGCAAGGAGGTTTTTCCTCGCCTTTTAGATAGCTTTCCTTGTAATGTTGATGGTATCCTACTCTTGGGGTACTTACGGACCATCAACTAAGATCCTTGATTGCCTCTCTGGGAGGTCTTCCTTGTCTTTGAGATGGTTTGCCTTGTGATGTTGATGGTATCCTACCCTTAGGGTACTTACGGACCATCAACTAAGGTCTTTGATTGCCTCTTTAGGAGGTCTTCCTCTTCTTTGAGAAGGGTTACCTTGTGATGTTGATGGTATCCTGCCCTTGGGTACTTACAGACCATCAACTAAGGTCTTTGATTGCCGGTTCGGGAGGTCTTCCTTGTCTTTGAGATGATTTGCCTTGTGATGTGGATGTTATCCTGCCCTTGGGATACTTACGGACCATCAACTAAGGTCTTTGATTGCCTCTCTGGGAGGTCTTCCTCGTCTTTGAGACGGTTTGCCTTGTGATGTTGATGGTATCCTGCTCTTAGGGTACTTACGAACCATCAACTAAGGTCTTTGATTGCCTCTCTGGGAGGTCTTCCTCATCTTTGAGACGGTTTGCCTTGTGATGCTGATGGTATCATGCCCTTGGGGTACATACGAACCATCAACTAAGGTCTCTGATTGCTTCTCTGGGAGGTCTTCCTTGTCTTTGAGATGTTTTCCATGTGATGCTCATGGTATCCTGCCCTTGGGGTACTTACCGGCCATCAACTAAGGTCTTTGATTGCCTCTCTGGGAGGTCTTCCTCGTCTTTGAGATGGTTTGCCTTGTGATGTTGATGGTATCCTGCCTTGGGGTACATATGGACCATGAACTAAGGTCTTTGATTTCCTCTCTAGGAGGTCTCCCTAGTCTTTGAGACGGTTTTCCTTATGATGTTAATGGTATCCTACCCTCCTGGTACTTACGTAGCATCAACTAAAGTCTTTGATTGCCTCCCTGGGAGGTCTTCCTCGTCTTTGAGATGGTTTACCTTGTAATGTTGATGGTATCCTGCCCTTGGGATACTTACGGACCATCAACTAAGGTATTTGATTGCCTCTCTGGGAGGTCTTCCTCATCTTTGAGATGGTTTGCCTCGTTGACGTTGTCATGCCCTTGGGATGCTTTTAGGTCATCAATGGAGGTCTTTGTGTTTGAATTGTTTTCTTGATGTCCCCACTCCATCCTAAATGGAGGTCTCTGATGCAAAATGTTTGCTTGAAACCCAACCAAACCAAGTTCAGCATTGAAAACTTCAATTCGCTTTGTCTTCAAGTGAATGTATCCTTTATTCTTCATGTACAGCTCTTTTATCACGGACGGGAGTGGGCGATTCTTTTATCTCCCATGCAATTTGACATATTAATCTATAATTTCTCCAAGATTCAGAGCAAGCTGCATTAAGATTGATTCTAGGGCCTCTTGCCGGTGTAGATCTAACTTCTCTCTGCATTATTTAGCCTCTAGGGACTTCAACAATCCCCCAAATTCAAGTGTAAATATCACTAGCACTTTTGATTTTATTAGGTGATCGAACTCCCCATTAAAAGATGGTAAGGTGCGGTTCATTTGAGCTATGGACCAAATCACTTTTTATAGCTTGTAGATCTTCGCTTATTACACCATCAGAAGTTAGGAGGGGGAGCTTTTATCCTAGCTGAACTATTCCGACCTCATTGAAACAAACGAGCAAACTGAGGAAACAAACTGAAATGATTGTACTAATTGCAGGCACGACTGGAGTTTAACTTGAGTTTAACTGGATTTTTGCTTGAAAAATGAAGGCCAGTTGCACAAGAACGGGCCCTCCTTCTAGCGCCATTTTGTTGACCTCACTTTTTGTCGTAAAGCTAGTCAACAAAAATATAAGGTATGACTTTGACTTTTCACGTTAGGATATCTTGATTTTGGGACTTTTGGCTAAGTGTCCAGGCCATATAACTGAATTCTAGATAGTACATGAATTTATGCGAGGTGGAGTTTTAGATCACCAACGAAGGTCTATATGTGTATGATCTAACATTCAGGTCTGCATGCTTATGATATGGAAATCGGGTCTGCATTGTGTATGACCTGACATTCAAGTCTACAAGCGTTTGGACCTGAGCATCATGTCTGCAAGTCATTTGAAGTTAAAGATTTTTCTTTGAATCAATAATTTTCTCTCTCTCAAATGAACATAAAATCCCCCTATTTATAGGCAAAATGGGGGTAGACATATTTACATATTTGATCATTCATCTAATAATTACGCAATGGGGCAATCCCTAATAGTTATAGGCAATTTCACCCATATCTTCATATAATTATCATATTGACCATTTGAGTTTATCTTTAGTAGTCTTGATATTTAGTTTGACGTGGAACCTGATCAATAAGTTTGTTGACCACTGAATAGGAAACTCTTAACCTTGACCTGAATTTATGGGGTGCAAAATTGTCTATGAATGTCATTAAATAACATGTCATGTAGATCACATATACACCGCTCTAGGTACTATATTGGAACACATTAATTTATGTTTGTGCGCAAACTTTTGAACCAAAGTAATAATTTGTGCATACCTCAAGCAAATTTAATTAGTCTCGCATGAATATTCATTACAAATTCGCAATGAAATTGTCTCTCCCCTTTAATCAATCGGTTTGAAGTCGATTTTAAGGTTAATAACACCTCTTTTTAAGGTTTAACATTTAACTTATTGTACATTGTATTTAATTCAAATATACTGCATCCAATTTAAAAACAGGATGTTACGTCAAAAAGCACCTCTACATGCCGATGCTGCTATTGTAGTCGATATTCCACCCAAAAAACTCACTTTCATCATTGTCTACTAGCATTTCTGGTTGCTATTCAAGGTAAGGTCTGAGTATTTCGGGTTTGAGTTTGGGTTCGGACGTTCTAGGTTCATATTTGATTGGTGGCGATTTAATTGTGAAAATGGTGGCATGATAATTGTGAAATGAGCAAAAAAAATTCAAACTCTGTGGATTTTTTTTTTTTTTTTTTTGCAATCCAATCCAGTGATTTCAAAGACAAAAATGCTACTTGTACATAGAGCATGATCAAGAGGATGACTAAAAAATGAGCTAGCAATTTTTGGATGTTGATTTAAAAGTTAATGTAATGTGTGAATTAATATTATTGTACCAACCATGCAATATGTCAAACAAGTATGTCAAATTATGTGTATATGTAGCAGAATTATTTCAAAGATGTTGATGCTTTAGAGGATGAAAATGGTGATAGTCGATATGGAATTTGATTGGAGATTGTGGGCTTCACAAGTGATGGTGTGATGCAAATGTGTAACACATTGTGTCTTAAGTGGTGGTATTGCGACTGCGAAATTATACGGTGAAATGTGTATGTGTAACATATATGTTACATTATAATTTTTTAAAGAAAATGTAAGAAATAACTAGTACAATAAGAGCTAAAGGCGTCAGTTGTAAAGCGGAAAAGGCGTCGGTTGTACAAGAGATGCCTGTATTAGTGACGCAAAAGGTGCATTAAGGCGTCGGTTGTTAAGTAACAACCGATGTCTGAAGTTATGATAAGGCTTCGGTTATTAAATGGAAACCAATGCCTTTATATGACTTAAGGCGTCGGTTGTTATACAACAACCGACGCCTTAAGTTATACTTATAGGCGTCGGTTTCAACAATAATCGACGCCTTTTATTATTAACTTTTTATTTATTTATATTTCCATTATACCTATATACACTATAACAATCACATACACATCAACAAATTATCTTCAACAAATATATAATCGAGGAATGCAGAACAAAACTTAATAACTCAATAAACAGAATTTTAAATTAATTAATTTTGTATTCACAATATTGTTAAAAAAATTGTACATGTTAATATAAAATGAGCCAAATTTACATACACTCTTTGACGAAGTATTTGGCCCATAAATTTAAAACCTCATCAATTTCCTCTGTTGAGTAAAATTCTTGAAATGCCTAAAAATAATTAATAAGAATTAATAATTATTATGTTAATTACATATAAATCATAATTAAACAATTATCTTCAATAACTTATACCTCATGTAGAGAAGTAAGTTGAGAATAGGCTGTGACTATCTCGAACATGTTTCTCATAACATAATAGCCACACTCATCTTCTCCAGGTTGCTGAGGACACTGAAATTTGAATATAAAATTAAAACTATTATTAGTAATCTAATGAAAGTGAATATTAAACTAATTTGAGAATTTGTAGCAACTTATAAAACTCTAGTTTTCATACTGAGATCTTTTTCCAATTTACATTGGATGTTGCCCTCTTGCCTCCTAATGACCAAAACACTCGAAAGGCCCTAAAGTTTCAATAAACATGAATAAGTTACAAAAATAATAAAACTCAAAATTCTTATATAAATTTTTCCAGAGTCTCCCCTATAAATTGAACGTATCCAACCTGTAGAGAGACATATATATTATTGAAAATTATCCTAACAATTATCATAATCACAACACAAACACATCAATTTCACCTCAAACTCTCCACGATTATTCCATGAAACTAACCCAACTTATCCACAATGCACTAAACACAAAAGTTTGAACAATGCAATAATTACTTACACATTCAATGATGACTAGATTTCTAAGTTACGCCTTCATAATTGTGCTGAATCTATGAAGTACACAGTATTGACTTCACAACATATCGCAAGCAACATCCAATGATTCCTACTATTATGAACGTGTAAATATCTTTTAAATAAATAAAGCAAAACATAAAGATTAATAATGGTCTTACTCCTGATAGTACGGTGCTAGAATGAATTGCTTGGATCTCAGTGTATTCATTGTTTCAGCCATGTAACTCACAACACTTTCTACATGTGTTTTAACTCTGATCGACGTAATCTGTGATAGACACATAAATCCAATTGACTGAACACCAATTTGCTCACACAACCCATGGAGGAACCTAAAAATAATAACCAATGAATAAAAATAAAATGAAAATTTAAATGAAAGACATAAATGTGTGTTCAGTAATCTTACATTTTGAATACATGCAAGATAGATACATTCAGCCATTTCATTGAGAGCAAGTAGGTGATGTCGTCGATCGTAACATAAAAACTTTCAACGTCCGTGTGATGAAACACAGTCGCGTCTAGAGGCACTTGGATGTAGTCTGTACCAATATGAAGTGTAAGGACCAGAGAGTGTAACATCTTGCAATCATTAACTAGACATTGTAACGTTGCATCATCAATAAGTGGGGGTCGTCTGGTAGACATATCAAAACTCTGGGACTTTTACTTTTTTCAATTTTTTTTGCCTTTTGTCAACTCTTCCTGCAATTACAGGTTTTTTTGTCATCATAACATGTCTAATATAATTTTAAAAGTATTTAAAACTCGAAAGAAGCTTTTTATAAATATAAAAATTATTACCTCTCCAAAAATCACCAAATCTTTAGGCCATTGATAGAAACTTCTAATAGCTTCCCCCACCACAGTGTAGTATGGAGATGGTACTGGAAGAAGTGATGCTTCGACACCTTGTATAACATCATCAATCGACACTTTAACATGATCGGTCAAGAGTTGTTGATGGTGCACAGTAGTCTCAAGCCGGATGGAAAAACCATTCCTCTAGCCACTATTTGATGCTCACCATTACAACTTATGGCGAGACGACAAGGGATCGGCTTCTGTTGTTCAACATGAATGTAAATCAATGTTATAGCCCTTACAATTGAAATGTAATCAATAATATTGAAAAACATAATATTTTAAGAGTAAATACTTGAAGGCCATCAGATCTGGATTAACTGAGTAGCAACTACTGCGAGTTGGTGGTCGGGGTTGTGGAATTATGTCCACTTCGGCATCAACATTTAAGCCCATGCGCTGGAGGATAGCTTCATATTTCTGCTGCATACTGTCAATCTTACTATGTACCTCTGCTGCATACTCTTTCCTGACACGCTCGATGATACCAACCTCCAAATCCTTCATGATAATATCCTTAATATCATCTACCGACACAACCCCTCTCGATTGTCTGCTGGCCGCATCAAGTCTGCCATATACATCCCTCACCGTGACTTAGACACCATATCCCCTAACCCGACTAGGATGATCCTCTTTACCAAGGGCTTCCGATAAGACGTCGTGGTGTCTCCTTGGAACAAATGTCCCTTGAGTTGTTTCCTCAGATTTTTCAATCTGTTCTAAAAAAAAAATGAAAACTAGATATTAGTACTTAAGTGAAATTTAATTCATATTATGAAAAAACAAGAGGCTATACTTACAATTTTTCCTTGCACCCCCCTCATTTTCTCATTGGGGATGTAATAAGATCCGTCTTCTTTCTTCTTTGATCTAGCTTGAATCCAATCTACTGCGATCGTTACTTAACATGGATGGGCTAAGTGAGACACATGAAGAGGCAAAAGATAGTAGTGGGTCTGATAAAAACTACTGTGGCCTCATCCCGGCATAATCAGAGGAGCCCAAAAAATGTGGATGATCGTTGTGCAACTGGCTTTCTCTGACCTTCTTGCTTTTTTCCTTGAAAAATAAAGCATTACATTCATTAGTTTTCAACTCAATAATAAAAAATTAGTAAGAATCATCATATAGGAGAGTAGGAATTATAATGTCATATACCTTGAAAATCTCAGTCTCACGCTCTTTCTTGAACTGCTCCCATTTCTCTTTGGTCGGGTAATTATATAGCATAGTAGGTGATGCATATCTTGGATGCTTATTGTTAATGAACTTATACACCAACTTACTCTTAAAATCTTTCCATCGCATCCCAGCAACTCTTAAAATAATTCATTTCCTTTTGTCGTCAGGTATGCTGAACTCCTTCTGAAATACAACAATAATATGCAATATTTATACCCATAATAAAAAATATATAATCAATTATTAATTTTACTATGTATGAAGTGATGTAATACCTTTATATCTTCCTATATCATGTCTTTAAGGCCTTTAGGGAATTTATGCCAATCACTAATATTTATATCCACATGAATACGGACCAAAGACCCAATATAAGACTTGATGTTCTTCTTATGGGGTCCGATTGCGATCATCAAACTCAGTCACATTTACTTCATCTCCCTTCCTCCTCATCTTTTTGCAAGTAGTTGGTCCTCTAGTCTTTTTCTTTTGACTAATATATTGATCATCAGATGAACTGGAAGAATCAACCATGACTTTCACGAGACTGTGCACGTATCTGCGTATATAACAAAACAAAAATATATAAACAAATTAGTAAGCGAATAGTAACAATGAATAGAGCATATATGAACAATATTAAAAAGTTCTAAGTAAGAAACTAAACGATCTTACACAATTATATTGCCTCACGAACGACGGTCAATCCACAATCCTTCTTCATGATCCTCACGCATGTAATTTGTTTCAAGATTATCTTCCCTTGTAATTGAATCTGGTTGTATACCAATAGAAAATGGAGGAGTTTCGTCAAAATGATCGTATTCTTCTTCATCCACCACATCACCAATGCCAACAATATGTCTCTTTCCCTGAAGGACAACTGACCACTTAGTATTTGCTGGATCAATAATGTAAAATATCTTTTTTGCTTGTGATGCCAATATGAATGGCTCATCAAAATAACCCAACCGACCAAAATCCACCAAAGTGAAGCCTAATTCATCCACCTGAACACCCCGTCTATTATCAACTCACTTACATTGAAATAGAGGAAACTTTAACTCCCTGTAATCAAGTTCCCAAATATCTTCAACGACTCCATAATAAGGCATTACGGAAAAATCTCTTGACATTGCTACTTGAGTCACTCCACTATTTTGCATCGTGCTCTTATCATCTTGACATTTTATATAAAATGTATATCCATTAATGTAATATGCTTCATAAGACCTCACAAGCATGCCAGGGTCGTACGCTAACCACTTTACAATTTCAAAAATGTTATTCGACATTTGTGATAATTCTTTCAGCACTCTATCTTTGAACTATTTTGCAAATGAGAGATTATGTTGATTAGTTACCCACCTTTCAACTTTTGAAGGATTTTGCCACCTTAAAATGGACATGTGCTCGTCCAAATATAGATGAACCTCAGTAAGGTGTTGCAAGACAAGGAGATGTGCTTTGTCTTGCAATTCAATACTGGGCACAATTTTCTTGCATCCAATCGTACCTTTACCTTTCAGTCTTCCCTCGTGACGAGATTTAGGAATACCAATAGCATCAATATCATCTAGGTAATCAGTACAAAATTCAATAACCTCCTTAGCAGCATAACCTTTAATGATACTGCCTTCAGGTCAAAATCGATTTCTCACATATTCTTTTAATATACCCATGTATCTCTCAAATAGATACATATACCTCAAGAACACCGGACCACAAATCTTAACTTCTCTCACCAAGTGAACAGGTAAGTGCACCATAATGTCAAAAAATGATGGAGGGAAATACAATTCAAATTGACATAGAGTGATAACAATATCGTCCTGCAAATCATCCAGCACATCTGGATCAACAACTTTACTGCAAATTGCATTGAAAAAAACAACAAAGTTTTATAATGACATTTCTATCATGTTTTCGGAGTATGCCACAAACTGCAACTGGTAACAAGTGTTGCATTAAGACATGACAGTCATGAGACTTCATACCAACCAATTTCAAGTCCTTCATCGACACAAGACTTTTAATGTTCGATGAGTATTCAGAAGGAACCTTAACAGAATTGTGGGCTGCCAATTCAACAGGGAAAGGGAATCCATGTCTCCGGATAAACCTTGCACAGAAACATTAGGCAGAGGATTTTGATATGCAGATCCCCTTGAAATCACCTGTTGCTGCATCATTGGAAATGGCTGTAGGCTCAGCTGTACAGAGTCGACACCGGTGATTCTACCACCGGGGTACGACCCTGGCGGTACGGGCTGAATCAGAGGAGGAAGACATTTGGCAGGAACGTGCCAATAGGTCTCATTCCCTGAACAAACTGCAGTTGATATCCAAAATCGAACTTTTAAGCCTTCCAAGTAAATTAAAATTGCTTCTTGTCAACATAAAAAGTGAAAGACTATCTCAAACCTAAGAAATTTTGAACAAAAAAATTACCATTGGAGAAATAACAGAAGGACCGGCATGTCCATAGAATATTTGTTGCCCTAGTCCAGGATTTCCAGGAGTGAACAATGGGATATGTGAAGTGACTGACGTACTCGGCTGCGCATGGGAGAATTGAGCCTGTAAATTATAATCAATAGAATCAACTTATCTTTTTCATTTGCAAAATATATATGCACTAAAAGAGAGAGCAAATAAGCACATTGACGTCGAATGCCAGGGTGAAAATGCGAAGCCATCTATTTGAAGGAAAAAAAATACGAAAACATAAAATATACCTGTAACCTTGCTATTCTAGCTTCCTTTCTTTCTGCAATAGCAACATAAAGAGGTTTTCTTCCAATCAAATTCTTATTCATTTTCGAGATCTATGCAAACAAAAAACATTTTTAGGCCTTCGAAAAAATAAGTGAATATCATCAGTAAAGAGGGCCTTTTTCAAATAAATTTACAGCTTAATCTCTTAGATGACTTGGTTCAACAATACTTACGGATCTGGAAGCCTCATTAGAAGTTGAGATGGCAACGAAGCCCGAGGTTTTGCTTATCCCTTTTGCATCACAGTTAACCTGCATTTGTAGCAAACTCGAATAAGTAAACTATAGTTGACTAACTAACACAATCAAAAGATCGAAAATAAAGACATTTTTAGACGAACCTTGAATGATTTTATAACACCAAATTGAGAAAACAATTCCTTGATATAGAGGTTGTTTAATCCTAATGATCTTTCACGCGCCTCCTTCTCAGCCTGCTCAGGTTTGAGTCTTAATTCTGTTGGGTATTTGACCCAAATTAATCAAGTGCCTAGTGAAACATAATGAGTGCCTAGTTGAAACAAAGGATGGTGGAACTAATTATGGTATTTGAATGATAATTAGTCTTAGCTAATTATGATGTCTTTGAATGATAATTAGTCTTAGCTAATTATGATGTCTTTGAATGATAATTAGTTTTGACTAATTATGATGTCTTGGTGTTAAGAGAATTTCATGTAGAATCCTCTCTATAAATAAAGAAGGAATTCAAGGAAGAAATACACCACCACAAACATATTAGAGAGTACTAATTAGTGCCATATTGTGGTCAAAGAGAGAAAATTGTGAGCCTAGCATATTGTAAAGTTTCTTGTAACTCTTTGTAGTGTAAATCAAAGGGTAGAAATTATATGCAGTAAAGCTCGTTTATTGTATTTTCTCTGTGGTCTGTGGAATTGGGTTGGTGAGTGAAAGTCTATATATTTGTAACAATTTAATATATAGTGAAAAACTTTGGCGAGGGTCCGTGGACGTAGGCAAGTTGCCGAACCACGTAAATTTCTGTGTTCATATTTATTTTCTTATTTGCTTATTTTACTTTGAATATCGAAAGATCCTGTGGAAAAAGGAAAGTGGGAATCGACGTGTCGAAATTCTCAACAAGTGGTATCAGAGATACAGGTGGTTCAAATAATGTGAAGCAAAAGAAAATATGTCTGTCAAGTACGATGTGGAGAAATTTGACGGGAGAATCGATTTTGGCTTGTGGCAAGTACAAGTCAAGGATGTCTTGATTCGGGCGGGTCTACACAAAGCTTTGAAGGGAAAACCAACTGAGAGTTCTGACAAAGAAAAAGAAATTGAATCCAGCAAGACTGATGAAGATTGGGAAGATTTGGATTTGAAAGCTGCTAGTACAATACGACTTTGTTTGGCCAAGAATGTTCTTGCAAATATTCATGGGATATCTGCTGCTAAGGAACTTTGGGAAAAACTGGAAGAGTTGTATCAGACGAAGAACTTGTCAAATCGCTTGTATCTGAAGGAACAGTTTCATTCGTTGAGAATGAGCGCAAGTACAAAAATCTCCGACCATCTTAGTGTTCTTAACGGGATTGTTTCTGAACTGTAATCTATTGGAGTAAAAGTTGAAGATGAGGATAAAGCGTTGAGGCTCATCTGGTCTCTTCCATCCACGTTTGAGCATATCAAGCCGATTTTGATGTACGGGAAGGAAACGGTGGATTTTGCTGAAGTTACAAGTAAATTGATCTCTGAAGAGTGACGATTAGGTGGAGACGATAATTCATCTAATCATAATTTGCTTGTTACTGAAAAGTGGAAGAGAGAAAACTCCATGAAGAAGAAGGTGACATGTTGGAACTGTGGTCAATCCAGGCATGTGAGAAGAAATTGTCCAAAAGGTGGAGCGGACTCGGCGAACTGCTCGAAGGACAATGCGACTCTCCTGGTGGAGGGTGGTGATGATGTGCTCTGAGTAAGATGGGACATCCTCATGGTATGATGCCAGTTGCCATGATAGAGGATGTGTTCTTACTGGCACAGGTAGTGTGTTCGTATACAGCATTGGTTTGGTTTAGATGCAAGGTATGTGGTTTTATTTATGTCGATGGCTGATGAGCTTCTAAGGAGAACCAAACATGGGAGTTGCACCATAAATTTCAGCAATTTTGTTTCGACATATGCCGATGAAAAGCTCGGAGTTCGTTGATAATTCTGAGTGGTTATACTCATATGGTGGAGTATGAGACTGTCAAAGTGGAAAAATGCTTTCCTGTTACCCAATATTTGAATTTGGTTTTGGCTTTGACGAATTTGTGTCAAGGTGGAGATTGTTGGGTATTTGACCCAAATTAATCAAGTGCCTAGTGAAACATAATGAGTGCCTAGTTGAAACAAATGATGGTGGAACTAATTATGGTATTTGAATGATAATTAGTCTTAGCTAATTATGATGTCTTTGAATGATAATTAGTCTTAGCTAATTATGATGTCTTTGAATGATAATTAGTTTTGACTAATTATGATGTCTTGGTGTTAAGAGAATTTCATGTAGAATCCTCTCTATAAATAAAGAAGGAATTCAAGGAAGAAATACACCACCACAAACATATTAGAGAGTACTAATTAGTGCCATATTGTGGTCAAAGAGAGAAAATTGTGAGCCTAGCATATTGTAAAGTTTCTTGTAACTCTTTGTAGTGTAAATCAAAGGGTAGAAATTATATGCAGTAAAGCTCGTTTATTGTATTTTCTCTGTGGTCTGTGGAATTGGGTTGGTGAGTGAAAGTCTATATATTTGTAACAATTTAATATATAGTGAAAAACTTTGGCGAGGGTCCGTGGACGTAGGCAAGTTGCCGAACCACGTAAATTTCTGTGTTCGTATTTATTTTCTTGTTTGCTTATTTTACTTTGAATATCGAAAGATCCTGTGGAAAAAGGAAAGTGGGAATTGACGTGTCGAAATTTCCAACAAATTCCCGTTCCCTCTCGTATTTTTTCTGGCCTTGTCCAACGTACCATTTCTTATGTCAAATTTCTTACTATTAAGAGATTCAGTACATTTAGCAGCTTCCTCTGCATTCTCAAAGTTTACAAATCCAAAGCATTTCGATTTTCCATCTTCATCCCTCATTACTGCTATACTTGTAATAGATCCAAATTCACCAAAAATTATCTTTAGTTCTTCTTCATTTGTGGATTCAGACAAATTCTTTACAAACACATTGGTAAATTTTGTCTTGTTCTCTCTTTCTTTCTTGCTTACTACATAGACTTCCTTGCCATACAATGACATGCCATTCTGCTGATTAATAGCTTTTTGGGCAGCTTCCTCAGAATCGTATTGCACGAAACCATAGCCCTTCGACTGACCAAACGCATCAGTTTCAACTTTGGATGTGAGTAGGTTTCCAAATGAAGAAAATATCTCATTTAGTACTTTGTCATCAAATGCTATGTCCAAATTCTGCAAGAACAAAAAATATCTTAATTTCTTCAAACTAAGCAAAATGGTCATGTAATTAAAGCAATAAACTATATATGGGAATAAAAATTGTACTTTAACAAATATATTCCCAGCATTATTAATTCTATATGAGTGGGGGTCTTTATTAGAATATGATATTCGGATAGGTTTTCCATTTAGATTAGTGAAGTTCAGCTCCTTCAAGGCTCTTGCAGCTATTATGAACACAAAGAAAAGGGATATGTTAGGCCGACGAGGAGAGCAAGAAAAACTCAAAGTTCCAAGTAAATATAGAAATTAAAATGGAGATTAGGACAGTGTTAAATGGAAGAATGTTCAAACATTAAAAACTTCAAATAAAAAGCAAAAAATAATAATAAATAAATAATCTCTCCAAAATTTTAAAGTTTTGTCGTGCAGATCTTAACAAATAATTGAATATATTTCATTGAAAACAATGCATATCATAAAATAGTATTCAAGAACAGTTCTTCCACTCTCGTACCATCATTTTGATTAATCCTTTCAATATTTCCTACCACTTTTCCATAACATTCAGTTTTCTTGGTGCCTAATGTTCAAGATCTCCTTCCGGATACTTCACAGATTTTGTGGATCCAGTACTACTACTAAAATATCTTTAAAAACCATTTATAAATTTGCTACTGAGAAATAAACACATATTATCTTTAATAACATAGTATGATATCAATTCGATTATCAATTTGATGACATAATAAGATATGAGAGAGATTCAAGATTTCGTAATTACCCATTTATCAAAATAGAGTCTTGATCAAGTTATAAACACACACAACTTGAACTTAACACGGAAGTTAACACTTATTCAATCCATAACACGATTGGATTAAAAAAAAAAAAAAACATAAAAATATTTTTTTTATTAAAAAAAAAAAAAAAAAAAAAAGCCACGTTCTTCACCAGCCCTACCCCAAGAATGAAACATTGAAGAATGCAACGTACCATCTTGAGGATTACTATAATTGACGTAACCATATCCCAGTGACCTCTCAGTAGTACTAGTATGGTCCATGCAAATTTTAACATACATTACGTCTCCCACTCGGCTGAACGCCTCGCTTAATTCGGTCTCGGTCACGTTCGGGTGGAGGTTACCAACGTAAAGCGCAGTCACAGGCTGTGATCCGTCGACTGTCTGTGTCGCCATCTGAATTCAAATTATATATCCTTTTTTGAGAAAATTTTCTTGTCTTTTCCTTCACGGCGGACGGCGACGGCGTCTAGGGTAGAAGAAAATGTGAGAGGTAAAGTAATTTGAAGAGCAACTTTGAAAGCACGCTCGGGAAAACTGAAGCTGGCGTGTTCTTTTATAGTTGATGGTTGTCATATACCTGAAGTGGATACCGGTTGGATACAGTGGAAACAGAGGAAGAAAAGAGGAAGAAGGAGGACTACTACAACTGAATTACCAGAATTCTGAGGCAGCAAGAAACGACAGCGTTTGGAATCCTTTAAGTTTACATTTTAGTCTTTACGTTTTTTATTTGTTAAACACGACTTTTCACTAGTTAAATAGGGGAGAAACGGAACAAGGCAGGGCATTTTTTGAAATTAATTCTTACTTCCGAGTTGCTGTTACCCTCATCCTTTTTCTTCTTCTTCCTCATCCCTTAGTCTGAATTGCTTGTAATCACTGAAATTCAAGTTTATTAATACAGATACCCAGCTGCAGAAATATTATCTCAGCTGAATTTAATTGTTCATATTACTGTTGAATTGGGTTTGACGCTGAAAGTAGCTAATAACCACTACGGTTATTACATTGGTATCAGAGCAGGTTGATTCAACTGGGAACTATGGCAACCCACGAGACCCGGCATGGCGTTTTGGCTGAACAAATTAAGAAGTGTGAGGTGGAGCAGGTGGAACTCAATAAGACGATGGTGGATATTCATGGATCCATGTCACGGTCTGAGGGTAGGATGAATAATCTGGAAAGTGCAATTGTGGAGCTAACCAAGAGAATGGCGGAGATGACAGAAAGGCAAGAGTCACTAGTAGCTATGGTTGCTCAAATAGCGGCGGGTAACCCAGTGGCTGTGGGTACTCAGATGGGTAAGGGTACTATCTAGTCCAGCAGGTAATTCTCAAATTCAAACGAGTAGATCAGTAGAATTGAATGGTATCAGGATGCCAAAATTGGATTTCCCATACTTTAATGGTGAGGGACCACGTGAATGGATCCGGAAATCACAGAAATATTTCAATATTCATTAGATTGAGGATCATTTGAGGGTGCCTATAGCTGAAATGTACCTGCAGGGAAGGGCGGATATATGGTATCATATTTTTGCTGCTTCAAATCCTAATGCAAGCTGGGAAAGCTTTACTGAGGCGGTGTGTAGACGGTTCACTGAAGCAGTAGGTGGAGAGGTGATTGAAAGATTTTCTAAAATCAAACAAAAGGGAGAAATAGGAGAGTACCAGGAACTCTTTGAAGAATTGAAGGCACAAGTAATGCTGATTATACCCCAGGCACCTGAGTCCTACTATATATCAGTATATACAAGTGGTCTGTTAGACGAGATCAAATCCATGGTCAAAATAATGAGACCCCAAACTCTAGCCCATGCCTTTGAAATCTCCTCACTACAAGAATCCTCCATACAAGCCAGAAACCGAAACACTAAAACCACTAAACCATACCAACCTACCAAATCCCCTTTTATCAGCTCAAAAACCAACTACACCTACACTACTCCCACCCAAAATTTCCATAAACCTCATATACAAAACAATCCAATTCCACAAACTCCTACCCCTAGATACAAATCCATAACACCTACTGACCTACAAACCAAAAGAACCTTGGGGCTATGCTTCAAATGTGATGAGAAATACTCCCCTGACCATGTATGCCGAAATAGAATGATTAATTTCATTATTGCTGAAGAGGAGAGTGAAGAGGTGGTTAAAGCAGAGGAGGATGGGGTGGAAGAAGTGACTGAAACTGAGGAGATTATGCAGATCTCAGTACAGGCTCTGTTGGGGCACACAAAAAACAAAACCATCCGGATTCCTGGAAGGATAAAAGGGAAGAAGATATCCATCCTCATTGACAGTGGAAGTACACATAGCTTCATTGATGAGAAATTAGCTCAGCAACTTGGATATAAACTGAGAACTGATAGGCCTATGTCGGTGAAGGTAACAAATGGGGAAAAACTGATCAGTAATTATATGATGCAACCTCTATGTTGGCAGATGCAGACTCACGAGTTTCAATTCCTAATAAGAACTCTTAAACTGGGAGGCAGTGATGTAGTACTTGGGGTTAATTGGCTCAGTCAATTTGGGCCAATTCTTTGTGACTTCAACAAGGGGTGTATCAGTTTCAAAGATAAGGATATAGTAGTTACATTTAACAGTACGGACAACACAGAGGTGGAGTTGATAACAGGTGAACAATTTTCAGAGCTACTTAATGGACAAAATATGGGAGTAATGGCTCAGATTTGTGTCATTTCAGAAGAAGAGATAACTGCAGCTCCAGTCGAATTACAACCAGTATTGGAAGAGTTCAAAGAGGTATTTGATACCCCTACAGGGCTTCCCCCAATCAGGGAACACGAGCATCGTATACAACTTAAGGAGGATGCACAACCTTTTAAGCTGTGGCCTTATAGGTGCCCTTATGTGCAGAAAGCTGAAGTGGAAAGATTGGTTATGGAGATGTTGGACTCAGGCATAATCCAACATAGTAGCAGCCCTTTTGCCTCTACAGTTCTCCTAGTCAAGAAGAAAGATGGTAGCTGGCGGTTCTGTGTAGACTATCGACATTTAAACCAGTTAACTGTGAAGGATAAATTTCCTATGCCCATCATCGATGAGTTATTAGATGAATTGAACGGTGCTCAGTACTTTTCCAAGATTGATTTGAGGTCTGGGTATCATCAGATCCGGGTCAGACCAGAGGATGTGTATAAGACTGCTTTCAAAACGCACCAAGGCTTGTATGAATTCAAAGTGATGCCGTTTGGACTTACAAATGCACCTGCAACATTTCAAAGTTTGATGAACCGGATTTTTCAGCAGCACTTGAGACACTTTGTTCTAGTATTTTTTGATGATATTCTAGTGTATAGCTCGGATATGGAAACTCACTGCCATCATCTAAGAATAGTGCTGTCCATCCTGAGAAAACATGAACTCTTTGCAAAGATGAGCAAATGTACTTTTGGGCAAAGACAGGTGGAGTACCTAGGCCACATTATCAGTTATGAGGGAGTATCTGCGGATAAAAGGAAGATCAAAGCAATGGAGACGTGGCCACTACCTAAAAACCTGAAACAGTTGAGAGGTTTCTTAGGATTAACCGGCTACTATAGAAAATTTGTCAAGAGATATGGCAGCCTAGCAAGTCCCCTGACAGATTTATTGAAAAAGGATAAGTTCGAGTGGTCAGAGGCAGCCACTCTATCTTTCAACACGCTTAAAGAAGCTATGTGCCATACACTAGTATTAGCCCTCCCAGATTTTAGTAAGCCATTTGTGATTGAGACCGATGCCAGCTCTGGGGGATTGGGGGCTGTGTTAATGCAAGAAGGTAAACCAATTTCCTATTATAGCAAAGCTTTGGGTAAAAGCAAACTGACTATGTCTATATACAAAAAAGAGCTCTTGGCACTGGTTTCAGCGGTTATGAAATGGAGACACTATATTGAAGGCCAGCATTTTATTATTAAGACTGACCATCAGTCCTTAAAATACCTGATGGACCAGAGAATTACCACCCCTTTACAACAGAAGTGACTGTCTAAACTAATGGGGTTGGACTACAAGATCGTCTATAAGAAAGGTGTGGATAATCACGTGGCAGATGCCTTATCTAGGCAACATGAGGGAGATATTACCTGTTTAGCCATCACATCTGTGGCCCCAGCTTGGGTACAAGAGGTCATAAGCAGCTATGAAGAGGACCCCTGGATTCAAGATAAAATCGCTACTTTGTTACTGGATTCGACTGCTGATGCAGACTACCATTACCACAATGGTCTATTAAAATACAAAGGTAGGTTGGTTATTGGAAAAGGACCTATCAGGAAACAATTGATCCAAACCATTCATGATTCACAAGAAGGGGGACATTCTGGAATTCAAGCGAGTATTCAAAGGGCCAAGCAGATATTCTACTGGCCTGGTATGGCTGCTGAAATTAAAAAGACTGTGCTCCAGTGTGAAATTTTCCAAACCTGTAAAGGAGAACATGTAGCTTATCCAGGATTACTTCAACCCCTGCCAGAGCCTAAACAGCCTTGGAGCCATATAGCTATGGATTTTGTAGAAGGGCTTCCCACATCAGAAGGTAAGACTGTGATTCTTGTGGTGGTTGATAGGATGACGAAATATGGTCATTTCCTTGCCTTGAGTCATCCATTCACTGCAAGGAAAGTTGCTTTAGTTTTCTTGAATAACATCTGTAAGTTACACGAAGTGCCTCAATCTAATGTAACGGATCGGGATAAAATTTTTACAAGCATCTTCTGGCAAGAGTTGTTTCGATTACTGGGAACTCAGCTGCAACTAAGCACGGCATACCACCCTCAAACAGATGGGCAGACAGAGCGACTAAACCAATGCTTGGAGCAATATCTGAGATGCATGACTTATGCTCAACCAAAGAAATGGGCCAGATGGTTGCCTCTTGCAGAATGGTGGTATAATACCTCACACCACACGGCCATCAAAATGACTCCATTTGAGGCTCTGTATGGAATACCTCCACCCCAGTTAGCATTGGGACCGTACCTACAATCTAAAGTGGCATCAGTGGAACAAATGATACAAGAGAGGCACCGAATTGACAGGCAGCTCAAAGAAAGTTTGGCTCAGTCCAAAATTCGAATGAAACTTTATGCAGATCAAAGAAGAACAGATCGAGAATTTAAAGTAGGGGACTGGGTATATCTGAAGTTGCACCCTTATCAGCAACAAACTGTGACAAAGAGAGACAATCACAAGTTGAGTCCGAAGTACTTTGGCCCGTATGAAGTCATTCAGAGGGTTGGAAAGGTAGCCTATAAATTGAACTTACCTTCAACTGCTAAGATCCACCCAGTGTTCCACGTTTCATTACTTAAGAAAAAGGTGGGAAATCCACCACTGGCTACAGCAACACTGCCCAACTTCGTGGATGATAACAAGGAGGACTGGTACCCAGAAACTATTTTACAGGTTAAGGAAATTTAGAAAAGAAGGGGCACGGTAGTTCAGTGGCTGATTCAGTGGCAAAACCGCGAAAAAGAAGACAGCACATGGGAGCTTGCGGAAGATATCTTGCAGCGTTTTCCAACATTTGACCCTTGGGGACAAGGGTATTCTAAGGGGGGAGATTGTCATATACCTGAAGTGGATACCGGTTGGATACAGTGGAAACAGAGGAAGAAAAGAGGAAGAAGGAGGACTACTACAACTGAATTACCAGAATTCTGAGGCAGCAAGAAACGACAGCGTTTGGAATCCTTTAAGTTTACATTTTAGTCTTTACGTTTTTTATTTGTTAAACACGACTTTTCACTAGTTAAATAGGGGAGAAACGGAACAAGGCAGGGCGTTTTTTGAAATTAATTCTTACTTCCGAGTTGCTGTTACCCTCATCCTTTTTCTTCTTCTTCCTCATCCCTTAGTCTGAATTGCTTGTAATCACTGAAATTCAAGTTTATTAATACAGATACCCAGCTGCAGAAATATTATCTCAGCTGAATTTAATTGTTCATATTACTGCTGAATTGGGTTTGACGCTGAAAGTAGCTAATAACCACTACGGTTATTACAATGGAGGTTAGAAAGTGGGTCCCAAAATCTCGTACTCTTGAACTAGGAGTCCGTGTCCTAATGGAATTAACATCTTTAAGCCTTGACAATTTTTTTTTTTTGAGGTTTTTATGTTATCAAAAAAAATTATTTTTAAGCACATAATTTATCAAACAATTATTTATTTATTTATTTATGTAGCCCATTTTATATAGAGATTAAAATCAATGTTTAGTAAATTTTGATAAAGTTGATTAAATTTACATTTCAAAATTTGTGAATCCTATAAAATATATTATTAAAATTAATTGTTAACTTTGACTCAAATTAAATTTAGATTAAAATCACATCCAAACAGGGCATAATATGATCCATCAACTTATAGCCTGTTTCGTAATGTGATTTTTTTCACCTCAACTTTTCAAACACAATCTCAACCATTCATTCTTAATTAAGCCACAGTTTTTTATTTTTCAAACATTTTAAAACTAAACATTCATAATAAAAAAAATCACAAAAATTTCTAAAAATCACATTATCAAACATGCTCTTATAATTTCAAAAGTCTCTGTTAAACATGATCTAAACCATTATATTTTATTGTTGAGTTCCAATTTAGTAGTAACTCGATTTTCAATATTTAGTTAAAGAAAAATCAGTCTTCAATGACCATAGTAATTCAAAATTCTTTTAAATTGTTATTTGTTATTTACATGTTTAACTGTATAAACCAGATTTTGTGTAGCGACCAAGAATTTTTACGCATTTAATAATTATTTTAAAATTATGGAAAATCGTGCCACTGCGATCTCATCCATTTTTAAGTAACCAAGTCGAGAAATGTAAAGTCAATTCGATTTTAATTAAATTTCGAATTTCCAAATTTTTATTATTTTAATAATTTATTTAAATTATTATTTTCAAAATCATTTTAAATTCCAAATTTCGTCAATCTCATTTTATCAGTTTCATTCTTCCGACCCAGTTGAATTCGAGTACGAATTTTCCTCGAACTACGTGCAATGCTTGTCTAGGTTTTCACCCCACCAACCCCATCCATCATATCAATCCAATACCATGCCATACCTAACTCTATATCACCTTCCCTTCCCAAACCCAACTCTCAGCATCCTCACACCACCCAAACCGCCCCGTGCAACTCCAATTCAGCTTACTCCCAGCTCCATCTCAAGCATCCATTTCAGCCTCCTCACGCAGCCATTGCAGCTGCCTCATTCCAGCAAGGTCACGATAAGAACCACCACTCATCGCAGCCACCACCACTCACACTCCGTAGCCACCGCTCCACTGCCCCTTCAACCCAGCCAGTCAACCCACCTGCAACCACCGCAACCGCCACCTTCATCATCATCATCATCATCACCTCCATCTCCTGCTACCTCAATCACCACTGCCCAACCACAACCCACCGGCACCACCATCATCACCACCGCATAACAGCCCAGTCGCAAGCCAACCCCAAATCAAACTCAAACCCAACACTTACCTCAGTCACTGGAATTGAACCCAACCATCTTCAACTCCAAACCACCACAACGTCACCACTCCCACGAACTTCCAACACCGTCACCACCGCCTCTGTTCACTACCCACCTCACAAATCGCAACCTAAAACCAAGAAGAAAACTTAACCCAAAACAACCCAAAGAGGATAAGCCCATAACCTACCTCAATTGCCGGTTTTATCGCCGGAGAAATCGCGATTTGAGCCTCGTTTCACCTCGGTATTTCGCACCCAACCTCGCACTTTAACCCCAAACCTGGACCCCTCCCTTGACGCCGCTCGCCGCCACCTGCCGGCGACGTTTCGCCAGCACACCGCCGGCTGCAACACCGATTTTCCCCAATTCCGTCGTCGATCGCTGCGTCCCTCCTCCCTCTCTCTCTTTCTTCAATTCTGACCATAATGGGTAGAGAGAGAGTAAAAATTGATTTTAATATTTTTGATTTTTTTTTCTTCAGAATTTGCAATTTAGCCCCCAAGTTCCAAAATGATTTATTTCAGCCCTTTTAGCTTTAAAACTTATAATTTCGGTCCTTAAGTCTTAAATGATTTTAATCAGCCACTCCATTTTTAAAATCTATTATTTCAGCCCTATAGTTTAATATTCGTTTTGAGTTTCAACTCAACTTTTGAAAAGTATTCATTTTAGTCCCTCAACTTTTAAAGTATTCATTTTAGTCCCTCAACTTTCAAAGTATTCATTTTAGTCCATCAACTTTCAAATCATCAATTTCAGTTCCCAAATTGTAATTTATCATTTTTAAACTATAAATATCTAAAGACTAATTTAACTTATTTTCAAATTGGCTAGACGAGGCGTACGGAGAATTAAATGATTGAAGTCATTTCCCGCTCGATTTTGCACTCGTTGAATTTAAGGTAGACTCGCACCTATTAATTGATTTAAATTATGATTGCATGTGAATGTGTATGTTATTTGACTTATGTGAAAGTCATTTTTATGAAAAGAGACGAGAATGTATTTCTTCGAAAATAATTATGTTGTTATGTTTATCATAACTTATATGCTTTAATGCTTGAGAAAGAAATAAGTGAATATCTTGCAAGATAAATGATGATGTGATGCATAACTTATGTGCCTTATGTGCACGAGAAGAAAGAGCAACCCACACCCTATGATTTTAAAAAGCCTATGATTTTCAAAAAGAAGTCACGTGCTTTAATGCACAAGAAGAGCAACCCACACCCTATGATTTTAAAGATCCTATGATTTTCAAAGAGAAGCCATGTGCTTTAATGCACGAGAAGAGCAACACACACCCTATGATTTCTAAAGAGCCTGCATTTATATGTTCAATTATATTGTAAATTAATTAATTGACGATGAGTCTACTGAGTATTTCTATGAAATGCTCATGTCTATTTTAACAATATTTGCAGATTTCGGAGAGGATGGCAAGTGATGGATGATTGTGGCAATAGTTGTTGAATGGTTGAAAATCTTATTTTAATGATCTGTATTTCAAAACATTGGATAATTTTGAGAATTTCAATTATTTGAGAAATTATGACATTGCAAATTGTTTTACAATATTAATGGCTCGATTTATTATTTCGAATTGTCTCATAAAGGTTTTAGATTTTATCGACCATTACAGTTTATTTAATGTTGTCAAAAATGAATTTCAGTTATTTCTTCCGCTAAAATATTATTTTAAAAGTTAGATCAGACGATGACGTGGTGAACCGGGTATTTAGAACTTGGAGCGCTACATTTTGTTTATCAACTAGTACTGGTAGTGTGGGTTATGTTTTCATCAATGTTACATTATTAAAAATTGATTTGGAGAAACTTCAAAGAAAAACTTGGTTTTTCAACAAGTTTAACAAATAAGGGCTAAATACTAATTATTGACACATATGAAACTAGTTATTTGAGTCATCTCTAATAATCGACTCTTAGGAAAACTTTATGTTAGTTCGATGTAATTTCATCCCCATTGAGGTTGTCATATTTTAATAAAAGAATTACTTTTCAAATAAAAACCAATATATATATTATAATAATTATCTCATTTCCTACGTTAGATAGAACAAGAAATCCACCATTTCACTCAAGTTAAAAATAAAAAATAAAAAGAAATAATCTTCCAATTCTACAAATTAAACAACTATATAAGAAGAAGGAAAAAATATTAATTTTGAGAATTTTAGAGTATGTGTCACCAAACATGGAACTGCGTGGAATATTCACTTTAATTCCAAATATATGTTCAATTTTACTTAACCGCGTGGGCTTAAAGTGCAAAAGTTTTCCTTTTCTTGTGATAATCATCCAAATTCTTCATTTTAGATAAATGCATTTTCAAACTCCTAATCAAATTCCAACCTTTCAAAAGTTTCCTATAACACAGTCGAGATTACGACAGATTTTCTGTCCTAGATTATTTTATACATGTCAGTATTTGGCAATTTTGACAAGTGTGGTCAAGTTGGGACGCGATCATCTAAAATACGATAGTGGAACATTTATACTTTATTTAATTTTCTGTTAGATATTAATCAACCTAACCTTATTAAGTGCATCTCCTATGCTTAACGTGGATTGTGGTTGATGTAGCGATAAAATAAACAAATTTTTAGAGAACGTAGATAAATAAACGAAGTTGTTCAAAATTTACTCTCCAATGGTGCTTTCTACATTTCAATAATATTGATTATGTGGCATTTTTTATAATAAAATTAAAATTAATTATGACATAATCTCTAATTTACTGCAGAGTCTAAAATGAAACTAATTTATACCATACAACTTAATTGGACCACGTCCTTATCTACAGTAATTAAATAATTATAAAATAAAAATTAATGCTGAGTCAGCATGTCTCACGGAGCATCTAAATGTAGACGGAACACTCCACAGTGTCTATTTTTTTAATCCCACGTCAGCCTAATATCCTAATCCACGTTGTGCATTGAAGAGAGATTTTTACCATATTCCATTTATTTGCTTACGTGTCAAGTGTATTTTTTCAATCCACGGAATGCATTGGAGATACTCTAAGAGTGAAAGTTTTATACCGAACAAGAAAATCTTAGTTTATATGTGATTCAATCATTCAAGCAATATAGTGATCATAAGCAACATTTTCGTCAACATATCGAAAATCAATACATATTACTATTAGTGATTAAGGCGAAAAACAATAATTGATCATCGATTGAATTTATTATATTTTTATTCTATATAAGTTACTAATAGATGAGTATTTTTCTTTATAACTAGTAGTAAGTACGTGCGTTGCACGTCTTATGTATAGGATGAATGAGGTGCGTAATGTATTTTAAGTACTAATACTATTTTTGAAAGTAGTTGAAGTACATAAATTAAAAAGAAAAAATAAAATTTAAAAAAAGTTATATATGAATAATATATTTTTTAATGAAATTATGTATATAAAGTAAAAAATGATGAATAAATATTTCCTAAAAAAAATGATGAATAAACCAAAATGTAATGTTGATTAACAACACTTCTTTGTACATAATATTTTTTGTCCACTTTTCACAATTTTTCTTTTTTTTATTTTCTGTTTTTACTAAGATTTTGATAGTTTGTATTGAAATTTCACTAGAAAATTTTAAATAGAGTTGTTCACGAGAGAATGCATATTTAGAAAGATATATTCCAACAGTAAGCATTATAATTTATTCTTAAACTTTTTTAATAATTATTGCAATGTATAGATTCGTGAAAATTGTTCATCTTGAATTTGAATTAATGTTCTTCATCATTTGCTAAAATTAATATGATACGTGAAAGAAAATCCTTTTTTTTAGTATCTTGTCCAATGATTATTTTGCATGGATTCAGGGACGGATCCAGCTGGTGGTGAGCTCTGGCGGCCGCGCTAGTTGGATTCGCCGGACATATTTTTTTTTTTGGTTAAGATGAAAGAAAATAGTTGAAATTTAAATTGAAAATCACCTACAGCTTGATATTTTGAACTGCATGGAATTGATAGAGAACAAGTAGAGAAAAAAGCACAGATGCAAGGACTTTCGATTCGAAGTAGACATTAAGGCTGGGTTGCACGGACACGCAACACGGATATCACACGACACGACACGACACGACACGACACGGACACGTTGACACGTGATTTTTAAAAAAAATTAGGAGACGACACGTTGGGGACCCGCAAATTAATTTTTTAATTTATTATTATTTTAGTCTTATATACAAACAACACGTTGCATATTTATTGAATCAAAATAAGGATAACAAATAAAAGTAAACTTGTAAGTCAGATTTATCATTTTTTAATTGAAGGCATTTCTTCCCTTTCCTGTTTTCATTTTGATGTATATGTTGTAGCTTCAACACATGTCCAGAGAGTGTTGGTGTCTGACACGTATCGGACACGACACGCTAGCTCCCGACAGAGTGTCTGTTCAACATAGCATTACGGCAAACTAAGAAATCAGAGAACCCATTTTGATAATTTATGCTCACAAAGCATGTGTGTTTTGGTGGTCACAAGTAATATGTGTAAGAATTTTAACCAATCGCGTGGGCTTATATGTGAATTATTGTGTATTGAATAAAAGACTATCAAATTTGGTTAAGCCCATTTAAAGTGATCTAATAAGGATTTTATATATATCGGGCTTTAATGCATCTAATTAATGTATGGGCTTTTATGTGTAGATACCAGGCCAGTACCTAATTCATGATAGGCCGAATTAGGTTAACTGGAAATTCAGTATATAAAGTCGGTTATGGTCCCTGAATCGTACGTATTGTTCATTCTGTCTGACATCCCATCATCAGAGAGAAAATAAGGACTACGTATTGATTTAGAAGATCCAACCAACCGAATCGTTCATCGTGAATCATATCTGATTAAGGTACGCTTCCGCTTCAGTTATTTAATTCTTGATAATTCAGCATGATGATTTTTTTGAATCATAGATAAACAATTATCTGTGATGAATTTTCTAACAAGTGGTATCAGAGCCAATCATCAAGTTGAATTATTAGATCAGTGTTTAATTGTACGATTTAGATTGTGAAAATCTGAAAATTTTGTCACTGTCGATATATGGATTATAATTTGATTTGGTTAAAAATCTGTTTTTTTTCGAAAATTATTCTTTGGAATTGGTTTGAACTTTGAAATCGGATTATGTGTACAAAGCATGAATTCTCTACTGGGTTTGGTTCCTGCATATATATGTATATTCATTCTTGTATGTATATGCGAAATCAGAACTTCGAAATTGAATATTTGGATCTGTAAATTTATTTTTCAAATCTGATTTTGAAATCCATCGTTGCTGTATGTATGAATATGGATTTTGAAACCTGTGATAATGTATGGATTTATGTTGAAATCGAATTGGGATTGAGATTCTTTTGTTCGAGTGTGGTCGATTTTGGATGCTGAATGGTTTTGAGTTGGAACCGTCGTCGGGATGGGCGCACGGAGCAGGGACTTGGCTGCAGGCTGTGGATTGCAGCGTTGCGCGCAGCGACGCTGTACATCTGGAGTGCAGCGCCGGTTGTGGCGCTGCAGGCGGTTGCAATCTCCGTTATGGCGCCGCAAGAGCGAGCAATGGCGTCGGCCGTAGGTCACGTTCCCGGGTTCATTGGCGGCGGTTGCTAGGGTTACAAACCCTAGAAGTTGCGATTCAGATTTTGGGGCAGGGGGCTGCGCCGAAAATTTGAATTCTTCGGGGTGTGTTGTGCAATTTTGGATAATTATGGTTATTTGCACATCAGGTCCTCCCTGTTTGTTGTGTATTAATGTTTAAACCCTGAAGTTCTTGATTTTATAACTTCAGCCCCTAAGGTTATAAATTTTAAGTTGGGACCCTCTAAAAGTTCCTGATTTTATAATTCAGTCCCTACAGTTTGAAAATTTTCTAAATTGATCCCTAATGTTTGAAAATTTTCAAAATTGGTACCTTTAAGGTTAAGGGTATAATATTTCAGCTCCTAAGGTTTGAGAATTTTCCAATTCAATCCATAAAGTTTGAAAATTTTCTAATTTGGTCCTTAATGCTTGAAAATTTTCATATTTAGTCCTAAAGTTTGAAAATTTTCTAATTCAGTCCCCTAAGGTTTGAAAATTTTCTAATATGGCACCTAAAGTCCTTCAATTCTCTAATTTGGTCCATATAGTTTGAAAATTTTCATAAAATTTTCATTTTCAGTCCTTAAAGTTTCCAAATTCACTATTTTGGACATCTAAAGTTTGATTTTCTTTCAAATTGGGACCTAAAGTTTGGAATTTCTCTAAATTGGCCAATAAGGTTTTGGAAAAATTGTAATTTAAGCCCTTCAAGCTTAAAATTTCACATAATTGGCCACCTAAGGTTTAAGAATATTGCAATTGACTCTCTCAACTTAAGGATTGCTTTATTCTAAAGTTTTGAATTCTATAATTCAAATCCTAAAGTCAAATATAGATGCAAATCAATGGATTTCAATTTCAAATTTTGGTACTATGGACTCTTTTGAGAGATATAATATTCGAAAGTAAGTTAGTTGAAGTAACATGTTGCCCAAGCAACCTCTCTTGTAGATATTAATTAACTTTGAATAGTAGAAGGTATTTGTGTGTGTGTTATTCATTGCGGATATTGATCGGCCCAAAGGAAGGTCAATATTTGGCTCGAATTTCACATGCACCTGTGGTGATGAATACGTGACAATTATTTTGTTTAACGTGTGACTAATAAATCGGTCCAAAGAAAGGTTTATTGGTTAACATGTCTTATTGCTAGTGTTTGATCACTACACCAAGGGAAAATTAGGTGTTTGTGTGTTATTTCATGCGGATATTGATTGGCCCAAAGGAAGGTCAATATTTGGCTCAAATTTCACATAAACTTGTGGTGATAAATACGTGACGGTTATTTGGTTTTACGTGTGATCAATAAATCGGTCCAAAGAAAGGTTTGTTGGTTGACATGTCTTACTGTCAGTGTTTGATTACTACACCAAGAGTACCACTTGCAAGTCAATATTTCTGTCCAAAGACTAAATATTGATGTTGTGCTAGGTATCTTGTGATGGGCCCTACCATTGTTTGAAAGTTTGATTTGCATAATAAGGTATTTATGTGAGCTATTTTATTTAAGTGTTCTCTATTCGGTTTCAAATTCTGCTAGTAGTATATCTACAAGCTCAAATTTAATCCCTGTATTTATGGAACAAACTTCAAGGATCAAAACAAGAACATTAACTTTTCGTTGGCTGCATGGATCTAGACTGTGTACTAAGGATTGAGCAACCTGCTCCTCTTATGGATGAAAGTTCATCTAATCAAATGAAGAACTTTAAGAAGTGGGATTTCTTAAATTACGTGAGTCTCATGATCATTAAGTGCGGCATTTCGGAAGCCTTTAGTGGCACAGTATCTGAGGAGGTAAATGATGCCAATGAGTTCCTTGCCGAAATTAAGAAACGTTTTGCGAAAAACGATAAGGCTGAAACAAGCACGCTTATGCAAAGCTTGATTTCAATAAAGTATAAAGGCAATGTGAACATAAGGGAGTACATCGTGTAGATGTCTCACACTGCTAACTACTTCAAAACTTAAGGCACTAAAACTTGACTTGTCTTATGACTTGCTCGTGTATTTGGTATTGATATCGCTTCCTGCACAATATAGTTAATTTAAGGTTAGTTATAACTGTCAAAATAGAAATGGACTCTCAATGAGCTCATTTCATAGTGTGCAAACTTCTTGCACAATTCAGTCAATTTAAGGTCAGTTATAACTGTTAAAGGGAGAAATGAACTCTAAATGAGCTCATTCTATTTTTGTGTGCAAGAGGAAGAAAAGTTGAAGTAGAAAAGAATTGAAAGTGTTCACTTGGCAAACACTTCTAAAGATAAGGGCAATAAAAGAAATAAAGAACATAAAGTTGTTAAGGGTTCAGAACAAAAGAAACCACATAAACACATTAAGGTTGTTTCTTTTGTTAGAAATTTGGACATTTAAAGAAAGATCGTACATAGTACCAACTAAAATTGCTGCTAAAATACCTTAAGAACTTTTGACTGGCAGAAAACCTAGTCTAAAGTATTTCCACATTTGGGGATGTCCAGCTAAGGCTAGGCTTTATAGGCCACATAAAGAAATTGGACTCCAAAACAGTAAGCATCTACTTTATTAATTGTTTTGAGTGATCTAGGGGCTATAACTTTTATGATCCCACACTTTAGTCAATTTTGAAACGGAAATTGCAACATTTTTTGAGGATGTTGAGTTTGGGGGGAGAAATAGGGTTAGATATATTGTCTTTAAGGAAGAAGTTTAGGAATGATCGATTTCAATTCCTACTATTACTTTTGACAACGTGCAAGTTTCTATGCATGTCATTGATCAAGAAGCATATCCGGAACCTCAACTAGACAATGTTGAAGAACTTCCCATCCAAAATAAGGTAAATTTCAGAAGTACAAACTCAACAACCTCAATAACCAAAGTCATTAAGGAGATCCACAAGAGAAAGGGAAAAATGCTATTCCAGATAATTTAAATAGTATTTTTCCAAGAACATAAGGAAATAATGGAATGGTGGAAGATGGTCCAATCAATTCCATCAGGCCATGTAGGGTTCTAACTCTCGGAAGTGGATTGATGCCATAAATAAGAAGTATAAGCATATGCAAGACAAAAAAGTTTTGGATCTTGTCCCATTACCAGAAGGTACGAAGCCCATTGGTCTTAAATGGATTTTTAAACCAAAGAGGATTTGAAAGGTAATATGAAAAGATATAAGGTTCGACTTGTATCTAAGGGCTTTACACAAATTGATGGCATTGACTTCAAAGATACTTTCTTTTCTGTTTCGATGAAAGAATCTTTCAGGAAAGTTAGGTTGTTGCACATTTTGACCTCGAGTTACATCAAATGGATGTTAAGAAGATGTTTCTCAATGGAGACATTGATGAGACGGTTTGCAAATTAAAGAAATCCATTTATGTGCTCAAGCCAGCTTCCCGTTAAGGGTAATACAAATTTCATCAAGTAATTATCTCATTTGGTCTTGAGATTAATGATGTTGATGGTTGTGTGTATTACAAGTTCAGTGGGAGTAAGTGTATTTTCCTGATTTTGTATGTTGATAACATATTGCTTGCCACTAATGATATAGGCATGTCACATAAAATTATGAGATTTTTGTCAAGGAATTTTGAGATTAAAAATCTTGGTGACGTCTTTTTTGTATTAGGAATTCAGATACACCGGGATTGTTCTCGAAGTATTCTTGGATTGTCACAAAAGGGCTATATCGATAAAGTACTTAAGAGGTTTGGCATACAAGATAGTAAATCAGGGGAAACCCTTATATCGTTAAGGGAGACAATTTAGTCTCAACTAATGCCCGAAAAGTTATCTTGAAGTTAAAGAAATGCAGAGGATCCCATATAGTTAAGCTATAGAAAATCTGATGTATGCTCAAATTTGTATGCGTTCGGATATTGCATACATTATTGGGATACTAATGAGATATTTAAATAACCCTGGGATGGATCATTTGGAAAGCAGCCGAACATGGGTTATAAGGTATTTAAAGAGAACAAAAGATTACATGCTCACATACAGAAAATCGGATCAGTTGGAGATCATATGGTATTATGATTCCGATTTTTGCTAGATGCCAAAACAGTAGAAGATCCACATCAGGCTACATCTATCTGCTAGTTGGAGGAGCTAATTTCGGAAGGAGTGCTTAACAAACACTTTAGCTTCTTTCACTTGGCAGCACGGTTTGTAGCAATTTTGGGGGCATCTAATTATGGAATATAGCTGCGAAATTTTGTCACTGGGTTGCATATTCTGTACGGTATAGAAAGACCACTAAAGTTATATTGTGACATTAACTCAGCAATTTATATTCCAGTAACAACAGGAGCTCAACTAAGTCAAAATACATTGACATAAGTTCCTGGTTGTGAAGGATACAGTTCAGAGTGAACACGTGTCAATAAGAGCACATTGGGACAAACTCAATAATTGCGGATCCGCTTACTAAAGTATTACAACCCAAGGTCTTTCATGAGCACAATACTCATATATGTGTTGTATTTCTTAAGGATATTTGGTTTCAGTGGGAGTTTGTATTTTGGGTGCATTAGACACATTTACTGTCCTTTTGGATATGGTTTAAAGTTAAAGTTATTTACAGCTGTATGGTTTCAGGTTTATTATCTCTGAACTCGTTTGAGGATGATCTCACTAAAGTTGGACCAGTTGGAAATAGGCATGTTGAAGATCACATTACATGTAATTCCCATGCTACACATCCATACTTGATACATGTCATTCAGTTATGTCGATATACGTGACCATTGATAGGTTTAGTTATGATTAATGTAGTGAAAGTCTCTTTGATCCTATATTGATATAATTGATGGACCGTATTGTTTGGGGATGCATTCAGTAATGATAGCAAAATTCTGAGTACTCATAAGGTTATGATTGATACACAATTGTAAGGTTACACATATAGCCCAAGTGGGAGATTGTAAGGATTTTAATCAATCGTGTGGGCTTATATGTGAATTATTGTGTATTGAATAAAAGACTATCAAATTTGGTTAAGCCCATTTAAAGTGATCTAATAAGGATTTTATATATATCGGGCTTTAATGCATCTAATTAATGTATTGACTTTTATGTGTAGATACCAGGCCATTACCTAATTCATGATGGGCCGAATTAGGTTAACTGGCAATTCAGTATATAAAGTCGGTTATGGTCCCTGAATCGTACTTATTGTTCATTCTGTCTGACATCCCATCATCAGAGAGAAAATAAGGACTACGTATTGATTTAGAAGATCCAACCAACTGAATCGTTCACTGTGAATCATATCTGATTAAGGTACGCTTCCGCTTCAGTTATTTAATTCTTGATAATTCAGCATGATGATTTTTTTGGATCATAAATAAACAATTATCTGTGATGAATTTTCTAACGATATGAGTTTCCTGGGTGAGGCTGAATGGAATGGTGGGTGTTGGTAAGTAGTTGAGTATTAGGAGATGGAGCAATTGGAGACTTTCGAGAAGTGTGGGTGCGAGAGAGATGGACCAGACCGAAACTATAAAGACTGGGTTAGATACAATCGTATTTGATTCCATTCTGAGCAATGATCAACAATTAATAAAAAAAGGTTGAAAAAAAAAACAGGGTTAGATACTAAATTCTTACGTTATTTTAATTCAACCTTAGTTTGATAAATGTGGTTTATAAATTTTGTTTATAAACTTACACGCGATAATATTTTATTAGACATTTTTTTGAAAAATCAATAATTTCGATTGGTCAAAGATTTTCGCCCAACAATTTTTACTATTAAAAAAATTGATCAATGAAATGTTACATCGCTATTTATAAATAATATTTATAAGCAACCGTTTATAAACTATTTACCAAACATATGCTTAATTTTTGAAAAAAGGAGGGTATAAATATTATTAATCATGTATTGGAACACTTCATATGTATAATGTTATTAAGGAGGTACATGATATTATGCATATTGAACTTTTCTTAAACGTGACTTTTCTTATACGTGATACTATAAAATGTCAAGTACATGGGATCTTTTATAATTTTCACATAATAATAATAATAATAATAATAATAATAATAATAATAATAATAATAATAATAATAATAATAATAATAATAATAATAATAATAATAATAATAAAAGATATCGCTATTGCGATCGTTGATGGTTGGTGGCAACGGTCAATGATCGCTCTAGCTGAACAATAATTCTAGATCCGTCACTGCGTGGATTATACGTCTTTTGAAATCACGATAAATCATTACTGTCTCATTAAAAAAAAATTGTTGGATGAGTCAAGATTCCTCAAGAACATCACGGAAGAATTTATTTTTAAGATTAACTTATTGACTATACATCTTTATGACCTCTTCAAATGAAGAAGCTTATGCTGGAAAAATTAAGTATTTTCCAATACAAATATTAATGAGGAAATCAAATTTTAAAAAAAAAAAACATGCATAAGAGATAACCGTGCAAATAAGCAAAAGACATACATTCATATCATGTTTATTTTAAGCATGTATAATTAGAAGTTGCAATAGATAATACTACTTTTTGTCATGGCAAAGTAAATATTGTATCTGAAAAAAATTCATATTAATTTTATATGATGCACCATGAATTTAAGAGTGAAAATTTTGAGTTCGATTTTGTAACACACCACTTAAAAAAAAAAAAAAGAGAGAGATTTTTGTTAAATCAAAGTTTATAGTAACTAAATTGTTATATTTTACTTGGTAAAAATGTAATATACTTGAATTCTTAAATTAGACAAAAAATGAAATGTCTTATTTTTTTTAGTTAAAACATAATCATATTTATAAATAAATAAATACAAACTAAAATAAATTCTAACCTTAATGTCAAATGAAACATCTTACATCACCATAATTGTTATTAAAAATTAATTTCTATTATTTGGTCTTGTCATTATATTATTCCCGCTTCATGACTATTATGAGTTTAGAAAATTATATCCATGTTTGGTATAAATTAAAATGTAAATTTTAAAATTAAGTTAAAGTCAATAATCAATCTCAACCGCATATTGTATAAGACCTACAACATTCCAACTACATATTTCATCAACTTTTATCAAAATATACTAAAAATTTAATTTTAATCACCCTCAAATGGAGGCTATGTATCAATTTCATGAAAAAATGTGAACAGACGTTCTTTATACATTTATGGGTCAAGACAACCATCAAATAATATAAGATGTAATAAATTATAAAAATAATATTAATAATAATAATAATAAAGGTATTTATGAGAATAAATTGGATGCTTAGGGTATCATTGACCATAAGCATAAAAAATTAAGGGTAAAATGAGAAAATGAAAGTTTCCTCTCATCTACAGTTTTAATATATATAAGTAGTAGATAGTAAATAGTAGATAGATATCATCAATGGATTAGTTGCTTTTTTAGTGTTATTTTTTTCTAAGCGTTACTCTAAATACAATAAATTCAATTCAATTAGTATTATTCTTTTTCTTTTTCTTTTTATTACTTTATTAGCAATTTGAAATTTTAACTGTAGTAAATTACTTTTTTTTTTTAACCTGTAGTTAAATTAATTTATTCTTTTTTTCTATTTTTATTGGTACAAATAACTGAGCAAGGACAATCTGATGCAAAGTAACATGATTTCAAGTTACATCTTTGTAAATAGTTTTTCTTTTTCCCATTACTTTATCTATATATCTTGTAAGCTTGTTCTTGAATCTTATGGTAAAATGTTAATACAAAATTGCTCTCGTGCCAGGGAAGGGTACCACCCTTCAAGGCACAAGAGCATGGCTCAATGTTAATATTGCACGTTACTTTTTTTTTTATTTTTATCAAAGATGTAAATATATAGATCAAAAGAATTGTACAAATACGTCGGCATCCCCAGGAAGTACAGCAATGATGTCCAAAAAGTGTCCTAAGAACTTGACCAAAACTTGGACGCAGCCAAGTAAACATGACAAATGAAGCTCGAAGTACCGAAACAGTCGGTAAACTAGGCATACCCGATAGAAATATGATCAAAGATCAGTCCACAACAAGTTCAAAATACAAGTGTACTGTTTGTTCTGATTGTGATTTTAGTATGCAGCGGAAATAAGGATAGATTCTGTCAAGACCGGATCAAAACAGTAATAAGAATAGAACAAAGTATTTTTTTTTTAGAGAATTTTTTTTTATATATATATAAATTATTTTATTTGAGTACATAACAAACCTATTTATAGGATAGCATAAGACTACTAAGAGTCACACAATTAAGAAGAATAATAATGACTAATAATGATGGTGAATGCATCCATCTCTTCATCTTCCTCTCCAACACTCTTCATATTTCATCATGTGGAGAAAACCAAAAGTCTTCAATAATCAACATTCTCCTCCTTGAAGCTTTTGGATAAAACTCCAATCTTCAATCTTAAGTCTTCAAATCTGGATTTGGGCAATGCTTTAGTGAACATATCTGCAATTTGAGATTCACCTGGACAATATTGGAGATGAACTTCTCCTTCTTTCTCAGCTTGTCTGATAGCATGGAACTTCACTTTAATATGTTTGGTTCTTCCATGATCAACTGCATTCTTTGCAACAGCAATGGCTGATTGATTATCCACCATGATAGTTGTAGGATCATCTTGACTTTTCGCAAGATCATTAAGAATTTTCCTCAACCAAACGGCATGATTTACAGCTGATGATGCTGCAATATATTCAGCTTGTGCTGTGGATTGTGCCACTACTTCTTGCTTCTTTGAATTCCAACAGAATGCTCCCTAACCAAGTGTAAATAGATAACCACTCGTGCTCTTCATATCATCCACAGAACCTGCCCAATCACTATCTGAATATCCAATCAAATTTGAGCCAACTCCTCCAGCATAATAGATGCCATGATTTATTGTTCCTTTGATATACCTAAGGACCCTTTTGGCAACTCCAAAATGTGTTTGTGATGGCTTACTCATGAATCTAGAAAGTAAGCTTGCCGCAAACATCAAATCTGGTCTTGTTGCTGTCAAGTACAGTAAACTTGCAACAAGACTCCTATATTCCTTCTCATTGATTGGATGGTCTCCATCTTCTTTGGATAATTTTGTGTTCAACGCAACTGGTGTATCAACTGGTTTACACTGCTGCATCTTGAACCTCTTCAAGGTATTACTTGCATATTTCTTTTGTGAAATGAAAATACCATTTTCTGTTTGCTCAACCTCAATGCCCAAAAAATACTTCATCTCTCCAAGATTTGTCATCTCAAATCAATTTGCTTTTTGCTGCTTCCTGTGATGAGTAAATCATCCACATACATGGATAGAATCAAGATATCAGAATTTTCATCACTCTTCACATAAAGAGTATGTTCATTTTCACTCCTCTTGAATCCTTTAGCGCATAGATAACCATCTATTTTACTGTACCAAGCTCTTGGCGCCTGTTTCAAACCATACAAGGCCTTTTTCAGCTTGCATACATGATCAGGATAGATTCTAGACTGGAAACCTTCAGGTTGTTCAACAAAAACATCCTCCTCCAGTTCACCATTGAGAAATGCGGATTTTATATCCAACTGATGTATCTTCCACTTCTTTTGTGCTGCTAGTGCAATCAATAATCTGATGGTGTCAAGCCTTGCAACTGGTGCAAAGGTCTCAAAATAATCAACACCACTTTCTTGTGCAAATCGTCTAGCAACTAACCTTGCTTTGTATTTGTTCACTGTGCCATTTGGATTCATTTTTTCCTTATAAATCCACTTCACTCCAATCACTTTTCTTTCATCAGGACGAGGTACCAATTCCCAAGTCTGATTTTTATGAATCATCTCCATTTCAGTTTCCATTGCATCAACCCATTCAGAATGTTGTTGTGCCTCTTCATAACTGCTGGGTTCAACCACTGCCATATTACACCTCTGATAAATCTCATTCAAAGATCTGGTTCTTCTAGGAGCCAGACTAGAACTTGAAGATTCAGAATTTTTTGCAGTAGGTGCGATAGATTCTATCTTAGAAGACTGAACTTCTGGTGTTGGAGTTGAAGTTTCCACTGGGATAGGAGGAAAAACTGCTACCTGTTGCTGTGTATTGGTTTCATTAAAATTCCACTTAGAACTTTCATCAAATTTTACATCACGGGATATCACAACTTTTCCAGTTTCTGGAAGATAGATTTTATAGCCCTTTGTCTGTGAACTATAGCCAATAAAGATCCCCTTCACAGCCTTTTGCTCCAACTTGCTTCTTTTTTGATCTCGGACATGAACATAGCACAAAGACCCAAAAACTTTCAGATGCTTGGCTGTAAGTTTCATTCCACACCATGCCTCAATAGGTGTCATATTTTTCACAGCTTTTGTAGACAACCTATTTTGCAAATAAACGGAAGTATAAACTGCTTCTGCCCAAAACGAATTTGGAAGTCCCTTCTTAGCTAGCATACATCTTGCCATCTCCATGACAGATCTATTTTTCCTTTCTGCCACTCCATTTTGTTGCGGAGTGTAGGGAACGGTAAGCTGCCGATGAACTCCATAATCCTCACAGAATTGATTGAAATTTGTAGATGTATACTCCTTGCCATTATCCAATCTCAAGGTCTGAATTTTACATCCAGATTGTGCCTCTACCATATTCTTGAATTTTTTGAACGCATTGAACACATCTGACTTGTTTCTCATGAAGTACACCCAACACATTCTTGTAAAGTCATCAATGAATAGCACAAAATACAAATTATGACTAAGGATGGAGTTTTCATGGGACCACAAATATCAGTATGCACAAGCTGCAATTTTCCAGATGCCCTCCATGCACCATCATTAGAAAATGACTCTCTATGCATTTTCCCCAAACTACAGCTCTCACATACTCCTCCAGATTCATGAATTTTAGGCAAATCTCTCACCATGCCATGAGATTGCACATATGACAAAGACTTGTAATTATAATGACCATATCTTCTATGCCACAAATCAGATTCATCCACATCAACTCTAGACATATTTGCAAGTAAGCTATGCCATTGAATGCTAAAACTTCTATTATGCATAGGCAAACTAGCAATTTTAACATCATGAGGATCATAGATTTTGCATTTCATATCTCGAAAATGCAAAGCATATTTCTTTTCAAGCATTTGACCCACACTTAGTAAATTTGAATCCAAGCCAGACACTAAAAGTACTTCATCAATATATCTTGTACCTTTCTTTGTTTGGATAGCAATGGTACCCTTACCTTTGGTTGGTAGGACTCCTCCACTTCCAATTTTCACCGTGGCCTTCACATTTGTGTCTAAATTGCGAAAAATCTGCTCCATATTGGTCAAATGATTGGTGCAACCACTGTCTACAAACCATGTTTCCTTGCTACTCAATTCAGCTCCATGAACAGCTACAAACAAATGGTTTTCACCATTCCTTTCATGTGCAAATGTTGCTTGCTGATTTTGATTTCTTTGTTGATATTGTGGCTGATTTAGATTCTGCTTTTTGGCTCTACAAAGCTTTTCAATATGGCCCACTTGTTTGCAAAATTTGCGTTGCTTTGTCTTCCAACACTTCTTCTCAAGATGGTTGGTTTTTCCACAATGAATACAAGGAGAAAATGAGTCTCCTTTGCCTTTCTTCTTCCCTTCTTGGTGTTTTTTTCCTCCACCTTCACTTGAACTTTGCGGTTTAAACTTTTCCGCAAGAGCTCCTTCAATAGTTACCTCAGATCTTGACGCTAACCTTTGCTCATAGGCTAACAAAGCACCTATAAGTTCAGTTAAAGAAAGACTTGACAGATCTTTTGTATGCTCTATAGCCGTGGTAACATCATCAAACTTTTCGGGTAAGGTAATCAACATTTTTTGCACCACTTTTTTGTCTGGTACGTCCTCTCCATTCAATTTAAGCTGATTCACCACATTAGCCACTCTAGAAGAGTAGTCCTTTACGGATTCAGTATCCTTCATCCTTAGATTCTCAAACTCTTTGCTCAAAGTTTGCAATCTTACTGCTCTCACTTGCTCAGACCCTTTGTACTCTTCTTGTAATTTATCCCAAGCCTCTTTTGCTGTTGTAACAGCCACAATCTTGGGAAAAATTATCTCAGTGACGAAGAGTGCAAGAAGGTAAGAGCCTTCATATTTTTTATTCTACGATCCTTCTCTTGCCTCATTTGATTCACAGTAGGGTCTGCATCCAACTCCTGTGGAGTATAACCTTCTTCAACAATCTCCCATAGATCATGTGCCATCAAGAAAGCCCTCATTCTGACAGACCAATACTCATAGTTTTCGCCTCCAAACATCATGGGGATAGGCATTGAAGCTAGAGTAGAATTTGCCATTTTTCCTCTTTCTCATAGGCCTTTAAGATCAAGAGTGATCTGATACCAAATGTTTGTTCTGATTGTGATTTTAGTATGCAGCGGAAATAAGGATAGATTCTATCAAGACCGGATCAAAACAGTAATAAGAACAGAACAAAGTATTTTTTTTTAGAGAATTTTTTTATATATATAAATTATTTTATTTGAGTACATGACAAACCTATTTATAGGATAGCATAAGACTACTAAGAGTCACACAATTAAGAAGAATAATAATGACTAATAATGATGGTGAATGCATCCATCTCTTCATCTTCCTCTCCAACACTCTTCATATTTCATCATGTGGAGAAAATCAAAAGTCTTCAATAATCAACATGTACATCGGACATACCCAGGAAACAATATACAAGAGCATATATGAAGTAATAGATACAAAAATGTCGAGCATATCCAAGTAAATCATAAATAAACTGTAGTCCAAAACAAGTATACTAGTCCTTAACAACTAACGACTAGTATAGGTTCAAAACATGAGGATATAGTGTAAAGAAGGCCTTGTATACATGTGTTTTGATCCTTCTGGAAATGATGTCAATGTTGGGATGAAGTCCTTAAAAAAAAAGCTTGTTCCTTGCGATCCAAATATGATAGAGTGATGCCAAAGCAATACGTTTTGATTTTCTTTGCCAAGTCATGCCTCTTTCTTGATCCACTACAACACACTTTTCAAAGTGGTTATAGACCTTGAGATGCCTAACCATGCCTTGATTTTATCCCAGTATCATGGCTAAGTGTGAACTAGGAAAATAAGTGTTGTTGCGTCTCCATAGGACGTCACAAAAATCGGTATTGACATCCAAAATATTCAGACTGTCCTCGGTGAGTAGCTGCCCTTAACACTTAAGTAAGAAAGAGTGTTTAGGAGTGGTAGATCAGTTCCAAACGAGAAGGCCAGATTTTGGAGACTCCCCTATTTCGGAAGTACTCATAAGCAACTGCAGTACAAAAATTGCCTCCAACAGTCTACTATTTCAGTTTGCATATGCTATCTCGATTGATCCTTCACCACTAATATTAAGATCCCTTAAGGTGAGAAGCTTTTTGAGTAATGGTGAATCATCATTTTCTATAGATATACACCAAATATATGCACCATGAAGGTAAACATGGCTGACCCATCGAATCCAAAGTGTATTCTTTCTGGCTTGAATGTTCCATATGATCTTCGTGAATTGTGATTAGGGCAGATAAGGAATGTGCCAGCTTGGTGATTCTGACAAATACATCAGCTGGAATACGTGGGAGATGAGACACATTCCATAACCCATCCAATTAAAATTGGAATCCATGCAAAACTAAATTGAGGAACTGCCAGCTGATCGTGTCGTAGGCGGTCTTCAAATCAATCTTTAGAAGGCATCTCGGATAAATCCTCTTTCTATTATACCATTTCAAAAGTTCCTAAGCCAAGTGTGTGTTTTCAGCCATGCTACGTCCTTCAACAAAGGCAGATTGTGCCTTGTCAATAATAGAACCAAGAACAAGAGCAAGTATCCTAGAAATAACTTTGTAAATAACATTGCAACAAGCAATCGATCTGAAGCCCCCACCCAGAAGAGTGGCTGGATTTAGGGATTAAGATAATAACCGTATGATTTAATTACTTAAGGAGTGATCCCGAAGAAAAAAAACTCCAAAATCGCATTACAAACTTATTCTCCACAATGTGCCAATCTTTTTCGCAGAAGCAGGACGAATAGCCGTTAGGCCCCCGAGATTTATCTTCTCCAATGTCGAAAAGAGCTATTCTAATCTCCTCCACTATAATACCGTGAGTTAGCTAGGCAAAAATAGATTGTCCATGAAGGAGGACCTCAAGCTCAATCCGTTCACAGTTGACTCTAGTTTCCAAGAGCTTGCCGTAAAAATTATGGAATTCTGCTACAACTTTATCCTGAGATTAGGTGAGCAGCCCATGTTCTTTGGTCACAACAGCAATGTAATTTTTTCTAACATTCCTCTTAACCGGGGAATGAAATAATTGGGTACCTTTATCCTAGATTTTTAATTATGTGCATTTGGCCTATTGATAGTAGGAATGGCAATTGGTCGGGTTCAGGGCGGGTTGGGGCCGACCCGCCCCGAACCCGATATGGCATGACCCCCCCCCTCCCCCGGCGACTGGTCGCGGTCCCGCCCCGCCAAATGACCCGAATTTGTTTTTTTTTTTAATAAAATTTTAGCCGAAAAACTTAGGAGTCGAACTAGTTAGAGTTTTTAAGTTTGAACTTTAAACATAATATGTATATTTGAAGAGGAAAAAAAATCAATAAACAATATAATGGTATAGTGGTTATATATTCTCATACCCCTAAATTCCACCAAGGTTCAATTCTTCTAGACCTCATTAAATTTATTTTTAGTTTCTCATTCCCACAAAAAAAAAAAAAAAATTCTCAGGTCACGGGGCGGGGCGGGTCAGCCCCGAACCCGCCCCACGGACCCGACGGGGCGGGTAATTTTCTGGGCGGGTTGTTTCGGGTCCTCCGGGTTTCGGGTCGTTCGAATTTTTTTGGAGCTAATTAGGCTCAATCATATGTTTACTTTTTAAATTTTTTAAATCAGATAATTAAAAAACATTTTGTTAAATCAGTTAGAAAACATACAAGGAAGATAAGAATTAAAAGTCCCTCTCTCTAGAAATTTGGAAGACCCCGAGCATCTACATCTTCTCTACCTCCCTCTACCATCCGCCTCACTTCCAACGTCGTCCTCCTCCTCCTCCTCCTCCTCCTCCTCCTCCATGTTGCTATCGCCATCTTCGCCACCGACCACATTGTCGACGCAAACAAGGACTCGTAGCTGCTTTAATAGGATGAGGGTTTCTGTTCTTGCTCATCCACTGCCATCTTCGTTGTGCTCATCTTTGGCCGTTGAGCATTCATCTAAGATATCAAACTCCTCCGCCGTGTACAGTGGTGGAATAGAGTTTATAGGGGCTGTTTAGGCGTTTTTGTGGTGGCAATTTGGTGTGGATCTAGTAATTGTTTAGCAGACAATTTTGGAAATTCTTAATTAGTGCTCACATTTCTGGTTTTTGTTGGTTTAATCTTAGAGGACTTGCTTAGATTTTCCCAGGCTTTTTTTTTTTTTGCTCCTGTTGGTCTTTTCTTCAATTCACTAGATTATGATCAGTTGTTTTTTCTTTGGTTGAGGTAATTGTGGTGGTGTTGAGATGGTGATGTTGCAACGATGGGGATGGTGTTGAGACGAATTAATTATAAATTATGAATTACACTAATGTTTTTGCGAATTTATTAGTTATAATTGTAATTAATTACAAAATTGAAATGAAGTTACAACTGTAATTAATTATAAATTGTAATTGATAACAAAATGTAATTAAGTTGTAATTACAGTTGTAATTAAGGTGAATGTAACTAATTAAATTTTGTAAATAATTCAATTAATTTCAATAAAAAGATCTGTCATGTTTTACAATTTTATTAGTTACAACTATAACCATTTTAAAAATTTAAAGAAAATTACAATTGTAATTAATTACAAAATCAGATTAATTGCAGTTGTAATTAAAATTACAATCATAATTAATTACAAATTTGAAATAGTTGGTGGTGATCTGTGGTGGAGGAGGAGGTGGTGATTGTTACAATTGTATTTAATTGCAAAACAGAAATAAAATTACAATTGTAATTAATTGTAAATTGTAACTAATTATATTTTGTAATTAAATTGTAATTAAGGTAAATGTAACTAATTCAATTATTTTTAACAAAAAATATGTCATGTTTTATGAATTGCAACATAATTGTAATTAATTAGTTAGTTACACTTGTAATTTATCATAAAATTTAAATTAAGTTACAGTTGTAATTAATTACAAATAGTCACTATGATTTACATTGCCTGATTACCTGATTTAGGTAATATGTTTTATATTCTTAAAATAACTTTTAAAAAGTCTGCTATTAAAAAATAAGTCCTTTAAAATTTTGTATTTGTCTAATTAACCCATTTTTTGGCCATCCCTAATTGATAGAAGAAAATGGGCTCAGATCCCATTTCCTTAAACTGGCAACCCTATCTTGAAGGCCAGAATTTCTAGGCAGATCATGAAGCTCTAGTTGGGCCAGTCGTAGCTCCTCTCTCACTTTCTCTGCTCTAGTTGAGGTGTGAGAAAAATTCAAACTGTTGAGTTTTTTCAAAGGCCTCTTAAGGCACTTGAGTCACTTGCAAAGCTGAAATTGGTATGTTCCAGAAATATGTCCTTTCCAATGTCGCAAAAATCTTCATGCTTGAAGAATTTAAAAGGTTTGGTAGTCATATTTTCCGACTGGAAAAGGGTGACCAAATAGGGAGAATGGTTTGAGAGACATCCAGTCATTAGGAAATTAGCCAAGCCAAAGAGTCCCATATCAACCCAAAAACCATTGACCATAGCACGGACCGTTTTAGTACAAACATCATTGTTGGACCAATATACTTGAGATTTGAAATCCCAGCAGTGATGCAGCAACTCTGAAAATCTGCGATCTCATAGTTGGTACAATCATTTGTACTAGTTTGCCTCTCCCCATCCCTTAGAATGTTGTTAAAGTCACCCAAAAGAAGCCACGGGATGGAGTTATTATTCTCAAAATTAATGATGTATTCCCAAAGAGGCCTCCTACAAACAATTGAATGGAAGTCATACACAACTAATATGAAGGAGTTGAAATCTTGCAAGTTGCTTTCAAATGGACGATTTGATCAAGAATCTCCAAATTTCAACCTCCACTTTAGTAGGATCCAAAAGCACCAAAGTTTGGCCAGCTGAGCGTACAAAATTTATTTTTCATAATACGGTTAACCTTATCAATTTTGAGTTTTGTTTCCAAAATACCAATCATATCCACAGAATTGCACCTAATGAGGTTCCAAACCCCATTCTGTTTAGGGTCGAATGAAATACCCTAATATTCCAGCTTGCAACTTTCATGATGAAGGCTTGCGAAGAGGTGCTTGCCCCTTTTTGTTATCAACCAACTGCCCTTGTTCTCTATCTTTCAATACCCTTCCATCACTAATGAGTCCATCCTTAAGAGCTTCCACCACATTTAGAGAAAGATTTCCCCAATTGGTGGTTTTGTCTCTCCCTTTTGTGCCTTCACTATGCGTTTCTCTTTCAATCTGTTTAGGTTTCCCCCTTTTTGACTTCAATAAAGGATTGTTCCATAGTTTCATCCAATGCCAGTTGTGTTTTCGATTGCGACTGACCTTCATCCACATTCCCTTCAACTACATCACCCACTTGGACGTTAGTGCATTCTATTGGTGTGTTCCTTGCAATATCCGAGGGGCCAGCTGAATTGTCTCCAACTGTTTGGGGTAGGTTAATTGTTGCCTTTCCTAGCTTTGAAGCATCCTATCCACTCTTTTTATGACCACCATCTAGAGGTTCTTTACCCTATTTCCCAGTCTTGGTGTTGGGGGCAGCCTCACTACTCTTCTTACTTTTCTGAGTTTCTGCTTGAGTTTATTAAACCTACATCCTTGATTAGAATGCCCAAACATTTGACAGTCTAAGTAGAATTTTGCCTCATAATCGTAGACAATTCCTTGTTCAAAAACAACACCATTCGGCAGAGTGATTTTCACCATTATCACCAGTTCAATTGAGACATCAACCTCTACCAAAATTCTAGCATAGGTGAGTCGTTCCTTAGTGGAAGTAAGTTTGTTTTTGCAAATTGGTTTCCCCATCTGAGATGCTAGTTTACCTAGAATATTTGAATTCCAACATTCTAGTGGCAAACTATATAAATTTATCCAGATTGGTATCTTGGTAAATTCATATCAAAACGGAACAAGTCAAGCATAATGTTTAGCATAAATTGCGAAGTTCAAGTATGTTCCATAAATATTCGAGGTATCGGAAATACTTATCTTAATGTTGGAAAATGAGTTTAGGGTACAACGAGATGTGACGTTCCTCTAATAAAGCTACTATATATCCCTAACATCTTTATAGTATTGTGAGCTATAATATTAACTCGCTCGTCGCACGATGTGGGTTGGCCCGGCCCTAATATTGAAATGAGTTTTGGAGGGAGGAGTTGAGGATTGAATTTGAATCTCAAACTCCACATCCCAATCAACTTCCTATAACTTCCCATTACGGATAGAATGAAAATTAATGAGAGAAAAATCGTATGCCATGCATGAGTGAGAAAAAGTTCAAGCTTATGACATGAATTTACAAGAGAAAAGATCTTCAAATAGGTTCTTGGATTGTGACAATCAAATTCCTTCCATTGTGATAGAATTTCTGATTAAGAAGTGAGTACAAAGCAGTGTGGAAATTAAGCAATCAAAGACAAGTAATTCAACCTCATTTTTGGGATTTCAAGTAAATTTCCAAGATCTGAACGTTGTTTAGAAGCATGGAACTAAAGTTTACAGTTTCTATTCCCCAAATCGAGGATTCCGAACTACAGTATACTCTCTGAATGTTTCATACACATTATTCTAAAAAGATAGTCTCAGCAATGCAAATCATGTGCATATTAATGTTTATTTCGGGATCTGATGTCTCTTTAGCTGTCTCGGTCATTAAAAAATTGACACATCACTACCTTAATTTTTTCTATTTACTAGTAAGAATAAATGCAGTGATTTGTCCTTTTTTCAATGGTGAGATGGTCAATGAGATACCTAAATGAAATAGCTGATCTCATCTCTGTAAGAGGTAGTTTTCGTGGGGTCCCAATAGTGTGCGCGCCATTTCCAAATCCTGCCCGCCAAGAAAAAACACATGCTACATGGTTCGATAAGTTAAAATCATGAATTGCCATTGTTTCGGATTTTTTTTTTTAATATAAGTAAAGAATTTATTATTTATGAGTTATAACATATGGTTAGAAACTGGTTTGAAGAAGCATGTTTATTTAAGCCCCAAATTTGTAAAATTTATTTATAAATTTTATTTATAAATAATCATGTGACAAAATCTTGGTAGATTTTGTTTTTAGAAAAAAAATCAACAATTTCGACTAGTCAAAGTTTTTAACCTACTATTTTTTATTTTTCAAAAAAAAAAATTAAGACATTTCGTTATTTATAAACAATATTTGTAGAAAATCAGATATTCAAATGAGATATTTTAAAGGAACATCCCGATGTGGTTCACAAATTTCATTGGGTAATGATCACATTAATACTTTTTCATCAACCGATAAACCTGTATCACATCAGAATGTCCATTTAAAAATAGCTCATTTGATTTTCCATATAGAATTATTGATTTATAAAGGTCGAAGTGTCCACGGTGGGCACCATAGATGTTGCCACGTGTTCTCAAAAAATGTGGAGGGACACATTACAACATTACAACCACGGTGGACTCCATAACATGTGCCCATTGTGCGCACTATATCAAGACTGTTATTGTTAAGGGATAAAATTGCACATCGTATAAAAAATGAAAAACATATACCAATTTATAAGATTTTAGGTTATTTCTCTAAACAAGGTTGACCTTTACCATTTTGAAGAGACATATTAATGATAAAATCTGAAATTGAATAAAAAATGAAAAAAAACATAGACCAATTTATAAGAGTTTGATTTATTTCTCTTAGTGAAAATTACACATATCCCTGTATTTTAGGAATCAAATTCAAAAATAAGTTCAAACCCATATTAATTCAAATTTCAGGTTGAAAATAAAATTTTAATAATTAAATTATAGGGACATTTGCATGGATGACCAAAAAATGCATAATGCTAAAAAATGTGACAACTTTTGAAAATGAGCTCAAAAATGACTAATTTTGCTCATGAAAAGTCCAATATGCCCTCACTCAACTAGAAGACAAAAATGGAATCATGCAAATGGGCGCAACATATGATTGATGTGATGTACATGACATTCCATAACTATCCAATAGACAAAGAAATAAACCAATGGATAAAAGAGTGACCCAAAAATTTTATTTATTTTTAAATTAATTGTAAAAAAACGAAAATTTCACTTTCTTTTCTTCTACTTCATTTGAACACTATCTCTCTTGCACCATAATACTATTCACTCAATCTCCATTAACACTTGAAGAAGATACAATTTGAAGCTTGAAATTCCATTTCCAAAGGTAAGCATTTTTGTAACATATGATATATGGACATTAATTATGGACAATTCCAAAGGTCACCATTCTTGTAGCATATGAATATGGACATTAAATATTTTGATGTTTTGTTAATTATTCATGATTCCACTTTTTAGATCTTGAGACCCATACATTTAGATTTGGGTGATAATAAGTGTCCTCATAAATGCCTAAAGATCTTTCTTTGTTGACATATTGTTCATGTGTTTAAGTATTGTGGTAGTTGAGTATTGATGGAAACATTAATTTATGTCGAAATTTTTCAGCAAGAACCCTCGATTTGGAATTAAAGACGCACAGTATGGAGCATCATGTTCGACATTTAAAAACTGTCGGAACCGATAGTTTTTAAATGTCGAAACCGACATTTTTAACTATCGGGAATCCCAGAAACAGATCGATACCATGACCAACTGAATGCGAGGCTGTCTAATTTCATTTTCAATTCGATTTTGTGAAATGCATCAATGTTTGACTTACGTATACTATTGTTTCAGGCATGAGTGCTAATTTACGATTCATCGTCTCATATGGCGAAGAGTTTGTAAATGTAGATGATGAATGGAAGTGACACGGGAACAAGACTACATCTATTGTAGTCCCTAGCGATATCACGGTGGAAGGACTAATTGAATAGTTGAATATGAAGCTCCCATCTACTAATGTTTATAGTGACATGTTATTGCAATTCAAGGTGCCTAACATGAACATACCACCGGCCGAAATTCGGGAAGAGGAAGATTTGAAGTGGTACTTAACCATTCACAGAGAAACAGCTCTATATATTACCGCTGTCGAAATACCCGCTCGTTTAGCGGATGCAGTTATGGACATTAGTTGCCAACAAAATCAGTGCCATGCGGAAGTTGAATTTAGACCAATAGACGTAACCATGGTGGAGCATATAGTCACTGAGACCAATGAGAATGCAACAGTCAATTTTGTCTGTGATGCGTTCAATGTATTTATAAATGGTATAAATTGGTCGTTTTGTGAATTAACGAGTTCTGTTGTGTACATATACAGTGGTGGCTATTTATGTTATTTTAATTTCGTTTATTTTAGTAATAAAAATAATATTTAAAATTTTTGCTTCTTTTACTAATTCAAGGGAAAAGAATAGTATTATTCCTTCTTTTACAAATACATCAATTTCATAGTTAGCTATAGTTGTATGCAATTAAAATCTTGTTTCCATTAAGTTAGCTTTTTTTTTTTTTCTTATTTTTACTTTCTTTTTATTTTATAAAACTTGGAGCCGTTTGTAATTTTATGTGAACTAGTGAATATTTGATTATCCTCGACATATACGAACAAGCTTTAGTTTTTCGCAGTTTTACAAAATCAATGAACACTTTAAAGTATTATTCATCTTTCATACGTTTCAATTGAATCATCATCGTCTCTTATTTCTTAGTTCATTTGTGCAGTAAGCAAACCTAAAAATTTAAAATAGTGAATCAAAAACAGTATGCTTATAATAAAAATTGTTGGATAAAATTGTGCATAATTATATTCTTTAAAAAAAATACGAGCATGCAAAGGCGATTAAATAACGAATTACACTTGTAAAATATCGAATAAATTTTGACTTATCGAATTCAGGATATGCACATATAATTTCGACTTACTAATATGGAGAAATTAGAAGGAGATAAAATGAAGCGAAGTATGCGAATGTAAATCTCCTTAAGATGGATTTTGCCCCTGCACTAGTGTTAACAGGATCAAATAGACGTCTATCTCCCAAGATACAACGCTTCTTCCAAAATTAATATGGCACATTATTAATTTTGTCGGCCGAACCAACGCTTGACTATACTCTTCAAGAACAGAATTGACATCGAATACGAAACTCAAAATAATTTGGAAACTATTTTGACGGAATTTGGAGAAAGAAAGAATTAGAAATCAATTATATGGAATTGATTTGGAGTAGGAAATATGGAAAATGAGGTCCCTATTTATAGATTTGCAAATGTCTCTTCAAAATGTTGCATCTTTTGACAAAACTAATTTAAATCATTAGATCATACATTTTCATTTTTAATGGTCTAGATTGCACATATTCATAAGGTGATGACTTTTCATATTTCAAATCTTTATATTCGAAAAGTTACTACCAACCATTACATCAATTGGAGACTTTTCCAATTCGTACTATAAATAATTGATCAATTATCCCAACAAAAACACATATCTCTAAAGCAAAGTTTTGAACATTCCCTGTAATAATAAACCAAAAAACTACTTAATTCCCTCTAAAACTTATGATTTGGGTTTGTATAGCTTGCCACCACATTTGCACATCCAAGTTTCTGGGTAGTAATCAGCACTTCCTGGCGGCACCTTCACAAGAACCGGCTTGCATGGCATGCATTTTCCGCACTTTCCAGTACAAGAAGGAACTCGTGAACCGACCAAAAGTCGCACTTTCTCAACATTAATCCTCCCTCCTGCATCAACTTTCTCAATTATCTTGAAGTTTTCATCAACTTTTGAAGGAGTTTCTAGGTTGATTTGGCTGAAAATCATAGATGGCAATAAGAACAGAAAGGAGATTGAAAAGAGAGATTTCATTGTTGCAGCCCTAAAGAAGAGAGGAACTTTTTGCAAAATTACAACTTATGGGGTGTAGAGTTTCTTGCAACCATAATGAGGTTTATATACAGGAAAGATGTTGTAAAGTATAATCTCAGGTAATAATTACAAAAAATTTTGTTGGATTGCATGAGCAAACCTTGTAAAATTTCTTGTACTTGGCAATAATTGACCTTGCTTCGTAATTATGTACAAAACCACTTTAAGATTGTATTTCCATATTCTCATGAAATTAATATATAATTATATATCATTTAATACTTAAATAAAGGAAAAATAAAAAAAGGATGGTCAATATTTTTATATTCTTTTTGTACATCTTTGAATATTTCATTAAATATTAATAATCTCTAATTATATATCATTGAATACTTGTGTTAATATAAAGAAGGGAAAACTACGTAACTACCTAGATGTAATGTATTGTAATTGAAAAATACTTGATTTTCATACTATTCGTAATATTACTGGATTTCATTCCACGACTTTAAAAAAATACCAGATTCTTATGAGAGAGAGTGTGTAATATTTAATTGATCTCATTAAATAGGAATCCTTTATTTTAGGAAGTTGTTACCATTTGTTTAGAAGATTATATTAGAGCATCTACAATGGATGTGTTAAAGTATTTGTTAGTGTCATATGTTAACTAATAGTCACTTTTATGCCCACATTGGATATGTTAACATGTTTGTTAAAGGAATTTAATAGTTAAAGTTAACATGTAGATGTGGAACTTAACATTTATTGTATTGTCTATGTGGCATTGTTTAGCTAACAAAAGGTAACACATTCATTGTGGATGCTCTTGGGCAATTGCAAATCTTCTAAGATCTTTGTAATTTGGACAGATTTTTCAAGATGGAATAAAATCATATTGGCTTCTGGAAAGTCTATACATTCAAAATAAAACCATGATTAATTGTAATATATTACAAAGTCCTTTGTAATCTTACAGGGCATGTAATTGCAGCACAATAGTAAAATGATATATTGCATGTAACATATTACGATGGGCGTTAGATTTAATTACAGTACATTGCATGTAAGTTTCATGTCGATTTATAATACATAGAATGTAAGAATTCGAATCCTGTAATTTCACTACACAACATATTACATAGTATTTATTTTAATTACATTACAGACTATACAACATTACAACGGCGTAAGATTACATTACATTACATTATAATGCGTTTGGCATTCAGTTCATTGAAATTATAATACGTGTAATGTGCTGTCACAATACACTATTGGTCTCTCAATATTAAGTACATGTAATACACAATTCAAAAATTTTTATAAGCATGTGAATTGCCTGTACTCTCACGCTATGAATCTGATCATTTTTCTAGAAAGTGTAATCGTTATTACAATTATCGTAATATCACGATATAGAATATGACTTCCCATATTATTAAACTAATTTAATTATTGTAATTTTCATATTATTAGTTGACTTTAAAGGTAATCACATCCCTAATTTAATCTTCTAAATAAATGTTAACTACATCCCTAAATAATATGTTCAATAATTAATGAGGTCAATCAAATAATAGACACTCTCTCATAAAATCTGGTATTTTTCTAAATATTTTTTCAATAATGTATTTATCTAAAAAGGACTGAAGAAACTAGTGTAGAGTCTACTTATCCGTAAAGGCTCATCCCATTATATCTAGTGAACACAGCTTCAGCCATTGAAGACATGCTCTTAAATAAAGTGGGCTTGGCCCATTTATGTCTTCCAGTCTTGGGACAAAGGTCCGTTAGACCTTCGACCTCCGTCTTTAAAATATTGTCCACAGTTTTATATCCTCAAGGTCAGCAAAATGTCGACCTCAATAGCATACAGACCAACTGGAACTCCATTCAGTGCAGAAAATACCTACCTCAATGCAAGTGGATTACCTAGGGCAGGATGAGTCTGACAAATTACCTTCCACACATCACCTACAGAGGGCCCACCGTCACGTAGGTTATGCCTAAATTACAAGAAATCAGCGCCATTTGTATTAATTATGATAAAAATCATATTATTTATTTATTTTGCTACAGTAAACCCTAAGTATTTGTCAATAAATGGAAGGGTTTACGCCATTGTAATGCATGCAGAAATTTTGGGAATAAAAATGCTGTCAAAATTGTTCCAACTTAAAGATTTCTTCTTATATTTCTATAACTTTGAATCCTCTATCAGATAACTCCAAAAAATCTCAATATAAGTTGACAGAATAATTGCCACGTGTCAACATCAATTTTTGACGTCAACAGTTTGGCGCTAGAAGGAGGGCCTCCCCCTAAAAAATGAGGTTCTCCATTGATCCAACTTACAATACACTACCTTTTCTAAAACCCAAGTAAGACAGTTTTGTTCTCAACAATTCACTAGACCAAATCATCCTAAAATGAGTCAACATTCTAGTAATGCGAGGATTGAAAGCCATGAAATTGAGGTCCCTCCACATTTAAGAAGAACCAAGGAGAAATCTCTAAAGGAGTGAAAGATCCGCGCGTTGATATGATGATGGACATATTGGATCATTTTGCCACTATATTGGCCCGTCTAGAACAGAATCAACAAATAACTCTGTCAGCCAGAACTGAACTTGAGGTGCAATCCCCGACATATGGTGCCCAACAAACCAGAAGGGCTTTCAGTTTCGAAGAAGATTCTTCCAAAGAAACATGGGGAAAATGAAAGCTTTATCCAAGGAAAACTTGTTCCACCAAAAAAGGGGGAAGAGCACTCGACCGTCTAGGCGAACCAAGCCAGAAGTCTCAAATAACCACCTACACCAAAACGGAGATTTTTCATGACAAGGAGAAGACATTTCCCCAAGAATGGACAAAATAGGGGCTCTAAAACAACAAATTTCGGAGTTGGAATCTAAAGGTAAAAATATAATACAAAGAATTGACAAAAGCGTTCCATCCCCTTTCTCTAAAGAAGTTCTAGCTGAAACACTTCCAAACAAATTCAAAATGCCTGTTCTTGCGGGCTACAAAGGGAACAGGAATACAACAGGCCATATTTATAAATATACATCTTGGATGGAGCTCCAAGGAGCCAGTGATGTTATTTTATGCAGAGCTTTTCCACTAACTTTCGGAGACCGAGCTCAAAGATGGTTTAGACAACTCCCTCAAGGTTCCGCAAGAAGTTGGGGCGTTTTCTGTAAAATGTTTTTGAGACAATTTATGGGAGCTATGATGATGCCTTGTCTCCATCAAACAAGGCCCAACTGAATCTTTAAAAATTTATCTCTAAAGATTTAACAAACAAAAAGTTGAAATGGAAAAAGTATCTGATGATGCCACACTCATGGATGCATTGTCCGGCCTGCGTCCAAAAACGTGATTCTGGTGGTACACGAGGACGGTCTGACATCGTACTATGATTTTTTAAGCAGAGCTGAGAAATACATCAGTGCTGAAGATACAACCTATGATGGAGGAGCAGAGAATAAATTAGTAAAAGAAGAAGAGACGACTCCAAAAAAAGGATAAAACACCAGATCGAAGAAGAGAAGGGAACACCCAACCCAAGCCCTACTCTGAAAGGTTTTAGGATTACACTTTATTGAATACCTAATTGGAAAATGTATTTTTCCAAGTAAAAGATAAAGATCTCTTAAAGAAACCACCCCCACTGAAAGCAAGCTCATCAAATCTGAACAATTAAAAATATCGCCGATTCCACCGATCTGCGGGGCATGAAACCAACGACTGCAGACAGTTGAAAGAAGAGATCAAAAACCTCATCAAACGAGGCTATTTAAGGCAGTTCGTTTCCAAGCCTGTGGAAATGAGGGAACGAACAATTTCACCACCTCAACCTCAAGGAGAGCAGGGTGACGGATTGAGGAGCGAAATCAAAATGGTGGTGGGAGGAACCCAAAATTTTATGGGCTCAATAAGGGAGAGAAAAAGGATGACGAGAGAAGCTCACTCGTATTCCAGCAACGATGCCCGATCATGGACCATAACAGAAAATGATATATTGGAGAATATCACTTTCAAGGAGTCAGATGCGAGCCGCGTCCTTCAACTTCATAGTGATGCCCTGATAATAATGTTGGCCATTATTTCAATAATGGCTTCAAATTATTTTTATTTGTTTATGGTTAATCTTTACCTAATTAATTAGGTAAAGAAATTTGGTAATGGACCATTAAGAATACTATGGTTCATTTTTTGTCCTATAAATAGGACTCTCCTCTCCCATTGAATTCATCCAAAAATCACAAGTAGAAGAAGAAAACATTCATTGGTTTTTTTCTCTTGTGATAATTTGTAGTTTGTGAGAAAGAGTGTTTGGTGAGGTAGAGATATTTGTATTCCACATTTGTCATATTAGTGGAAATCTTGGAATCTCCCTCCGTGGATGTAGGCAATTTGCCGAACCACGTAAATCTTGTGTTGTTCTCTTTCGAATTCGAATTCGTTATTTCTATTTTTGCATTGGTCGAACCGTCGGTTAATTCGCTTCCGCACAACAATTGGTATCAGAGCCTTGACTCTCTTAAAATTCTAAGTATGCTCTGTGGTTGCAGCACTGACTGATCTTCCACATCAGAAAAGATTTTTTGAGAACAGGGATCTTGGTATATATTTTTTTGAGATTTTTTTTGAAAAAATGTCTAAAAATTCCTCGACTACACCGACGGAGACTGAGGACCCACCTCCAGCCATTTTAGATGGATCTTCAAGGCCCACTGTGTCTTCAACAAGAACAGTGGTAACTAATGCAAAAATAGACGTGAAAAAATTTGATGGCACAAATAACTTTACTATGTGGCAATGTGAAGTTATGGATGCGCTATTTCAACAAGAGCTAGACATTGCTCTTGAAGAAGATAAGCCAGCTGACATGGATGATCTAGAATGGACAAGAATCAATCGGAGTGCCTGTGTGATCATCCGTTCGTGTCTCACCAGAGAGCAAAAGTTCCCATATATGATGGAGAAATCGGCAAGCAAATTATGGAAGGAGTTGGAGAAGCAGTTTATATCAAAAAGCTGCCAAAACAGACTCTATTTGAAGAAGAAGTTATTTCGCTTCCGATATCAACCTGGCACAACTATGTACAACCATATTACTGAGTTCAAGAAATTGGTAGCGGAGTTGATAAATCTTGAAGAATCTTTCAAGGATGAAGATAAGGCCATGTTGCTCTTGACTTCTCTTCCCGATGAATATGAACACCTTGTCACTACGATACTTCATGGAAAGGATGAAATTACTTTTGATGAAGTATGTGCTGCTTTGTACAACAATGAGATCTGAAAGAAGGATCAAAAGGAACATGGAAGTTCAGCAGGAGAAGCCTATACTATAAGAGGTCGTGCTCAAAGTCGTAATCCCGGGAGAAGGGGCAGATCTCGTTGGAAGGGCAAGCCTGCTAAAGATGAATGCGCCTTCTGTCATGAAAAAGGTCATTGGAAGAAGGATTGTCCAAAGCTGAAGAACAAAGAAAAGGTTAAAGGTATTGCTGGAGCTACTTCAGAAGCCAATATAGCCAAGTGTGAAGATGATGAGTCAGAATTTGTTCTAGCTAGTACATCAAGTATATCTCACTCAGACAAATGGATTATGGATTCGGATTGCACTTATCACATGTGTCCCAACAGGGAGTGGTTCTTCAAACTCGAAGAACTAAATGGTGGTGTTGTTTACCTCGTCAATGATGAGATCTTGCAAACAACAGGGATAGGTTCAATCCGTTTGAGATGTCATGATGGATCAACTAGAATTCTGACAGACGTAAGGTATGTACCAGATTTGAGTAAGAGTCTCATCTCCGTGGGAGCCTTAGAATCTAAAGGCATGTTCGTGACTATACGAGATGGAGTTCTGAAAATTGCTAAAGGCGCACTCGTGGTAATGAAAGGCATAAGGAGAAATAATTTGTATTACTTCCAAGGTAATACAGCTATTGGATTGGCGGCTACAGCATCAGGAGAAGACGAAGATTCAGAAATCACAAAACTTTGGCACATGCGGTTGGGACATGCTGGTGAAAAAGCTATGCAAACTCTGGTGAAGCAAGGCCTATTGAAAGATGCAAAACATGCAAGATGGATTTTTGCAAACATTGTGTTTTGGGAAAACAGACAAAAGTAAAGTTTGGTACTGCAATCCATAATACAGAAGGTATTCTGGACTATGTTCACTCAGACGTGTGGGGACCTACAAGGACATCTTCCTTGGGAGGTATGCACTATTTCGTTACTTTTGTCGATGATTTTTCCAGAAGAGTTTGGGTGTATCTGATGAAGACAAAAGATGAAGTATTAGATCGTTTTCTTATATGGAAGAAGATGATGGAGACGCAGACGGGCAGAAAAATCAAACGACTCAGATCAGACAATGGTGGAGAATACAAGAGTGATCCGTTTCTTAAAATCTGCCAAGATGAAGGTATTATGCGACACTTCACAGTCAGAAATACACCACAGCAGAATGGGGTGGCTGAACGCATGAATCGAACATTGCTGGAGAAGGTTCGATGTATGTTGTCTAATGCTGGATTGGACAAGAAATTTTGGGCTGAGGCCGTAATATATGCGAGTCATCTCATTAATCGTTTACCATCTGCTGCCATTGGAAATAAGACACCTATGGAGGTTTGGTATGGAAAACCTGCTACTGACTATGATTCTTTACATTTTTTTGGTTCCACTGCATTCTACCATGTAAAAGAATCTAAGTTGGATCCAAGAGCTAAGAAAGCACTGTTTATGGGGATCAGCTCTGGAGTAAAGGGATATCGCTTATGGTGTCCTGATATGAAGAAGATAATTCTTAGCAGGGATGTCACTTTTGATGAATCTGCTATGTTGAAAAAGGTGACCGAGGATGCTCAGCAGCAGGTGGAGCAAGTTTCGCAACAGGTGGAGTTTGATGCAACTTTGATTGACCCAGCAGGTGAAACTCCAATAGCAGAGGAGTATGTTGAAGAACAACAAGAAGAGGAGGTTTCAACCCAAGAACCTCCATCGCAACCGAGATCAATTGCAATTGATAGGCCACGAAGAGAAATTCGAAAACCTGCTCGATTTGTTGATATGGTGGCCTATGCACTTCCAATTGTAGATGATGATGTTCCTTCTACTTACAAAGAAGCTGTCAGAAGTTCTGAAAATGATCAGTGGAAGGAAGCTATGGCAGATGAAATGCAGTCCCTTCAGAAGACCAAAACGTGGGAGCTAGCTCAACTTCCGAAGGATAAGAAGGCAATTGGGTGCAAATGGGTATTTACAAAGAAAGAAGGATTTCCTGACAAGAACGAGGTTCGCTTCAAGGCACGGTTGGTGGCTAAAGGCTACGCTCAGAAGGAAGGAATTGATTATAATGAAGTATTTTCTCCAGTTGTGAAACATTCTTCCATTTGTATTTTATTGGCCTTGGTAGTGCAGTTTGACTTGGAACTAGTTCAACTTGATGTGAAGACTGCCTTTCTGCACGGTGGTTTGGAAGAGGAAATCTATATGACTCAGCCAGAAGGATTCAGGGTTGCTGGAAAAGAAAATTGGGTTTGTAAATTGAGCAAATCGCTATATGGACTTAAGCAGTCACCGAGGCAGTGGTATAAGCGATTTGACAAGTTTATGTTGGAGCAAAAGTACACACGAAGCAAGTTTGACCATTGTGTTTATTTTCACAAGCTAAAAGATGGATCTTTCATATATCTACTCTTGTATGTTGATGATATGCTGATTGCATCAAGGAGCCATGAAGAAATTGATAGATTGAAGGCTCAGCTAAACCAAGAGTTCGAGATGAAAGATCTCGGTGAGGCAAAGAAGATTCTTCGCATGGAAATAAGCAGAGAAAGAAACAGAGGTAAGCTTTGTCTGACTCAAAAGCAGTATTTGAAGAAAGTATTACAATGTTTTGGTCTAGACAATCAGTCAAAACCTGTAAGTACTCCACTTGCCCCTCATTTCAAGCTTAGCTCTACGATGTCTTCCAACACCGACGCGGAACGAGAATACATGTCAAAAGCTCCTTATGCAAATACAGTTGGAAGTTTGATGTATGCAATGGTGTGTACAAGACCTGACATTTCACATGCAGTTGGAGTGGTGAGTAGGTATATGCATAGTCCTGGTAAAGGACATTGGCAAGCTGTGAAATGGATTTTAAGGTATATTTTGAAAACCATTAATATTGGTTTAGTGTTTGAGCGGGATGATTCACTTGGTCAGTGCGTAGTTGGATATGTTGATTCTGACTACGCTGGTGATTTGGATAAACGTCGATCAACGACTGGATATGTGTTTACTCTTGCAAAAGCTCCAGTCAGTTGGAAGTCCACTTTACAGTCTACAGTCGCTTTGTCTACGACAGAAGAAGAATATATGGCAGTTACAGAGGCTGTTAAAGAGACAATTTGGCTGCAGGGGTTACTTGGTGAATTGGGAGTCGTTCAGAAACACATCACTGTGTATTGTGATAGCCAGAGTGCTATTCATTTGGCAAAGAACCAAGTCTACCATGCACGGACGAAGCACATCGATGTTAGATATCATTTTGTGCGGGAAATTGTTGAAGAAGGGGAGATCCTACTTCAAAAGATTCTAACAGCTGAAAATCCTGCAGATATGTTGACCAAAGTGGTAACAGCAATCAAGTTCAATCATTGTTTGGACTTGATTAACATCCTGCGAATTTAAACACCTACGAGGTGTGTGGTGCCAATAGGCACAATTGGAGACACTCTTTCTCATTTTGTTTGGATGCAGTTCATTTGAATCAAGATTGAAGCCAAGGTGGAGATTGTTGGCCATTATTTCAATAGTGGCTTCAAATTATTTTTATTTGTTTATGGTTAATCTTTACCTAATTAATTAGGTAAAGAAATTTGGTAATGGACCATTAAGAATACTATGGTTCATTTTTTGTCCTATAAATAGGACTCTCCTCTCCCATTGAATTCATCCCAAAATCACAAGTAGAAGAAGAAAACATTCATTGGTTTTTTTCTCTTGTGATAATTTGTAGTTTGTGAGAAAGAGTGTTTGGTGAGGTAGAGATATTTGTATTCCACATTTGTCATATTAGTGGAAATTTTGGAATCTCCCTCCGTGGATGTAGGCAATTTTCCGAACCACGTAAATCTTGTGTTGTTCTCTTTCTCTTTCGAATTCGTTATTTCTATTTTTGCATTGGTCAAACCGTCGGTTAATTCGCTTCCGCACAACAAATAACAATGCATGTAGCAGGAATACATGTCCACCGGACTTTGGTAGATAATGGGAGTTCAGTGAATGTACTATAGCTTCGATCCTACGACTTAATGGGACTAAGCAGAATTTTGCTGCAACCTCATCACAAACCTTTACAAGGTTTCTCCGACGATCCGATATATGTAGTTGGTCAGATCGCGTTGATGGTTGAGCTCGGAGACCCACCATGCCAAAGAAGGACCATAGCGGGTTTCATTGTGGTAGATTTACCTACTAACTACAACGCCATTTTGGGAAGGTCAATTCTACACGAGCTCAAGGCCACAACTTCAATCTACCACTACATGATGAAGTCCCCTACTTCTAATGGCGAGGGAATAGTGTAGGGAAACCAATATACGGCTCAAAATTGTAACATTGTATACCCCAAAGAACATATTCACGCGATCTCAGATCTAGAGGTTGACCCAAGGAGTGAAAATCGTTAAAGGAAAGTGGAGCCCGTGGAAGAATTGGAAGCAATAATCCCGTGGCAAGAAGAACCAGATAAGAAACTCTTCATTGGAAGAGAACTCAAGGAGCCCATCAAAACCGATCTTAAAGATTTCTTGCAAGAAAATTTAGATGTTTTTGCTTGGAGCCACTCCAAAAAGAAAGGAATAAATCCAAAAGTGGCGTGTCACAAGCTTAAAATTGACCCCAAAGTTCCACCCAAACAACAAAGAAGAAGGCATTTGAACCCAGACGATATGTAGCTCTGGCAAAAGAGGTGGACAAACTCCTGAGTAGTGGGTTTATCATAGAATCTCACTATCCGAGGTGGATTTCCAATCCAGTACTCGTGACAAAAAACAACGGCACCTGGAGAGTATGTGTTGATTTTATCGACCTCAATAAAGCTTGCCCAAAGGACAACTTCCCCTGCCTAGAATTGACCAGATGCTGGATGCCACTGCTGGACACGAGCTCTTAATCTTCATGGATGCATATTCCAGATCCAATCAAATCCCAATGAGCCCTGGAGGATGAATAAAACACTACATTCATAACGGACAGAGGATTATATTTCTATAAAGTAATGCCTTTTGGCCTGAAAAACGCAGGAGCCACTTACCAAAGGTTGGTGAATTACATGTTTGCCGACCTAATTGGTAAAACAATGGAAGTATATATCGATGATATGCTGGTAAAAAGTATCAAGTACACCGACCACATCAGAAACCTCCGCGAAACCTTCCAGATATTGAAAAAGTATAAGATCAATTTGAATTTAGCTCCGGGAAATTCCTGGGATACATGGTCAACCAGCACAGAATTGAGGCAAACCTTGATAAAATCAAAGCAGTTCTGGAAATAAAAGCACCAACGAGAGTAAAAAAAAATCCAAATTTTGACAGGAAGAATAGTTGCCCTCAGGCCTCAGCAGATTCGTCTAAAAGTCAACAGATAAATGCAAACCATTTTTTGATGCTCTGCGAGGAGGGAAAGATTTTCAGTGGACAGAAACGTGCCAAAATGCTTTTGAAAAATTGAAGGAACACCTTTTAAAAGCACCTTTGTTATCCAAGCTAAAGGAAGATGAGCACCTGTATTCATATCTTGCCGTGTCTCCAGATTCCGTAAGTTTGGTACTCGTACGGGAGGAAGAAAGAATCCAGCTGCCAGTTTACTATACCAGCCAAGCTCTACAGGTAGCTGAATTGAACTATTCGCCAATGGAGAAGTTGGCATATGAGCTAACTACGGCCTCCATAAAATTGAGACCATACTTCTTGTGGTGTCCCATGCACATTCTCATAAATTACCCTCTCAGGCAGATATTTTAGTAAACAGAATCTTTTGGAAGGATGGTTAAATGGGCATAGAACTCAGACAATTTAAAATCCATTATAAACCACATACTGCGTTTAAGGGAAAAGCCCTAGCTGATTTCATTGATGGATCTTCAACCGACCTACGAGCAGGAGTCGGAATAGTCCTTAAGAGCCCTAAAAAAAGATCTTTTACCACGCTCTTTGTTTTGATTTTAAAGCATCAAACAATGAAGAGGAATATGAAGTTGTTGTTGCAGGATTGCAAATGGCAAAGAAAATGGGAGTCAAACGAATCGTTTTACATAGTGATTTACAGCTCGTAGTTAATCAACTGTTGGGAATTTATCAAATGAAGGAAGGGCGCATGGACCAATATGTCCAGGTCATCAAAAGAGAGCTGACTTCATTTTTAAGTTCCAAAATTTCACAAATTCCATGATCTCAAATTAGTCATGCGGATGCGTTAGCCAAATTGGCATCAAGTGAGGGAGTCCACGAGATGGATAGCATTCCAGTCGGTAGAATACAATTCGCTTCCACCGAGTCCCTCCAGGTGGCCCTCATGGATATTGACGAAAAACCATGCTAGATAGATGAAATTTATGAATATTTGAAGGATAGGAGGTGTCCAACGGACCTAAACTTGGCAAGGAAAATGAGAATCAGATCTGCTAGATACACAATCATTGACAGATTCCTATACAAAAGGGGCTACGATACTCCACTACTAAGGTGCCTCAATGAAGAAGCTCTCCAAACATTGATGGAGGTCCATGAAGGCGTTTGTAGTAATCACACTGGGGGACAAGCATTAGCCTACAAAATAATCAAGCAGGGATATTTCTGGCCTACGCTAAAAAAGGATGCCATGGAGTTTTCTAAGAGATATGACAAGCGTCAAAGATTTACTCCCCTATATAGAACCCCACCAGAAGAATTGAGCTCAATAATCAGCACCTGGCCTTTAGCAAAATGGGGAATTGACCTAATAAGTCCCATGCCAACTGGAAAAGAAGGGGTAAAATTTGCAATCATGGTCGTAGATTACTTCACAAAATGGGCAGAGGCATAACCGCTGGCCAAAATAACTGAGCAAAAAACAACAGATTTCATTTGGAAATCTATTGTTTGCGGATTTGGAATCCCCCTCTCAATCGTCACAGATAAGGGGAAGCAATTTGACTACAAGAGACTCAGAGAATTTTGTGAAGGGCTAGACATCAGAAAACACTTCTCAAACACCAAATCACCCCCAAGAAAATGGCTAGGTCGAAGCTATCAACAAAATTATCAAACACACTTTGAAAGCCAAACTAGACAAATTCAAAGGAGTTTGGGCAGAAGAACTATCAAGCGTGCTATGGTCATATCGAACTACGACCAAAACGAGCACAGGTGAGACACCTTTTTCCATGGCGTTTGGAACAGAAGGAGTTATTCTAGTTGAGATCGACATACTGACCTACAGAACCCTGCACCTCAACGAAAGGCAGAACAATATCTCCCATGCTACGGAGCTGGACTTTTTGGAAGAAAAAGTGAAATAGCCAACCTTCGAAACTCCATTTACAAGCAAAGAAGTGAGAGATATTATAACAATAAGGTGCGAAGAAGATATTTGGAAATAGGAGACCTAGTCCTAAGAAAGGTCTTCCTAGCCACTAAAGAAACCAACGTTGGAGCTTTCGCACCAAATTGGGAAGCACCTTACCAAGTAACCAAGGTACTAAAAAATGGAGCTTACAAACTCCAGACTTTGGATGGAATTCTGCTTCTGCATCCATGGAATGTCAAGATCTATTACCAATATATTTGTGGAAACTTTTGTAAGAAAAACTTTGTATGGCAAGTTTTTATCGAAAGAAGAAAATTTTTCTTTGAAATATACAAATTACATACCGATAAAATACCGACCTTAGTGTTCCGGTGTTATGAGATCGGCTACGGAAAGATCCTCCAACAATATACCTGAATCAAAATTACCGAACTCAGATGTCCCGAGTTAGGTCACGACCTCAAAACTCGAAAAGGGAATAAAAATCCGGCCATGGCTTGGTAAAATCAGCTCAATTGGCACGCCCAGCAAATCCCTAAAGGGGAAAAAGAGCTCAAAATTGTCCGCAAAGTTCCCAAAGAGGAACGGACACCCAAGTAGTGTAAGTGCTACACATTTGGAAGAAAAACCTGATCTCAGTAGAGCATCAGATGAAAAACATAGGATCCAACAGGGATCTACAAAAAGAAATTTTTTATAAATATTAAGTTCAGAACAACGAGCTTAACCAAATCACATGAAATATTTAGTCCCCCGGGAATCAAAACATATTTTTATATATTGTGTATAATTATCGATCTTAGCTTAAAATTGGTCACAAGTGTTAATACCACTCTAAAAAAAGGCTATCAAAAGTATTAAAAAACATTGAAATCGCTAAACAAAAATTAATAAGTAAGAATCACGATCAAAAGGTTTTGCATTACAGACACATGAAAGTTACAAAAGGAGCTTCGACATGCAAGTAAAACAAAAAGAAAATAAAAATCAGGTGTGAGCTATATTAGAAATATCTTCGATATGGAAGGTAGGTGTCCTCAATACACGCTCTTTCTCTTCCAATTGTTTGAGGTCCTCCTTCCGCCAAGTAATGTTATAGTTGGGGGACTTCTCTTGTATCTCTCCGATCACAGTCTTGATCCCCAGAATATATATTTCAGATTCAATCACTTCAAACTCGGAAGAAGATTTGAAGGCAGTAACAGCTTTGACTGAGGCAGACTTAGCATCCTCTTCAGCGATGTCCGCTCTACTTTCTGCCTCCTTCAGTTCAATCTTCGTGGCCTTGGACTTGTCATTCGCTTCCTCAAGATCCCTAAGGAGACCCCTAGCTCTTTCCTCAAGATATGAGTTCCCCTCCTCCACTTCTTTCAACCCTTCTACTCAAGAGCGATTTTCGCAAAATAGCATCCTCGGCGAATTGTTGGGCACCGTGGTGAAGTTTTTGCTCCAGTTCCAATTCTTTGGATTTTAGTTCTACCTCCGCCATCAATTTCTTTTCTCTTTTTGCAGCCCTCCTCAGATGAAGTCTGGCATTGTACATTTTTATAGCAGTCCCCTGACAATTTATGGCGACAGTCGCAGCTAAATCCGCAGGCTCCATATCTTCCATATAATTTCTCTGTCTTGGAGTCCAAGATTTTCCTACAAGAAGGCATACCTACTGAACTTCAGTAGGGTGTTTAGGATCATTTGGAGGAGATTTACTCCTGTGAAAGTCCCTTAGAGGTTTAGGACGGAGTCCCTTGGTTTTAACAAATTCCGACTCCATCTCATCAGTGGATCCAAAGAAGGTGTAGCGACCAAGAAATTTCATGTTTAAAAAAAAAAAATTACTTTATAAAATTTATCGTTACAACTCTCCAATTTTAAAAGATCATTATTTAAGAATTACCGCACTCGTCTAGCCATTTACAAGTGAAATTAAATTTATTTTTAATCCAAGTCCAATTCCAAATTTGTTAAAAATATCTCAATTTTCCTTATTAAATTATTTTAAGTCCAAATACGAAATTCAATTTTTATCTCAAAAAAAAATCTATTATTCCCAAATATATTTTTCAGTCCAAAATAAATCAATTTTAATTCCATTGCCTAATCAAAGTTAGTCTAATTTTTAATTAACTATCCTAAACTAATCCTACCTAATTTCAATCCCCACGTTTTTTTTTTCTTCTTCTTTTCCACCAATTCATCATCATTATGTTTCAAAAATATAATGATTCGTTACACCATTTTTCCACTTCATTCTCCACCACTAAGCATCTCCAACTAATACAAAGAATAAAGTTCCTATATCAACACTTTACACCACTTTCCACTCCATTCCAACCTAATTTCTCCACTAATCCATTTCTTTTCTTTTTCTTTTCCCATCACTTTATCATTTTAAATTCTCTCCACCCACACCAACTCCAAATTGTCCCCCCCAATTCTTGCTATAAATAGAGCATGATTTAGAGAGGAAAAATGCACCAAGACAAGAGAGAAAAATATAGAGAGAGAAAAAAATAGTAGAGAGAAATTTGTGAGTAGAGAGAAAAATAGAGAGAAATATTTGTTTTCTTGTGAGTATTTTTAAAATCTATTATTTCAGCCCTATAGTTTAATATTCGTTTTGAGTTTCAACTCAACTTTCAAAAATTTACATTTTAGTCCCTCAACTTTCAAAAGTATTCATTTTAGTCCCTCAACTTTCAAAAGTATTCATTTTAGTCCCTCAACTTTCAAAGTATTCATGTTAGTTCCCCAACTTTCAAATCAATTTTAAAGTATTAAATTGGACTTATTATTTTAAGTTATGCTAGACGAGGCATAAGGAGATTTGAAAGATTGAAGTCATTCCCGCTCAACCACACTCGTTAAGTTTAAGGTAGACTCGCCCCCACTAATTGATTTATATTATAATTGCATGTGTTATGTGAATTTACGTGATTATATGCTTAGTTGCATAAGACAAGAGTATCTCTTATGAGATAAGACAATAGGATCTCTTATGAGATCAGAAGAGAAATTTATGTTATGCATGTCATAACTTATATGCGTTAGCGCATAAGAGAAGAGTATGTTCATTTGCATTCACTATGTGATGCCTATGATTAAGAAGAGAACGTCATTGTTTTATTTGCATAATTAAGTGTTCAATTATCTTGTAAATTAATTATTGGCGATGAGTCTACTGAGTATTTCTTTTGAAATGCTCACTCCGTTTTTAACAACATTTGCAGAGATCGGAAGCGGTGGCGAATGATGGACAATGATGACAAACATTTATTTTTAAATTATTTTGAAAGTTGAGATTTTTGGAACTTGTTTATTTATCTGAGTTTTGAATTTTATGAAATATTTCTCAAGTGAATTTATTTAAATGTGAGTTCCGTTGAAATTTTTCAAATGAATGTGATGTTTGGATTTTCTTAAAATTCATTTATTTTCGCAATATTTGTTAAATATATATTTTAAAGAGAGACGAAGTAGCGTCCCGGGTTTCACGGAACTCGGGGCGTTATAGGTTGGTATCAGAGCAAAGTCTACGTTTCTGTAGACTTGCAAAAATTTTCTAAGAGATTTTTTTTTTAAAATAATAATAATAATAATAATAATAATAATGTTTTGACGACTTTTGCCACTGCCATCATTCCTTCCGCCGACTCCGAAGGTAAAGAAGTTCAGTATATTTATCTTATTTATTTCGGATACTTGAGAAATAAAATGTTTTGAGATTTAGATGAGAAAGAATGAGAAGATGAGAAAGAGTTAGAAATTTTTGTATCCAAAATAATAATAAAGAAAGAAAGAAAAGAAAAGAAAAGAAAGAGAACGAGTGTTGAGCATAATGGGAATAATATGATTTAAGAATGATTTTATAATAATTTTTGTCCTCGAGTTTAGAAATGATGAACCCTAACTGGACTTTGCATAATTGATTTTAGACATGACACCATTTACGAGAAGTCAACAGAAAGGATTAGACAATATTTTCGGAATATCTATCGTTTAGACTAAACGAGAAATACCATGCCAGTTTTATGAAGTTGTGATGAGATGTTGAGATTATAAGAGATGTGATTTTATTGAGACTTTTATGAGAAGAATTATGAAGTTAGAGATTTAAAGACTTAGCTCTTAATTATTGAGAATTAAGGACTTGATATTGTGTGAGTAAGTAATTTCTTCCTCTATTTCGAGAGAAATTTATAATGTAGTTTGGCCTTGTGATTAAATTTTGGGATTATGATTTGTGGCATATATTTATAAGTATGAGTGGTTTTTTTAGCCAATTAATGTATTGAAGGAAGTGATATTGTGATATTGGAAACTATGATTTGAAATTGTTATGTTGAGGAATGATGAATTGATTTTCTGGGATATTTTTGGTGATATTGAAGTTTGTTGGAAATGTTGTCAATATATAAATCGTTGCGGTCAAATGTAGAGTTATTTGTTATTGTTGGTTATGAAGTATACCTACGGGTTGGATAAGTCCAAATTACAAGGGAGACTCTGCCTAGAATTTTATCATTTGGAATTAAGAGCATAGTATGGTATGCACCCACTAAGGGAATTGAGGTTAGACTTGCAAGTTCATTTACATCACAAGCGAGATTTAGTAAATGATAAAAAGAGAGATTATTATTTTCTCATATAGAAACACAAAAGAGTCACACTGGAAAAGGAATACATGAAAAACACACAAAAGCAAAAGAGAGAAACATGGGAAAATCCTCAAAATTAGAGATGTGTTTCCGGAGTAGCCGTATCCTACCACCTTCGATCTTTTGAGGAAATAAAGAAACATTCAAAGAGGTGTGTTTCAAGAGTAAGAATACTCTGTACTCTACCACCTTAAATCTTTGAGGTACACAAGATTAAACATTGATAAAATCCTAGAAATCTAAGGTGTGTCTCAAGAGTGAGAATACTCCGTACTCTACCACCATCTATTCTAGGGTTCACAAAGTTAAGTTTACATTAACCGGACTCCATTTTCGCTTGATTCCCCTTCCTTGCGACCAATCTATCTTAACTCCTACTGGATCTTGTATTGGGATATATGACTGCAGCTTATCCAGTAGTTCATCGATAGTAGGAGCAGAAATAAGGATCCTTCTAGCAAATGGAGAGATGAATCCCTGTTCCACAGCATAATCAAGAAATGTTAACAAATCATCAAAGAAATTGTTAATATTTAAAAGCCCAATAGGCTTAGTATGGAGATCTAGTTGAGCCCATGAGGTAATATTAAAGATTTCTTCTAAAGTACCAAAACCTCCTGGCAGGGCTATAAAGGCATCAGAACCATATAACATACAAGTTATGCGTTCATAGATAGATAAGGTTTGTACTTCATGCCCTCGTGTTTTTCCTGCAATATCTACCAAAGGAACGGGTATAATACCGATCACTTTTGCTCGCTATGTGAGAGCAGATTGGGAAACACAACCCATCAAACCACTACTACCACCCCCATACACGAGAGTGATACCTTTCTCCCCCAATTTCTTTCCAAGATCTACTGCTGTTTCTAGATACCCAAAACCTTTCCCCACTTTTGATCCACAAAATACACAGATAGTTTTGATCTGTCGAAGTTTTGGTCCTTCCATTTTTGAAAGTAAAGAAGGGAAAACTTACGAGAAAATGTTATTTTGGGAGGCATGAACTATGAAAGATGTTTGGCTATTTAAAACCGAAAAACTTCACTATTTTCGCTCGTCTTTTGAAAAAGTGAAGATTTACTTTTGACAAAATCACCCTACTCACCTTTCTTTTATTTAATATTTTTAACCAGCCTTTATCAAAACTCGTGAAAGGAAACAGAAAAATATTTTATATGTGCATATATATCAAATGATTTACCTTGTATCAATGCTAATTAGCCAAAACCTCATTGTGTAAAACAGACTGGCAAATAGGATCTTTCAATATTATATTTTTGAGACTATAACGGTTTTTATCCTTGTTAAATTGAGCATATAAGGAAAGGAGTTCACGTTGCACATACCCACTTGGGTGCGTCTCAAGAGTCAATCGAATATCATCCAAAGACTCCTTACTCAGTCCACCCTTAATGTAATCGATTTTATCATCTCGATTTCTAGAAGAATATCCTACTGATTTGCAATGAGTGTCACATGTCCAACGATCACATTTGTAACAACCGTTCAGTATTTTTGCTCTTCGTTTCTTTGCAAAAGTACTTTTGCCTAAACCAGGCATGTGTTTAGGAAATGTCAATGGCAATTCACCAGCTAATCGAACTTTTGCTTCGATCAACCAGGGAACATCTTCGGGATGCCATGATCCATCAGCAACCTCAATCTTTCGAGCCTAATTCGATAAATTTTTCTCAAATCATTTACTGGAAGATTGGAATAATATTTGCGAATATTTGAAAGTATGATATCCATTTTTTATGGATCTAACATTCTTCCCAAAACAATCTATTTAAAGGCATAAAGGAGCTGAGTGGATCCATGTGATATTGACTCCAGCAAGAAAGCATGGAATAGAATAATGAAAAGTGGGAACAAGAGTTAATGCGCCGTTAACTTTCTCAATAAAGGAAGATTTGATGATAAGATTTGAGATATGGAATATTTTCTTGGATTTTGGTACTGATATTTTTTTCGGTATAATAATAGTAATCAAGGTATAGTGAGATAATACGGGAATACGTAAAAGTGAAATGAAGATCGTATTGAATCAGAGTTCATTCATATGTACAAGTAAAAGAAATACCTTGCAGGAAATGTTGTGACATTTGAGTGAAGAATCTTAGTTATTTGGAGCTAATTGTTAATTTATAATGAATTTTGCAGTACGTTTCGGTTACAAATATTGGAAAAGATAAGCTGATGATATTATGTTGATTAGCGAATAATATGTTATTGGGTATACTACATTGAGAGAATATTCAGGTAATTTCTATTGTTTTAATTAGTTCGGGTTATTTGGTGATAAGAAGTTTTAGAGATGACAAATTATTATGGTTTGATATGTTTTTAAAGAAATAGTAAAGATTTATTGAAATTTGGTGAGAATTTTTCATGGATTTTTGTAACGGGCTTACAGAGATTAGTGAAGAGACGTGATGTCATTTGGGTTATTGAATAATGACTTAAGTAGTCAGCAAATATTTCTTTATACATAGTTTAGAGGCTATGTTGAGGGCTTGCATTTTAAACCTTTATGATAGCTAGGAAAACCATTTACCGTTTGTTGAATTTATATGTGACAATAGTTTCCATGCTACTGTTGGCATGACACAATATGAAGCTATTTATGACAGCAGATCACCTATTCATTGAGATAAAGTTGGTGAAAGAGAATTATTAGGTCCAGAATTAATTGAAAAGACTGTAGAGGCTATCGAGAAAATAAGACTGCGGATTAAAGCCGCTCAAGACAGACAGAAAAGCTAAGCCGACCGAAGGAGAAAAGATTTAGAGTTTGAGGTTGGAGAGAAAGTGTTCTTAAAGATAGCCCCTATGAAGGGTGTTGTTAGGTTCGGCAAGAGAGGAAAATTAAGATATCGTTTTATCGGACTATTTGAAATATTGGAGAAAGTGGGAAATGTGACTTATCGCTTGGCATTGCCACCCGAACTCTCGACTGTGCACAATGTCTTTTACATTTCTTTATTGAGAAAATACGTTCACAAACTCAGTCACGTAGTGAACTTTCAGTCAATTACGATTCAGAAGAATCTATCTTATGAGGAGACACCTATGTCCATTATTGATAGAAAAGTCAACGTCTTAAGAAATTTCACTAGTCAAAGTCCAGTGGGGTAGACATGGTAGCGATGAGGCTACCTGAGAGAAAGAAGAAGAAATTCTGGCTAAATATCCAGATATTATAGATCAAGTAAGTTTAAATTTTGAGGACGAAATTATTTTAAGTGGGGAAGTTTGTAGCGACCAAGAAATTTCAAGTTTAAAAAAAAAAATTTATTTTATAAAATTTGTCGTTACAACTCTCCAATTTTAAAAGATCATTATTTAAGAACTATCGCACTCGTCTACCCATTTACAAGTGAAATTAAATTTATTTTTAATCCGAGTCCAATTCCAAATTTATTAAAAATATCTCAATTTTCCTTATTAAATTATTTTAAGTCCAAATACGAAATTCAATTTTTATCTCAAAAAAAAATTTATTATTCTCAAATATATTTTTCAGTCCAAAATTTATCAATTTTAATTCCATTACCTAATCAAAGTTAGTCTAATTTTTAGTTAATTATCCTAAACTAATCCTACCTAATTTCAATCCCCACGTTTTTTTCTTCTTCTTCTTTTCCACCAATTCATCATCATTATGTTTCAAAAATATAATGATTCATTACACCATTTTTCCACTTCATTCTCCACCACTAAGCATCTCCAACTAATACAAAGAATAAAGTTCCTATATCAACACTTTACACCACTTTCCACTCCATTCCAACCTAATTTCTCCAATAATCCATTTCTTTTCTTTTTCTTTTCCCATCACTTTATCATTTTAAATTCTCTCCACCCACACCAACTCCAAATTGTCCCCCCAATTCTTGCTATAAATAGAGCATGATTTGGAGAGGAAAAATGCACCAAGACAAGAGAGAGAAATATAGAGAGAGAAAAAAAATAGTAGAGAGAAATTTGTGAGTAGAGAGAAAAATAGAGAGAAATATTTGTTTTCTTGTGAGTATTTTTAAAATCTATTATTTCAGCCCTATAGTTTAATATTCGTTTTGAGTTTCAACTCAACTTTCAAAAGCATTCATTTTAGTCCCTCAACTTTCAAAAGTATTCATTTTCAAAAATATTCATTTTAGTCCCTCAACTTTCAAAAGTATTCATTTTAGTCCCTCAACTTTCAAAGTATTCATTTTAGTCCCTCAACTTTCAAAGTATTCATGTTAGTTTCCCAACTTTCAAATCAGTTTTAAAGTATTAAATTGGACTTATTATTTTAAGTTATGCTAGACGAGGCGTAAGGAGATTTGAAAGATTGAAGTCATTCCCGCTCAACCACAGTCGTTAAGTTTAAGGTAGACTCGCCCCCACTAATTGATTTATATTATAATTGCATGTGTTATGTGGATTTACATGATTATATGCTTAATTGCATAAGATAAGAGTATCTCTTATGAGATAAGACAAGAGGATCTCTTATGAGATCAGAAGAGAAATTTATGTTATGCATGTCATAACTTATATGCGTTAGCGCATAAGAGAAGAGTATGTTCATTTGCATTCACTATGTGATGCCTATGATTAAGAAGAGAACGTCATTGTTTTATTTGCATAATTACGTGTTCAATTATCTTGTAAATTAATTATTGGCGATGAGTCTACTGAGTATTTCTTTTGAAATGTTCACTCCGTTTTTAACAACATTTGCAGAGATCGGAAGCGGTGGCGAATGATGGGCAATGATGGCAAACATTTATTTTTAAATTATTTTGAAAGTTGAGATTTTTGGAACTTGTTTATTTATCTGAGTTTTGAATTTTATGTAATGTTTCTCAAGTGAATTTATTGAAATGTGAGTTCCGTTGAAATTTTTCAAATGAATGTGATGTTTGGATTTTCTTAAAATTCATTTGTTTCCGCAATATTTGTTAAATATATATTTTAAAGAGAAACGAAGTAGCGTCCCAGGTTTCACGGAACTCGGGGCGTTACAGAAGGGCTCCTCATCATCTTCATCACCAAGATCTAAGGACGGAGATTTTTGTGGAGGACTCGGGGAATCTCGCTCTACTATTTTTACCCCTTGTCCTTGTCTAATGATTACTCCCATTGGCAGGTCTTCCTCTTGTACTTCCTCTAGCACCTCCTCCAAGATGATTTACCATTTACTCGGCCTCGCCACGGTGACTCCATTGACCTCTGGAGTTTTTCTTTTCTCTCCACCAGCGGCCTCAACGACGATCGTTTCACCCCCTGAAACCACGACCTCAGTCCTTCCTTCCTCAGCCCGCGCAGCTCGTAAATCCCTCATTGATTATTTCCTTTTCTCTGCATATACAGAAATTAAGGGCCAAGCCATGAAATAGGAGCTATGAAATTCAAGTCAGAATTCAGAACTACTTACTTTTCTCTTTTCTGAGGGGAACGAACTCTGGATTCTCAGAGAGGATTTTCGCCTTATATAACTTATCGTCCGTTAGCAGATTTCGACACTCTCTCCACCAATCAGCATTCTCACGGGCTTTCCTCGCGCTTTGGATAGACTCCCGAGTGTGGTTAAACCTCTCGTAGTCTGCATAGCAAAAAAGTTTAATAAAGTTAAAACTGTGGACAAAAATTAAGGTCAAAAGAATAGGACTTCTGGAGTTGGATCATCTTTGACGTACTGCCAATCGCCAGACACCCAAAACCAATTGATCTTCTAGTCCTTAACGGACTCCGGAAGACCCTTTATCAAACTCCCTCCCTATTTTGGATGAACATTGGCATAGTAAAACCTATAGTTCTTACCATCGTGTTTAAACCTGTACATGGAGTGGAACTCCTCTACACTCAACTCTCCAAAACCCAATTCATCCCACAGTACTATCATCCCTAGTAAAATCCTCCAACCAATGGGGGTAAGCTGAAATGAAGCTATTCTCCAGGAACTAAGAAACTTCCTTATTATTGGAGAAAATGGAAGCCTCAGACTAGCATCTAACATATCTTTATTGACCACTATATAGCCTACGGGTAGATCACATGACCTATCATCCGAAAGAGGAACCCCCAATTTTATCTCTTCCGGAATCCTATATTCCTTCCTCAAAAAATTCAAGTCTTTTTCCGTAACCACGGTAATGTACCTTTTTTTATCCCACTCCTGTCTATCCCTCATAATGGCCCTCATCCCTTCGGATGCAAAAGGTGGCCTAGAGTCCCCAGTCTCACGCGAAGCCAAAGTGACATCCTCGCCTGAAGTAGGGAGCCAAACATTCCCTTTGACTTGAAACATGGAAAGAGGCGTGATTTGATGGTTAATTATTGTCTAGAAGAAATCAAAAGCGTGTTGAAGAAGTAATACAAAAAAGCTGTCGAAGGGAGGTGAAAAGGTAGAAGGTCTGCACTGAATATATTCAGCACAAGACCTTGGGGGACAATTATTGATATAAAGAAAAATCCGTAAAGGCCCAACCCATTATATCTAGTGAACACAGCTTCAGCTCTTGAAGATAGGCTCTTAAATAAAATGGGCTTGGCCCATTTTATGTCTTCCAGTTTTGGGACAAAGGTCCGTCCGACCTCTGTCCTAAAAATATTGTCCATGGTTTTATATCCTCAAGGTCGGAAATATGTCGACCTCAGTAGCATACAGACCAAATGGAACTCCATTCAGTGCAGAAAATACCTACCTCAATGCAAGTGGATTACCTAGGGTGGCATGAGTCTGACAAATTGCCTTTCGCAAGTCGCCTATTGTGTAAATTGCAGAGAATGTTATCACAAAGAGCCCAACATCACGTGGGTTATGCCTAAATTCCAAGAAATCGGCACCATTTGTATTAATTATGATGAAAATTGTATTATTTATTTATTCTGCTATAGTAAACCCTAAGTTTTTGTCTCTAAATGAAAGGGTTTACGCAATTGTAATGCATGCATAAATTTTGGGAATAAAAATGTTGTCAAAATAGTTCCAACTTAAAGACTTTTTCTTATATTTCTATAACTTCGAATCCTCTATCAGACAACTCCAAAAAATTTCAATATAAGTTGACAAAAGAATTGTCACGTGTCAACGTCAATTTTTGACGTCAACAACTTCATTAAATATTTTTTCACCACCCAATGAATGTGTGACATGTCACAATGTCAATTAAAAATGTTCCAAAAAATTGTCTCCCTGGAATTACTCTTGTATCAAATTTTATTATTATTATTATTATTATTATTATTATTATATCACTTTAGTAACATGGATTCGAGTGTCATTAATTAAAGGGAACACGTAACAAGAATATCAAAAATGGGAAAAATACTTCGTAATTATGTAAAACAATTTTTCTTTTCTTTTCTTTTTTCTTTGATTATTAAATTCATTTATATAAGTATGAATTATATTAATTTAAATATTAATCCACATTAGTGACGTGGATCCTAGTGTCATTAATTAAAGAAAAAAATAAAAAAGGAAGGTCAATATTTTTATAATCTTTTTGTCATTGATTATTAATATCGTTTACACATGTTTGTATCAAATTTGATTACCTTAGTTACATGGATTCGAATGTCATTAAATAAAGGGATCATAAAATAGAATAATGTTGCGACACGTACAGATATGCAGTGAGACATCTGTATAATATCAAAAATGGGAAAAATACTTCGCCCTTTTTTGGCCCCCCTATTATAATTTAACACATTTTTCTCTCTCTGCATCCCATTCACATGCGCCCATATATTTTTCTTTCTTATTTTTTAACTGCACATTCTTCAAAAAATCATTATTCTAAAATACATTTTCTCCAAAATTCTCAATTTAATGGGATAGACAAGGGCTTCGTAATGATGTAAAACAACTTTTAGGTTTATATCTAAAATAAAAATGCTAGAAGCACCTCGGGGCTTACCTCTAAGGTGACCCCCTCCTCACATGGAGGGGGTGGAGCCCACTTGTCGTCTAGCATGATTATCTAAAATTTAGTATCCCAAAAAGTAATGTTGAATCTTATGTAATAAATAAATAAATAAAATGTAATGTTGAATTCTTCGTTAATAAAGGGAAATTTAAAAGGAATGTCAATATTTTTATTATCTTTTGATGTTGATACATCTTTGATTATTGAACTCATTTATATTTATATATGTTTGAATTATATTTAAATATTAATCCACAATAAGGACGTGGATCCCAGTTTCATTAATTAAAGAGAACGGTAAAATAAAAATAAAATAACAAAACCATTCATCAAAATCACACTACTCAAAATGGTAAAAATTAGAATACTTTTGGGCCGACACAAAAATATGGAAGGGAAATTTTAAGAGGAAATTACTCAGGGACATGTTTTTCAACTTAACAATTCAAAATTAAGATTTCCAAGTTATTCATACATAAATCAGGTCACTTTTAAATTGTCCCACACACCCCCACACTAATTTCATTTTCAACCCTAATCATCGATTGGTTGGAATAAACCTTCTCCACAACCACACTAGTCACTCCAACCGTAGACTCACAAGCTCTATCGCCGCCAAGCTCCGGTATTAACCATATCATCCGGCATTACTCTTCCCTGCCCCTCACCTCTGGCAACCCCTCCGCTCCTACTCTTCTCCACAAAGTCTTCAGCCGCAGCCACACGATGATGCAGTGAGATCACAATTTGCAGCCGCACAAAGTTGCTGAGACACCACAGCCGTAAGAAGACGTGAGCAGCAGGTTGTTACGACATTGTAGCTGCGCGACAATGCGGGTCATCTGAATCTGTTTTTCTCATCATCGGAAACTGTCTTTTTCATTTTTTGTTTTGGTATGGTTGTTGTGTTGTGTACGAATTGTGGTGGTTGTGTTGTATGCGGTTGGTGGTGGTGATGCATTTCCAGTATGGTGGCTGCGGCGGCAGTGTGGTATTCGTGGTTGGTGTTGTGGATGCCATATAGGTGGTGGTACGATGAAGGTTGAAGTGTCGCAGACGATTTTTGTTGGTGGCAATGTCTTTGTGTGGTAGTGTAGTTGGTGAGATGTACCGGTGGTGGTGGCGGTGGTGGGCTGCGACGGCGGCAATGGTTGTGGAGTGTGGTTGGGTTGGGGTAGGGTAGGGTAGGATAGGATAGGATAGGGTAGGGTAGGGTGGAGTGGTTAACTTGTTTGTGACCAAGGAGAAGTGGTTGTGACTATTAAATGAATAAGTTCTGACCTAAAAAATTTAATTATGACTCGACATTTGTTAAGTTGTGGTCAATTAACTTTAAATTTATGACTAATTACAGATGATTGTGACTGTTCAATAGATAAGTTGTGACCTAAAAAAATAAGATTGCGATAAAATTTAAGACCGTGACTCGTAATTTGTTAAGTTGTGACCAATTAATTTGAAATTGTGACCGCGAAATAAGTTGTAACTTATAAAATTTATATTTGTGACCACATAAAATCGAAATCTACGATCGATAAATAAGTTGTGACTTAAGAATTTGAAAATTGTGACAAAAAAAATTAGTCGTGATCGAAATTTTCATAATTTGTGATCGAGAAAAATGTTGTGACCAATAAAATTTGTGTCTTGTGACTTATACATGATTTGTGACCTACAAGTTTTTAATTTGTGATAAAAAAAATGTTGTGACCAAATAATTTTACAATTTGTGATCGAGAAATTAGTTGGATCCATAAATTTTGTGATTTGTGAACGGAAAATAAATTGTGACCTAAAATATTTGTGATTTGTGACCAAATAATAATTTCTAACCAATTGATTTGATGATTTTTTATCGAAAATAAGTTGTGACCTATAAATTTGTTATTTGTGACCGGGACTTAAGTTTTGACCAAATTATTTTATAATTTGTAACCGAGAAATCTCATAATTTGTGACCTATAAAATTGGTGATTTGTGACCATAAATTATATAATTGTGACCTTAACCTATTTAATTTCTTATTTAATTAATAAAATACATTCAATTATATACTTTTCAAAAAAAAAATTATTTTTGTAATAATTCCATAGGTTTCTTAATTTTGAAAATGTATTTTTTAACTACCTTACTTATGTATTCTTCCCAAATTTTAGTTTTACTATATCCAATCTAAATTTTTTTCAAAAGATAAGAGAAAAATTCTTGTGCTTTGTAATTTGACAGATCTCTAGTGATTAAATGAGACAAAAAGGAAATGGGAGAGAGGAGAGAGGGGCCAGGGGAGAGAGAGATAATGGAGAGAGAAGATATGGTTTGGATTGAGAGATTTGACAGAGGAAAGAGAAATCAATAATTTACCTTAGTTTTCTAATTACTTTGAAAAGTCGGTATTTTTCTAAACTAGGTGGAAGAAACTGGTGTGGGGTCTAATTAATATTAAACAGTCCTCGCAGACACATGGGGCTTCTTCTTTTCCTTCTGCCAATCTGTCGAAAATGCATTTGACTTAAACTCATTATTAGCACTTGAGCTTTTTTTGAAGTATCAAATTGCTTTGTTTTTTAACTTGCAAATTTCTTAATTCTTTCTAGAGGAAATTACTGGAAGTCGTGCTTTTTAAGAACCAAAATAAAATATAAGATCGCACATAAAAACTTCACATCTCAGTTTATAAATAGAAAATAATTAATTAATAATTATGTTTTAATATTTTAAAATACAGAAAACAATTTCATACCCTAATCAAATTCTCTCTCTTCTATATTTCATCCACTCCTTCCCAATCCCACCCAACACCACTACATCCGCCCTTTCCAGGCGCTACCATCATCGATGAGCGGCCGTAGCACAATCGGTTGAGCATCAGGAACACCCTAATCAGATTCTTTATCAATCTCACCTCTACAGGACAACATCCGTCCCTTCCTCGGTGGGACCATCATCGGTGCAAGCAGCACCTTCGGTTGAACATCGAGCACAATGGTGATGGTGGTGCTAGCTAGATCGTTACTGCCTCGTCTATTACATGGTGGTGAACTCACATCTACTACTTCTAATGCGTGGTGGCGAGCTTGCTCCTACAACCACTTGCGCGCATAGGACTTCTAGCAACGTGGTGGCTCTGTGATGGTGGGGTTGTGATGATGGATCTGTGGTGATGGCATTGGATTGATGGATATGGGGTGCAAGCGGGCGCAGTGGGTGGGGTGCCGATAGCATGCGATTGTTGGAGGTGGAAGTGGTTACTGTAGTTGAATCTGACTCCAACATCTCTCATGAAGCAAACAGTGTGAATCTAACTCAAACATTGCTCTGTTTGAATTTGAAGTATGCTCAAGTCATATGTTGATAATTCGGGTCACATGTTGGCTATTTTATCAAGTTACATGTTTGATGATTATCTGAGGTCACATATTCAAAATTCTACATCACATGTTGAAGAATGATGAGGCACTGTTTGATATGCCTAATGTGCTACTGGAAATGGCGAAAGGAGTTTTTCTAAGCCCACCAAGAATCCTGTTAAATGACTCACTGTGGAGTTTAAATAAGGAAAATCTATGGAGTTGCTTTCAACATCCATTTTAGTATTTATTTTGGCTATCTAATTTGAACAAGGTCTTCTTCCTTTTATTTGATTGACTCAAGTCACAAGTTGACGATAGTCTTAGGTCATAATGTGATGATGAGGTCATATGGTGATGATGAGGTAACGTAGTGATGATGGAAATTGTGATGGTGCTTAGGAGGGTTCGTTGGAGATGGTGGTGGCGTCGAAATCTTAGGACATGGTGGCCGGTTAGTTTTGGATGCATCGGGGGTGGAGTTTGGGGTACGTTTGAATTTTTGCATATGTCGATGGCATCAGAGGCTTCGTCAAAGATGGTGGTAGCACGTTGGAGTTTCAGAACATGGTGGCCGGTCAGTTTTGGATGCACCGTTGGTTGGTGGTGGGGTGGTTTTGAGGTTCTGAAGAGATTTGTGCGTGTGTGTGCGTGTGTGTGTGTGTGTGTGTGTGTGTGTACGATTGATGCTGCAAGAATTATGGAATTTGAAGTCAAACCATTCAAGTTAGAAACTGATTACCTCGTTATACTTCAGAAGTAGCACATCAAGATATTTATATTGTAAATTTGTGGTACTTTTTCTATTAATTAGATATTGTCTTTTAAGTAAAATTTCAGTGTTATATTTATGTATTTGAAGTCTGGATTATACTTACTTTTTTCTTGAGCAAAAAAACTTTCGGGGGACTCTGCCTCCTCCCTCTCCACCCTCAATATTTTTCTAGTCCACTAAGTTTAAATCTCCTAGCTTCGCCCCTAGTGGAGATGGAATACAATTGGGGATTGTTGGCTTTACAAGTGATGGTACGATGATCTCATCGATTCTTTTAGTAGACAATTGAATTTGAGCTCGATAATTTGACAATGATTGTTGAATTTTATGACGTGATAAGATCACATCGAACTGTCAGTTAAAAGATAGGAGTTGAGGATTTGTCAATATTCAGAAAAATGACATTTTCGTTATTTTACCTAAGGGTTACATGTAAGACCAATAAGAGGATATAGTTATTGATAATATTTTAGTAATTTCAATTAGGCTAAGAGTGCAATCTAGTCCATACTCTCGGTAAACTCTCGAGTCCCATCCCTCAGAAGCAAGTGAATTAGCAACCTGATTACCCTCACAATAAATGTGAGAGATAGTGTCTCTGTCTAGATAAAGAATATCCCTGATCTGTCTAAAAATTCCCTGAATCTACCAAGGCCCGTTCGTCATGGTGATGCAATGAATGGCCACTATAGAGTCAAACTCAATCCAAGTAGAAGTTACCCAGTCTGCGAGCAAGAATTATCCCCTCAAGGATAGCGCGCAGCTCTGCCTCTAATATAAGGCAGTCTTTATAGAAAGCTGAGAATGTCCTGATACACTACTCATCATAATCCTTGATGATACCCCCTCCACTAGCAGAGCCATCCTTAACGCAACCATCAGTGTTAAGCTTGTACGCTCCCACTGATGAAACGCGCCAAAGAACCAAAATGGGGGGTGGAAGGGTAGAAATAGCAAGAGTAATATTAAATAGTAGGGCAGTAGCAGTATCCCCACACCAATGTTGTTGTCTGATGAGCCACCCAATGTGAAGGAATGAAATCATCCGATACACCCTCCAAATAATCCTCCGAGGCTCCATCCGAATGTCCCCGTGTTTCGCGCATTCCTCTCTGTCCATAGGAACCAAAGAATCAAAAAAGGAATGATGGTGTGAATATGGCCCAAATGAACGTAGCATCCAGAGTATCTCCAACCCTGGAATCTCTTCCTGATATCCTCACCCAGAGTCGTGGAAACATAAAACTGTTTTTCTAAGTCTATAAGGCCTAGAGACGAGATACACACTAAAGTGTGAAGTGTGTGTTTTCTCCATACATAAAAAATCCTAATCCTGGTGTAACTTAGATCTAGATAGCCGACCACGCACTTGCATAAATCACAAACGTTATAATTCACGACTTATTTATCGATCACAAATTACAATTGGTCACAAGACTCACAACTTCATTCTTAAACACAACTCATTTTTTTGTTGCCAATTATCGATTTAACTGGTCACAATCTATTTTTCGATCACAAACTACAAACTTATAGGTCACAATTTAATTTTCGATCGCAAATCTCGAATTTTGTAAGTCAGGCTTATTTAACGATTACAAATTATGAATAATCAGTAACACATATTTTTTGGGGTCACAGATCATTTTATAGGTTATGATGCATTTGTTGGTCACAAATTCTAAAAATTATGGTCACTATTTATTTCTCAGTCACAGTTTACAAATTTCTTAGGTAACGACTTTTTTCTTGATCTCAAATCTTGAATTTTGTAGGTCACAACATTTTCTCAGTCACAAATCTCGAGTTAATTGGTCACAACTTGACAAGTTTGAGCCACAATTTATTAATTGATTACAAATCATAAATTTCATAGGTCATAATTTTTTTTCTCAAGCACAAATATAAGTCACGATTATATATTTAGTCACAATCAGGATAATTGGTAACAAATAATATAGAGAAAACACCACCCTTAACCCCACTCCACCGTCGCCACCACCTCCACCTTGGCCAATACCACCATCGCCAATGACCAGTGCCAACACCCCCATCGACCACCTCTGTCACCACCACCACCACCACCCAGGCCAACATCACCGCCACCACCACCACTACCAACCACCTCTCTACCTCATAGTCACCTCTAGATCCAAAACCCATCGTCGGAAAAGCTTCTTCGCACCACCACCTGCCTCCTCCTCCGCACTACCGTGTAGCGCCGAGCACAACTCGACCACAATCTATATCTCCATCAACACACCACCGCCTCCAAAATGTACCACTCACAGATCCACCTCCAATCGCACCACCATCCATAGCAACCCAACTATAGCTCCACCATCTATATCTCTACCACCGCACCTCTGATAAACGCATTTTATACTTATTCGTACATCTTAATTAGGATATTGTCTTTTGAGATTAAATTCTACTTGGTTCTGTTTTGTTTGTTTAATTTTCAGAAAATATTCCAATATTGTGGAAATGAGACAAGTTGTGGAAAATACAAGCATTTGGATGACTTTTGAAGCTAAATTGCACAAAGTGGAAAGCAAATATGGACAACTGGGAGTTGCAACGTGAACTTGAATTCAAGGAAGTAAAGAAGGAGATCATAATTGCAGATAATTGTGGATTTGAAGTAGAATTGAAGAGATTTAAAAGTATAGGGCTAAATTGTCAAAATCAGAAGATGAAGGACCAAGGTGAAATAAAAGAACAAGGACCTACACCTACTTATTCATGTAGAAAGATGGAAATGCACTTGGTATTTTTAACCACGCGGCCACGCCTACCCACTTGGTGACCACTCGTCTAGATATCAGTTTAACAGAATTTTAAGTAGTGGCCTGCATGGTCACCAGATACTCTACCACGCGAGCTCATGGTGAAAAAGCGGCCCAAATAGATAAAGCCCATGTGTGATTTTCCTATTTTCTGCCCTAGTTTTAATAGAGTTTATAGAGGGCCTTTTAGGGTGGACTTCTTTCCCAACTTTCATTGGACAAAAAGAGGTCTTTGAGGAGTGATTGAAGGGAGATCGAAACAAGGAGAGAAGAATGTAATTGTGAAGATCAACAAGGCAAAATCGACTATTGGTGCAACATTCCTTTTTACTTTGTTTTATTGACAACTTCAGTATGCATTATTACTACATTTTCTTTGTTCTTTATTATTTTGTGATGAACAACTAAGTTATTAGTTGGGATAAATGATGGATCCTAGTTAATTATTGTTAATTTCAGATTCCAAGTTTTGCAACATTGTTGAATGTGTTAATTTTATTTTGTGTTTAATGCTTGAATAACTTGATCACTTATTCATAGATTTTAAGAGATGTTTTCATAATCTGAGAGGTGTGTTAACAACCTAGATTAAGGAATAAATTTGGTAAAATAATAAACGATAGAGATATACGTTTATTGGTATTATGATCATTAAATGAATTCTTGAATTTCATGCACCTGGTTATTATGACTTGCTGAATGAATTACACGGTTGATTGAATTAGGTAGATTTGATTTAAACTCGAGAGAGGAATTTCATATGCATTAGTGAATTCAATCGAGCACATGAATAGGAAGAAAACATAGGTGAATGGAATTAATGGTAATAACTATGGTGAAACCGTATGTCCCAACATATTTATTTTATCATCACTTAAGAAAACCAAAAGTTGAAGTCTTTTAGTTCAATCTCGTAGATAATTTAGTTTACAATTTATGTCAATTCAAAAAGATCACAATTCAATTGTTCAAATAGAGTTAAGAATTAAGAATTTCAATACTTAATTACAAACTCTGTGGGACGATAACTCGGACTCACAAGGTCCACTTTATTCCTTTGATACGATATCGTACACTTGCGATTTATCACAACAACCCCAATCTCGAAAATATACCATCCACCGATCCATCTCTAGATGCACGAAAAACCATTGCACCACCACTGTGGCACAAATAACCAACACCACAAACAATCGCATCAACACCACCACTACCAGTCTTGGGTCACCACCACCGCAACAAATCACTGCATCCAAAAACACACAAAAAAACCAAACAACAATACACATTTGTATAGACAATCATCATTCCATAGAGGCAGTGTCACAGTGACAAAGATTGCATCTACAATTACATAGATCTACGTGCTCAGGTGTAGCTATACAGACCTTCGAGTTGGAGGCGACGTCACGCTGGAAGCTCTACTGCTAGTGCTGCTGAGTTGGTAGGTTGGAGAAGAGATAAACAAGAGTGCCTTGTTCCCGTTTCTGGAGAATGTGTTTGAATTAGGTTTCAATTGGATGGGGGTAGGTGCTGGTAGGATGTGGGTAGATTAATCATAATTTAATAATGTTGTTATTTAATACTTAAAAGTTTATTATGGCCTGACTTTAGTATGAAGTTTGGAGTTAAAAATCAGAGTGTGGTGTAATTTCCACTAATTAAAATTAGGGCCAGATTTTGGTAAATTGAATATGGTTCTGAAATTGTAAAATTGGTCTATTTTGATTAATTGTAACGTAAGCTAAATTGTTTAATTGGGCCATTACAATGTGTGCTAAATTTTACAATGGGCTAGAGTATTTATTTGGATCACTACATATTGGACTTTGGCATTTGGGCTTAAAATTGGAGCTTTCGATTGGACACTTGCAAATGGGAATTAAAGAACGGGAAATTACACTAAAGACTCCAAAAAAATTACAGATTTTTAATAATAACCTAAAACTAACTAAAATGTTTAAACACCTTATTAAATATGTTCCAAACATCCCATTCTAAACTATGACCTCTCCTCCTCTTGCAACTTCACCCCTCTCCTCTTACTACCCTTCCCTCTTTTCCGACGTTCAAGGTCATAACTTGAGGTGTTGGGTTGTTCTACCCACACCTAGATTCAGCTTCGTCATCAAGTGTTTCAACTCAAGGTGCCCAAAATTGACACAGTTACTAGATTTGGGCGTTCTGAACTCACTTCTACTTGGATTTTTTGTTTTACCCACTGATCTTTCCACTTGGGCTCTCTTTAGATTTGGAGTTCCAGCATGGTATCCAAAGTTCTGGCTTGTTTCCTTGTGAAAATAAAGAATTACAATTATAATCTTAAAAATATCAAAAATTTAAATATCGTAAGTATTAGTACTAAAAACCTGGAATCCCCAAAACTCTATAAAGTCAGACCTGCATTGCCAGCTTGGTAAATTTATATACCCAAACTACAGAAGTCCCACCTTCATTACTGGCTTCAACAATGGGTAATTTTCTTGTTCAATCATATCATATTCTGTGACATGTATGTAAGTTTATGGTGTTTGGTGGATTCTCTAATTTTTTTTCATTAGTCTTTTTTCGGTGGTGCAAGATGAAAAAAATGATGAGTTGGATCGAGTTTTCTCCGACAAAGTGTGGTTTCTGCTATGAGCCAACGACTAAGTTAAAGTAGGTGGGAACCTATAATTGGTAGAATGGGGGTGGAGAGGGGGGGGTGGATGTCATCTCTTGTGAGTTTACATTTTACTTGAAGCCTATGCTGGACTATGTTTTGACAAAGGCCAGATTATGGATCTTTTTTTGTATGTTGTATGGATATTGAAAAAATGAAAAAGGACATTCAAGTAGAAAAAAGTAAAACATCGTCACTTTTTAGAAAGAAAAAGTTGATAAAAGTGACATTATGTCACCATTTTTGTGTACAGAAAAAATAGAGTTGTATCATTGCGTATAGATTTGAAATTGGGGAATATTTTAGTGCATGGGATGAATGAGGTGATCATTGATTTTGAGTTTGTGAACTTGTGTAATTTATTTAGTTGCAGTAGTCAATGATGGATATTGCAAAATTGAAAAAGTGACATTCAAATAGTAAAAAGTGATACCGAAACTTTTTATTTAAAAGAAAATGTGAGTTAAAAGAAAAAAAAAGTAATAAGTGACACATTTTGTCATTTTTTTAAAAAAGTGGTATTGTGTAATGTACCTATTAGTGTTTGTGGACTTGTATAATTTGTTAGTTTACTATCGATATTGCAAAAATTGAAAAGTGACGTTCAAGTTTTAAAAAAAAAAATGTGGCAAAGTGTGACTTTTTAGTTAAAAGAAAATGTAAAAAAGTGACATTGTAATTGTATATGGAAAAGGAAGAATGTGTAATGCATCTATTAGTGTTTGTGAGCTTGTGTAATTTGTTAGTCAGTGATTTATATTGGAAAAATTGACCTTCAAGCTAAAAAGTATCACTTTTTAGTTAAAAGAAAAAGTGATAAAAAGTTACATTATGTGGTTTTTTTAAGAAAAAAAGTGGCATTCACTTTTCTTTAAAAATGGCACGATTGTTCTAATATTTTGAATAAAATTAATAAGTCATGAATTTATTCCAATGTTTTAATTTATATTTGATTGAGAAAATAGCATACACGTCGCTTTTTTAAAAATTAGTGACATTGTGATACCTTTTTAAAAAGTGACAAATTATTAAAAAAGTAACAAAATCATTAAAAAAGTGACACTCAAAATGTACAAAGTATTTTTACTTCCTAAAAAATTCAAAAAAAAAATTTATTTTGTAAATGGTCAAAAAATAAGAGCATTTGTGTAAGTATCCCGTTAAAGAATTGGGCCGGCTTGAGGCTCGATAGGCTCTTTGATTAATTTTTAATTTTAAGTTTAGGTTTGGACCATAAATTATGCCCATGTTTTGTAGAGATTAAAATCAGATTTTGATTAAAGTTGATAAAATGCGTGGTTGAAAAGTTGCAGAACCTATAAAAATGTATGGTTAAAATTAATTGTTAACTTAGACTTAGATTTTAATTAGAATTTTTAGAGTTACCAAATAGGGGATATATATATATGTGGTCTTATTTATTTATTGTTTTAATTAAATTGTGTGTTGACGTTACTTTTTGTCGTACAGCTAGTCAACAAAAATATAAGGTATGACTTTAACTTTTCACGTTAGGATATCTTGATTTTGGGATTTTTGGTAAGTAACCAGGTCATATAACTGAATTATAGATAGTTTGTGAATTTATGAGAGATGGAGCTTCAAATCACCAACGAAGGTCTATGTATGTATGACCTAACATTCAGGTTTGCATGTGTATGATTTGGCATTCAGGTCTGCATTGTGTATGACCTGGCATTCAGGTCTACAAGCGTTTAGACCTGAGCATCATGTCTGCAAGTCCTTTGAAGTTAAAGGTTTTTCTTTGGATTAATAATTTTCTCTCTCACAAATGAACATAAAATCCCCCTATTTATAGGCAAAATGGGGGTAGACATATTTACATATTTGATCCTTCATCTAATAATCACACAATGGGGCAATCTCTAATAGTTATAGGCAATTTAACCCATATCTTCATATAATTATCATATTGACCCATTGAGTTTATCTTGAGTAGCCTTGATCCTTAGTTTGAAGTGGAACTTGACCAATAAGCTTGTTGACCACTGAATAGGTGACTCTTAAACTTGACCCAAATTTATGGGGTTCAACAAATGTCCCCCAAGGTCAGGACTTATGATCACCTTAAGTTTGGACCATGTTCAAATACCAACCCTTGCTTCGAGCCCATTCTGCTTCTTTTTCTTGAGTCGGTTTGGTAGTTCATATGTAGAACCGATTTCCAAGTCCGCTTATTAGACTAGAAACATAATTCAAGTTGACTGGAAGATGAAGGTGAAGGATTGAAGTTCACATAGGAGCCATTGTGTGTGACGAGCGTTCACCTTGAAACCATAATCAGTAAATTTCTATTGAATCTACTGTTCTTTAGTTGAACTAGGTAGTCGAAGTCTTCATTTCATTTATGGACTAGATTTGGGGGGCAGCTGAAGAGCCTAGGCGTTGAAATAATATCCAGCTGAAGAGTTGAAATAATTATCCGCTGATGACCTTGTGGGCGTGGTTATGTCCTATCTCAAGGGTAACGGTAATGAAGACCTGATGGACTTGATTTTGTCGTATCCCCTGGGTAATGGCGGTGAAGACCTCAAAGACTTGGTTCTCTCGTGTCCCTTGTGTAATAGTAATGAAGGCCTCAAGGGCTTGGTTCTCCCATGTCCCCCAAGGTTTTAATTCATCATGGGGATTTCACATAGTCGTGAGGGTGTATCTTGTCAATGAGGTCCACATCACCATGGAGGTTTCACCTCCTCGTCATGGAGGTTTCACCTCACCACGAATGTTTCACTTCGTCATGGTCAACTCCTAATCGTGGAGGTTTCACCTCACCATGGATGTTTCACCTCATCATGGTCACCTCCTCATCATGGAGGTTTCACCTCACCATGGAGGTTTCACCTTGTCATTGAGGTTCACTTCACCATGGAGGTTTTACCTTATCATGGTCGTCTCCTCGTCATGGATATTTCACCTCACCATGGAGGTTTCACCACATCATTGAGGTTCACTTCACCATTTAGGTTTTACCTCATTATTAAGGTTCAATTCATCATCGAGGTTTTACCTCATCGTGGTCACTTTCTTGTCATGGAGGTTTCAACTCACCATGGAGATTTTACCACATCATTGAGGTTCACTTCACCATGGAGGTTTTACCTCATCATGGTCACCTCCATGTCATGGAGATTTCAGCTCACCATGGAGGTTTCACCTCATCATTGAGGTTCACTTCATCATGGAGGTTTTACCTCATCATTGAGATTCACTTCTCCATGGAGGTTTCACCTCATCATTGAGGTTCACTTCACCATGGAGGTTTTACCTCATCATGGTCACCTCCTCGTTATGGAGGTTTCTCATCACCAAGGAGGTTTCACCTCATCATTGAGATTAACTTCACCATGGAGGTTTTACCTCATCATAGTCACCTCCTCGTCATGGAGGTTTCACCTCATCATTGAGGTTCACTTCACCATGGAGGTTCCACCTCATCATTTAGGTTTTACCTCATCATTGAGGTTCACTTCACCATGGAGGTTTTACCTCATCATGGTCACCTCCTTGCCATGGAGGTCTCACCTCACCATGGAGGTTTCAGCTCGATTTTTTGGTTCACACCTTATTTCCGAGGTTCCTCGGCATTGTGTCACCTCGGTTTTTTGGTTTTACACCTCGTTTGTGAGGTTCACCTCGATATTGTGTCACCTAGGTTTTTTAGTTTTATAATGATGAAGTCCTTTCATCGGAAGTCCTTGATGACCACATTATGTTGAGGGTATTTAAGGACCATCATCTGAGGTTTTTGATTGCCTTGCAAGGAGGTTTTTCCTCGCCTTTTAGATAGCTTGCCTTGTAATGTTGATGGTATCCTACCCTTGGGGTACTTACGGACCATCAACTAAGGTCTTTGATTGCCTCTTTGGGAGGTCTTCCTCATCTTTGAGATGGTTTGCCTTGTGATGTTGATGGTATCCTACCCTAGGGGTACTTACGGACCATCAACAAAGGTCTTTGGTTGCCTCTCTGGGAGGTCTTCCTCGTTTTTGAGATGACTTGCCTTGTGATGTTGATGGTATCCTACCCTTGGGGTACTTACAGACCATCAACTAAGGTCTTTGATTGCCTCTCTGGAAGGTCTTCCTCTTCTTTGAAACGATTTTCCTTGTGATGTTGATGGTATCCTGCCCTTCGGGTACTTACGAACCATCAACTAAGGTCTTTGATTGTTGCTTTAGGAGGTCTTCCTCGTCTTTAAGACGGTTTGCCTTGTGATGTTGATGGTATCCTGCAATTGGGATACTTACGGACCATCAACTAAAGTCTTTGATTGCCTCTCTAGGAGGTCTTCCTCATCTTTGAGATGGTTTGCCTTATGATGTTAATGGTTTCCTGTCCTTGGGGATACTTACGGACCATCAACTAAGGTATTTGATTACCTCTCTGGGAGGTCTTCCTCGTCTTTGAAACAGTTTTCCTTGTGATGTTGATGGTATCCTGCCCTTGGGGTACTTGTAGACCATCAACTAAGATCTTTGATTGCCTCTCTAGGAGGTCTTCCTTGTCTTTGAGATGGTTTGCCTTGTGATGTTGATAGTATCCTGCCTTGGGGTACTTACGGACCATCAAGTCTTTGATTTCCTCTCTAGGAGGTCTTCCTCATCTTTGAGACGGTATGCCTTTTGATGTTAATGGTATCCTACCCTTGTGGTACTTACGGACCATCAACTAAGGTCTTTGATTGCCTCCCTATGAGGTCTTCCTCATCTTTGAGATGGTTTGTCTTGTGATGTTGATGGTATCCCGCCCTTGGGATACTTACGGACCATCAACTAAGGTCTTTGATTGCCTCTCTGGGAGGTCTTCCTTATCTTTGAGACGGTTTACCTCGTTGACGTTGCCATGCCCTTGGGATGCTTATAGGTCATCAACGGAGGTCTTTGTGTTTGAATTGTTTTCTTGATGTCCCCATTCCATCCTGAATGGAACAATTCTTCAAGTTGAATTTCTTTTCATTCATAATTGTAGAGAGGCATTGATGGAAAATGTTTGCTTGAAACCTAACCAAACCAAGTTCAGCGTTGAAAACTTCAATTCGCTTTGTCTTCAAGTGAATGTCTCCTTTATTCTTCATGTACAGCTCTTTTATTATGGACTAGGAGCTGGTGATTCTTTTATCTCCAATGCAGTTTGACATATTATTCTATAATTTCTCCAAAATTCAGAACAAGCTACATCACGATTGATTCTAGGACCTCTTGCCATTGTAGATCTCGCTTCTCTCTGCATTATTTAGCCTCTAGGGGCTTCAACCATCCCCCAAATTCAAGTATAACTATCACTTGCACTTTTGATTTTATTAGGTGATCGAACTCACCATTAAAAGATGGTAAGGTGCGGTTCATTTGGGCTATGGGCTAAAGCACTTTTTATAGCTTGTAGATCTTCACTTATTGCACCATCTGAAGTTAGGAGGGGGAGCTTTTATCCGAGCTGAACCGTTCCGGCCTCATTGAAACAAACGAATGAACTGAGGAAACAAACTGAAATGATTGTACTGATTGCAGGCATGACTGGAATTTAACTTGAGTCAAACTGAATTGAAGTGATAGATTTTTGCTTGAAAAATGAAGGCTGGTTGCACAAGAACGGGCCCTCCTTCTAGCGCCATTTTGTTGACCTCACTTTTTGTTGTAAAGCTTGTCAGCAAAAATATAAGGTATGACTTTGACTTTTCACATTAAGATATCTTGATTTTGGGATTTTTTGCTAAGTGACCAGGTCATATAACTGAATTCTAGTTAGTACGTGAATTTATCCGAGGTGGAGTTTCAGATTACCAATGAAGGTGTGTATGTGTATAACTTGACATTCAGGTTTGCATGTTTATGATTTGGAAATAGGGTCTGCATTGTGTATGACCTGACATTCAAGTCTACAAGTGTTTGGACCTGAGCATCATGTCTGCAAGTCATTTGAAGTTAAAGGTTTTTCTTTGAATCAATAATTTTCTCTCTCTCAAATGAACATAAAATCCCCCTATTTATAGGCAAAATGGGGGGTAGACATATTTACATATTTGATCCTTCATCTAATAATTACACAATGGGGCAATCTCTAATAGTTATAGGCAATTTCACCCATATCTTCATATAATTATCATATTGACCCTTTGAATTTATCTTGAGTAGTCTTAATATTTAGTTTGACGTGGAACTTGACCAATAAGTTTGTTGACCACTGAATAGGCAACTCTTAACCTTGACCCGAATTTATGGGGTGCAACATTGTGTATGAATGTCATTAAATAACATGTCATGTAGATCGCATATACACTGTTCTAGGTACTATACTGGAACACATTAATTTATATTTGTGTGCAAACTTTTGAACCAAAGTAATAATTTGTGCATACCTCATGCTAATTTAATTAGTCTCGCATGAATATTCATCACAAATTCGCAATGAAATTGTCTCTCCCCTTTAATCAATCGGCTTGAAGTCGATTTTAAGGTTTAAAATTTAACTTATTGTACATTTATTTTTTAATTCAAATATACTGCATCCAATTTAAAAACAGGATGTTATGTCAAAAAGCACCTCTACATGCCGATGCTGCTATTGTAGTCGATATTCCACCCAAAAAACTCACTTTCATCATTGTCTACTAGCATTTCTGGCTGCCAGGTAAGGTTTGAGTATTTCAGGTTTGAGTTCGGGTTCGGACGTTCTGGGTTCATATTTGATTGGTGGTGATTTAATTGTGAAAATGGTGGCACGATAATTGTGAAATGAGCAAAAAAAATTCGAACTCTGCGGCTTTTTTTTTTTTTTTTTTTTTTGCGGTGCAGAATTACAATACAATATAATGATTTCAAACACAAAAATGCTACTTGTACATAGAGCATGATCAAGAGGATGACCAAAAAATGAGCTAGCAAGTTTTTGAATGTTGATTTTAAAGTTAATGTAATGTGTGAATTAATATTATTGTGTCAATCATGCAATATGTCAAACAAGTATGTCAAATTATGTGTATATGTAGCAGAATTGTTTCAAAGATGTTGATGCTTTAAAGGATGAAAATGGTGATGGTCGATATGGAATTTGATTGGAGATTGTGGGCTTCAGAAGTGATGGCGTGAAGCAAATGTGTAACACATTGTGTCGTAAGTGGTGGTATTGGCGACTGCGAAATTATACGGTGAAATGTGTATGTGTAACATATATGTTACATTATAATTTTAAAAAAAAATGTAAGAAATAATAAATTATAAAGTATTTTGAGAATTAAAAAAAAAAGATTTAAAAGTGCAAATGAAATTAGTAAAATTTTGTATTTACATTTTTGATATAGCTTAAAAGTTGAAAAAAATTTATCTAATAATTAATTTTAATCACAAATTTCTTGTAATTTACAAATTTTCATCATACATCTCATCAATTTTTATAAAAATCTAATTTTAGCTACACCAACAAACAGGTGCTTAATATACTAGTTGTTGACCACAAAATCCGGCTGGACCTTGGACCAACACGTCTCAGCTCCTCCCTCTTGAACACGTGGATCTCCTGCGCACTAGGACAAACAATCAGCCTGCAAAGGGGGCCGAGGTGGCTCCCTTTTGCACTCCGATGCCTAAGTCAATACTCATTTTAGGCGAATATATATATTGGGTGCGGGAAATATAAGTGTGTAAAAGAGAGAAAAGGGAGTGAGAGAAATATATATAGTTAAAAATGAGAAATTGCTAACCCCCTTTCTAGGCGGCAGGAGTGCTGTATTTATAGGGGAGATCTTTGTCTCGGATCATGACACGTGGCGTGCTTTACACTTGTCTTCATCCTAGCCCTTGGACGTGACTACCTTGCTTTTTGACTGTAATCATTGCTACATCTCGTAGGGGATGGGCGCCGTCACATCTTGGTAAAGGCAGTGTCCCATCACTGACTCCATCTCTCTTCTGGTCAACGCCATAAAGCGCCCCGACTGAGTATAAAGCACAATGGCTAGGCGTTAACCAGGTCGGCTAAAGAGGTTTGCTTGATGTACCACCTCGGCATTCGTCCCAGGTGATATTTTAGGCCTTTATCCGTGGGTCAAGGTCCATTGGGCCTCTATTGGACCCTTGCTGGTGGATCACTGTACCTTCCTTTGGGCCTGGAGTCAACACTAGTCCCTCAAATCCGAAGCGATCATTCATGGACATGTAGGATTTGTTGTACGCCCAAGGTACTAGCTTTGTTATGGTGGCTTTTGTATGATGTCGCAGACCTAGTGCCTAGGATGATCTTCCTTATCGAAGGTTTGGATTTGGTGTGATGTCGACCTCCTGCTTCAGCTTTCTCTCCTGAGTGAAGGTTTAGGACGCACCGTCGCGTATCTTAGGCGGCCTATTTAATGAAAAAGGGGGGCTATTGTCTTGGGTTCCCAAGAAATATATAAAAGGTGATGGGAGTAGCGTTATGCAGCGCGTGGTACTCACTGTGGTAGCTGAACGGTTTCGCCCCTCCATTTGACGGCTGGCGTTTTGATTATTCCATTTCCCAAGAAGCATGGGTTAACCAAGTTAATCATACGGCTCACAAAAACCAAGAAATCCAGGTCATTGGGGTCTCTATAAATTCCCCGTCATTTCATTATTTTCCCTTTTACCATTTTCTTAGAATCTTTGCAGTAATACTTTCACGAAAGCTTGCGCCGTTTTTCTCTTCCTTGCGAGTTTCATGTCTTTTCTTCAAGGGTTTCCTACCCAGCATCCGCCCTTAACGTTCCACAGTTTTTCTTGGCGAGTTCTTCATTCCAAGTGCACAGTGTCAAGCATTCGTCTTTTGAAGGTAAATCTCTTGATCCCTGTATATGCAAGACTTTCTTATTTTTAGTTTCTCATTGTGGGTTTGAGAATTTTGTTTTTGCACTTTGTTTTTCTTTTGTTGAGTCTGACTCTCCTTTAAAACAAAAAGAAAAAATGGAAAGAGTTGGGGGAACGGGTTCACAGGAAATGTTAGCTATGGCGGTTCCCATTAGAGGTTTCTGCCCCATCTCTTTATCGGTTTTTAGTTCCCGCTTCTTTAGGGAGCATATTAAGAGGAGGAATAGGAAAACTAGCGGTATAATTTATTTGAGTGATTCTGACAGCGAAGAAGAGAGAAACCAGAACTACATGGCCCATCTTTCGTCCGAAGAGGAATCCGCGCTAAGAGAACTCCGAAGCAAACGTAATAGAGACATGGGGAGAGAGGGAGCAACAGGTTCTTCTTCTGGCCTATAGGATCTTGATTTGGGCACCAGGGCCCCTTTCCGGGCGCATAGAGAGGAGCTGGGGCTCTCAGAGGAGGAGATAGCCCAGGTCGAAAGTTGGGTGGACCTGGTAAATAAAATATCAGGATATCATGTGGACCCTGATCCAAACCCAGATTTGTGGGAGAGCAGCGAGGTTGCTACTGAAATTCGAGGAGTCGATTTGGCTGGTGCCTCGGTGAAATTCAGGATGCCAGAAGGGGTCCGTTTAGTGCATCCTACACCTTCTTGCCGACCATGCAGTCCTCCTCCAGGCCAAGCGGCCATATGTTACGACGCTCTGTCCTGCGGGATGAGGTTACCTCTGCATCCCTTCTTCAGGGCCCTGCTTAGGAGATACAACTTGTGCCCCTACCAGTTGGCACCCGACTTTTGGACACAGGCCGTGGGCACTTGGCTAGTGTGGTAAGAGGTCAACCCCGACCATCTCATCTCACTACACATTATTCATACCTTGTACACTCTGAAGAAATCAGTGAGAAGGGAGAGGGACGTGAGGCCAGATGTGAAAGACTGGTATTACTTGTCTCCTAGAGGGTCATATCCTCCCGTCATTACTGGCCAACCTACTTCTATAAAGAACTGGAGGAATCAGTGGTTCTGGGTGGCTGGGGAGTGGCAGAATTCGCCTGTGGACCCTAGTCCAGAAATTTCAGTTCCCCGAACTCTTTCCATTCCTAGTGAGTCTTGTGTTTGCTTTAGTGTCCTAAGTGTCATGTGTCACTCTTTTTTTTTTCCATCCACCTCTCTTTGTCACTTACTAACATGTCACCGGTTTATGGCAGGGGACACTTTTGCTCGCCTCCTCCTCGACGCAGATCTAGCGGCAGTGAGGCGTTTGTTTGCTTACAAGGGCATCTTCCAAGGGGTCATTCAGCAAAACAAGCTATTTGTTAAACACTGTCTTATGCGAGTCATGGGTAAGTTCATTTCTCTACTGCTGTTTCATCTTATGCTTTTTCTGTTCGTAGCCTCATTTTCCTCCCTTTCTTGTTAGGTTCCAAGGAATTTCCAAAGATTTCTCTAAAGGGTCTCATGGCTACGAAGATCCCCCCTGCACTTCGCCATGGCAGTGAGGTTGAGAGGAAACAGAAGGCGGTATTGGCCAACCTGCAAGTTGGGGTGGCAAAGGAGGTCTCCGAGGCGTCTACGGCCCAACTTCAGGGCCCTCTTCTAGCCCTAATGCCACCGCCTACTCTGCTGCATGTGGGCCCTCAGTGGCCTAACACAGAAAAGGAGGCCGACCCTAAGGGAGTCCTTCCAAAGGGGAAAGGGAAAAGGTCTGACAGGGGCGGATCCAAGAGAGACAGGGAGGCTAAGGATGCCTCAGTGCCACCTCCTTTGTCCGAGGACATATTTGAACGTGCCCCTGAGGAGGAGCCCGCCCCCCTGAAGAGACTCAGAAGAGGTAAGGGTAAGGAATCCACCTCTGCACCTCCGCCTCCCATGATTGAAGACCTGGAGGATGAGCCTTCTGTGCCCATTCCAGGCTTGGCCTATGAAGTGACACCGGAGGGGGCAAAGGAACTTAAGCACATCAAAACCAGCATTCTCCCCAGGGATGTCACTTTCAGCCCTTCGCTGTTTGACTCTCCCAGTTCTCCTCCAGCCCGGGCCGCCTTTATAATCGAGCAATTTTGGACGGAGGGCTGGTCCGCCTTCTCTTCTAGTACAGTCCGTCCCGGAAGCTGCTCGCCGCCAAGGCAATGAATGCCAGGGCGCTGGCCCTTATTGACGAGGTGGAATCGTCCGTGGATGAGGCGCAGCGGGACAAGAAAAATGCTGAAACTGCTCTCCGTCATGCGGACAACATGCTAAAGGAGATAAATGATTTAAAGACTCAGCTGGCCATAGCCCGAATTCTTCCTCCGAGGAGAGGGCCAATGCCAACCGGCTCCAGGAGGATAATGATAAGTTGAAACACGACCTCTTGGCCTCTGAGTCTGATGTAGCAACATTGTGCAAGAAACTGGATGATTCTAACCGTGCACAATCCATCACCTCTGAGGCTCTGACTGCCGCTAACGCAGCTAAGTCCAGGCTGGAAGCCGAGGTAGCAGCAGCGAATGAAGAATTGGGGAGGGAGCGGGAGGCCAATGAAAAGGCGGAGGAGGACCTTGCCTCTTTGGAAAAACATATGCAAGCCAGGATTACTGAAGTTCTGGAGCAGACCGTCATGACACGGGTGGAGAATGCTTTAAGTACCCGAGTGTCTGAGGCTGTCCAGAACTTCAAGAACACTTTTGAAGAGACCCCAGAGTACGAGGCGATGCAGAGGGTCTTTGGGAACTTAGGGGCCGGGATGCTTTGGGGGACGTGAAGGAAGCTTATCCGGCTTTGGACCTGTCCTCCATTGAAGCCTTGTACCCTGAGCCTCAAGATGCTCCTGCGGATCCACTGGATGCATCTGACAAGGGCTTTTCAGAAAATGTCCCTCCCCAATAACCCCCTTTTGTATTTATCTTGTCGTTGGGTTTTTTGTTTTCTTTTTCTCTCTTTTTTCTTTGTAAGTGCTCTGCACTGGATATTTGTAGATGTAACATTCATTCAATTTGTAATGACTTATTCATATTTTGCCCAATGTTATTAATGAAATGACTTATTGCCTTAATTATATGTATGAAATGACTTATTCATATTTTGCCCGTAAACGTAACATTTCGAACTGTTTACGCATAAATGCTTCCAAGCGCGGATGCCTTTGTAATTGTAAATGTCTTGTATGATGTAAAATGCACTTGATTTGTAGGATAAGACGTGAGCTCTAAATGTCTTGATTTGTAAAATGCACTTGATTTGTAGGATAAGACGTGCACTCTAAATGTCTTGATTTGTAAAATGCACTTGATTTGAAGCACCTCGGACAGACACAACCTAGTTCGTCCGGAGGGGCTCCTGTGCCTTTCCTCCTCGGCCATTAGTCCAAGGCGATATCTAAAACTTTGGTCATGGGTGGAAGTCCAATGGACCCTCATTGGGCCTTCACAAGCGGTCCAATGTGCCATATTTTGGGTGTGCTAGTCCCTCAAATCCGATGTGGTCATTCATGAGCGGATCGAATTTGTCATCACTTCGCAGCAATAATTCTATTCAAGTTTAATCATTTTCTATACCCCCAGATCCGACACAGTTAATATACCTATGTTTGCTAATTAGATCTGATCTTGACCAACCTTTGAGCGATTTTACCTTAAAACTCTGTAACACCTACATTTACAACTTTGTATGAACTTCTGTTAATGTCGCAGTGTAAATTCACCGGAGTCCTTCGTTTTTAACAAAGTTCATGCCGGAGGAGCCATGTGGTTTTTGCGACCAAAATAACATAAGAATTTTTACGTTTGTCTTTTACGCTTATTCACACAGCACTTAGTATACATATGTCTTGCAAACGCTTTGTCCGAATGTATGTATAAAAGTATCAACAATTTTGCAGAAACGTTTAACATTTCGCACAAGAGAGCGCTCCGTATGTATGAACTAACTTAACGCACCAAGGATTTTGGTTTATACGACAATATTTGGTTAAATTTGAATGATTCCAAACGTATTGCACGGTGAATGAGTACAGTCCCTCAGATCTGAGTGGTTCGAAGCATTTATGTTTACCAGTGAGATCTGATTGTGACAAACATTTGAACGCGTCTAAGTTATACTTTATAAGATCTGTTTACACACTTTTTGTATGAACTCCCTTTGATCGTACTAAAACTCCCAATCCTTACGTGGTGATCGTAGTTTAGCCTTATGAGAGTCCCTTGTTCTTAATAAACTTCATGCATGGCGTATATGTATCCTGTTATAACCAGAATAATCTTGGAATTTTTGTTCATGCATTATGTTTATCTAATTAATAACTGGTGTAATTCTCAACATAACTCACTTGTGATTTCATAAAATCATATGATAGTACCGCAATCATTAAAGAGGAATATGATTTATTGAAAATAGCGACGAAGATGATCCGTGTTCCAAGGATTACATAGAGGTGCCCCGGATAAGTCTTCAATCATGTACGTTCCAGGTACCACCTCGGAAAAGACTTTGTAGGGGCCTTCCCAATTAGGACCCAGAGTCCCTACTCCTGGTTTCTGTGTTGAAGGAAGGACCTTTTTGAGGACCAAGTCCCCAATATTAAAGCGTTGACTCTTCACTCTTTTGTTGTAGTACCAAGCCATCTTTTTATGGTACCTGGTCATCACCACTTGGGAATCACTCCGTTTTTCCATGAGGAAATCTAAACCGGCCCTTTGTGACTCTTCATTGCTCACTTCGTCGTAATGGATTTGACGAAGCGAAGGGATCCCAATTTCAACGGGACATACCGCCTCGGCTCCATATGTCAATGAGAATGGTGTTTCGCCGGTAGTGGTGTGCGAAGTGGTTCGAAGTGCCCATAGCACTTGTGGGAGTTCGTCTACCCATGCACCCTTTTTAGATTCCAACTTCCGTTTCAGGGTATTCTTTATGGTCTTATTCACAGCTTCAACCTGTCCGTTAGCCTGTGGGTGATGTGGAGATGAGAACAGTTTTCTAATTCCCAAATCGTCGCACAACTCATCTACACTTCTGTTTTTAAACTGTTTGGCATTATCACTAACCAGCGAGTGAGGTATTCCAAACCGGCATATGACGTTCTTCCAAATGAACTTGGTGGTGTTGGCCTCAGTGATTCTCATCAAAGGTTCGGCTTCTACCCACTTGGTGAAGTAATCGATTGCCACTATCGCAAAGCAGTTGTTTCCAGCACCCCTAGGCATCGGTCCAATAATGTCGACCCCCCACTTTGCAAAGGGCCAAGGGCTATTCACCACAGTTAGCTTGTGATGCGGCTGATGTGGTAGGTTTGCGTGTCTTTGGCATTTATCGCACTTTGCGCACGAAGTCATGGGAATCCTTTTGCATTGTAGGCCAAAAATATCCCTATTTGACGGCTTTCCGAGCTAGCGATAATGCTCCGGTATGGTTGCCACATATGCCCTCATGGATTTCCCTCATTACATACCGCCCTTCCTCTGGCCCCACACATCTCAGTAAGGGAGAGGTGTAACTCCGTTTATAAAGTAGATCATCTAAGAGTACGAAGTTCGCAGCGTACTTTTGCAATTTCCGAGCTGCTTCCGGCTCGTCTGGTACTGTCTGATGTTTCAAATACACTATCAGAGGATTCATCCAGAATTCCTCCTCTTCTATCGCCAAAATCTCCAGTCCCGGCTCAATAGAAGAGGTCAGCATGTGCTCAACTGGGATCAGATTGTGGAACTCCGAATCACTGCTGCTCGCTAGTTTGGACAAAGCATCAGCGTTGGAATTTTCTATTCTGGGGATGTGCTGTAACTCCATTTTTCCAAAGTGCATAGACAAATCTCTCACTTTCTTCAAGTAAGCGACCATGGAAGGTTCTTTGGCAGAAAATTGCCCATTGAATTGGCTCACAATGAGCTGCGAATCGCTGTTCGCCACCACGGACTTAATCTTCAAAGCTTTTCAAGTCTTAGCCCAGCTAATAACGCCTCGTACTCAGCAACATTGTTTGAGGCTTTGAATTCAAAGCGAATCGCACTGTGTAGCTTAAATCCCTCTAGGCTTATTAGCAATATTCCCGTACCGGATCGTCCTTCAGCCGAGGACCCATCAACGAACAATTTCCACTCTTGGCTGTCATCCACGCTATCAACCATCTCGACCTCCGGTGGATGTGTGAATTTGACTAAAAAATCTGCCAACGCTTGACCCTTTATAGCGGCCCGAGGCGTATAATGTAGGTCGAACTGGCTGATTTCTATCGCCAATTTCAGTAACCTCCCAGAAACGTCTGGTTTTTGCAACACTTGTCTCATGGGAAATTTGGTCAGCACATGTATGGAGTGTGATTGAAAGTAGGGACGAAGTTTGCGAGAGGCCGTGATTAGCGAGAGAGCAAGCTTCTCCATATCTGGGTAGCGCGTCTCGGCGTCCAGCATGGCTTTGCTTACATAATACACTGGTAACTGATTCCCATCCTCCTCTCTAACTAACACCGAGCTAATAGCCTCTTTGGATACGGCCAGATATAGGTAGAGAGGCTCGCCAGCCTTTGGTTTTGATAGCAATGGGGGCTGTCCCAAGGATGGTTTCAGGTCGGAGAAGGCCTGCTCACACTCCGGTGTCCATTGAAATCGCTTTCCCCCCTTTAGGACCTTGAAAAATGGCAAGCATTTGTCAGTGGATTTGGAGACGAATCGATTCAAGGCCGCAATTCTCCCCATTAAGCTTTGCACTTCTTTTGGATTCCGAGGCGATTACATACTTAGCAAAGCATTAATTTTATCGGGATTAGCTTCGATTCCCCTCTTATTTACCATAAATTCAAGAAATTTTCCAGATGCTACCCCAAAAGCGCACTTCGCCGGGTTGAGCTTCATTCGATATTTCCTCAAAACATCGAAGGCCTCTGATAAATGGTGGATATGATCCGTGGAGACCATGCTTTTGACCAGCATGTCGTCAACGTATACCTCCATGGTGTTTCCTAATTGTTCTGAAAACATACGATTTACCAGCCTCTGATAGGTAGCTCCCGCATTCTTCAAGCCGAATGGCATAGCTCTGTAGCAATAAAGTCCTCTATCCGTTATAAACGAAGTATGCTCCTCGTCCGATTCGCTCATGGGGATCTGATTGTACCCGGAGTAGGCATCCATGAAGCTCAGTAATTCATGCCCCGCTATGGAGTCAACCAACTGATCGATCCGGGGTAGTAGAAAACTGTCTTTTGGACATGCTTGGTTCAAGTTTGAAAAATCAATACATACCCTCAATTTCCCGTTGTGTTTTGGTACCAAAACGGGGTTTGATACCCACTTCGAATAGCGGGACTCTCTGATGAAGCATTCAATTGGTGAGTCTAATCCGATCTTCAATTCCTTGATTGGATCAAATGAGTCTACACCGAAGCATTCTAGCCTTTCGGCCGGGTGGAGCAATTGTCACCTGACATTCTTGGGTCCAGATCTGCTAAATCCTCTTCAAGTGTCATTGTAACATCCTTACTTCCAGAAGGCCCTTCACCCAATCTTTCAGGGTCTAGAGCAGCCTCGGCCATGGCTACGTCACTGATCATGTTCAAACTTCGATCTTGAAACTTCCGGATTGTATTTGTGTAACAAGCCCGGGATTCTGTTTGGCTTCCCCTTACAGTTGCAACGCCATACTCCGTGGGGAACTTCATGCAAATGTACTTGGTATGCGTTACAGCCCCCAAGTCAATGAGACCGGGCCTCCCAATTGAACCATGATAGGAGGAGATTTTGTCAACCACCAAGAATTCCATAGGGATTTTGGAGAGGGTTGGTGCTTGCCCTATTTCAGTCATAAGGGTTATGGACCCTCTGGGGGTTATGCTGTCCCCCGTGAATCCATATATTGGATCAGGGACTGGAATGAGTGGAGTGCTGATCCCCATCTTATCGAAAGTTACCACGTAAATCACATTTACCGAGGCACCATCATCCACCATCATCCGTGATAGCCCATTCCGAGCCACCACCACTCTGATAACCAATGCGTCGTTGTGTGGGAAGTGCACTCCAACGGCATAGTCTTGAGTGAATGTGATAGATTCCGTCCGAGGCATCCCAACAGGATGTGAATGGATATGATAATTCACGTTGGCGGGCTGCTTGGCCTCTCTTATATACCTCTTTTGAGAGTTGTGTGTGCTCCCACCTGGGTGAGGGCCTCCCAGTATTGTGTCGATTTCACGGATGAGAAGGTCGGCCACATTCACGGATGGTTCCCGTGTATCTTTAGCATTAGCCGAGGCGGTATCCTGGCCCTTATTCCTGTCTCTTTGATGATTGTCAATTCTTTCCTTAGTTGAGTTCTTCCACGGAGCTCTCCTATCAGCTCGGTTGAACTTCTGACCGCCATATTTTTGAGTTCTTCCTGTGTCGGGGGGGGAAGTCACCTCCCCTTCTCCCCTGCGCCTTTTGGTCAGCTAACATATGGATTTCCCTGCAATCCTCTGTTGCGTGACCGTAATATCTGTGGTAGGCGTAGTAAGCCCCAATCATGGGCTGTTTTCCACTTCGGCCACTTTCCACTCTCCCCTGAGCCGTGGGAGGATTTAGAGAAGGGGTGTTAGAGTGCAAGTGAGGGATAGCTTCTGTGATTTCTGCTGCAAAGCTAGATCCTGTCCCCGGAAATGGGCATGGCGCGCCACCTCGGTTACCGCCGACCCTATCCTTGTTTCCTCCTTTCTTGAGGTCCGCTTCATTGGAATATCCAAGGTTGTATCTCCCTTGGGGGTGATTATCTTTGGCCCTAGCCATTTCCTCCGATACAATCTCTTCCTTCATCAGGTCTACCAGGGTATTGTAATCCCTTGGTTTCCTGCTCCAGACATCCCTCCAGAACATGCTGGTCATATCTAGCCCTCCTTTTAAAGCGAAAAACATCTCCGCTTTTGTCATATTTTCACAGATGTGCATCTCTTCGGTGAACCGAGCTAGATAACTTTTCAGAGATTCGTCCCTTCCTTGCCTCAGATCCTGAAGGCGTTGGAGCGGGAGCTAGCCAGGCCTGGAGGAAACAAAGCCATTTTTAAAGGTCTTCTTCAAATCTCTCCAACTGTGGATGCTGCCAGGAGGGAGTTTTTTATACCATCGTATCGCACTCCCCTCAAGGGTTAAAGCAAAGGCTTTACATTTTAGTGTCGGCGTAGCCCCGTCTATTTCCATGCTAGCTCGGTAGTTTAACAGATGATCGTCAGGATCACCTCGGCCAGAGTATTTTGCTATTTCTGGCATTTCGAAATCGTGAGGTACTGGGCACCTATGAAGGCCCACCGTGAAAGGACTCATTTCCTCGTCGTCATACAACTCATTTTCTCGTCGTCATACAACTCATATGATGGAGCGTACTCCTGCCTTTGTGGTGGTAGAACGCGGCCATAGTTTGCCCTTTCATGGCTCTGTAATTCATTGCGATGATTAGTCCGAACTGCTTCGGCTCTCCTTTCCTGCCTATTCCTAGGCTCACGCGTGGGGGTGAACCTTTCTCCCCCTGCACCATGTTGGTCCCTATGCGTTTGGCTCTGCGACAAGGCTTCTTCAGCGCGTCGCTCCCGCCTATTTCTAGGCTCAGCTGCACTGTTCCGACCCCTTTGCTTGCCTCTGAATAGCCCTCCTATCCGGCTGAAGACACTGCCATATTTTGCGGGCGAGGCCTCCCTATGTCTAGCCGGGAGCGGGTCTGGCTCTACTTGTGCTTCATGCTCCGGGCCTTCCTTGTAGAAGGGCTCGGATTCTACCTTGGCATATGCCCGTGGGCCGTGGATCTTGGTAATAATACGAGGCAGTGGCCGCCTCGGATGGTGAGTAATGTGGCTATGGGTATTGCGGAGGCATCATGGGCTCATTCACAACGTACCCGCTGGCCATATAGGCATTCATTGCGGCGGTCTGTTCTATCTGCTGCTTCTGCATTTCTAACATTTGGGCCGCCATGCGAGTCATGTCTCGCATCATGCGGCGATTACGGTGCCGGCGAGGTGGGTTAGGTTGTGCCACTCCCTCATTGGTGTTTTCATGAAGTCCTTGAGGAACCTCGTCCTCGCTGTGTTGGCCACTTCTTTCCCTACGGGGGTTAATATCACCATCACTTTCGTTCATGTTTAGGGAAATCCCTTGACCTTATCTTGTCTTTCAAAGATGAGTGGACTTTTGTTTCAAAGCTCCCTGCCTTTTTCAAGGTGAGCAAACTTGTGTTCAAAGCTCCTTACCTTTTTCAAGGTCGCCGAACTTATGTTTCAAAGCTCTTTATGCCTTTCTCAAGGTAAACAAACTTGTATTTCAAAGTTTTTATGCCTTTTTCAAGGTAAACAAACTTGTGTTTCAAAATTTTTATGCCTTTCTCAAGGTAAACAAACTTGTGTTTCAAAGTTTTTATGCTTTTCTCAAGGTAAACAAACTTGTGTTTCAAAGTTTTTATGCCTTTCTCAAGGTAAACAAACTTGTGTTTCAAAATTTTTATGCATTTCTCAAGGTGAACAAACTTGTGTTTCAAAGTCTTTGCAGTTCTCCGATCTTTTGCAAGGGGTTACTCGCCCTTTCCTAGGACTTCCTTTCTATGTGTGATTTTTCATCATGTGTTTTCGTGGTTAGCAGTATGGTTTCCCACAGACGGCGCCAAAATGTTGACCACAAAATCCGGCTGGACCTTAGACCAACACGTCTCAGCTCCTCCCTCTTGAACACGTGGATCTCCCCTTTCTAGGCGGGAGGAGTGCCGTATTTATAGGGGAGATCTTTGTCTCGGATCATGACACGTGGCGTGCTTTACACTTGTCTTCACCCTAGCTCTTGGACGTGACTACCTTGTTTTTTGACTGTAATCATTGCTACATTTCGTAGGGGATGGGCGCATGTCACATCTTAGTAAAGGCAGTGTCCCATCACTGACTCCATCTCTCTTCTGGTCAACGCCATAAAGCACTCCGGCTGAGTATAAAGCACAACGGCCAGGCGTTAACCAGGTTGGCTAAAGAGGTTTGCTTGATGTATCACCTCGGCATTCGTCCCAGGTGATATTTTAGGCCTTTATCCGTGGGTCAAGGTCCATTGGGCCTCTATTGGGCTCTTGCTGGTGTATCACTGTACCTTCCTTTGGGCTTGGATTCAACACTAGTGATTATTGACATCTTTATCTTTGGGCCTGGATTCAACACTAGATATAATCATTTTAGAGGGAAAATTGCATTTAATGACTCTCTTTTCTCACTTCTACTTTTATGTATAAAAAAATAAATAAAAATAAATAAATAAAGAAAAGATAAATATGTTTGTAGGAAAAATTATTATTTATTACATATTTAATAAGATTTGTAATAAATATACTATGTATAAATGCATTACATTGAAAATGAAAAAATTAGATTAATATATTTGAACATAAATAATGTGATATCTATGTAAATGTGTTATGTAGGTAATGAAAAAATTGGATTAATATATTTGAACATAAATAAATGTTATATCTATGTAAATGTGTTATGTATGAAATGAAAAAATTGTATTAATATATTTGAACATAAATAAATGTCATAGTAAAAGTGTTAAATTGAAAATGAAAATTTTGGATTAATATATTAGAAACTAAAAAATCAATGCTATATAAATTTGTTAAGTTAGAAATGAAGATTTTGAATCAATATATTTTGAAAATAAATAAAAAAAATTATTGAAGTTTTACTTCCTAATATGTCAATAAATGAGTATGTTCTTCAATAAGCATATTACAAAAACAATTAATTATTTGCTATCAACTTTTTTATGACCAATGATAAATTGGTAGAAAGTTTAATCATTTCATTATTTTGACAAAAATTGGTATGTTAAAAAAAAAGGAAAAATAAAATATATTAATTAATATATTGGATTTCAAATAAAATATATGTAAGCAACATATTAAAAAATATAGCTAATAAAAAATTATAACATATTAAAAAGGAAATAGGTGATGAGGTGGACAAATTTTCAGAGAAAAATGTTAAATATATATATTATGTAAAAAATTTAAATGAGTGTCAAATTTTGATTGGCGCAATATACTTAATGTATATGTAGCATTTTTATTTTAAATATTTTGTCTTTTTTAAAGTTTCAAATTCAATAATATTTTGTATTAAAATTTTACTTAAATTATGTTTTTATTTGATAAGATTGAATCAAGATATTTTTAAAATTATGATTTAAAAATTATATATTCTCGCACGAATAGACAACTAGTATCAATAATATGTAATTACGATTATTGTCCCTAACTGCGCGCCTTTACTCGATGATGACGCTGTCCACTCATAAGGAGTTAGAATCACCTTAGACTTGGTGGGAAGCTTAATAAGCATGTGTTTGATAAACCAACTTTTTGGGGAAAAAAAATAATTTTGAGAAATCGTGTGATTAAAAAGTTGTTAGAAAAATTAAAAATTGTGGACTTGATATTTTTGGATGATTGAGATTGATTACTGTTGAAAAAATAGTAAATTTTATGAGAAAGTTGATTTATCAAATAAGGGAACTTGAAAGCTCTCGTAAAAGCAGTGTCTTAGAGCCTGTTAAATAATGTGATTTTTTTTTTTTTTTTGTAGTTTTTTTAAACTTTTTTATGGATGTTTGATTTAAAATTTTTTTGAAAAGTCAAAAATAGTGAGCTTGACTAAAAATAAATGATTAAGATTGAATATGAAAAATTATAGTAAAAATCAAACAAGATCTTAAAATCCCTATCCCTGTGTCTCAAAAGAGCGGCTGTCTTTTTTCCTGTTCACAAGCCTTGGTTTTCACTGTTCGTAAGCCATTCCTACCGGTTGGAGCCGAGCCGAGGCCTACTTCAAAAGCCAAAATTAGGTTTTTTCATTTCACCGCCTCCCTCTCCCTTCTCTCATCGCTCTCACCCTTCTCTCTGCGATGACTCCTTCTCTTTGCCTTCTCTCTGCGATTGTCTCTTCCGCTCCTTCAACGGTGATTCCTCGGCGACATTCACAGGCGGTTCCTCTACCGCACCACATCTCGGCTCTACCGCACCACCTCTCGGAGATTTTTACTTCGCTTTTCTGATTTCCAAATTCTTAACATTTTTTTGGCTTGTTTTCTCTCAGATTCAGGGGTTCGTCATCTGAATACTGAAGTTGGACAAAGAAATTAGTCAAAACAGGGTATTTAAAAAGCACAGGTTTGTTTTTTTGTGGGTTTTTTTGGATGTGGGTAAGGTTTCATGTTATGATTACTTTAATTACTTCACCACAGGAGTTCTTCTTGTTTATAATGTTGTGGAGATATTATTGAAAACATAATATTTACTTTAACTCGGTCATACTTTATTCTTGATAATTGCCACAAGCTTCCTTTCCATGTAGCAAGTCAAAGTTACAGTTTCCTCAGGTGGATACTACAAAGGTCAGCTTTTGTGCTCTACATTTTGGCCCTGCATATATTGTTTCAATAAAGATTTAATTCTAAACCCCCTCAGTCATTCCAATGTCTATTTTGTTGAAGTCATTTTTGGTTCTGACAATTCTCATAGCCACTGAGAAATAACTTAGAAGGAGACAATTTCTTTAATACAACTAAAATACAAAATTGGATAGTTTTCCAGTTAGGTTAAATACTCAATGTACCATTGCGGATTACAATAATATTAATATTAAGATAATAAATGTTCACACCTTAGGTAAATTTTGTTATCCAAAATCACAATCAAATTTAATGACCAAGGTTCAATAATAGAATTTGCATGCTCCTGTTCTGAAAAAATACCATGCCAAACTCTCACTCACCTCTTTCACGTGCTTCTTTGGATTATTCTTGTCTTACTCATAGCAGCTTTTGTACAAAGGGATACTTAGTTTTGAAGTCTTTGCTTTTAGACTAATTTTATCTACACAGTTTTCTAATAGAGTTCATTTTTGTAATTTAAGGAGACAGATTTTCAGTATTGTCACAATTTATTTCACTTAAATGTTCAGATATAACCTAAAACTGAGATATCCTTGTGTGTTAGAAATATGAAAATTAACATAGTTTTATTTAATAATTTGACCTTTAAATGATTATTCCTGTACTTAAGCTTCATTTAATTTTTCCTCTACGATTGTACAATATTGGAAATTTTTGTTTTTTATTTTCTTACTTTCTCTTGTTGCATCTTTAAATTTTGTCTAACCTTGCTTAATCATTTATACTTTATTATTTGTTTGTATCACCATCATCTGGATTTTATGTAGATTGTACACTAATCCTTTATGTGTCAATGTTTTTTATTGAAACAAATCTAATATATGCGCGGAAAGACATGCGTGAGACACTTTTATAAAAATAAAGTCTTTTTTCACTTTAAATAAAAATGATGTGATTGATTAAAATGCATTATTTCTCATATATTTGCAAGTTATGAAACTCATTATTGCATCTTCATATATAGTATCTATTTTGCTCTAAGCAGTACATTTCCCTTTATTTCTCCTTGAGTACTTTAATTTTTTGGTGAAAACATCTCCATCTAACTTTTAATTTGTGTTTGTTTCTCCATCCCTAAATAAATCTGACTAACCTTTGTTTATGCCAGCTTGCATGTGAAAGCCATCATCTGTCTCACTTGTTCATGTTGGAAGTTGCATTGGAAAATCATAATTATGTTTATCCTTGACACACATCTGAATCTATGCTTATGAACCTTTCATATTTGATTTGCAAAGGTTGAACTCTACTCGAAGCATATAGGAAAATTGCCTACTTCTTAGTTGTAGAACATTTACCCAAGATTAAATACTTTTTAGTGTCTTCTTTCTGGACTTATTGCAGCCTCCAAAGATTAAATCCTTCATCAGCAGTGTCACAGCTAACCCACTTGAAAATATAGAAAAAACCTTAGAAACTTTTGTTTGTGAGTTTGACAAGGTATGTTTACAAACTTCACTTAACACTTTAGTTACATATTTATGTCTTTGGGTATCTTCATGAATAACATTGCAGTGGTCTTTGGATATCTTGATGAATAATTTTGCATACATATTTATGTTTTTGAATAATCATTTTGTCTATGAAATTAATATGAAATAATGATTTGAAATGTTCTTCTCGAAGAACATTGAGTTTGAAGTTTTTTCTTTTTCTATAGGTTTTAGGCCTGTGATCTATAGTACTAACTGATTGTCAACATTTTATCATTATTGTGATCTGAATATGAGATGCATCAAAATTTGAGTTTCCCTTGCACTTCCCATTGACATCGACAAATATAAACCAATCTAGATCAATAAGCTTTTGAAATGTCTGTGATGCTACCTTATTTTTATTGGTGGTTTGTCGGTTATTCAGGGTTTTGCTCTTCCTTCTATCTTGTGCCTTTCTTACAAACAAATTTTACATATTTTTTTAGTCAATATTTGAGTGCACATCTTTGTTAGTAACAACAAGCATAACTGTAACCAATAAAATCATATATTATATATTTCATTTCTATTTAATTCATATTTTTGTGTTGCTGACAAATCTAATTAGACTTTACAAGCTAGAGATATGGTAGTACTTGTAGTAGACAAAGTCGCATTCTTTCCTTTAGATCGTGTCGGGAAATTTTTACCTCTCTCAAGTATATATTAATAATACTTTGATTTTCCTTTTCTTAATGATTTTACGAGATTTCAGTTCTTTACTTTTCTGATGGGGAAATGCCCATGTCACGAGACAACTTAATGAAGGTACTAATCACGTCCTTGTTGCCTAAATTTTCCCATGACTTCAATTAGATTGAAGTTTGGGTTGTGGTCATGTCATTTTTTTTAAAAGTTTTTAGTTATGCTTATGCATCAACTGAATCGATTTCGTGATTTTGAAATCAATAATTTTTAGTTATGCTACCAATCCTTTTGGAACCGTGCCACCGATGCCCCAGTTTTTATCAATTGACAGCACATGCTCTTCTCCTTCCACCCATTACAAAATTCCCAGTTTGTTAAGTACAAATATCTTGACCAACTCCAAAAGAAAATTATCTAGGGTGTTCTTGATCCATGCATCGAATAAATGAATTGATCATAAATTTGTTTTTTACATGGTTTCATTTGCATTAAATTTTCCATTCTCCAGTAAAGATTTGTTCTATGCATTGATAGCTTCTTTTACATATTTCAAGCTTCTTTAAATAAAAATATTGGTTTATGGAATTCTTTATACAATGGGACCTAACACCCTTACAGAACAGTTGGACTGCAGTTCAACTTTTGTGCGGTTATTGTCCAGGCTCTTATTCCCCAATTCTCTTTGTCTTTGTTCCATATTTCGTCAAAATTTCTTTAAAAACTACATCATTTTCCTTGAAATTGGAGATTGGCGGCGTGAAATCAATCATTTTGATTTTTTTTTCTTTTCAATTTAGCACAGTTGTTTTAGAAACGTTTGTGTGCTTGTGAATTGTCGATCATTTTCGGCTAAAATCCTGCATATGTTTGAACTAACTCTTCCTTTTGCCTGATTATGTGTACGTGATTCCATTCTATTTGTTATTTTTAAGGGATGGAACTCGAATAACTCAGAGTTTCTAGCTAAATTTTATTAGGTATTGCCGCGCTGGAATTTGTTTAATTCCTAAAAAAGTGGATTAGTTGAGTTCACTATGAATTGTATGCAAGAAGAATATTAATATTCTTTGTATGATATTTTTTCGAATAAGTGAGGGTTTTTGGCAGGTAGTCAAAAAATTTGTATAGCAATGGACAAATGGAAAGGTAGAAGGATGGGAAAATGAGGGTCAAGAAAATGGTGATATTCCAACCGAGCATTATACGATTAACCATTATTAATTATGCAAACAAAGGTTATGCATTTGAATCTATGCTTTCTTCATTTTTCTTCTTGTTCCATGTTCTTACTTGAAAATAGGTGGAATTGTATGCATAATTTATGGTTTTTCTTTACTTCTCTTGGTTAATTATTATAGGTTGTAAGTACGCTTGCTCTTGCAATGGGCTTACATTAAAATTCTTGATTGACAGTGAATTTGATATGTAGTTATATAAAATTCACATAACTGTGATACATTATCAATACTTCCACTTAAATAAATATACAAACAGGATTATCAAAACTAACACTAGACGTTGTATCGTGCAACGCACGACTTGCACTAGTTAGGTTGAAAAGGCACTACTTAATGAATGACTCTTTATGGTAAGTTCAAATTTGTTGTTCCAACTTAGCTATCATGTCATTATAATACTGGGAAAAAACATATACATGAAACTTTAAAGATTCACTCTGAAAATTGAAAACTTAAAATTTGTTTAAAAAAAATAAAACCAGGGGGAAATTAACAAAATAGGTAGTTAAATTTATTTTATTAATAATTAATTAAATATGTTTAGTTTACAATAATATACAATTTATTGTCACAATTACAAATACAAATCAGATTTTATAGGTCATAAAAAATCGAATGATTGATCTCAACTTATTTTTAGGTCACAAATAAATATTTTTTTATAGGTGACGACTTATTTTTTCCATCACAAGTTATTAAGCCCTTATTTGGCCCTCGTTTTTTTAAAACAAAATTTATTCAACACTTAATTTCAACATCCATTTTTGTCAAGCCTAGCATTTTTTACTTTTTTAACACTTTTTAACCACACATTTTTTCAAAAATACTATTCACAACCACAATTTTTTTTAAAAAAATGGGGGCCAAACATAATGTAAATTAATTAGTGAAAACTTATTTCTCAGATATAAATCACAAATTTTATAGGACATAACTTATTTTTCAGCTAGATCATAAATTTTATAGGTTGTAATTTAATTTCGGTCACAAATTATCAAAGGTAACATTATTTAGTAGAAATGTATGAACTTGACTATAACAAAATTAATTCTCAAAAGGTAACATTATGTTGGTGGAAATTTCAGTTGTTTTAAACGAGTAATATATATTTTATTATATCTTATGTTTCATTAAAAAAAAACTAACGTTATAGTTTGGTAAGATGTGTTATCGCATATTATAGTTTGTTTAATTTCAATGTTTTACATGCATAACATTATGTTACTTATTTTTAATTTGTAGAGTAAAAGGTTGAAGTGACGAACAAAATTTTTTGTTTGGATTGCCTATTCCTAATAGAAAAAAACTTTTTGTACCCCTCTCCATACCGCGAGAGGTACCGCCCTGCCCCCTCACAAGAGGGGGCATGGGGCCCCCAACGAAGGGGCCCCACCACCCCCTATTGTGAGTGGGCGATACCCCCCCGCAGTAAAGCGGGGGTACAAGAAGACCCTTCCTAATATCCTATAGTAAATGCTACATAGCATAGTTGACAAAAAGAGCAGTATATGAACATAAAAATAAAACTAAATGTTGAAGCCTCGTAAACATCTATGGGGATGGGTTCACCTCGCGTGGAACAAATACACACTATGCGGTAGACAATCGGTGTTTTGACACCCCGTAAGCACCCCAAGAGCTAGGCAACATCAACACTAAATATTTTCTCATTCGATTTGGTAAGAAAATAAAAAGTAACAACTTTTGATTAATCTGAAACTGAAATATAAATGAATAGTGTATGACAGAGAGCAGCACAAAAAGAAAACAATAAAGCTACGAGTTTGAACTGGAATTCTTTCGAGAAATCCGTTCATCACGAAGTTGTGGGCTGCCAATTCAACAGGGAAACGAAATCCATGTCTCCGGATAAACCTTGCACAGAAACATTAGGCAGATGATTTTGATATGCAGATCCCCTTGAAATCACCTGTTGCTGCATCATTGGAAATGGCTGTAGGCTCAGCTGTACAGAGTCGACACTGGTGATTCTACCACCAGGGTACGACCTTGGCGGTACGGGCTAAATCAGAGGCAAGAAGACATTTGGCAGGAACATGCCAGTAGGTCTCATTCCCTGAACAAACTGCAGTTGATATCCAAAATCGAACTTTTAAGCCTTCCAAGTAAATTAAAATTGCTTCTTGTCAACATAAAAAGTGAAAGACTATCTCAAACCTAAGAAATTTTGAACAAAAAAATTACCATTGGAGAAATAACAGAAGGTCAAGCATGTCCATAGAATATTTGTTGCCCTAGTCCAGGATTTCCAGGAGTGAACAATGGGATATGTGAAGTGACTGACGTACTCGGCTGCGCATGGGAGAATTGAGCCTTTAAATTATAATCAATAGAATCGACTTATCTATTTCATTTGCAAAATATATATGCACTAAAAGAGAGAGCAAATAAGCACATTAACGTCGAATGCCAGGGTGAAAATGCGAAACCATCTATTTGAAGGAAAAAAAATACGAAAACATAAAATATACCTGTAACCTTGCTATTCTAGCTTCCTTTCTTTCTGAATAACAACATAAAGAGATTTGCTTCCAATCAACTTCTTATTCATTTTCGAGATCTACGCAAACAAAAAACATTTTTAGGCCTTGGACAAAATAAGTGAATATCAGTAAAGAGGGTCTTTTTCAATTTAATTTACAGCTTAATCTCTTAGATGACTTGGTTCAACAATACTTACGGCTCTGGAAGCCTCATTAGAAGTTGAGAAGGCAACGAAGCTCGAGCCTTTGCTTATCCCTTTTGCATCACAGTTAAGTGTACGTTAACCTGCATTTGTAGTAAACTCGAATAAGTAAACTATAGTTGACTAACTAACACAATCAAAAGATCGACAATAAAGACATTTTTAGACGAACCTTGAATGATTTTATAACACCAAATTGAGAAAACAATTCCTTGATATAGAGGTTGTTTAATCCTAATGATCTTTCACGCGCCTCCTTCTCAGCCTGCTCATGTTTGAGTCTTAATTCCCGTTCCCTCTCGTATTTTTTCTGGGCTTGTCCAACGTACCATTTCTTATGTCAAATTTCTTACTATTAAGAGATTCAGTACATTTAGCAGCTTCCTCTACATTCTCAAAGTTTACAAATCCAAAGCATTTCGATTTTCCATCTTCATCCCTCATTACTGCTATACTTGTAATAGATCCAAATTCACCAAAAATTATCTTTAGTTCTTCTTCACTTGTGGATTCAGACAAATTCTTTACAAACACATTGGTAAATTTTGTCTTGTTCTCTCTTTCTTTCTTGCTTACTAATGAAATGTCCTACATAGACTTCCTATCTATCCAGTGGGTAATGAAGTTGAGTGGAATGTGCCCTCACATATTCGTTCGGTGTAAATATTCCCACCAAATGTACGTCGACCCTCAGGAAGGCCACCAACACAAAGAAAATGCTCACGTTTCGAGGCAACCCTAACAGTGAGAAAATGTTCGAGATGTGGACGAGGTGGGCACAATCGTGCCACATGCACAAATCCAATCGGGGGAACCCATGCTTAACTCGGTACATTGGTGTTGTGTATCACAATTAGGCCTGTTCAGATATGCACTATAGCACTATTCTAGAGAGATACAAGCTGTATGAAGTTATCACACCTGTGACATTTATGTACCTCGATCTGCACTTATCTATGTTATAATTCTGTTGTAATCAACTGTCGATTCCGACAGATAGGTTCTGTAATTACCGACAGTTTTACATTGTGTGCGTTATACTTTCCCTGACATCAACACATTGTCATGCCACTGGCCACACGAAAATTATAAATGATTCACTAAGAAACCATTGTGTGCGTTTATCTAGGAGGGAAACACAAAAACACATATATTTGTAGCAATCCACCGTGGAACCCGACAGATGAGAATTGTAATTCCCGACACTTGTAATATCCGTGTATGTGACGTCGCCAACCGTGAAAAAAATTGGAATGGCAATGTCCACACAAATACGTTAAAAGATTCTAGCACACTAAATGAACACAAGAACACGTAAAATATTATTTTAGTCCAAGACTATCTAGAAAACTCATTCAATAATAATCAACAACGGACTCATCACTTGCATTTCCTTGATTTACCTCCTCATCCGAATTAATTACGATTACTTCTTGCGGAGGATATGAATCTGCCTCTTCCGAACTCCCCGCTTCATCGACGTAAGGAACCATGTAGTTGAAGACCTCCTCTACAATCTCTTCATAGGGACGTGCAAACGGGCTGACGACTTCATCCAAGTCGGGAAAGGGAATAGGCTGTATAGTTGACCGAGATATCACAGGAGGGACATCATCATCATCGGACTCTATGACAATAGGGAAAAGGGGAGAAGAACCCGGAACTGGTGGGGAGTCCCTCACATCCTCTACTACAAGGAATGTTCAAAGTTTTGCTTTAGAGATTTGAGTTTTAATTATAAAATGTTAGTACTTTTCTATTTTAAATTTTTATGTTTGCTTACTGCACAAGTGTTCATTGATTTTTTAAAACAGCAAAACACTAAGGCCCTGTTCTCTTTACTGTTTTGAGCCCGTTTGAGTTTTCGATTTTTGGAAATATCGAAAACGCGTTCACTTTGCCCATTTTCAGAAACGCGTTTTCCAAAACACAAAAAAAAAAAAAAATACGAAGGAAACTCAAAACGAGTTTATTGCGTTTTGGATTTTTTTTTTTTATTTATTTTTTTTTTTTTTTATGTGTGAGACACTTCCTTCACTTGAATTTCTTATATTATTTTGTTATTATATATAGATCCATGTTAAGATTTTTTTTTTTTTTTTTTTTGTAATTTATTTATTTATTATTATTATTTTTTTAAAATGTGAGACACTTCATTCACTTGAAATTCTTATATTATTTTGTCATTATATATAGATTCATGTTAAGATTTTTTTTTGTAAATTATTATTATTATTATTATTATTATTATTATTATTATTATTATTATAAAAGTGAAACACTTCATTCACTTGAAGTTCTTATGTTATTTTGTCATTATATATCCATGTTAAGATTTTATTTTATTTTTTGTAATTTTTTTTTGTAAATTATTTATTTATTTATTATTTTATTTTATTTTTAAAGTGAGACACTTCCTTCACTTGAAATTCTTATGTTATTTTGCCATTATATAAATCCATGTTAAGATTTTTTTTTAATTTATTATTATTATTATTATTATTTTTGTAAATGTGAGACACTTCATTCACTTGAAATTCTTATATTATTTTGTCATTATATATATATCCATATTAAGATTTTGTTGGTATGTAGTTAAATTTTTGTTTAGCTGAAACAATATTAATGATGAATTTATTGACATAGAGAACTAACTGATTTATTAACATTAAAATTAATGTAATTCAACAAATCAACTATTTTTTACATATAAAATATCACAAAATAAATACATTAAAAAATTACAAAGTAAACACATTTTTCAGTTTTCTATTTTGGAAAACAGTTTTCCAAAATTATAAAGAGAACATGTTTTCAGCAATCCCAAAACAAACAACCAAAATTCAAAATTCAAAAAAAAATCCAAAACTCAAAATTCAAAATCGAAACACAAAGAGAACGGCCCCTAAAATTTGTTGACTCGTATGTATCGAGGATTTGATAATCAAATATTCTAGTTCACAAAAAAGGAAAAACTACCACTACAAGAAACAAGGTTTTTAGGAATGACTTTTGTCGTCCCTATAGATTGAAAAATTGTTGCTACAAAGTGAAAGGGACGACTTTGTCGTCTCTAGTGGTCGTCCCTATAGATTGAAAAATCGTTACTACAAAGTTAAAGGGACGAAATTGTCGTCTCTAGTGGTCGTCCCAATAGATTCGTGATTTAAAGAGACAACAATATCGTCTCTATAACCCTAATTTTCGTCTTCAACTTAGTTGGGATAATCGTTACAATTGATCCATTGAGACGATCATATGTCGTTTCAATAAATATTTAATCTATAGCTAGACATATGTCGTCCACATAAGTGTAGGCTATTGAGACGATCATTTGTTGTCTCAATAAATATTTGATCTATAGGGACGACTTATGTCGTCCCTATAAATCTAAGTATTGTTACATATATGGTCTTCGAAAGTCTACTACGACGCATTTATCGTCCCACTAGATTAATCTATAGAGATGACATATGTCCTCATAGAACAAAAATCTGCAAGGACGATTTTATCGTCCCAATTTCTTTTTATTTTTTAAAAAAATAAAATTATTGATTCTAGTAAATACTATATTTGCAATACTAATTATAATTTCATAATAACAATCATTTGACAGAAATATTAAATAAATGTATATTCGTATCAGCACAAATTAATAATTTAAAAGAGCTTAAGTATCATTAATTGTATTATCATACTAGTGTTTCACCCGTGCGATGGATGGCATCATGTAGAAATATATAATTGCGACTTCAATATTTTCTAATTTTTTTTTTAATTAAATGTTAAACATGTGTATGATGAAATAGATAGAAAAATAATAAAATGATACTGTCATTAATAGAGTTGCAATGTTTTCATTATAAATTTTTAAAAACTTCTATATAAACTACATTCGTAGTTGAGTTTGTTCTATTTCCATCTTTGTCTCAAATGATCATCTTCAAACCACTGCGATTTGTCACTTTAGAGACTGCAAAGTACAATTATCCATGACTGAAAATTGACTACTTCAAATAAAGACCAACTTTGAAATGTGATTTCCCTTGACTCTGATTGATATTCATAGCATACGAAGCTACCAACTGAAATTGTCGCATCTTGAATTTGAAAGACAATCTTGCGTGTATTTGATTGAAAATATGGAAAAATGATGGTAAGAAAATATTTTATAGGAATTGATTTACTTGAAAATTATTTTCCTGAAAAATGACAATTGGAAGTGTCGGGTGAAAAAGTAGGAAATTTTCCCAAATTTGTTATTTGATTGATATTATTTTTCATTGCAAATAAAACAAAATTTAGATATTTTAATCAATAAATTATTATAATTTTTTATTTTCCACTCATTTATACCTGATAATAGTAACCAAGCATGATGAAATATATGTTTTCCACCTGAGGAAAATGTTGACTCACCAAATAGGTAAGAAAATATTTTCAATGCAAATGAGTTAAGTGTTTTAATTGGTTGTACCTTGAAAAATATTTTCCGTGGTAAATTTTTCAATCAAATGCCAAACAGATACAAAAAGGGGAAAATATTTTTCATAATTTGACATTTATAGGTAAATGACAGTGAATCAAACACATTTTAAATTGTGTCAGTGATCCTCAAAATAAAAAATTTGTCCCTTGCAAGATTACTATCGAGAAATTTTGCTTCAACAACATGATTTCCAAGTTTTGTAATAATTAATCTTGTACCATTACACATCCCTACAAAGTGATCAACATTCCGCAACAATATAAAGATATAATCATTAAATAATAAATTTGAAAATATTTTTTATTTGTTCTCACAAAAAATGATAAATTTTGGTCCATGACATTTAATATATCATTCTTGTATTCTTTTGTATAAAAAGGAAACATTTCCAGCTTTTCACAAAAGGTAATTTTAAGATTGTGACTTGTAGAACTTGCTATCCCCATAAAGATTTGGATAGATCCAAGTTTATGTTGATTGAATTGTTCGACCCCACGATACCTAGGTCAAATTAATTTTAATATTCATCAACACTAATCACATTCTTCATTTTATAGAGGCAAACCTCATAATGAATAAATACACTTGTTGTGCAATTATAAGTAACATGATAATATAATATAATATTATCTTCTAATTTGCACAAGTACCATCTCACAATATTATCAAATTAAGTGAGGTTTTCCATGAAATAGACCATTGTCCTTCTCAAATTATCATTTAAGATGAATGATAATTCTACCAACATATAGTAATGTAATCTTCGACAAGATAAGCGAGTACATAATTAAGATACAACAAAATTGTATCAATGTACACAACATAAGCAATAAAACTTACATACTTTCTACTAATAGAGGTTCATAGAATGCTTCTAATCAAAATTTAATATCGATCCATGCACTAAAACAAAATATAGCATGCACAACAAAAAGAGAAATCCGTCTTAAGATTGTTGGATAAAATTTTGCACAATTAAATTCTTTTAACGAAAAAAATACGTGCATGCAAAGACGATTAAATAACGACTTACACTTGCAAAATATTGGATAAATTTTGACTTACCGAAATCATGATATGCACATATAATTTTGACTTACTAACATAGAGAAATTAGAAGGAGATAAAATGAAGCGATGTATGCGAATGCAAATCTCCTTAAGACGGATTTCGCCCATGCACTAGTACTAACAGGATCAAATAGACGTCCATCTCCCAAGATAAAACGCATTTTCCAAAATTAATATAGCACATTATTAATTTTGTCGGGCGAACCAATGCTTGACTATTCTCTTCAAGAACGGAATTGACATCGAATAATAAATATCGAATACGAAACTCAAAATAATTTGGAAATTATTTTGACGGAATTTGGAGAAAGAAAGAATTAGAAATCAATTATATGAAATTGATTTGGAGTAGGAAATATGGAAAATTAGGTCCCTATTTATAGATTTGCAAGTGTCTCTTCAAAATGTTGCATCTTTTGGCAAAACTAATTTAAACCATTAGATCATACATATTCATTTTTAATGGACTAGATTGCACATATTCATAAGGTGATGACTTTTCTTATTTCAAATCTTTATATTTGAAAAGTTGCTACCAATCATTACACCAATTGGAGACTTTTCCAATTCATACTATAAATAATTGATTAATTATTCCAACAAAAACATAGATCTCTAAAGCAAAGTATTGAACATTCCTTGAAATAATAAACCAAAAAACTACTTAATTCACTCTAAAACTTATGATTAAGAACATTGGGTTTGTATAGCTTGCCACCACATTCGCACATCCAAGTTTCTGGGTAGTAACCAGCAGCTGTTGGCGGCACCTTCACAAGAACCGGCTTGCATGGCATGCATTTTCCGCACTTTCCAGTACAAGAAGAAACTCCTGAACCGACCAAAAGTCGCACTTTCTCAACATTAATCCTCCCTCCTGCATTAACTTTCTCAATTATCTTGAAGTTTTCATCAACTTTTGAAGGAGTTTCTAGGTTGATTCAGCTGAAAATCATGGATGGCAATAAGAACAGAAAGCAGATTGAAAAGAGAAATTTCATTGTTGCAGCCCTAAAGAAGAGAGGAACTTTTTGCAAAATTATAGCTTATGGGGTGTAGAGTTTCTTGCAACCATAATGAGGTTTATATACAGGAAAGATGTCGTAAAGTATAATCTAGGGTTATAATTACAAAAAAATCTGTTGGATTGCATGAGCAAACCTTGTAAAATTTCTTGTACTCGGCAATAATTGACCTCACTCCGTAATTAAGTACAAAACCACTTTAAGATTGTATTTTCATATTCTCTTGAAATTAATATATAATTATATATCACTGAATACTCCTTAAATAAAGGAAAAATAATAAAAGGATGGTCAATATTTTTATAATCTTTTTGTACATCTTTGAATACTTCATTAAATATTAATAATCTCTAACTATATATCATTGAATACTTGTGTTGATATAAAGAAGGAAAAATTACGTAATTACCTAGATGTAATGTATTGTAATTGAAAAATACTTGATTTTATACTATTCGTAATATTACTGGATTTCATTCCATGACTTTAGAAAAATACCGGATTCTTATGAGAGAGAGTGTGTAATATTTAATTGATCTCATTAAATAGGAATCCTTTATTTTAGGAAAGTTGTTACCATTTGTTTAGAAGATTATATTAGAGCGTCCATAATGGATGTCTTAAAGTGTTTGTTAGTGTCATATGTTAACTAATAGTTACTTTTATGCCCACATTGGATATGTTAACATGTTTGTTAAAGGACTATAATAGTTAAAATTAACATGTAGATGTGGCACTTAACATTTATTGTATTGTCTATGTGGCAGTGTTTAGCTAACAAAAGTTAACACATTCATTGTGGATGCTCTTAGGCAATTGCAAATCTTCTAAGATCTTTGTAATTTGGACAGATTTTCCAAAATGGAATAAAATTATATTGTCTTCTGGAAAGTCTATACATTCAAAATAACACCATGATTAATTGTAATATATTACAAAGTCATTTGTAATCTTACAGGGCATGTAATTGTAGCACAATAGTAAAATGATATATTGCATGTAACATATTATGAAGGGCGTTAGATTTAATTACATTACATTGCATGTAAGTTTCATGTCGATTTATAATACATGGAATGTAAGAATTCGAATCCTGTAATTTCACCACACGACACGTTACATAGTATTTATTTTAATTACATTAAAGACTATACAACATTACAACGGAGTAAGATTACATTACATTACATTACAATGCATTTGACATTTAGTTCATTGAAATTATAATGCATGTTGTTGACCACAAAATCCGACTGGACCTTGGACCAACACGTCTCAGCTCCTTCCTCTTGAACATGTGGATCTCCTGCGCACTGTGACAAACAATCAGTTTGCAAAGGGGGCCGAGGTGGCTCCTGTTTGCACTCAGATGCCAAAGTCAGTGCTCATTTCAAGCAAATATAAATTGGGTGCGGGAAATATAAGTGTGTAAAAGAGAGAAAAGGGAGTGAGAATGAAATATTTAGTTAAGAGTATGAAATTGCTAACCCCTTCCTTGGAGGCAAGTGTGCTCTATTTATAGAAGGATTCGTTGTTCTGGATTGTGACACATGGCGGACATTTACACGTGTATTCACCCTAGCTCTTGGAGGGGACAATCTTGCTTTTTGACCGTAATCATTGCTACATTTCGTAGGGGATGGGCGCCTGTCACATCTTGGTAAAGGCGGTATCACATCTCTGACTTCATCCATTGTCCCATCTTTACATCCGAGACGCCACCGTAAGCACCTCGGCTAAGTATAAAGCGCATCTGCTAGACACAAACCAGTTCGGCCAGAGGAGCTCGTGCGCTTTTCCACCTCGGCTAAGGGCCCAGGGAGATATCCTGAACTTTTAATCATGGGCCAACGTCCATGGGCCTTCACTGGTGGCCCAATGTGTCATATTTTGGGTACGATCTCAACACGTGTAATGTGCTGTCACAATACACTATTGTTCTCTCAATATTAAGTACATGTAATACACAGTTCACAAATTTTTACAAGCATGTAAATTTCCTGTACTCTCACAATATGAATCTGATCATTTTTCCAGAAAGTGTAATACTTATTTCATGTATTGTAATGTTTATTACACATGTGATTTGAATATTGCACTTAATGTAATATTCGTTAAAATATCGTAATCGTTAGTACAATTATCCTAATATCACGATATAGAATATGACTTTCTATATTATTAAACTAATTTAATAATTGTAATTTTCATATTATTAGTTGACTTTAAAGGTAATCACATCCCTAATTTAATCTTCGAAATAAATGGTAACTACATCCCTAAATAATTTGTTCCATAATTAATGAGGTCAATCAAATAATATACACTCTATCATAGAATTCGGTATTTTTCTAAATAGTTTCTCAATAATGTATTTATCTAAGAAGGACTGAAGGAACTAGTGTAAAGTCTAATTATCCGTAAAGGCCCAGCCCATTATATCTAGTGAACACAGCTTCAGCCATTGAAGACATGATCTTAAGTAAAGTAGGCTTGGCCCATTTAATTTCTTCCAGTCTTGGGACAAAGGTCCGTTAGACCTTCGACCTCCATCCTCCATCTTACAAATATTGTCCACAGTTTTATATCCTGAGGGTCGGCAAAATGTCGACCTCAGTAGCATATGGACCAAATGGAACTCCATTCAGTGCATAAAATACCTACCTCAATGCAAGTGGATTACCTAGGGCAGCATGAGTCTGACAAATTTCCTTCCACACATCACCTACTGTGTAAATTGTAGAGAATGTTCTCACAGAGGGCCCACCGTCACGTGGGTTATGCCTAAATTACAAGAAATAGCGCCATTTGTATTAATTATGATGAAATCGTATTATTTATTTATTCTGCTATAGTAAACCCTAAGTATTTGTCAATAAATGGAAGGGTTTACGCCATCGTAATGCATGCAAAAATTTTGGGAATCAAAATGCTGTCAAAATAGTTCCAACTTAAAGACTTCTTCTTATATTTCTATAACTTTGAATCATCTATCAGATAACTCCAAAAAATTTCAATATAAGTTAACAAAAGAATTGCCACGTGTCAACGTCAATTTTTGATGTCGACAGTTTGGCGCTAGAAGAGGGCCTTCCCCTAAAAAATGAGGTTCTCCATCGATCCAGCTTACGATACACTGCCTTTTCTAAAACCCAAGTAAGATAGTTTTTTCCCAACAATTCACTAGACCAAATCATTCTAAAATGAGTCAACATTCTAGTAATGTGAGGACTGAAACCCATGAAATTGAGGTCCCTCCACATTTAAGAAGAACCAAGGAGAAATATCTAAAGTAGTGAAAGATCCGCGCGTTGATATGATGATGGACAGATTGGATCATTTTGCCACTTCATTGGCCCGTCTAGAACAGAATCAACAAATAACTCTGCCAGCTAGAATTGAACTTGAGGTGCAATCCCTGACACTGGTGCCCAACAAACCAGAAGGGCTTTAAGTTTCGAAGAAGATTCTTCCAAAGGAACACGGGGAAAACGAAAGCTTTATCCAAAGAAAACTTGTTCCACCAAAAAAGGGGGAAGCGTATTCGACCGTCTAGGCGAACCAAGCCAGAAGCCTCAAAAAACCATCTTCACCAAAACGGAGATTTTTCATGACAAGGAGAAGTCATTTCCCCAAGGATGGACAAAATAGGGGCTCTAAAACAATAAATTTCGGAGTTTGAATCTAAAGGTAAAAATATAATACAAAGAATTGACAAAAGTGTTCCATCCCCTTTCTCTAAAGAAGTTCTAGCTGAAACACTTCCAAACAAATTCAAAATGCCCGTTCTTGATGGCTACAAGGGGAACACGAATCCAACGGGCCATATTTATAAATATACGTCTTGGATGGAACTTCAAGGAGCCAATGATGCTATTTTATGCAGAGCTTTTCCACTAACTTTCGGAGACCGGGCTCAAAGATGGTTTATACAACTCCCTCAAGGTTCCGCAAGAAGTTAGGACATTTTCGGTAAAATGTTCTTGAGACAATTTATGGGAGCCATGATGAGAACGGCGTCAAAGGAACTCCTTGTCTCCATCAAACAAGGCCCAGCTGAATCTTTAAAAAGTTATCTCGAAATATTTAACAAATGAAAAGTTGAAATGGAAAAAGTATCTGATGATGCCACACTCATGGACGCATTGTCCGGCTTGCGTCCAAAAATGCAATTCTGGTGGTATATGAGGACGGTCCAACATCGTACTATGATTTTTTAACCAGAGCTGAGAAATACATCAGTGCTGAAGATACAACCTATAACGGAGGAGTAGAGAATAAATACATCGTACTATGTTATAATTCTGTTATAATCAGCTGTCGATTCCGACGGATAGGTTCTGTAATTACCGACAGTTTTACATTGTGTGCGTTATACTTTCCCTAACATCAACACATTGTCATGCCACTGGCCACACGAAAATTATAAATGATTCACTAACAAACCATTGTGTGCGTTTATCTAGGAGGGAAACACAAAAACACATATATTTGTAACAATCCACCGTGGAACCCGACAGATGAGAATTGTAATTCCCGACACTTGTAATATCCGTGTATGTGACGTCGACAACCGTGAAAAAAATTGGAATGAAAATGTCCACACAAATACGTTAAAGGATTCTAGCACACTAAGTGAACACAAGAACGTAAAATATTATTTTAGTCCAAGGCTATCTAGAAAACTCATTCAATAATCATCAACAATGGACTCATCACTTGCATTTCCTTGATTTACCTCCTCATCCGAACTAATTATGATTACTTCTTGCGGAGGATATGAATCTGCCTCTTCCGAACTCCCCGCTTCATCGACGTAAGGAACCATGTAGTTGAAGACCTCCTCTACAATCTCTTCATAGGGACATGCAAACGAGCTGACGACTTCATCCAAGTCGGGAAAGGGAATAGGCTGTATAGTTGACCGAGATACCACAGGAGGGACATCATCATCATCGGACTCTATGACAATAGGGAAAAGGGGAGAAGAGCCTGGAACTGGTGGGGAGTCCCTCACATCCTCTATGACTATAGGGAACAGGGGAGAAGAACCTGGAATTGGTGGAGAGTCATTGACATTGCCATTGACCATAGTGGAACCAGAGGAAGCCATTTGTGATATTCAACTTGCTGGAGATAGAGTACTGTGTTTTAAACACAAGTTAACCTTTATATAGAAGTGTTGTGCATATAGTTTTGATAACTTAATTTTGTCAACCACCTTAAAACTTAATTATAAGTGTCAAGTACCTGATAGCATAATGACTTTCATAGTACTTAATCACAGCTGACAATGCAAATGACAAATATTCATTTTGGTGACTTTAGGCTGAAAATACTACCTGTACAGAAATTAATTACAAAGTACCATTGGACTGATGTTCTCCACTACAAGTGCATACACTACATTCAATGTTATTAACACTAAGGGAAAAATACCATGACATTCGATGACAATATTCCTTTATTGTAAAACGCTGCTCATAGTAATCCCTGTACAAAGCACAAAATTTACAAACAGAAGGATTGAAACTAACCCAATATAATTTCTACTTAAATGCACATTACCATTCTATATTCAAAATCATCGAATGTCAAGCCTACTTACAACAAGGATTCCAAAAAATTTTCATCTAATTCAGAATATGCACATTCAAAAATGCCAATGATGTTGTCAAAGCAAAAAATGGTCAGATTAAAGTCATCCTAAACAGCTAATCTGAGGAGTTCATTTCTTAGACCTCTTCCTCCCTGACCTTATGAATGGCGATCGTGTGCTGACCGATGGCACCCTTCGCGTGTCGAATGCCTTTTCCCTGTATTGGTTGGTCGAACATCTACTAGCTCTTCATTTAACAGGGCCACTTCCACCGGAGGATTGTATACAATCATTGCACCAAATCGATCGTCTAATGGGTCTTCATGTGTTGATTCATGCACGAAATCTTCAATGTTTATGTACCAAACGTTAAAAAATTTAACAGTAAGCTTCGATGTAATTACACAGAAACTGTCGATAATTGCAGAGTACAACTGTCGATCCAGACATTTGAAATGTTGGGAATTCTAATTAACATGCAAACGTGGGGATTATGGACTACGTACCTGCTTCATGTGTGGCACTATCAACTGGGATATGAATATTGACATGTTCCAGCCGTTCTTGTGGTGGGGAAAAGTTGGTACCTTCCATGCGAAATGAAAATCATTAAATAGTGTGGTTGTACTATAAGCTATTATGTAATGATGAAAACAATTGGTTTACTAGTCCAGTAGTGCAGTTGTAAATGTTATTTGAAGGAGAAGTATAACCTACTGTAGCCGGTTCTTCTGTCGGCAATGGAGTATCTTCAAATGGCTCACTCTCCCGAGTTGGTTGACAGCTCATTCATTGGACTTCAACAAACTCTTTCAATTCTCGAAGTTGCTGAGCTATGTACTTCTGAACCTCCTCCTTAAGAAGAATGCAAGAGGACTCCATCCTCGTACCACTTGCCCGTACCTCGGTTTCCAGCCCATTCACAAGCCTATGCATTGCTTGGTACTTTGAAATGACAATGTCATTAAATCTGCGGATTCTCTCATCAACCTTCTGCTGAATATCCTTGAAGCCATCCATTATTATTGCCCTCTCCGTCTCCAATTTCAAATTGAATTTTTTTTCTTGCGCCAAAAGCAGACTGGTCACATCATCTCGGGATAGTGGGGTTGTAGATCTCGATAGTTCATTCTGAGATGTGCTTGGGATGGATTCATTATGAACAGGTGTGGACTCGAAGGCGTCAGTGCCAACATTTTCGAACCCCGTTCCTGTGTCATGCCTTGTACTGAACATAAAACTTTGACTATTTGGGCCACTAGATTCCCCTCCCTCGCCTATCTCGTTCCCACTAGACCCTGCAGTCGAATCTTCAGAATCCGTAGAACCACTCCCTGTATCCTGCTCTTCCAACTCAGCATTTTCGCAGGATGCATCGTCAGACGCCTTGGCTGCAATAATCTCTTCAACATCACATTGCGGACTGTCCATGTTCAACGCTAAACCATCAAGAAATTTCAGGGCATTGTCTTCCAATGGAACTAGTGTGCTGATGTATGCACTAGTTTGCTCCTTTGACAAAGGTCTGAGGGTGGCATAGACTTGAAGCTGCAATAGTAACATAGAGAAGTTGAATTTTTTTTTACGTATGCAAAGTACAGTCAAAACATTAATATTTTAATCAATATTCGTAATGCACAATATTACCGGTGTATTCTTGAAAAAAGCCTCGTAGGTGCATTGTTGTGGCTGCTTCTTAGCTGTCCAACTAAGAATTCGTGGCGTCCGAATTCCTAGACGCTCGGCAAAGCGTTCACCTAGTTCAGGGACCGCCTCTTATGCCCATATCTGCCATGAAATGGAAACAGTTACGACGTGGATCGACTGTGATGGGTAGGATATTAAAAGAAATTTGAACAAAATATACCGACGATTCAAATCATATAAAATACCTGCAGTGCTAGAGGGAAACCGTGAATGGTATATGTAATCTCCTTCTCCTGTTTGGCCTTTGCATCCCCTACTTTCTTCGACCACCCACGTTTGAATGCCTTGATCACCCGGTGGTAACCAATCTTCCCCCAAGGATATTCAAAAAAAAGGTTCAAGTTGTCTACTAGACCCAACGTGTTGAGATCAATGCCAATGTTTTTCTCAGGGGCTATAAAAACACCTTCAACCAGTAAAGCTAGGCCCAGTTTATATCGATCCGCCCTTGGTGTGGAAGAGTGTAACAGTACCCGCTCCAAGACACCACAAGTGACTCTATCACTTCCTTTGAAGTACCCTTCTTTAAGCCTCTTCTTTTGTATTGTCTTCTCGTACTCCTCGGGATTCACCGGCGGACCACATTTAAGCCCAGTCACAATTGCATACTCATTCAGCCCAAACCTACTATAATGCCTATTGAAACTGAACCATAATTCATTTATCTTTCCCGAGTCAACTAGGCAGAATAGTAGCTGCTGCATCAATTGTGCTGAGAATTGCAGCTTTGCGAGTTCTGTCCAATACCCGAAGCAGGAATTTTTAAATTGTTCTTGTTGAGAGCTGTCCAATCTATCAAATACCACCTTTATGTACTTGAGTTGGCTTCTCTGCGATATGTGTGCGTGCATTCTATCTTCCTGAGGTAGTACGAACGGGAAGTTCATCTGCACAATATAAAAAAAAACCACTTAATGATGATAATAGTACACATTTCAGTCATCCACATGCTTGGAAATGTAAGAAGAAGATGGTAAATGGAAATGTCTATCGAATGAAACAAATTAACCATCTGTCGACAATAACAGATTTATTCTGTCGTGATCGACAGATGATTATAAAGATATTGCATTCTAAATCCAGTATGTAACACGCAATCCTCAATCCTGATTGTACAGGCTTGTAAAAATTAATGTGAGACTATGTGGCCGAAACTATAGATAACCGCTTGTTCAAATTTTGATTCACATAATAAGAGAGATGTCTAAAAGCATTAAGCTAAACTCAAAATAACTAGTCATCCAAATGCAAGGAAATGCAATCAGTAGTAGGTAAATGAAAATGTCAATTGAATGAAACAATAAACCCCAACTGTCGAGAATTACAGATTTCGTCTGTCGAGAACGACAGAAATGTCTCGACAGATAACTATAAACATGTAACAATCTAATTTAAGTATGTTAGATACACCCACGTATCATTGTCCTCATTCCTGACTCTGCAAGTATGTGTCACTACAATTGTCGAAATGCATGTCACGTTCAAGAACATTTCAACCTTTTTGAGCGATAGCAAATAATTAATGTGAGAATAAGAAATGAAAATATAGAAAACTAATTGCTCATATTTTTGAATAACATGAAGAGATGTATGGGTGAAATCATGATGCAAAACTCAATATTTCCCATGAATTCTATACTACTACTGAACAGTTTAAGTGCTTCTTCTTCCATTCCAACCACCCACCAGTTTACCCTAAACCACTTCCTCCCTCATTTAACATTCACAAAAAATCACTTCAACCATCCCCGTTTATAAACCAAACCCACTTCTTACTCATGTCCCCACTTACAATCAGAAACCAGTTCTTCCTCCCATCGCCATTTACAAGCCGAACCAACTTCCCCAACTTGTTCCCATTTACAAGCCAAAGCCAAATGAAGGGCATGAAGCACCAACACTCATTTAAAACTCAATCCACTACAAAAATTGATTTCAGCAATGAATTTGGGTTCCACATCATATGGGCAAACTCTCTGTGAGTTTTATTCCAAACAAAAATAACAAAAAATAAATAACCCACCAGTTTACCCTAAACCACTTCCTCCCTCATTTAACATTCACAAAAAATCACTTCAACCATCCCCGTTTATAAACCAAACCCACTTCTTACTCATGTCCCCACTTACAATCAGAAACCAGTTCTTCCTCCCATCGCCATTTACAAGCCGAACCAACTTCCCCAACTTGTTCCCATTTACAAGCCAAAGCCAAATGAAGGGCATGAAGCACCAACACTCATTTAAAACTCAATTCACTACAAAAATTGATTTCAGCAATGAATTTGGGTTCCACATCATATGGGCAAACTCTCTGTGAGTTTTATTCCAAACAAAAATAACAAAAAATAAATAAATGATCGAAACCGACAATGGTTGGCGAGAAACAGGTCGAAAACAAACAACAACAACACGCGAGTTGCTGAATGAATGTGCGGGTTTTTCGTTACTAAACTTCAATGTCGATGCCGGAGTATGTCGGTCGTGATCGGGGAGGGATTTTGGATGAAACCGATTTCTTAGTTTTGGAAGAAGAAGATGGAGTGACTTACCCTAGATTTCGTTCCCCTTCTATTTTGCCTTTCTGCACAAGTACCAAAGCCGGCAGTAACAACGTTATTTGATAATGGGTCTACTTTTTGTACTTTCAATTTTAAAATATCAATTCCATACTAGTTGGATGCAAATGGAAAAAAAATCTTCAAGGGACAAATGTGTCAAAAAATGTTAGATTTACCAAAATCATAAAAAAGTGTCATTTTTGTTCATACAAATCCAAAAAGTGTCATGGAATGCAATTTCCTCTAAATTATATTATTATAAAATTAAATTAATTAGCCAAACTACATCCCTCATTTCCAAACCCTAATTCCATTCTGCTTCTTCTCTCCACCCATCTTCTCCTACAATCCCACGGCACCATTCTCGCTCTCCCAGAACACGCAACCAGAAAAGGCGATGACTCTCGACTCCCATCCAACCACTCTCCGACGCAAAGGTGATTTTCAGGTATGAACAACACGTATCGATCGAACAACGGCTCCGCCCAAGAACTAGATGCGGCTCTACGCATCGATCGAGAAGCGGTGCCGCTGTCGGTGGTGTGGGGTTTTCCGGAGAAGGTCGAGGAAGCAGCGGTGGCAATGATATTTCAAGATACCTTGGTAGTGGTAGTGGTGTGGTTTATGGTTTTTGGAATCTGGGATTGGTCTGGAATTTTTGATATTTGGTCGAGGCTTTCTGGTGGCGGCGATGGCATTGAAGGTCTTGCCAGCGACTGGGGGGCAGCTGAGGTGAGGGGATATTCAGGATACCTTGGTGATTGTAGCGATGTGTTGATTTTTGGCATTTGAAGATGTTGTTTGCGAATTCTGGTGTCGGCGACAGCACAGAGGCCGTGCCGATGGTTGTGACGGTGGAGTTGGTGGATATTAAGGGACAGCGGTTGTTGTGGTGGTATTGAGATCGATGAGGCGGCGATAGTTGTTGATCAGTAATTGATAAATGTGACTTGAGAAATTTGTGACCTAAAAATTGATGTATAAACTATAAATTAATTGTGACGTAATAATTTAATAAGTTGTGATCTAATAATTTAACTGGTTGTAACCTAGATTGATTAGTTTGACATCTATGATTTACTGTTTTGATAGCCTCTGACCTTGAAATTTGTGATTGTGAGCTAGAAATAATTTCGATTTGTGACCTATTATTTTGATTATCTGTGACCTAAAATATTGATGTATTGCGACCTAAAATAAATTTTTGATCTAAAAAATTTGCCTTTTGTGATCTGAAATTGTACAATATTGTGATTTTAATACATATGAAGTAAAATATTTTTCTTTCTTTAATTTAATTAATTAGTTCTAATGATAACCTGATTTTTACAATTATATAAGTTTGACCTCATTTTTTAAATTTGTATTTTAAAATACCTTATTTGTGTATTTTTCCCTTTCTCTTAATAAGGATGACCTGTTTAAGGCCCCAAATTTTAGTAGTTATTATTTGTGTATATTTTATTTTAGTTAAAATGAGTTTTTTTGAAATGAATAGTAATTTTTTGAAGAATTGATGGTTGAAATTTGTTTGAAAAGTCAATATTGTGGGTTTGACTTTTAATGGATGATTGAGATTGAGTAGTGTAGAAAAGTGAACATTTTTTAATGAAAACCAAACAAGCACATATAAATTGTCCCTGTTTGATGTTTATTTTAAAGAATTTTTTTTGAAAAATAGCTTTTTGAATGAAAATCTTTTATGAATTTAAGAGCATGTTTGGTAATGTGAAAAATTTTGAGTTTTGTAGTTTTTTTAGTTTTGTGATAGATGTATGGTTTAAGTCAATAATGGTGGGCTTGACTAAGAACGAAGGGTTGAGATTGAGTTTGAAAAATTGTGATAAAATATACATCTTTACCAAACAAGCTCTAAGTGTAATATTATTTTATTGATGTATATGTCAGAGTTGAATCTGTCTTCAAGCCTATATGATGAATAAAGAAAAGACAGGCGTGATACGCTTTGATAAGATTTCTGCGAGAGAAACAGAGAGTGCGTGCGAGAGAGAGGAATGGAGTTGCCTTTACTCTTCTGTACTGTATTATGAGCAAAGAATTCAAGAAGAAGATGACTCAAGAAGAAAATGCCCGGTCCTCCTTGCTTGATTCCCTTTACTGCGAAGAGGGAAAATGGGGAGAATTCGAAGAAGGGCGTGAAAAAATCAACTTGAATGGCGGAAATCTCTCTCATTTTCCTCATCTGTTAACAGAACAAGATTTGTTCTGGGACGATGAAGAACTTAACTCTCTTTTCTGTAAAGAAAATGAAGCATTTCTCGATGGAACAAGCTTTTCTCTGTCCCTACAGGCACGCACAGATGCTGTGGAATGGATCTTGAAAGTCAAAACTTTTTATAGGTTCTCAGCGTTGACTGCCATGCTTGCAGTAAATTATCTTGACAGGTTTCTTTGCAGCATCCACTTTCCGAAAGAGAAGCCATGGATGATCCAACTCGCAGCTGTAACTTGCCTCTCCTTGGCTGCAAAAGTCGAAGAAACCCACGTTCCCCTCCTCTTAGATCTTCAAGTACGTCTTCACTGTAAAAAATATATATATATATTGAAACCTGTATTTTAATTACATTAAAAATTTCTTGCTTATTGGTTTAAATTTTCTTGATTTCATTAGATTGAGGATACGAAGTACACGATCGAGGCGAAAACCATTCAAAGAATGGAGCTTTTGGTGTTATCAGCACTTAATTGGAGGATGAATTCAGTGACTCCAATTTCATTTCTTGATCACATTATAAGAAGGCTAGGATTAAAGAGCAATATTCACTGGGAATTTCTCTGGCGCTGTGAGAATCTCCTTCTCTCTCTAGCGGCCGGTATGCATAAAAAAGTAACATATACAAAATAAGTAACTTAAAAGATCGAAACTATGGATCTCTTATGCATTTTGTATAATTATACAGATTCAAGATTCATACGTTATCTACCATCTGTCTTGGCTATTGCAACCATGCTTCACGTTATTCATCAAGTTGAGCCTTGCAATGCCATTCACTATGAAAACCAGCTTCTTGAGGCTCTCAAAATCAACAGGGTTTGAATGTCTCTCGTTATTTTCCTATTTCAGTCAACACAAATAGAAAAGTTGTCAACTCCGACATCCTTAGCTTACCATGTCATTTGAACATGAGGATAGTGTCATGCTGACTATTACAACCCATCACATGAGGATGGGGCGCTCATTATGAGCCCGGCCTCACAAAGTGTGTTGGAGTCAACTCATAATGAGTGTCCTCGTCCCATAGGAGGGGTGTGACCGTCGACGTGACATCCTTTATGTTTAAATTGCATGGTTCTAGCTAGCATTTAATTGACTAATGAAACCTGTTTTTATTTTGTTTTTCTAGGAGAAAGTAAATGATTGCTATGAGATGGTTTCGTATATGTCAGAGAAGAGTTGTTTACAAGGCCAAAACAAGTCCCATAAGCGTAAAATTTGTGAAGTTCCAAGCAGCCCAAGTGGGGTAATGGATGAATTTTTCAAATCAGATCGGTCGAACGATTCATGGAGAAGTGTAGGATCATGCATTTCTTCAACACATGAGCCTGTCTTGGAGAAGATTAGGGTTCATGAACAGCAGATGAAATTACCATCTTTAAAAAGGATTTTTGTGGATGCAATTAAAAGCCCTCGTTAGCTACCTAGCTTTGGATAGCAAGTGAAAATTTCGTTCACTGAGCTGTCCAGTGATGTTCCGTCCTGCACACCAGACGCTCACTTGAATTGGTTATGTATTTAATAAGAGGTCGTCGCCCTTTAATTTTTTTTTTTTTCCTCTATAAATATTATTATCACAAGACGAGAAAGAAGTAAAAAGATAACACTATTATCTTAATGATTAATACTACTTATGCTAGAACCTTGACAAAGGGATTGATAAAAAAAGAGGTTGCAACTTTGTATGTATTGATTTAAGAGTTGACGTGATGTGTAAAAATGATAAGATTATGTCACGTGCGCATTATAATAACCTTTTTGTTAAAGTCTATGCACATGTAGTATTCTCTTACCACAATTAGGTATTGTTTGATTACAACATTTATCTAGGAAGTAAGAATTTATTTTTCAACTTTCCAACTTTCACGATGTTTGATAACATAAATTTGGTTAAGAATTCATTTGACTACTTTTATAGGAATTTGTGCAATTTTTTTGTTTTCAAGGCAAACAAATTTTTAGCCAAGTAGTGATAATTGGTTTCCACATTTACATGAAAAATAATAAACGCTTTGTTTAATTTAATTTTATTTTTGATCAAAAATTAACATTATTATTATCAATTACAAATATGTGAAAAAAATAATAAAAAAATGATTAAAATAGCTACATTTTCTTTATTTTTCATGAAAAATAATATCAATCAAACAATAAAACCTGAGAAATTTTTCATTTTTTCTACCTAGAAAATTAATCCAATCAAACACATTAAACATCAAATTCTTAGGAAATAAATTTCTAAAAATTCAATTCCCTGAAAATCATTTTCTTTCCACCCTAATTTCACCGTTCAAGAAGTCTACTTTGTATAGACTTGTCTATATTTTTTTGTATTTCATGAATTGAACATAATGTTTATGTTGGGTTAATCCCACAAATGACCACCCAACTTCACATTTAATGTCACTTTAGTTATTTAATTAATTTTGTTTCACCACTGATCACCCAACTTGATATAAATTACAAAGGAGAGTGATCATTGGTATAATTTTATATGAAGCTGAGTGATCAATGGTGAAACAAAATCAATTGAGTGACCAAAGTGATATTTAGTATGAAGTTAGGTGGTCATGGGAGGAATTTACCATATTTATGTTTGGGTAAATTGCACAATACGTCTCTGCTCTTGACATTGCGCAAGATGTCCTTTATGTTAATTTAGAATTTTCTCCATTGTCAATTTGAATTTGAACAATCAACATTTAAAACTTTGAAGGGCATTTTCATCCAAAATCAAGTAAAACTTGTTGACCACAAAATCTGGTAGGACTTTGGATACGTCTCAGTTCCTCTCTCCTGAACACGTGGATCTCCTGCGTACTAAGACAAACAATCAGCTTGTAAAGGGGGTCGAGGTGGCTCCCGTTTGCACTCCGATGCCTAAGTCAGTATTCATTTCAAGTAAATGTATATTGGGTACGGGAAATATAAGTGTGTGTAAAAGAGAGAAAAGTGAGTGAGATTTTATGTATTGAGTTTCTAACATTTTTCTTGAAGGTAAGTGTGCTCTATTTATAGAAGAAGTTATCGTCTTAGATGGTGACATGTGTCGGGCTTTACACGTGTCTTCCCCCTAACCGTTGGATAGGTAAACCAATTGCTTAGATGTAATCATTGCTACATATCGTATGAGAAGGGCACCCATCACATCCTTTATAAAGGTGTTGTCTTATCAAACCACAGTCTACAGGGATGGTTACGTCTCTCTGACATTTCCTCTGGTCCTATCACCAATCCGAGGCACCACATCAGAACATATCAGCTCAGAAAAACCAGTTCGATCGGGGAAGTTTCAAACGATATTTCCCCTCGACGATTTGGTAACCTATGAGGCCCTAAGTTCTATTCATAACTGACGTCCATTGGATCTCGTGTGGGCCCCTACAAGTGACTTGCTGGGCCCATTTTGAGTATGGTTGCAACAAAACTCATTTCTTTCTTTCCCCCCTCAGTTGTTAACTTTTAGTAAATATTATTTAAAAAATAAATTCATAAATAAGTTACTTCTAAAATATAATGTGAAAATAGGAAAACGACCAACTCTTCACCATGAGTATATTCAACTACGAGAATAAAAGGGAAAGAATTGGAGATGTATTAATTAATCATAACATTTCAGTTTGAATTTCAATCATGAAAAGATGAAGCAAAAAGTTATAAAAGGGGAAATGTAATAGAGTTTGCTTGAAACGAACTTGATTCTCTATATCCCTACGTTTAAATAACTTTGGTGAAGAATATCCCAACCTTTGAAAACGTTTGATGGAAAACATCCCTACATTTAACAAATATCGTGTAAACCGTCCCTACCTATAAAAAAATTGGCGTATAACTGTCATGTCTTCCTTTCTCCAAACGCTCTAGGCATATAATTCCATTCCAAGAAACTCATCTGTCAAACTTGAACTGATCATCAACCACATTTTTGCTCAAACCCGCTACAAAATCTAATCTTTTAGCTTTAACCAAGAAATCTACAGCTAATGATCCCCAAATTCCTCAAAAAAAAAAAAAAAAAAAAACACACACACACACAAACATTTTAGATCCAAATATGAAATATCCAAAACTCAAACCAAAATTCCAAAACTTTAAAATCCCAGTTCAAATCTCAGTTTCACTCAATTAACAAACTCCAACCCACAATCATAAGAAAGCTTTGATCTTGAATTCCTAACACCAACTTTCACATGTAAAAGGCCCCCATCATCTGTTCTTCCCAAAGCTTATTAACTTCTGCCCATAGATCAAACATATTTTCACCTCATTCGAGTTCAACTACATAAATGGCTTAAGATTCCAAGTGATTATTTTCAAATTCCACTAAAGCACAGACGCATGCCTGTAGCGCCCCGAGTTCCGTATACTCGGTTCACTACGTCATTTTCTGTCTAAATTTTTTTCGAATAATATTTTTGCGGAAGAAATAATTGAAATTCATTTTTGGCAACATTTAATAAACTGTAATGGCCGATAAAATTGAAAACATTTATGAAACCATTTGAAATAGTAAATCGAACCATTAATATTGTAAAGAAATTGCCAATGTCATAATTTCTCAAATAAATGAACTTCTCTAAATTATTCGATTGTTTGGAAAATACGGAAATCATTAATGTCAAACTTTCAACAGTTTAACGATTATTGCCACCATCATTCATCGCTCGCCACCGTTTCCGAAATCTGCAAAACTGTTAAAAAGTAGGGTGAGTATTTCATGGGGGAAATACTCAGTAGACTCATCGCAAATTAATTAATTTATAAGATGATTAAACACATAAATCCCGGCTCTTTATAAAATGGGCATTGATAGAGCTTCTTTATAAAACGGCTCTTGATAAAACTCATATTGTGCATTACAGCACGGGACATATTTTGAAAATCATAAGCTCTTTGAAAAAAAGTTCTTTGAAAATAGCTCTTTGAAAATAGCTCTTTGAAAACATCTCTTTGAAAACAGCTCTTTGAAAATAACTCTTTGAAAACAGCTCTTTGAAAACTATATACTTATAAAACACATTTTAATTATGCCAAGCATAATTTTCTTTTGAAAGCATAACATAGGATAGGATCGAAATCCTCATAAACATAGGGAGACACAAGAATTTTACCGAACTTAGGTGGTAAGAATTCTTATGTAGTAAAATCACAGTAAGTATACCAAGCATAATTTTTGAAATTCATAGGGATCATTTCCATCATAACATAGCAATCTTGGGAGATTGAAAACATAGCAATCTTGGGAGATTGATTTCATAGCAATCTTGGGAGATTGAAAACATAGCAATCTTGGGAGATTGATTTCATAGCAATCTTGGGAGATTGAAAACATAGCAATCTTGGGAGATTGATTTCATAGCAATCTGAGATTGATGTCAATCTTGGGAGATTGAAAACATAGCAATCTGGGGAGATTGGTTTCATAGAAATGATCCAAAAAAAACATTTTCGTGAAGCATAGGCTATACTTACTTTTCGTAAAAACATAAAGTATATTTTCTTTTCATAAAAACATACTTACTTTTCTTAAAAATTGACTTTCACAAGTCACATGACATTTATATGAAATCATAATTTAAATCAATTAATAAGTGCGAGTCTACCTCAAATCCGACGAGTGCAAAGTTGAGCGGGAATGACTTCAACTTCTTTAAATTCTCCGTACGCTTCGTCTTAGCCAATAAGTCACTTTAGTCTATCGAATATATAGTTCAAAATGATAAATTATAATTTGAGGACTAAAATTGATGTTTTGAAAGTTGAGGGACTAAAATGAATACTTTTGAAAGTTCAGGGACTAAAATAGATATTTTGAAAGTTGAGGGATTAAAATGAATAGTTTTGATAGTTGAGGGACTAAAATGTAAATTTTCCAAAAGTTGGGTCGAAGCTCAAATAAATATTACTATAGGGCTGAAATTGATGATTTTGAAACTTGGGGGCTGATTTAAATCATTTTTCAAACTTGGGGCTAATTTGCAAATTCTGAAAATATAAAATATTATATCAAATCTCTCTCTACCCATTTCTATCCGTCTGTGCAGAGAAGAGAGAGACGGTGAGAGGCAGAGTGGGAAGCAGCGACGCCGACCGCGAGCAGGGGAGATCTGCCGGAGTTAAACGCCGGCGAAATAGCAACGCAGGGCGCGGGAGAGCGGCGGCAAAACTTGGGTTGAAGATTAGGGGTTCAGGTGCGATACCAAAAGCTTAAATCGCGATCAGAGGAGGGGAGGAAGAGAGTTGCGATTTTTGTGTGCGAACCGAGGCAGAAATTTGGGGTTTCAGATGGTGAATCGTTGGTTTCTTTTGATTTGTTGTTGCGTGGTTGGGTCCTGGTTGTACTGGGCAGTGATGGATTATTTAATTGGTTGGTTTCGTGGTTGATTGGTGGCCTGAAAATGATGGCTGGTCAGTTGCAGTAGGTGGTGGCAGAGTGGTGGACGGTGAGGGCTCTGCAGGTGGTTGATCTTGGCCGTGGTGGTGATGATGAAAAGGGGTTGCAGTTTGTGAGGTGAGTTGGAGGATTGACCGTGGCTATGGATGACAGACGGTGGTGGTGCACTGAGGGCTGCAGTGGAAGTATTATCATGGATTCAAAGCTTGGTTCTTGGGTCAGTGGTGATGCTGATGATGTTCATGATTCGATTTGGTAAATTTTGGTGATGAATTGAGGGCTTGGTTTTGGCAGCAAATTGGTGATTGAAGCAGATTGTGAACTTTGTTGTTAAATTGGCCATGAGTTGGTTTTTGTGATTGAGGTGCTGCAGGAGGTGATGATATAATGATGAATACTGTGGTTGATGGTTATGGTTGAACCGATGAGGTGATGGATCTGCTGGCAAATGGAAAATTGTTTTGGATGGAGCTGAATTGGAAGTGAATTGTTGGTTGTATATGTATAGATTTTATCAGCCTAATTCCTATCTCACGATCTCCCAAACTTTCCAGTCTGTTCTCTCCATGTGGTGATAATGTGTAAAGAGAGGAAGCATATGAAAAAAAAAAAAAAAAAAAAAAGAAAATGGTGAATGGGGTGGGGAATCATGATGAAGAATATTTGGTGTATTATAGTAGGGAAAGTGGGATTGAGTGGGAGGTGTGATGAAAAACGTGGGTGTGATTTTAGGTTTAATTAGATAGGGTCAATTAGAAAAATTAGACTAACTTCGATTTGAAAATATATTTAAAACTGATATATTTTGGACTGAAAAATGATTTTGAAAATAATACTTTGAATAAATAATTAAAATAATATAATTTTAGAAATTCGGATTTTAATTTAAAATCGAACAAATTCGATATTTCTTGACTTGGCTAGACGAATCCGTCGCGGCGTTAACTTCAAAAATAATGGGTGAAATAGTAGCGACACAATTTTCTAAATATTAAAATAATTATTAATTGCGTAAAAATCTTGGTCGCTACAATGCCTATGCATATCAAGCAAAGAAAATAAGGGGGTCTTGATTTTCACGTTTCATGTTTAAAAGGAATGAAATGAAATGTGTACTTGATTTATGACTAAAATGCCCTTCAAAGTTTTAAAGAAGTCATGTTCAAATCCAAATTGACAGTGGAGATGCGTCTAAATTAATAGAAAGGACGTCTTGAGTAAGAAATTGAAAACCTTGGGACGTTTTGTACCAAAAATCAAAACGCTAGGATGTTTTACACGATGAATGTCAAATATAGAGACGTTTTGTGTCAATTATCCTTTATGTTTCATATATTTATCTTAGTTCCATTTTTACTTATCTCAAACATTTTGTTCAGAAAGTTGTCTTATGTTATCTTTTAGCCCTTGTTTGGTAAAATATTTTTGTTCATAAACAAAGAATTTGTAATTTTCGAGGTAAAATATGTAGTAGAAAAGTGGTTTGAAAAAACGTATATGATTAAAAAGTGATTTAAGAAAATGTGTTGTTTATAAATGATTTACCAATACTTTGATACAAAAGTTAAAATGTTTGCATATATTTCAATGCACGTTAGTAGAATATCTGAATAAATGTCGTGATTAGAGACAAAAAATTTTTTATTTAATTGAAGGTTATGAATAATAATACAATGAAAAAAGTAAGAACAAAAGTAAGTAAATATTAAGGATCTTTATTGTAATTAAAATGTGATATAGATATAAAATATGTTGTGTAAATATAACTACACTCTAAAAAATTATTCGAATATGTTCAATTTTTTTTTTTAAAGTCCTAAAAGCATTTTTTCACATTTAAAAATCATTTAAAACTAGTCTATGTGTAATCTCATCACTTAGTCAACATATAAACATCTTGATACTTTGAATTTGAAGAAAAACTTCGATGGGAGGGACAATCACGCCATGTGACAGTGTGACCCCACCCCCACCCCCACCACCCGAAAATGAGGTGGTCCCTTGAATAGGACAGGCATATCATCCACATGGTGCGACCATTAGAGGTGGACAAAATAATTGAATCAAATCAAATCAAGCGGTTTAGTTTGATTTTATATACAAAAAAAAAATAAAAATGATTTGATTCTTATAATCAAGAACTATTTGATTTCGGTTCTCATTCAAGAACCAGAACTAAGAATGTGAAACGTACAAAAATGTTATTTACCATACATTTTACTTCATTTCCTATTAAACAAAGATTTTAAATCTTAAATCTAGATTCTAAAATTCTAATTCATTCTTCTTCTTTTCAATTATAGGCACACATTCACACTACTTTATTTGAACTCCTATAACACTGCAATCATCGCGCTCCTTAGTCACATCAACAGCATAAGTGTTTATTTTTTAAAATTTATGTATATATAAATCCAGAGGATTTATGGTGCCCTTGGGGGTGTCATAAAAATGTCCATCTGTCACTTGACGGGTGGGCATTGAGTTTTAAGAGGCGTCCAGTGAACCTAGCACTGACACCCCCAATAGGGGGAGACACGTATGGAGACATATATTTTTTTCTCTCTACTTTTTTACAATATATATTTTATTTCAAAAATATAAATTAATTAATTAACGTCAAATGTATTTGATATCTTTTACCAAGGGGGGCAATCAATGACGTAAGATGGTCAAAATCACGTATGGAAATTGGAAAACCAAATGATCACAACAATAATTGCTTTGTCATTATATTTTCATTTTTTGAAGAACTTAGAAGTAGTGCTATTTATCTCCAGATTGAGATTAATCTTAACTCAATTGACACATATTTATTGGATAATAGGAAGTTGCCTATATACACATACACATGCCACATCTTCAATTTTCAATGAAATAGTGCAAACTGGGTAATCTCAACCTTGAGATACATAGCATTATTCTTTAATTTAAGTCAAAGATTAATTTTAATCACAAATTTTATATCTCATCTTTTATTTAAATCTGATTTTAATCCCAATCAAACAAGGTTTAATGTTCTAATTACAGTGATCCAATTTCACTACGATAACCCACAAGACAATGAAATTGATGGAATGTCGATAATCATTCTACTACCATTCCCACTCATTTTGGTCAAAAAAATGAAATAATTTATAAGGCGTGCATTTTATCTCTCATTTAATTTTAAATTAAGAATTCGAAAATCGACAATGGATTAAGAAAATTTTTGTTTTAATTAAATAGATGAAATTCAACAAGTTTACCACATAATTAAATTATTTGAATTAATTGCAGTAACACAGACTTATAAGTAGAGTTGCATATATATAAGTAGACTTATATATATAGTTGATTCGATTTTTTATAAAACGAAAAAAATTAATCACACATTTCCAATCCACCTTATACTTTTAAATCTCGAGTTCTATTTCACTAAAAATCAATTAATTCTCAATAAAAGATCGAACTAATTTTGACCTACTAGTCTTTTTTTTTTGGGATTATATTCAAAACCTATTCTATACGGATTAAATGATCAACTCGAAATTCCAAGAATAAACCCAAATAAAAGTTGGTCAATAAAAATAAAATGCATAAGAGATATTGCTTTGATATTATTCTTTGAATTTAACTATGATCACAATGTGAATAGCAATCATATTCATAACTTCCTCACATGTGAGCGTGAGACCACTTACATTTTGGTGACTCCACCCCCAACATGTGAGAGAGTTGTGAATGAGATTGTCATTCCCATTGTGAATGTAGCATTTCTCTTTCTTTTTGTAGCGCCCCGAGTTATATTACCCGGTTCACCACGTCATTGTCTGATCTAACTTTAAAAATAATATTTTAGCAGAAGAAATAATTGAAATTCATTTTTGGCAACATTAAATAAACTTTAATGGTCGATAAAATTGAAAACATTTATGAAACAATTCGAAATAATAATCGAGCCATTAATATTGTAAAGTAATTGACAAAATCATAATTTCTCAAATAACTGAAATTCTCAAAATTTTCCCATGGTTGAAAATACGGAAATCATTAAAGTAAGACTTTCAACCCTTTAACGACTATTGCCACAATCATCCATCACTTGCCACCATCTCCGAAATCTGTAAATGTTGTTGAAAATAGACATGAGCATTTCATAGAAATACTCAGTAGACTCATCGCTCATTAATTAATTTACAATATAATTGAACACATAAATGCAAGCTCTTTAGAAACATAGGGTGTGGGTAGTCTCTTCTTGTGCATTAAAGCACGAGGCTTCTTTTGAAAAATCATAGGCTCTTTAAAATCATAGGGTGTGGGTAGTCTCGTCTCGTGCACTTAAGGCACGTATGTTATGCATAACATCATCATTTATCTTGTAGCGGATTGGGCTCTCTCAAGGGGCATTTTCCCAATCTTGCCTGAATACTCATATCATCATTATTCCTGACGAGGGAATACAGGCTCATTTTCATAAAAATGACTTTTCACAAGTCACATAACATACACATTCACATGCAATCATAATTTAAATCAATTAATAGGGGCGAGTCTACCTTAAACTTGACGAGTGCAAAGTTGAGCGAGAACGACTTCAATTCTTTAATTCTCCGTATGCTTCGTCTAGCCAATCAGAAGATTAAGTTGAATAAGTCTTTAGAAATTTATATTTTAAAAAAAAAATGATAAATTACAATTTGGGGACTGAAATTGATGATTTGAAAGTTAGGGGATTAAAATGAGAAATTTGAAAGTTGAGGGACTAAAACGAATACTTGAAAGTTGAGGGACTAAAATGAATATTTTGAAAGTTGAGTTACTAAAATGAATATTTTCAAAGTTGAGGGACTAAAATGTAAATCTTTCAAAAATTGAGTTGAAGCTCAAAACGAATATTAAACTATAGGGCTGGAAATAATTGATTTTAAAAAAATGATAGGACTGATTAAAAATCATTTAAAAACTTAAGGGGCTGAAATGATAAGTTTAAAAACTATAAGGACTGGAATGCATAACTTTAAAACTTGGGGGACTAAGTTGCAATTTTCGAAAATCAAAATATAAACCATCCACGCTCTGCCTTGTTCATTTCCAGAGAAGAGAGAGAGAGAGGAGGTGGGTGCAGGCGAGACCGTCGGTGGGGGTACTGCCAACGCCAAATCCGACGGCGATTCTACGGCGGTATCACCGCCGTCGTGTGGCGGTGACAAGGGAAAGAGGCGGGGTAGCAAAAAGGCGAAGCTTGGTTCTGATTGGGTGCGAAAACTGGGGCTAAGTTCGCGATTGGGAGTGCGATTTCCGGCCCTGAACCCGTCGATTCAGGTGAGATTTTTGGGTAGGTTTGATTCTGGGTTTGTTTTATGGGGCTGATTGATGGGGATTTTGAGATTGGGCAGTGGAGGTGGTTGGTTCGAATGAGTTGGGGGTTCTGCAGGTGGTTTGGTCGTAGTGGTGGCCGGCTGTGTTGGTGGTGTTGGGGCGGTTTGTTGGTTGAGCTGGTTGTGTTGTTTGTGTATTGTGGTGGTGGTGATGATGATGCTGGACTGTGGTTGCAGCGGGGTGAGGGTGAAGTGGTTGATGAAATGTGAAGGTGGTGATGCTGCCGGTGGTGCCGGTGATGGAACTGGTTTGGGTGGTGAAATGGGCAGCCTGCAGTGGAGGATGGTAGTGGCCGGTTGTGATGGCTGGGAAAATGGAATTGTGGTAGTGTTGAGATAGATGTAGTATGATAGTGTATAAGGAGTGTGAGGATTGAATTGGTGGAGTATGGGTTGGATGAATAATGAAGTGGGTTGGTGATGTAGAGTATGAGAATAGATAGGGTATGGGATTGATGTGATGGATGGGGTTGGTGGTGTGACATCTTGACAAGCAATACACGTAGTTCGAGGGAAATTCGCACGCGAATTCAACTGGTCGAGAGAATGAAACTGATAAAATGAGATTGACGTAATTTGAGATTTAAAAATGATTTTGAAAATAATAATTTAAATAAATAATAAAGTTTTGGAAAATTCGGATTTTAATTAAAATCGAATTGACTTTACATTTCTCGACTTGGCTAGACGAACGCGTCGTGATGTTAACTTAAAAATGGATGAGATCGCAGGGACTCCGTTTTCATGATTTTAAAATAATTATTAAATGCGTAAAAATTCTTGGTCGCTACAACCTTACCCCCTTAAAATAATTTCGTCCTCGAAATTAAACTTACTTGATCTATTCTGTCTGGATATTTAACCAGAATTTCTTCTTCTTTCTCTCAGGTAGCCTCATCGCTACCATGTCTACCCCACTGGACTTTGACTAGTGAAACTTCTTAAGACTTAGACTTTTCTCTCTACTATGCACATATGTGCATCTTCATAAGTCAAATCTTTCTGAACTGCAAGAGACTTATAATTCACCACATGACTAGGATCATGAACATTCTTTCTCAATAGAGAAACATGAAAAATATTGTGAACAACTGCAAGTTCTGGTGGCAAAGCCAACAATAAGCCACATTAACCACCTCTCTAATATTTCAAATGGTCCGATGAAACAAGACCTTAATTTCCTTTCTTGCCGAAACGAAAAGTACCCTTCATAGGAATTACTTTCAAGAACACTCTCTCTCTAATCTCAAACATTAAGTCTTTTCTTTGATCGGCATAACTTTTCTGTCTGTCTTGGGCAGCTTTAATCCGTAATCTGATCTTCTCGATAGCCTACACTGTTTCTCAATTAATTCTGAACCCAATAATTTCTTCTCATTAACTTCATCCCAATAGTTTGACGATCGTCATCGCCGTCCATACAAAGCTTCATAGGGTGCCATACCAATGGTAGCTCGAAATTATTTGTTGTAGGCAAACTCTACTGATAGAAATGTATCTCTCAATTACCATTTGGGTCTAGAACACATGCCCTAAGCATATCTTTCAATGTCTGAATCTGGAGATGGTAGGCAGTACTAAAATTTAATTTAGTACCCATTGCCTCATGTAAACTCTTCCAAATCTCAAGGAAAAAAAAAAAATTCTCGAATCTCTATCTGAAAAATGGACACTAGCAATCCATGAAATCGAACAACCTCTCTAACATATATCTGTACCTCATACAAAGCTATCGAAAAGACGCTTGATAGCTATCAAAAAGGAAATGCAGCCTACATAATTGGGACGGAGGGAGTATGTTTGTTATATTTTCGAGGTTAGATGTGTGGTTGAAAAGTGAAGAGAGAAAATGTGTGCAGTTAAAAAATAACTTGAAAAATTGTGTTATTTAAAAATATGTTTTTTGGTTTGCCAAACATAGGCTTATTTGCAGATTGGGTTACAGATTCAACACATGTCAATCATCCATTATTTTATCCGCCACTTCTTTATATTATATTATATTTATATTATATGTTATTTTATTATATTTATATAATATAAAAAAGTAGGGTAGTTACAAAAAACATTTTCCCGCCCATTTTCTATTTCTATAAATAGTAAGTTTTCATAAATTTAAACAATGTGAATGCAAAATGGATGTAAGTCAAATGTGAATACAAAACTTAGATAAATATGAACACATTTATTACCTTATATATATATATATTGGTAAATACTAAATAATGGTTGATTTTTTTTTTTTTTTTAATCAATTTTAATTTTATTATCTTTATATAAAAGTCGGGCCCTTCCACGGTACATTTATGGTCTTCCTTCCACATTAATTGTTAAAAGAATGTAATTTAATACAAATTCATTAATTTGTTTGGTACATACATTTTCATAAGGTAAATGCATTTTTTAACGTGAAACCATGCATGTGGTACGCCTTCCACGGTACATTTATGGTCTTCCTTCCACATTGGTTGTAGTTATTAACCCTTGGTTATTTGTGCACTATTTTAATATCTGTATTTCCATCTAACATCTACACTTCTATCGCTATTTAATTAAAGAGAATGAATTTATTTAATGAGATAACCACAAGTTTTACTGATTCAATAAATTAGGAAAAGTAAGTACATAGTGTTGATTAAACTTCAGAAATCGTGCATTTAAAAGAAAAAAATAATTAGACAGACAACATAACAGATACATTTATTTATATCATATATAATAAGTAATTTTTAAAAAAAATCGCAATATGATTATTCAATGATTTAGTTTTTTTTTTTTTTCTTTTTTTAAATTTCTTACTTCATATCAGAGATACATATACATACATAAATACATGTATCAAATACTGTTTATGTGTAGTTTTTTTCCCCCCATTTTAAGCTTTCAAGCATTTTAAACTACATTATTTAAACAAATCCTATGGAAATAAAAACTTACTAGCTGAATTGGATCCCAAAAAAAAAAAAAAAAAAAAAAAAAAAAAAAAAAAAAAAAAGCTGTCAATGTATGTATACATTATCTTTTTTTTTTTTTCTTAAAAATATATAAGAGATTTAGATTTTCCCATTTTCCTGTGAAAGAAACAAAGGATACCTTCCGCGTCACGTCCGGCTCCTTTTTGTTTTTCTCGATGGTTGAATGTGAAGATCTGACTATATCCTTCCAAATCAATGGCGTTCTTCGAGTATTCCATCATATCAAACGATCTGAAATCATATTAACCAGATGTGATTTAGCGTGAAATGAACGGAATAAGGTATACCAGAGTTTTGATCTTGGTTGAAGAGTGGTCCAAAAGTTTCTGGTTTTGGTTTTGTGTAACGTGAAAAATTTGGAGCTGGATTTTGTGTTTATTTTTTATTTATTTATTTTTATGTTAGAGTTGTCAAAAATCCATGTTATCCCATGGAAACCAATTTTAATATCGGTTTGATGTTTATTATTCCTCACACAAGGTTTTATCTTTTTTTTTTTTCCAACCACACATTTAACAATAATATAATATTACACCAAAATGCAAAAAAGATTCTTAGTTTTTTTTACGACATATTCTCCTAAAAATTACCACTCAAAATCACAAGTACTTTTTTTTTAAACAACATCAAATGCATCTTTAATACTCCTAATTTTGGAATTTAAAATTGAAAATGTTTTATGTTTCGTGTCCAAATAAATTATCCGTTTTATTTAAATCAAGTGAGCATAAAAAGGGTTATAAGTATGTTGAAGATATGATTTATATACTACGAATGGTAAAATTAAATTTTTCATCTCGTTAAATTTTAACGTAATTAAAAACTGATTAAAAATGTAGAAAATAATGACTACAAAACGATAAAATATTGAATAAAAATGATTTTTACCTAAACAATATAAAAAAATTACAATCTAATATTAGAATGTGCGTGGACGAACTTATATTTTTTAACAATTCTTTTTTTTGTATTTTTAACGTTACGGTACTTTCAAAAACGAATTTGTAATATTTGATTTATTGAATTAAGATATGTTTTCAATGGTATTCCATACGGCAGATTGTCATCGACCATGAACATTTTGCACCTTTAAACTATTTTGTCCAACATACGCGAAATGTAAATCATTGCGATGCATAGGTTCCTATTTGTATTTTCAATCTTAGTTACAATTGATTACATATTAAGCTATGAAGTCATTTGAGGACAATGAAAGTTTTATCCAATGTTGTTCGCTGATACTAGATTAATTAAACCTCTATTTGTTTAATATTTTTCCGTATTTAAATTCTATCCTTAATGATGTGTATATTATTTTTTTTAATTTTAGTTCATCTTTTTTTTTTTTTTTTTTTTTTTTTTTTTTTTTTTTTTTTTTTTTTTTTTTTTTTTGCACTTATCTATGTATATGTCTGACATCTCATCTGATTTGATCTAGTCTTATTTACAAAAATTGATAACTTGATTTTGATTTTTTGAGAATTGATTTTGTGAAAAGTGATTTTTTTTTAATAGAATGTGTAGTTAAAAATTAGTATGAAAAATTGTAAATATGATTTTTTAAAGAATGTGCGACTTGAGATTGAGAATGAATATTCAGAAAAATTGATTCTTGAAAAACCAATTCCAAATGGATAAGTGATAGAGTATTATGTCTTGTGTGTTAAACATCCGTGCCACTTTTATAAATTGAGATGCATATATGATTTTTTGGTACATAAAGCTAAATATATTTACAATATACGTTCGGAATAATTTAATTAAAGTTAACATTTCATATTGCGCAATTTGTTACATTCATTTAAATAAAAGATCACATATATTTAATTTGTAATGTTAAAATAAATATGAAATGAAATTAATTTGTGATTATCTAGAAATTATATTTTGAAAAGATTAATTATGTTAATAGTCATTAAGATTGAATAATTATGCAAATTGTCTTCATTCGTTTCTCATTTTTCTTTAAATATTTATTTCATATATTAACATATAAATTCGATATATGTGAGTAACAAATGATCGTGCATCGCACGGATGTAACACTAGTCATTTCTAAAATCAACAAATAGAAATATGTCAACATATTATCTCGACACCAATCTATACACTATGTACAAACAAAATTTTCCTTGGGTGTATTAGGAAAAAATCAAATCTAATCAACCATAACATAGAAATAAACTTAGACCATCTCCAATGAGATGGCAAATATAGTGTAAATTGCCTAACCATTTTTTTTGGGTTTTGATCTTTGTTGTTTTGCTTTCACATGATTTCAGGTTGATAAAATCAACATACTATGAGTATTCAATACCTTCTTATATGTGATATAACATGTTAACGTAATTTCAATATGATATTATATGATTGATTATGAATTACAAAGAAAGATTTATGTATGAAAGTTATAAATTCAAACTCTAGCCCATATGGTAATCATTATGTTGTAAATATAGATTTTGTATGTCTGGAGCCCCTCAAAACTCTGAGGCATACGACAATCGACGTTTTATTTAAGTAACCTCATTAGAGCCAGGTAGGGTGAAAAGTGAAAGGATGAAGTCCTGTGATTTGTGGTCACCTTATCGAAATCCGATTTATGGCCTTGTTTGAGCAATTGGAGTATAGCAAATAATCTTTAATCGGGCCTTGAAGCATTGTTTAGAAGAAGGGAAAAGTACATGACTACAAACCTAAAACTATAACTTTTAAAACTAACGAACTTAGGAATTTATTTTAAAAATCCGGTGTTAATTAGTAATTAATAAATATAATATTGTATAATATAAAAATAATTATCAATTATATATTAAATTAAAACTAATATAATATTTAAATAATAAAAGCCATCAAACAACAATTTTTGTCCATCCACCCCCACCCCCGACCGCACACACCTCGACATCACCCCACCTCAAAAATGATTTTTTTTCTTCTATTTTTCATCACCCCACCTGCAAAGTCACAATTGATCACACAAAGTCACAATTCAGTCACAAATCACAATTATAAATTTAATCACAAAATTCACAGTCACCCTCACCTATTCAAAAAGTCACAGTTGATCACACAAAGTCACAGTTTGGTTACAATTACAAATTTAGTCACAAATTTCACCCAATACTGCCCACCCCACCCCCACCCCACATCATCCTCAAAGTCATAGTTAGTTACACAAAGAAACAGTTCAGTTACAATTAAAAATTTAAATTCTGTTTGTTAAATTTTTTTTGTTTAAAAACTTGTTTTTTATGTTTTCTAGGTAAAATGTGTGATTGAAAAGTGTAGAAAGAAAATATGTGTGATTAAAAAGTAATTTGAGGAATTGTGTTGAAAAAAGACATGTTTTTAAACATGTTTACCAAACATAGGCTTAGTCTCATATTTCACCAACCCACCCCACCCCACTCCACTCCACTCCACTCCACTCCACTCAAATCACAAGTCATAATTAGTCACACAAAGTCAAATTTAAATCACAATTACAAATTTAGTATCAAATTTAACCACACCCCACCCCACCGTACCCCACCCCACCCCATCCCATCCGACTCGCAAAGTCTTAATTGATCACACAAAATCATATTTCGGTCACAATTACAAATTTAGTATCAAAATTCACCTCACCTGACGGGCAAAGTCACGGTTTGGTCGCACAAAAGTCATAGTTCGATCACATAAGGTTGCAGTTTGGTCACACAATATCATAGTTCACTCACACGAGGTTATATTTCAGTCACATAAGATTACCGTTCGCTCACACAAAGTCACAGCTTGATAGCACATAGTCGTATTTGACACAACTGTGGCTTACATCACGTCCTCATCCAATGGTCACACAAAGTCACAATTGGTCACAATCTATAATATAATTGGTCACAATCAACCATAATTGCTCACATATTATTTATTTCTTGATCACTGTTAGTCAATATTTTTTCACATTTACCTAATTATTGGTCACGTGACTCACATTTCATACTCGTTACAAGTCGCACAAAATCACATTTAGTCTACATTTTGATCACAATTACCTATCACATTCACTGTTCACCCCACACCAAGACCCTCGACCTCACCTCACTACACGCTAACTAACCCCCACCAGATCGGCACCACCAACACAAACCTCACCTCACTCCATCCCCAACTAACCACCACCAGATCGGCACCACCAACAACAAAACTTCACAATCCACACCACCAACACCGTTGCCTCTACCTTGGCCTCCACCAACACCAGCATAAAAACTCATATATAACATACTGTAAATTTAACACCACCACCACATCAAATCACATCTTAACTTCACTAAAAACTCACCACCACCACCGACTACCGCCACTATCATCACCACCAAGCTGGTAACGAGTTTAATTGATTGTTGTGATGCGTCGTCAATGGCGGTAGCTTAGAGATGCTGCTATGCTGGCGATAACAAGCTGCCTCACCTAGATTTACTTGCTTATTGTCGTAGGCGCTGTCACCGAGCAGCGACCTCACGAGCCGCTGCTGCCGCCTGTATCACAGGCTCCGGTGGCAAGAGGACTTCGCGAGCCTCTTGTTGCGGCAGCTTTGATAGCGGTGAGCAACAAGTTGGAGAGAGAGAGAGAGAGAGAGAGAGGATGTTAGGATCGGCTAGGTTGGGAGAATTTTAAAAATACCCAAGTCAAGGCTAAGTCAAAATACCCTAACTTTTCAAAAACTAATCATAATATCCTTTTTTTTTTTAAAATGACGTGTATATCCTTAATAATCATATTTCTCTTATACCCTTCATTTATCTCATATTTCATATTTATATTAAGACGAAAATAATACAATTCTCACTTTTGATTATTCTCTCGTTTTTTCATCTGTTTGTTCTCAATACACAGATAAATTATTCTCTCATTTTTTATCTGCTTGTGCTAAAAATTCTGCAAAAAATATACAAATCTCAACTAAAAGATTTCATTAATTAACGACAAATTCATAAATTGTTAATTTTTTTAATTAATAATAATTATAGATCTATAATTATGTAGACTAAACAATGAAAATTAATATGGTGAAGTATAATTTTTATCAGTTTATTAATAAAATCGAAAAAATTGAACTTTAGAACGGAAAAAAATGGTAGGGTCTGGGTCAAAATTAATAATAAGAAAAAAAAAAAAAAAAAATTGGTCCGGCCGGACCATTTTTATTGGTCCGGCCGGACCATATAGGGTCCGGACCGGCCGGACCATTTTTATTGGTCCAGCCGGACCTTTTTTTTTTTTTTTTTTTTTTTTAAAAAAAAAAAAAACAATTCTTCTTATTATTAATTTCTGCATTTCTTCTAAATTTTCAATTCTTTTCCTAAGAATTTTTTATTTCAGAAATTTCCAATTTATTTCTTTCTAATTCAATGTTTATTTCTTCTTTCTCTAAACCCATGTTTTCTTCTAAACATTTTACACATGCTTCTTTATAACATTCTAAACATCTTGCTCTAAGTTTTCTTGCTGGGTACCAATTACAAATAAAAACCGGACTAATGCATAATTTTTCTTACTTTTTTTTACGTTATAAATAAATTATAAAATTATAAATATTTTTTTTATTCTTAATATTATTTATCATATGTTACAATAATAATTTCATTACTAAATAATGTCATAATTTGTTAATAATAATTACAAAATAAGATATGTAATTATAATTTCATAATTTCTTAATAAAAATGAATTAATAATTTCATAATAATTAGAAATAAGATATGTAATTGACTGTGTAGATGATAATTGTAGTGTTGTTGATAATAAATTATCTTATTTTGTCTAAGTTAATAAAGTCGTGAATTGCTTATTATACGATGAAAGATGATAAATGTTTCTTGGGGAAAAAAAAGATATTTTAGGGTTTAGGGTATAGCTTTCTATTTTGGGGTTTGGGGTTTAGGGTATAGTTTTCTATTTTGGGGTTTGGGGTTTAGGGTTTAGGGCTTATATATATATATATATATATATATATATATATATATATATATATATATATATATATATATATATATGTTTAGGGTATAGCTTTCTATTTTGGGGTTTGGGGTTTAGGGTATAGTTTTCTATTTTGGGGTTTGGGGTTTAGGGTTTAGGGCTTATATATATATATATATATATATATATGTTCTCCAATTGTAGGTAAATAAATCAGTAGCCAACTTTATTCTCCACTTCTGTATATGTTCTTGATTGATCATCTTGACATCTCGTCCGATGCTCAAGAACTCAATATATTTTATTACAAAAATCCCGCAATCTCCACTGTAAGTTAAAAAAAACTTTAGTGAAATAAATTAATATAGTTAAGAATTTAATTAAATACTAGAATACGAGTATAAGAAAATTTACCTGACACCTTGTTTGGAAATCCCCTCGATCTTATCAATGGCTAGTACATCATCGACATTAAAATTTCGAGTTTAAAGTGAAGAAGTCAGACAGGAGTACCTACACAATTGACTGTGTAGATGATAATTGTAGTGTTGTTGATAATAAATTATCTTATTTTGTCTAAGTTAATAAAGTCGTGAATTGCTTATTATACGATGAAAGATGATAAATGTTTCTTGGGGAAAAAAAATATATTTTAGGGTTTAGGGTATAGCTTTCTATTTTGGGGTTTGGGGTTTAGGGTATAGTTTTCTATTTTGGGGTTTGGGGTTTGGGGTTTAGGGTTTATATATATTTATTTTTTTTGTTCCAAATAATATATTGTTATCTATACTTGTGAGACAATTTATTCAACTAAAGAAATTGACAAATAAAAACTATAATAAATAAATTGACAGTAATAAAGAAATTGACAAATAAATATATATACACAATTACATATAAAAACTATATTTTTACATTTCTAAATCTTATGGATTACAATTGTAGGTAAATAAATCAGTAGCCAACTTTATTCTCCACTTCTGTATATGTTCTTGATTGATCATCTTGACATCTCGTCCGATGCTTAAGAACTCAATATATTTTATTACAAAAATCCCGCAATCTCCACTGTAAGTTAAAAAAAACTTTAGTGAAATAAATTAATATAGTTAAGAATTTAATTAAATACTAGAATACGAGTATAAGAAAATTTACCTGACACCTTGTTTGGAAATCCCCTCGATCTTATCAATGGCTAGTACATCATCGACATTAAAATTTCGAGTTTAAAGTGAAGAAGTCAGACAGGAGTACCTACACAATTGACTGTGTAGATGATAATTGTAGTGTTGTTGATAATAAATTATCTTATTTTGTCTAAGTTAATAAAGTCGTGAATTGCTTATTATACGATGAAAGATGATAAATGTTTCTTGGGGAAAAAAATATATTTTAGGGTTTAGGGTATAGCTTTCTATTTTGGGGTTTGGGGTTTAGGGTATAGTTTTCTATTTTGGGGTTTGGGGTTTGGGGTTTAGGGTTTATATATATTTATTTTTTTTGTTCCAAATAATATATTGTTATCTATACTTGTGAGACAATTTATTCAACTAAAGAAATTGACAAATAAAAACTATAATAAATAAATTGACAGTAATAAAGAAATTGACAAATAAATATATATACACAATTACATATAAAAACTATATTTTTACATTTCTAAATCTTATGGATTACAATTGTAGGTAAATAAATCAGTAGCCAACTTTATTCTCCACTTCTGTATATGTTCTTGATTGATCATCTTGACATCTCGTCCGATGCTTAAGAACTCAATATATTTTATTACAAAAATCCCGCAATCTCCACTGTAAGTTAAAAAAAACTTTAGTGAAATAAATTAATATAGTTAAGAATTTAATTAAATACTAGAATACGAGTATAAGAAAATTTACCTGACACCTTGTTTGGAAATCCCCTCGATCTTATCAATGGCTAGTACATCATCGACATTAAAATTTCGAGTTTAAAGTGAAGAAGTCAGACAGGAGTACCTACACAATTGACTGTGTAGATGATAATTGTAGTGTTGTTGATAATAAATTATCTTATTTTGTCTAAGTTAATAAAGTCGTGAATTGCTTATTATACGATGAAAGATGATAAATGTTTCTTGGGGAAAAAAATATATTTTAGGGTTTAGGGTATAGCTTTCTATTTTGGGGTTTGGGGTTTAGGGTATAGTTTTCTATTTTGGGGTTTGGGGTTTGGGGTTTAGGGTTTATATATATTTATTTTTTTTGTTCCAAATAATATATTGTTATCTATACTTGTGAGACAATTTATTCAACTAAAGAAATTGACAAATAAAAACTATAATAAATAAATTGACAGTAATAAAGAAATTGACAAATAAATATATATACACAATTACATATAAAAACTATATTTTTACATTTCTAAATCTTATGGATCACAATTGTAGGTAAATAAATCAGTAGCCAACTTTATTCTCCACTTCTGTATATGTTCTTGATTGATCATCTTGACATCTCGTCCGATGCTTAAGAACTCAATATATTTTATTACAAAAATCCCGCAATCTCCACTGTAAGTTAAAAAAAACTTTAGTGAAATAAATTAATATAGTTAAGAATTTAATTAAATACTAGAATACGAGTATAAGAAAATTTACCTGACACCTTGTTTGGAAATCCCCTCGATCTTATCAATGGCTAGTACATCATCGACATTAAAATTTCGAGTTTAAAGTGAAGAAGTCAGACAGGAGTACCTACACAATTGACTGTGTAGATGATAATTGTAGTGTTGTTGATAATAAATTATCTTATTTTGTCTAAGTTAATAAAGTCGTGAATTGCTTATTATACGATGAAAGATGATAAATGTTTCTTGGGGAAAAAAATATATTTTAGGGTTTAGGGTATAGCTTTCTATTTTGGGGTTTGGGGTTTAGGGTATAGTTTTCTATTTTGGGGTTTGGGGTTTGGGGTTTAGGGTTTATATATATTTATTTTTTTTGTTCCAAATAATATATTGTTATCTATACTTGTGAGACAATTTATTCAACTAAAGAAATTGACAAATAAAAACTATAATAAATAAATTGACAGTAATAAAGAAATTGACAAATAAATATATATACACAATTACATATAAAAACTATATTTTTACATTTCTAAATCTTATGGATCACAATTGTAGGTAAATAAATCAGTAGCCAACTTTATTCTCCACTTCTGTATATGTTCTTGATTGTTCATCTTGACATCTCGTACTGGAACAATGAATGCCAAGGGCATCAGAGTTTCTTGGAGCTGGGTCTCTGTGAAACAATGAATGCCAAGGGCATCAGAGTTTCTTGGAGCTGGGTCTCTGTGAAACAACCATGTTCGGAGTCGTACACATACATTTTCGATTCGGCGAACACGACCTCAACAGCAATGATGTGCGAGTTCCCGATCACTGGAATATAGATATGTGTACAAGGTCCGCGAGATGCCCCCGGTGAATGAGATCTCATGAACGGCGGTGACATGTCTCGTACTGGACTGCCATGATCCTAGATATAACAAAAGTGAAGATTAATTATTTAACCCAAAAGGTAAATAACAATCTAAAATTACATTACATACCAGTCCACGCATGTAGTCCTGCTCCTCCTCTACGGTCGAAGCCGTCAACGCATGAAGGACTTCGAGCTAATATATTAACATTAAAACAATTTATAAATCATGTGTCAAATATTATATTACATTAATAATAATTTCTAAACGCTCACCTCAGGATCGTCGAGGATAGCCGAAAGCTTCCTAGAACTTGGCCAATTCTTTGAATCGCCATAGGAATGATCGCTTCAAGATATCTTGATGATACTCATCAAGAGTTTTTAGAACTGCGCCGAAGTCACATCCCCTGTACTGGGAAACTTTAGCCGGAAGCCCTCTCAATTCAAGACTAATAGCATACTCCATTCTGCAATAATTTCAAATGTTAAAATCAAGTTTAAAAAAGTATGCCGCAATATTTAACCATTCTACATTCTATATTTTTACATTTATGAAATTATAGTCCATATTTATTATTAAAAATTTTTTTAACAACATTTTTTAATTATTATAATTACATTTATTTTGATATTATTAATAAATTTCTTATTTGCATTATGAAATTATAATTACATATCTTACTTCTAATTATTATGAAATTATTAAATTTTTGTTACAATTATGAAATCATAGTTAGCCATTTGTTAATTATAATTATATTTAGTAATGAATTTTTTTTTTTTGTAATAAATGAATAATATTAAAAATAAAATAATTATTTACAAATTTAAAATTTAATTTTCAAAAATGGCCGGACATTTTCAAAAATGGTCCGACCATTTTTTTATTTAAAAAAAAAAAATTGGTCCGGCCTGGTCCGGCCATTTTTTTTTTATATAAAAAAATAAAAATAAAAAAATAAATGGTCCGGCCGGACCAAAATGGTCTGGCCGGACCATATGGTCCGGCCCTTTTAAAAAAAAAAAAAATTGGTCCGGCCGGACCAAAATGGTCCGGCCATTTTTAAAAAAAAAAAAAAAAAAAAAAATGTCCGGCCGGACCATTTTCAAATGGTCCGGCCGAGTCCGGCGGGGTCCGGCCGGACCAAAATGGTCTGGCCGGACCATATGGTCCGGCCTGGTCCGGCCGGACCAAAATGGTCTGGCCGAACCACAATGGTCCGGCCTGGTCCGGCCGGACCAAAATGGTCTGGCCGGACCATACCATATGGTCCGGCCATTTTTTTATTTAAAAAAAAAAAAAAAAAAAAAAAAAAAAAAAAAATTGGTCCGGCCGGACCATCTTCAAATGGTCCGGTCGAGTCCGGCGGGGTCCGGCCGGACCTTTTGCGAACGGAAATGACGACTCTTTTGAATAAGTTATAAGGATATTTTGGACTTTGTAAATAATAAATCTATTTCTCTTTTTCTTTTTATCTTACAAATGGGTCGATGGGTATTTTGAAAAATGGGTCGGAGGATCCGGCTATTGGCCACTAATTCCTCCGGCTAGGTTGGGTGGAAGGAGTGGTAGAGAGAGAATGTTAAGTTAGCTTTAAATTATTTAGTTAATAAAATATTTAATTAATAAATATTAAATGAGCAAGTAGTATCTAGTTTTTAAAAAGTAAATTTTATCATCTTATTTTTACAAAGTGATCTTTAAATGTACGAGTTCATGTAATTTTCCCTTAGAAGAATGTACATACATGTCTGTCGATTACTCATTGAACTGCATTCACATTTTTATGTTTTATAAATGTAGATGTTGCACTTTGATATATTCGAGGCTATCTCTCGGGAATGAATTAAATCGGTTAAGGGGAGATTTTATACGTATGTGGTGGAGATACAAAATTGACAAACGCACCGTGATTTCCCAGCTTTGACGCGGCTCGTCCAATCACACTTTTACTTGGACTTCTACAATATTGAAACTATGGATTTTGTATATCGTGGTAACTTTTCTGGAGAATAAGTATTAATGTAGCCATTATGATTGTAGTAATCATGTTGTGAAATGAAATTAAGTCCTCTTTTCGAAAATACTATGTAAATTATCTTGAAAATGTTTGATAATGTGCTTCATATTGTTGAAGTCATAAGTTCAAAGTTGCATTTCAATATCCAAAAATCATGTTTTAGATTATTATGTGTCAACACCTAAACCCTAGATGTTGACCCAAAAATAAGTTTTCCTTGAAACCAGTAAAGGTGTCGACACCCCTGCTGGTTGGTATCGACCAAAGACTCCTACAGCCAAACCTATAATTTCAGGACCTTTGGTGTCGACGTCGGGGCTTTCTGTTGACATATGATTATTCACGTGTGTATTGTTTTGATTATAACAAACAAGATCTCTTATATTACTAATGGTTTCAATTCTTGAGTTTTATCATATATGTGTCATTTGAATACTCCGAGATCAAAATCGTCATCCATTGAAATACAAAGCAATCATAAAAGAGATTTAAAGTGAACAAGATCGTCGAAGATCGAAAATTAAAGCTTTAGAAAATTTATGTTGAAAATTTTCAACTCATTTGTAAATGTATTGACTCATCAATTTTTAGCAAGTTCATAAAGCTCAAAATTATTTTTAACAATCATTACTTACATAAAAATGAATTTTCAAATCATAACATGAAATAGATTTTGGAAAAATGAATTTTTTTATATAAAAATAAAAATTCGAAAATTTACTATTTCGGTCGAGTGAAACTCTCTTGATCAACCGAAATTGTTTGTTCAACCGAAAGTCTAATGGCTCAAATAGTATAACGGCTAGTTTTGATCTTTCGATCGACCGAAAGTGTAGAAATGGTCGACCACAAGTTCCTGCAACTCATTTTCTTGATTTTTAAGTAGTTATTTCTCTTGTATATAATTCTAACAACCACAAGAGCAATTAAGAGAGCATATTTACTTGAAAATCATTGAGCTTACTTTGTTTTACATTCTATTTCATTTATTGCAAAGAATTTCTTGATTGATCAAAAATTTTCATTTCTTTATCAAGAATTCTATTTTGAAGAAAAACTCATCACTCTTATTTCATTATTGATCATTGATTGAGTTCTTCATCACCAAACACTTATTGAAGTGTATATCTCTCTTCATACTTAACTAAGTATTATTTGGAAAAAGAGATCATTGGTTGTAAAACTTTGATTCAAGCAAAACTATCTCATATCATTTATCAAAGTTTTCATAAACACTTGAGCTTTAAATATTTGCTATCTATTGAAGTGTTATCCTAAAACTCTCAAACATACTTGACTTGATCATATCATTTGTTAAAAGAGTTTATTCAATTGTAAAATTCTTATTTGTATTTCGTTTATGATTTCGAGATTTTTATGAAAACTCGATTGTAAAGGATACGTAATCCTTGTTGTAAAGTCACCTAAGGATAAGTGCTCATTGTTGTAAGTTATCAATATAGTGGATTTGACCTTACTCATGACGGAGAACTAGGTAACGGAGGACGTAAATCACGTTGGTTGATTGAACATTCTAAAATCGCGTTTACATTCTCTTATCACTTTTACTTACTTACATATCACTTACTCTATTCTATCAATTTATATTATGCAACAATATATCTAAGTGCTATACTTGCTTTATCAATTAAGTTTACACATTTATAGCACACTACATTGATAGTTAAGTTACTTGCAACACCAAGTGCTCATACTTGGACCCATTGATTTTTAAGTTTGACAGTATTTATCGAAAAAGTTTTATAAATCAATTCACCCCTATCTTGATTAGTTTATCTTGGGCTAACATTTTCTACCCCCAAAATTTTGAATTTTATCTCATTTTTCAACTTATTAGTTATAAAATAATACGTGAAGTTTGGATTCGTCATATGCCTCCAACCAATTGATCATTGATCAACGTCATTAATTGATTACGAAAATATCAAGCATCAAGAAAAGATCGATTTCTCCCTTGAGAGGGAAGTGAAGAGAACTCTATGAGGAAATCACTGTATAAATTGATTTTTCCTTTAGAATCTTTTTTAACATAGAAGATGTTATATACCGATATGAGGTGGAAGATAAATCAAGCAGTCAAAATAGTCAATGGCCAAACAGTTGCCACAAATTGATGAAACGGTCAATAATGTTTTGAATCACGAGGTGAATCATCGTGACCGAGGTGAACTGTTTTTTTCGAGGTGAACTTTGGACCGAGGTGATTCATGCCAGCGAGGTGAATCCGTGTGACCGAACTGGGTTTGTCCGACCGAGGTGAAGTGTGCGAGCCGACCTCAATTGCGGATGAAGAAGACAATGCGTTAGTAGGTAGTATTGTCAAATCAGCCGTATTATGTGTCAGTAATCATCATTATTTGTAATATGTCAGGATAATCATTTGATGTATGTCTGTCAGAAGGGTCAATCACCCTTTTCAGTCACTCCCTGCAGAAGTGATGTGTTGTAATGATTATGTTTAAACTCCTCAACTACTATAAATAGGAGGAGTAAATGCTCATTAAGGGGCAGATGATATATGAGAAAACCTCTCCAAACTCTTGCTATTCGATTTCGTTGATTCGACCTGGCTGTCAGATCGGTATCGAACTGGACGTGAATTTATTAACTTTAGTCTCAGTTCGCTTTCGATCTGTTGTTTTTCCTACCTTGTGCAATTTTTCGAACTTTATTACAACGACAATCATTTTCACTCAAGAGCTTCATACTTAGACAAATTAATCAAAAATACACAATTCATCTGCTAATCTGAGAGATTATACAACTTTTATTTGTTGACAAAAAGAGACGTCAACAAATTGGCGCTAGAAGGAGGGCCCGTATCCTTGTATTCAGCAATCACATATTTGATTTTGCATCATAATGAGTAACAGGCAAAATTCAGGGAGTCGCCAAGTACATCATGGTGAGGGTTCACAGGGGAATTCCCATATGTCCGGGAGATCCGCCGTTTCGCGACCCCTAGCGGAGGCCAACATGGGAATGGTCTTAGATCGACTTGATAGGATGCAAAGAGAAATGGAAGAGATGAGGAGAAATCAAGACCGGGGTCGTCACCAAGAGGAGCATGAAGTGCAATCACAATTACAAAGGTCCGGTGGACACTCACATTTCGAAGAACAACAAACTGGAAGTTCCGATAACACGAGGAGTGCAGTGGGCGAAAGCACACCTTATGTGCGGAGTCAAAAGTCGTTGAGTTGGATGGAACCGAGTCAAGCGAGAAGGGGTGAAAAAGGAGAGGGGAGTAAGGCTGCACGGACTAGGGGACATGGGGACAGATCTCCGATGAAGAAGGTGAATCCAGGAAACCATCCGGCTGGCAGCTCGACTCTTCACTTGGGTAGGCCACCGACTTTTCCATCAAGCAAACCAGATTAAACCGAAGTTGAGCAATTGAAGAAAAGACTGTCCGACTTGGAGGCAAAACAAGAAGGGTTGGGATCGACAGAACCATCTACCAAATGGACATCACCTTTTACGGAGATTATATTGTCACAGCCTCTGCCGAGCAAAATGAAGATGCCTCATCTCGCCGGATACAACGGGGAGACTGACTCGGTTTCGCATCTGGATCAGTACATGTCATGGATGGAGCTTCAAGGGGCAAGTGACGCAATAATGTGCAAAGCTTTTCCTTTGACTCTCGGGGACCGGGCTCAACGGTGGTTCCGCAATATATCTCAGCACTCCATATCGAGTTGGTCTCAACTAAGTAGCCAGTTCTTGAAGCAATTCATGGGTTCAAAAATTCCGACCACCCCGAAGGAGAGCTTGGGGATCATTAGGCAGGAGAAGGAGGAATCACTAAAGAGTTATTTGGGCCGCTTTAATAGACAGATCACGGGAATGGAAAGAATATCAGACGACGCGCTCCTCATGGCTGTTCTGTCAGGCCTACAAACGCAGACTCGTTTCTGGTGGTCAGTGCATGAGGATGGACCTCGCACGTACCAGGAGTTTCTTAACAGGGCGGAGAAGTTTATCAACGCCGAGGAGGAGTCAGGTCCCAAAGAAGGTCGTCATAATACCGCCGCCGTGTCAGACAAGAAGGAAAGCAAGGATGAGAAGAAGGAATTCAAAAAGAATACTTTTGGGAAAAAGAGAGACTACAAACCAGCGGATAGGTTCCGTCCATATAATCCTGAACAAAGAAGTGAGCTCACCCCATTGAATGCATCAACTGAGGTGATTTTCATGAATGAGAAAGACAAGGGGATAATTCCGCCGGCCCGGCCGATAAAGCAGAGCCCGAATAACTTGGACTCCTCCCGGTATTGCAAATACCACAGGTCGGTGGGACACACCACGGACGAATGCCGAAATTTGAGATTCGAAATCGACAGGTTAATAAAGAGGGGAAGCTTACAAGAATACGCTGCGGAACCACGGGATTCAGGAAGGCAATTCAAACAAGTGGAGAAGTATGCCATCCATCAGGGGATAGAGCCTAGCGGCAAAGACCGGCCTGATGAAATCCGTACAATTGTGAGCGGAAATCAAGTGCAGGTCGGGTCAAAAAGGAAAAGGCGAGAGTTCGCCCGAGAAGCCCTAAATAGCTATCAGATATGTAGTCATGCAATGACACCGGACGATTCGGAGTCTTTCAGTTTCTCTAAGGAAGACGCCAGGGGGGTACTCGAACCACATTCAGATGCTTTGATGATCACGATGCCGGTGAGCGGTATAAAGATCCACAGAACTCTGGTGGATGACGGTAGTGCTGTGAATGTGTTATACTGGAAGACCTTTGAAAAAATGGGAATTGACCCGCGTAGCTTACGGTCAAGGAGAACAAGGATTCAGGGTTTCACTGGTGACTACATCTATCCAAAAGATGAAATATCTTTACTGGTGGAACTGGGGACAAGATCTTTTCAGAGGCGTGTGATCGCTGATTTTGTGGTAGTAGACGTCATGACAAACTACAATGCCATATTGGGAAGACCTATCCTCCACGAGCTTAAGGCTGCAGCTTCAATTTATCACTATTGTCTGAAATTCCCTACGCCTCACGGGGTGGCTACCGTAAGGGGAGATCAGAGGGTTGCGCGGGAGTGCAATTTAGGCTTCGCTTCAAACAATGTCCAAATGGAGGAAGAAGGAAGTCCCGTCGTGGAACCAAGTGGAGAAGACGAGCCGATAACAGAGCTGCAAATGCTGGATCCAAGAGGTGCACAGGATAGGGGTCAGTCAGGTCCTGTGGAAGAGTTGGATACTGTTAAAGTTGACGATGCAAAACCTGATGTCGAATTCAGAGTGGGACGCGGGTTAATGGAGCCCATCAGGACCGACCTCATCAATTTTCTGAAAAAGAATTCGGATGTGTTTGCATGGACTCACTCTGACATGGAAGGGATTGATCCTAAACATGCATGCCACCACCTCCAAGTTAATCCTGATTTCAAACCTAAGGTACAAAAAAGGAGGTCACTAAATCCTGAACGGTATGAAGCGTTGGCAAGGGAGGTGGTGAAATTACTTAGCAATGGATTTATCAGGGAATCTTTCTATCCTACGTGGGTAGTGAACCCAGTGCTGGTAAAGAAAAGCAATGGGACATAGAGGCTGTGCATAGATTTCTCTGACCTAAACAAAGCATGCCCCAAGGATAGTTTCCCCCTCCCCAGGATAGATCAAATGGTGGATGCTACGGTCGAACATCAGCTCCTCAGCTTTATGGACGCTTACTCGGGATATAACCAAATACCGATGAATGAAGTCGATGAGGAGCATACCTCGTTTATGACTGATCGAGGGCTCTATTGTTACAAGATGATGCCATTCAGCTTAAAGAACGCTGGAGCAACGTATCAACGCCTGGTGAATGAAATGTTCAAAGATCTCATCGGGAAAACGATGGAGGTATATGTCGATGACATGTTTGTAAAGAGTATCCGAGCTGAAAACCATGTCTAGCACCTTGATGAGATGTTTCGAATACTGCGAGCTTACAGGATGAAGCTGAATCCCAAGAAATGCTCCTTCGGGGTAGGATCAGGGAAATTTTTGGGCTACCTGGTAAACCAAAGGGGTATCGAAGTTAACCCTGATAAAATACAGGCGTTGATGCAAATGAGGGAACCAAGGAAACTTAAAGAGGTGCAAAGTTTGACGGGAAGGATAGCAGCTTTGAACCGTTTCGTGTCAAGATCTACGGATAAATGCAGGCCATTCTTTGATGTTATCAAAAAGAACAAGGATTTTGAGTGGACGAAAGAATGTCAGATGGCTTTTGAAGAATTGAAGAAGCAATTGGCGTCCCCGCCTGTCCTTTCCAAACCAATGTCGGGAGAAATGCTCTCTATATACTTGGCCGTTTCAGAACTAGCAATGAGTGCAGTCCTTGTGAGAACCGAGCAGGGAGTTCAACGACCAGTCTACTATGTCATCCAGGCCCTGCACGACGCCGAACTCCGATATTCTGAAATGGAAAAACTAGCATACGCTTTGAAAATGTCGACTCGAAAATTAAGGCCTTACTTTTTGGAGCATCAGGTTGAAGTGTTGACAAATTACCCCCTGAGGCAGGTACTACAAAAACCCGAGATGTCTGGGCGGTTATTAAAGTGGGCTGTGGAGTTGGGGCAGTTCGACCTTGTTTACAAAGCAAGAACCGCCATCAAAGGGCAAACCTTAGCTGATTTCATGGTGGAGCTCACACCGGCTCACTCAAGTTTTTGTGCGGAGGTGGATGCGACCTGGCGGTTATACGTCGATGGTTCATCAGCAGGAAACAGGGCAGGGGCTGGGGTCGTCCTAATCAGCCCTGATAATCAATTCTTCTGCAGCTCCTATCGTTTTGATTTTGAGGCTACCAACAATGACGCTGAATATGAGGCTCTGATTGTAGGAATGGACATGGCTCAAGCGATGGGTGTTGATAGCCTTATCCTGCACAGCGATTCGCAGCTGATAATCAACCAAATCCAGGGAACGTATGAAGCCAGGAGTGAAAAGATGAAGATCTACAGAGCAAGGGTTTTGGAAGAGTTGAAGAAGTTCAGGCATGCAGAGTTTATCCAGATCCCTCGATCAAAAAATAGTCAAGCTGATGCCTTAGCCCGCTTAGCGACAAGCGAAGGAACGTCCGAATTGGAAAGCATATCAATCGAGACCTTGTCACAATCCGCCTTAAAACTGTCGCCTTCAACCGTCCTGCAAACCTCTCTGAAGAGGACATGGAAGGATGAAATTATCCAATACTTACGAGAAGGGACGACGCCACCTGATCAAGTGAAAGCCAGGAGTTTGAGGATCAGATCTGCGAGGTATACTATAATTGGGGATGACTTGTACACGCGAGGATTCTCCCTACCACTGTTGAAATGTTTAGACAATGAAGAGGCTGAATATGTGATGAAAGAAATCCATGAGGGCATTTGCGGGAACCATACGGGGGGACAAGCTATGGCGTTCAAAATTATCAGGCAGGGGTACTTTTGGCCTACCTTGAAGAAGGACGCGATTAAGTTTGTAAAGACCTGCGACAAATGTCAAAGGTTCGCCCCGATCATGAGGAACCCTCCCGAAGAGCTGACTTCAGTGATGAGCCCATGGCCGTTCGCTAAATGGGGAGTAGATCTGATCGGGCCATTACCAACGACAAAAGGGGGAAACAGGTTTGCAATAGTTGCAGTGGATTATTTTACAAAATGGGCAGAAGCTGAACCGCTGGTTAAAATTACGGAGCAGAAAACTACAGACTTTATATGGAAGTCAATCATTTGTAGGTTCGGAATCCCACAATCCATTGTGACAGACAACGGTAAGCAGTTCGACAACGAAAGGTTTAAATCTTTTTGTGAAGGGTTGGACATCAGGAAGCATTTCTCCACTCCGAACCATCCTCAGTCCAATGGGCAAGTCGAAGCGGTGAACAAAATTATCAAGCATAATCTAAAAACCAGACTCGAAAACCTGAAGGGAACGTGGGCGGAAGAACTACCCGGGGTATTGTGGTCCTACCGGACAACCCACAGGACATCAACAAGAGACACCCCATTCACTTTGGCCTTCGGGACAGAAGCTGTAATCCCGATAGAGGTGGGTATGCCATCGTTTCGGGTCACTCACTTCAATGAGAAAGATAACCATGATGCCCTCACTGCTGAATTGGACCTTACGGAAGAAAAATGATTACAAGCACAGGTTAGGAATGTAGTATACAAGCAAAGGAGTGCGAGGTATTACAATGCCAGGGTGAGACCGAGAAAGTTCCAAATGGGGGATCTGGTGTTAAGAAAGACGACCGCGACGCGTGAACCTCTGGGACCAAACTGGGGAGGTTGTATCGAATCAAGAAGGCTGTGAGCAATGGATCTTATAAACTAGAGACACTTGACGGAATTCAGCTTCAACACCCCTGGAACGCAGAACACTTGAAGAAATATTTCTAGTAGGACAGGATGTGAAATGGAATGTGAATATTTTTTGATGACAACCGAAATGTAATCAAATGAATAAAGAGTTTAATGTTTCAAAGTATGCAAATCTGAATGGATGTTTCCAAAACAAAGACCTTAGTTGATAATCCGTAAGTACCTATAAGACAGGATATCATCAACATCACAAGGCAATCCGTCTCAAAGACGAGAAAGACCTCCTTGAGAGGCAAAACAAAGACCTTAGTTGATGATCCATAAGTACCTGTAAGGCAGGATATCATCAACATCACAAGGTAATCCGTCTCAAAGACGAGAAAGACCTCCTTCAGAGGCAAAACAAAGACCTTAGTTGATGATCCATAAGTACCTGTAAGGCAGGATATCATCAACATCACAAGGCAATCCGTCTCAAAGACGAGAAAGACCTCCTTCAGAGGCAAAACAAAGACCTTAGTTGATGATCCGTAAGTACCTATAAGGCAGGATATCATCAACATCACAAGGCAATCCGTCTCAAAGACGAGAAAGACCTCCTTCAGAGGCAAAACAAAGACCTTAGTTGATGATCCGTAAGTACCTATAAGGCAGGATATCATCAACATCACAAGGCAATCCGTCTCAAAGACGAGAAAGACATCCTTGAGAGGCAAAATAAAGACCTTAGTCGATGATGATCCGTAAGTACCTGTGAGGCAGGACATGATAAACATTACAAGGCGATCTGAGAAGATGAAGTAAGTTCCAGCGAGACACCGAAGTGAAAAATGGCCGACCTCCATTCAACAAACGAGGTGTTATGGTGAAAAGTACCGAGGTGACAAATGACCGACCTCCATTCAACAAACGAGGTGTTTTGGTGAAAAGTACCGAGGTGACAAATGACCGACCTCCTTTCAACAAACGAGGTGTTATGGTGAAAAGTACCGAAGTGACAAATGACCGACCTCCTTTCTACAAACGAGGTGTTTCTGAACTGTTCACTTCATTTATAATTCACCTCTACATTTTATTCGGAGTGAATTGACGTTTGAAAATTGCACAAGTGTTCACTTCGTTTATAATTCACCTCTGCATTTTATTCGGGGTGAATTGACGTTTGAAAATTGCACAAGTGTTCACTTCGTTTATAATTCACCTCTACATTTTATTCGGAGTGAATTGACGTTTGAAAATTGCACAAGTGTTCACTTCGTTTATAATTCACCTCTGCATTTTATTCGGAGTGAATTGACGTTTGAAAATTACACAAGTGTTCACTTCGTTTATAATTCACCTCTGCATTTTATTCGGAGTGAATTGACGTTTGAAAATTGCACAAGTGTTCACTTCGTTTATAATTCACCTCTACATTTTATTCGGAGTGAATTGACGTTTGAAAATTGCACAAGTGTTCACTTCGTTTATAATTCACCTCTGCATTTTATTCGGAGTGAATTGACGTTTGAAAATTGCACAAGTGTTCACTTCGTTTATAATTCACCTCTGCATTTTATTCGGAGTGAATTGACGTTTGAAAATTGCACAAGTGTTCACTTCGTTTATAATTCACCTCTGCATTTTATTCGGAGTGAATTGACGTTTGAAAATTGCACAAGTGTTCACTTCGTTTATAATTCACCTCTACATTTTATTCGGAGTAAATTGACGTTTGAAAATTGCACAAGTGTTCACTTCGTTTATAATTCACCTCTGCATTTTATTCGGCGTGAATTGAAGTTTGAAAATTGCACAAGTGTTCACTTCGTTTATAATTCACCTCTACATTTTATTCGGAATGAATTGACGTTTGAAAATTGCTCAAGTATTCACTTCGTTTATAATTCACCTCTACATTTTATTCGGAGTGAATTGATGTTTGAAAATTTCTCAAGTGTTCACTTCATGTATAATTCACCTCTGCATTTTATTCGGAGTGAATTGACGTTTGAAAATTGCACAAGTGTTCACTTCGTTTATAATTCACCTCTACATTTTATTCGGAGTGAATTGACGTTTGAAAATTGCTTAAGTTTTCACTTCGTTTCTAATTCACCTCTGCATTTGATTTGGAGTGAATTGACGTTCGAAAATTGCTTAAGTGTTCACTCCGTTTTTAATTCACCTCTGCATTTAACTTGGAGTGAATTGACGTTTGAAAATTGCTTAAGTGTTCACTCCGTTTTTAATTCACTTCGTTTGCACTTGGTCAGAGTGTCTCGTTCATATGATAAATGTTAGACACAATAAAAATCTTCTTCATTGAAAATCAGGAAAATACAAAGGTCGAAAAAAAAGCTGCAAAAGTTGAATTCATTCTAATCCACCACATTGATGGCCTCGTCAACTTCCGGAGGTTGGAATTCTGGCGCCGGAGAGAAAAGATCCACTTCTTCGTCATCAACCTCGGTTGGCATTAGCTCGAGATATTTCCTTGAGGAATGTGATGTCGACCTCAGGTCGTTTCTTCTCCAGGTCTTCCACTATCTCCTTGAAGGTGAGATAGTAGGTCTCATCCACATCGTGCTCGTACTCGTTGGAGTCTTTGAACCTTTTCACGGCCTCTTTGTACGCGAGCTGAGATGCTACCTCCAATTCTGATTTTTCTTTTTTAAGGTCAGCCTCGATGCGGTTAGCGACCTCTAAGTCCTTAAGGAGCCCCTCCTTCGACCTCTCCAAATCGGACACCACATCCTTCAAGTCTTTTAATTCCTCCTTCAGTGGAATCACCTCCTCCTTAAACAGTTGAAGTTCCTTGTTGGTTTCCTTCAACTTTTCCACCTCCGCTAAAGCATTTTTCAGTTTATCCTCGGCCTCGTTCCTGGCTTTCACCTCATTCTCAAACATCCCTTTGGCCTCGGTGGCTAGTTTCTTGAACCTGTTGGTGTCACTAGCCACCTCGGACAGCCTAGATTGAGTGCGGGTGAGGTAGTTCATAGCTTGGTCGAGGTGCGCCATGCTGGTGGCCACCAGGTCGTCAACTTGCATATCCTCACAAAATTTTTCATGCCGAGGTGACCAAGTTTTGGCCGGGATGTCCATTGCCACCTTGGTCCGAACTGGAAGCCTCATCAACCCAATTGGGGTCAAGTTGGAGGCAGAAACGAAGTCCCGGTAAATCTTTGGGCGACTCCCCTTCAGCGAGTTCACCAGATCGGCTCGAACCCTGTCGATGCCAATGTAGGAACCTTCAGCAGCATGAATCCCTCGTGAAGATTCCGCTTCGTTGAAAGTTGAAGGAGGAGGAGGAGGAGGAATGACCGTGTCAGGTCTGCCCTTGGGGATTTCAGCCCGTTTAGGCTTCTTCTGAGGAGATTGAGGTGGAACCTGGCCCTCCTTACGAGGTGATGAGCCCTTGGCCGCTCTCTTTTGGGCCATTCGTTTACGTGCTTCAGCTTTGGCATGGGCCTCTTTCTTTGCCTTCATGGATTCCATACCTTTTTTGCCTTTTCGAGCTGAAAAACAAACGCAAAAATCTTTTACAAGTATCCAGTTCGTAAACATCGTGGAATATAAAAACCGAAGTGATGGATGCTTACATTTCCGAAGTGGAGGATAATAATCTGACGGATCAACGTGAGTCAGACCTGCTTCAAACAAATGCTCCTCGGTCAATAACTCTTTAACCGACCTGTCTGGCTCCGGTATGTCTTTTAAGCACACTATCTTTCCAATAGTGCCTTCGTCCAACTCCGGTTCCTTCACCTCTGCAAAAAACGGAGTGATTAATATTAGACCTTTTAAGTTCAAAGGTATCACGAAATATAACTTACTGATTTTTTCCCTATAAAGAACGGGTACGATGTGGCTCATCCCCTCGCTTCGGTAGGGACTCATCCAATTCCCCCCAACGAAGAACCATTTTTCTTTCCACCAACGAACTGAATCAGGCAGGTCTACTAGAAGTTTCCTCCCTTCAAAGACCGACCTCTGCATCGCATAGAACCACCCCGTCCGTTTACCATCAGCCCGGAATTGGTAGGCAAAATGGAATTCGTCAATGGAGGGCTCTCCATATCCCATTTGATTGTAAAGGGATATAAAACCTAAGATGTGTCTCCACCCGTTGGGATGAATCTGAGTTGGCGCGACCCCCCAAATGCGGAGGAAGTCGGTAATTATGAAGGGAAGAGGGAAGCGTAGACCGGCCTCCAGGATCTAATAGTTTGCCGCCACACAGCCGCGAGGTGGATGGTCGGCTCGTTCAAAACTCTCAGGGAGGAAGAAATGCACATAGCCAGGGATTCTGTATTTGTTTTTCCACATGGCCAGTTCGTTTTCAGTAACACTAGAATGGAAGTGTTTACAAGCGAAGTCCGAACTATAGCTGGTACAAGGTTCAGGACGGGTGAAGGAGGCGCAAGAAGGGTGTCGGAACGAACTAGGTGAAACAGTTCGAGAAGCGGGGACTATTGTTAACGGGAGAGGCTGAGCTGTTTCCCCTTCCTCCACATCATCTCGGAATAGACACTGAGTTTCCACGCTTTCATTCCAGGACACAGTAGGTCCACCAGTACTACCCACACCCGCCGACCTCACGCCACTTTCGCTAGAGCTCAAGTCCCCGCTCATTTTATATATATATATATATATATATATATATATATATATAAAGAGCAAAGAAATGTTAAGTGATAAATAAATGATCCTCACCTCGGATTAAAAAACGAACAGAAACGGAGGACGGAACAGAAAACGATCTCGCAGGAATTGGGAGAGAGTCAAAGAAAAATCGTGGAAATAGTGGCAAATGAACCCTTATATAGGAAGATAAGAGAGAGAAATTGGGCGGCTGTAATTATGACAAGACGCGTTGTCATAATGATGGCGGCTACGCGTGATCCGATACCTGACACGCCAATCAGATAATGACGCGTGGCTAGGGTTACACAGTTAACGGAACGAACGCTGATGTTAAAATTTTCGACAAGGGATTGCATTTCTAGATCCGCTCTCATAATTTCGAACTGATCTAGAGGGGACATTTGTTATATACCGATATGAGGTGGAAGATAAATCAAGCAGTCAAAATAGTCAATGGCCAAACAGTTGCCACAAATTGATGAAACGGCCAATAATGTTTTGAATCACGAGGTGAATCATTGTGACCGAGGTGAACTGTTTTTTCCGAGGTGAACTTTGGACCGAGGTGATTCATGCCAGCGAGGTGAATCCGTGTGACCGAACTGGGTTTGTCCGACCGAGGTGAAGTGTGCGAGCCGACCTCAATTGCGGATGAAGAAGACAATGTGTTAGTAGGTAGTATTGTCAAATCAGCCGTATTATGTGTCAGTAATCATCATTATTTGTAATATGTCAGGATAATCATTTGATGTATGTCTGTCAGAAGGGTCAATCACCCTTTTCAGTCACTCCCTGCAGAAGTGATGTGTTGTAATGATTATGTTTAAACTCCTCAACTACTATAAATAGGAGGAGTAAATGCTCATTAAGGGGCAGATGATATATGAGAAAACCTCTCCAAACTCTTGCTATTCGATTTCGTTGATTCGACCTGGCTGTCAGATCGGTATCGAACTGGACGTGAATTTATTAACTTTAGTCTCAGTTCGCTTTCGATCTGTTGTTTTTCCTACCTTGTGCAATTTTTCGAACTTTATTACAACGACAATCATTTTCACTCAAGAGCTTCATACTTAGACAAATTAATCAAAAATACACAATTCATCTGCTAATCTGAGAGATTATACAACTTTTATTTGTTGACAAAAAGAGACGTCAACAGAAGAGAAGGGTTGATAGTGGCACATATTTTAGTTCATTCACACCTCAACTTTAATCACCTAAAATTATTTTATTTTTCTATTTATTTTATATTTTTTGAGGATTAATATAACCAAATAATTTTGGTACAGGAAGATTTTTTATTTATATCTTGGTAGCAAATTGACAATCTTTAAAATTGAGGAGGCGATTATTGTTGAAAGAGAATGTTTTTCTGTTCATACAACCTTAAAGATTGTTTACATGTCCAAGAGATAGAGATACCTCATGAGTCTATACAACATTTTCTATGGTTTACAACTTTTCTTTGTGAGTTTTGAATTTGAAAATTGTGTACTCTTTTTTTTACTATTCTCAATTTAGAAATGACTTGCTTATTTGAGTTACAGAGAAAATGTCAATATTTTTTTGGATTTTTGATTGAATAATATTTTTGTTTTGCTGCATAAGTCACACTTGGAAGCACATTCAAGATAAAATTTATTGACACTCAATTTAGACGCTATTATATACAGTGTAACTATCACATTACGTACGTACATCACATGGGAAAAAAACTAATTATATTATATATAGATTAATTATACTCCACACTAGTTCTATCTAATATCATTATATAAATACCATTTCATATTATTTAGATTTTTACCTAGTTGTACATTCTCTCTCATCTTTCTCCCTCCTCTCTAATTACTTTCTCTCTCATCTCTCACTAAAAATCTCTAACTATTTTTCTCTCACTTATCAATTCGAATAAATCCCAAATCTCTCACTCCTCACTCATCTCTTTCTATATTTCGTTTTTGAAATCGCTTGTAATGAAGATTATGATACATGCAATAACAATTACAATACTTTTAATGATTATTACATTGTGTAATATTCATATCACACGTGCACTAAATATTACAATATATGTAATGAAAATTACACTTCCTTTAATCAAACATATTCTCTTTATAACATGTATATCTTACAATACGAGGAATGTAATTTTAACGAAGATTACAATACTCGTAATAACTTATCTTTCATATAATAAGTATATATTATAATGGTTTATACCAATGGAAATATATGTCACTTAAATGTTTCACCGCATGAATCTACAATATAATATTTCCTTAATGATCATTACAATTCTTGTAATGTAACATCATCCCACTTGGGTATCATGATTTATACGACCTCGAATTTATAAATTCCCTAAGTAACATGATGTGTGATGTGCCCGGTACTAATGAGATACATGTTATTACCACATTCGTAATACTTAATAATTACTTCAAATTTATGAATTAAATTGTTATTATAGGCATTGTAATATTCTTTGTTACTATACATATTGTATGCAATAAATACAATGATATTACGGACACTATAATTTTAGAATATAACTTATATAACAAATTTTGATTAATTTTAATTTCTATAATTATATTAGTTTTTTTTTTAAGAAAAATATTACTTTACCACTTGAATTTTGACACACTGGGTGCCACCCCCTCACAGTGGATGTGTGTGGCCGCTTGTTCGCTAGAAACACACCGCAAGTGCACGAATCGCATACAAGTGATAGTGGACTAATTGAGTCCGATTTATCGATCCCATAAGGATTGTCTATTTCAACTACACTCTAGTATAATTAATTTTAACAAGAAACACACACAATACAAGTTTGTTTTGGGGAAGTTTTCGTACTAGAATTAAAGTTGCAATTATAAATAAATAAATAACTAAATAAATGGTGATGAATAGATGATAAAGGAGTGTTGGGATTCTTGATTCCACTTGACCATTACCTAATTGAATTATCAACAAGCAAATAGAAATGCAATTCATTAATCATGCTAGACCCGATTTTTCAAGCATAGTCAATTACCTATCTCGAGTGAAATCAACCATAATTAGTGGCATTAACCTACTATATCTCTATGTCGATTAAAAACACATCAATTGCATTAAACCTTTGTGAAAATAACTCAATTGGTCATCTAGGGTTTTAGGTATATCTCTATCCTAAACAAGAACCTAGAGCAAATATTGTATTGATCTAGAATACACAACAATTTCTCAATAATTGTACATCCCATGAAACCTAAGCATAAATGTGGCCACAATAAATGCTAGTCAATAAATACAACAATAAATGCACAAGATAATAAAAAGCTTAAGTTCGTAATACAAGCATTAAAATCAACTAAGCTAGGTCAAGCTTCATCAATAATCCCAACACAAAATAGTTTAGCCCATAGTGAAATAACAATAAAATACAAGAATTAAATACATCATTTCAACTATGAAGTAAAATAAATAGAGAAATATGAAGATTAAGCAAAAACACTTCCCTTCACCAATGATTGTTGATTCAAAATATCACTATTCTTCCACAATAATGTTGGTATTTCTCCCCTTAATCAATATTCATCAACTATACAATACAAAATAAAGAGAAATTACAAGATGAAAATGAATGAAAATGAAGAACAAAAGAGAGAAAAAGAGAGCTAGGGTTTTTCTTGACTTGCCAAAGAAGAGAATGATTCAAAATTGGCCAAAATTCCTCAAAATACCCCCAAAAATCACTAGATCCGCGTACAACAGCATTTGGGCCGAACCAGGTCGGCCCAAATTATCGCTCCAGTTTATGACCACGCGATCGCGTGGTTGCCCTTTTTAGTCTCGGGTTGGATTTGTGCATGACTTCGCGAACGCGGCATGTTCATAACCACGCGATCGCGTGGTTGATGCAGCCTGATCCTCTTTTGATGCTTTGCAATTGGGTTCTCCACTTTCAATGTAGATCATCTTGGTCCCCAAACTTTGACTCTTTGATAAATTTGACTATTTTCTCCACAATTTCTTCAAGTATTCATCCATTTAGCTTCTTTCTTGTGTTTTCTCCATGAAGTTGATTGGTAAACCTATTTAACCACAAAATATGCACAATTAAGTAGGTATTTGTCCAAATTACTCAAAAAGTATTACTAAAAATATATGAAATATGCATGTAAAATGAACTCAACAAATACCCCCAAACTTAAACTCTTGCTCGTCCCGAGCAAGAATATTCACATGCATCTACAAAAATAATGATATAATGATCAACAATGCTAGATAGCTCGCAATCTTCCATGAGTGTGAAATTACATAATTAATTCACAATTATGTTCCCAAATAATGCTACTAAAATGAGTTTGGCTTATCCGATGTTCGATCGGTGCGTGTGTGCATAGCCACTGACAATCGTCAATAAGATTCAAAAATATTGATGAGTAAAGAGGTTTCAAGTCAAAACTATCCCACCATTAGTGGTCAATTCTTTCCTTTCCCACTCGTGACATTCATCCCCCAATGAATAATTTTCTTTCCACTCCCTGGATGTAATTCTAGAGAGTACTTCTCAAATCACTCTTTCTTTTTCCACTAAAGCACGGGTGTGTTTTACTGACAATCTCGACAACCTAGAAGTGCAGTGACTCTCCACTAATGAGTGCTACGACATTCAAGTTTATACCAAGCAATTCAAACCCACTATTCATCTAAGCTCTTATGCAAGTACAAATGTATGATTTCTAATAACTAACATGATGTTTGCTCGTGACTTTCTCACTCCCTTAAGCTTTCTAATTGACCCATATTGCGAGCTTTAGGTCGGAAGCTTCCCGGTTTTTTTAGATCAAAGGGTACCAGGTTTCAAAATACCCCTACGGACTTATTAACTCGAGCAAAAAAGGCTACAAAGTGGGGTAGACTTATTAAGCGAATGCAATGATAATGTGTTTTTTTTTCAAGTGTGAGTGTGTGAGTACCCTACTCATTAAGCTTTCTAATTGACCCATGTAGCGAGCTTTCGGCCGGCGACTCCCAAGTTTCAAACTTAAGGCACCAAGTTTCAAGATACTCCTACGGGCTTAATAACTCGAGTCAAAAAGGCTTCGAGATAGGGAAATGCAATGCAAAAATTTTAAATGTGCTTAGAACTCTAGCATATGGTCATTACTTGGCTTATACTTGGCGAAAGATACTCCACACAAAAATTTACTTCCACATGCATGGAATCACCACACGTCTAGGCCGTCTCCTTTACCGGGTTGACCACTCTCAAACTTGTCTTACATTAGGGTCAAGAGGTTTAGAGCATTAGGAAATATTTGATAGGTTGATACAAATAAACAATACAAGCTCACAACCTAGTTCATCTACTCTATTAACCTCTTCGCCCTTCAACAATTCCCAAACTCACCGACAATTGAACATGACTATTGTGCTCAATGTACATATGATCTTACATGGATAAGCATTTAAAGAAAGTAGCACAAGTAGCACATTTGGTCATAACTCATGAATTAACAACAATTTCAAACATCAAAGTCTTATAAGCCGGAAAGGCTATCTAGCATGTCAATATTCTCAACAAAATAAACAATTTAAAACATCAAGACATCAAGGGCCGGCAAGGCAATGTAAAATGTTCATAAAGCAACACGATCCCAACACCCCCAAACTTAAATCAAACATTGTCCTCAATGTTGACAATGGCATAATAACAAGAAAGGAATGGGTGATGAAACTTCCCCGGATTGATGCGTGTATGATGTTCCAAATTGACCTAAGCTTTGATTCTCTTGATACTCAATTCTCCCCCAAACTCGTTGAGGATAAGGTTGCTTAGGATTTCAAAAAGAATTTCGAACCTACAAAAGTTGGTGATTAACCTAGTTATAGTTAATAAAAATGCAATAAGTAAATATCAACAAATAATTAAAAAGAGTAGAAATTTGGGTTGCCTCCCAAAAAGCGCTTGGTTAAAGTCGTAAGCTCGACTTTTTGATACAATTACTCCGGGTTTGCAAGAGGGATGGATGAATTTTCCTTTTCATAATTACCCCCCAAGTATGGCTTCAAACGTTGCCCATTTACTTTGAAGTTCCCTTTACTTCCATGATAAAGTTCAACCGCTCCATGTGGGAAGATTTGAGCAATGGTGAAAGGTCCCGACCATCTAGAGCGGAGTTTACCGGGGAACAATCGAAGTCTTGAGTTGTAGAGAAGTACTTGTTGGCCAACTTGGAAGTCCCGCTTCAAAATGTTCTTGTCATGCCACCTCTTTGTCTTCTCTTTGTAAATCCGAGCACTTTCATATGATTCAAAGCGGAATTCATCAAGCTCATTGAGTTGGAGTAATCTTTTCTCACCGGCCAACTCCATATCAAAATTCAACACTTTGTTGCCCAATATGCTCGGTGTTCAAGCTCAACCGGGAGATGACATGCTTTACCAAATAATAGTCGAAATGGAGACATACCAATGGGGGTCTTGAAAGCGGTGCGGTATGCCCATAATGTATCATCCAATTTCTTGGACCAATCTTTCCTCGAGGTATTCACCTTCACTTCAAGGATCTTTTTCAACTCTCTATTTGAAATTTCAACCTGCCCACTTTTTTGCGGATGATAAGGAGTGGATACTCGATGTTTGACTCCATACTTGGTCAAAAGTGAGTCGAAGAGGCGGTTACAAAAGTGTTTTCCTCCATCACTAATGATAGCTCGAGGAGTGCCATAACGAGTAAAAATATTTTTCTTCAAAAATTTCACCACCACTCGAGCATCATTTGTGGGGAGTGCCACAGCTTCTACCCACTTGGACACATAGTCTACCGCAACTAGAATGTATTGATTAGAAAAGGACGATGGAAAAGGTCCCATAAAATCAATACCCCAAACATCGAATATCTCCACCTCTAAAATAGAATTTAAGGGCATTTCATTTCGGTTAGAGATATTACCCAATCGTTGGCATCGGTCACATTTGGATACAAGTGTGTGAGCATCCTTGAATAAAGTGGGCCAATAAAATCCCGATTGAAGAACCTTTGATGCAGTTTTCACGGCACCAAAATGGCCTCCATAAGGCGATGAGTGACATTGTTCAAGAATCTTCTCCATCTCCTCCTCGGGCACACACCTTCTCATGATTTGATCCGGACCCCTTTTGAACAACAACGGGTCATCCCAAAAATAATGTTTGATATCCGCAAATAACTTCTTCTTTTGTTGATAAGAGCGGTCCGGGGGAGTGATGCCACTTGCAAGAAAATTCACATGGTCCGCATACCATGGTACACTAGCAGCTTGTAGAAGATCCATGATTTGGAAAATTTGCTCATTCGGGAATACCTTACTTATCTCTTCATCCAAAATTTCCTCGGTTTGCTCAAGTCTAGACAAGTGATCGGCTACAAGATTTTCCGTCCCCTTCTTATCACGAATCTCCAAATCAAACTCTTGGAGAAGAAGAACCCACCTAATTAACCGCGGCTTGGCGTCCTTCTTTGCCAACAAATACTTGAGGGCCGAGTGGTCGGTATACACAATCACCTTGGAGCCAATAAGATATGACCGAAACTTATCAAAGGCAAAGACCACCGCTAGCATTTCCTTCTCGGTAGTAGCATAGTTCAATTGAGCATCGGTCAAGGTTCTACTAGCGTAGTAGATGACATGCAAGAGTTTGTCCTTCCTTTGCCCCAAAACCGCCCCCACGGCGTAATCACTTGCATCACACATAAGCTCGAAGGGCAAACTCCAATCCGGAGCCACAATAATAGGTACCGTGATGAGTTTCTCTTTAAGAGTGTTAAAAGCTTGAAGACACTCTTTAGAGAAATCATATGTGGTACTCTTCTCAAGTAATGAACACAGTGGCTTCGTGATCTTTGAGAAGTCTTTGATAAACCTCCTATAAAATCCCGCATGCCCCAAGAAGCTTCTTATGCCCTTTACCGAGGTTGGGGGAGGTAATTTTTCAATAACTTGAATTTTTGCCTTATCAACCTCAATCCCCTCACTTGAAATTCAGTGCCCAGGAACTATCCCCTCACGAACCATGAAATGACATTTTTCCCAATTCAAAATCAAATTGGTATCCTCACATCTTTTTAGCACCATTCTCAAATTATTCAAACAATCATCAAATGAAGTACCAAAAACTGAGAAGTCATCCATAAATACCTCAATAAATTTCTCCACCATGTCGGAGAAGATAGTCATCATGAACCGTTGGAAAGTGGCGGGGCATTGCAAAGACCGAAGGGCATCCTCCTATATGCAAAAGTTCCATATGGGCATGTGAATGTTGTCTTTTCTTGATCTTCCGGGGCTATAGGAATTTGATTATAGTCCGAATACCCATCTAGGAAGCAATAATGAGAGTGACCCGCCAATCGCTCAAGCATTTGATGGATGAATGGAAGGGGAAAATGATCCTTCCTAGTAGCATTGTTGAGCTTGCGATAATCAATGCAAACTCTCCACCCCGTCACTGGCCACGTTGGAATAAGCTCATTATTCTCATTTTCCACCACGGTAACACCTCCTTTCTTTGGCACTACCTGCACCGGGCTCACCCATGCACTATCCGAGATTGGATAGATAATACCCGCATCAAGCCATTTCACCACTTCAGCTCTTACCACTTCCTTCATGTTCGGATTTAACCGACGTTGATGCTCCACCGAAGGTTTAAAATACTCTTCCATAAGAATTTTGTGCATGCATAATGAAGGGAAAATAACTCGAATATACGAGATGGTCCATCCAATGGCCTCCTTGTGCTCCCTCAATACCCGAAGCAATTTGCCTTCCTCCTCCTCGTTCAACAAGTTAGAAATAATGACCGGAAGGGTAGAAGATTCCCCCAAGTAAGCATACCTCAAATAAGAAGGAAGAGGCTTTTGCTCGAGGGTAAGTGCCTTCTCAAGAGATGATAGGGGTGGTGAAGAACTCTTTTTTAACTTGTAGCGTACCCGGTCCTCAAGGGCTGCCGGCCGTCTACTCATGGTCTTTCCACTCCCCCTGGCTCCCTCGCTTGGTCTAATAGTAGCAGGATTCCATGAATCTTTGTACTTAACCCCTAGGTGCAAGGTTCAAATCCTGCGGGAGGCAAAAATCCACTTCTGGAGAAGGCCCCAGTGAGGGAGCCAGGGGGGAGTGGAAAGACCACGAGTACGGCTCGGAGAAGGCCCCAACGAGGGAGCCGGGTCGTTACAAAAAAAGGCGCCTTTTTTTGTAACGACCCGGATCCCTCGCTGGGGCCTTCTCCGAGCCGTACTCGTGGTCTTTCCACTCCCCCCTGGCTCCCTCGCTGGGGCCTTCTCCAGAAGTGGATTTTTGCCTCCCGCAGGATTCGAACCTTGCACCTAGGGGTTAAGTACAAAGATTCATGGAATCCTGCTACCAAGGTTCGAATCCTGCGGGAGGCAAAAATCCACTTCTGGAGAAGGCCCCAGCGAGGGAGCCAAGGGGGAGTGGAAAGACCACGAGTACGGCTCGGAGAAGGCCCCAGCGAGGGAGCCGGGTCTTTACACAACTCCTCAAAGTAGGGGGCCCTCTTGTGTTGATATTGTGGTGATGCCTCCAAATAATGAGCCATTTGTTCAACTTCATGATCGTCATCCTCAATAGTCAAAGAGTGGACAATGGAAGACTCCAATGGATCCTTAGAAATCCCATGGTTGAAGGAGTTCACCACAAGACGATCAATTACATCCACCCAAAAGCATGAATTTGACTCTGAATGATATTTAATGGCCTTCAACACATTGAAGGTGACTTGCTCATCTTGCACCCTCGAAATCAATTGCCCATCTTGCACATCAATAAGAGCTCTCCCGGTTGCTAGAAATGGCATTCCCAATATGATCGGAATGTCATGATCTTCCTCCATGTCTAGAATAATGAAATCCGCCGGAAGATGAATTTATCTACCTTCACAAGAACATCCTCAATGATTCCCCGAGGATATTTGATAGACCTATCCGGCAATTGTAAAGACACGGTGGTTGCTTTAGCTTCTCCCAATTCCAATTTCCTGAAAATGGACAAAGGCATCAAATTAATGCTAGCACCAAGATCACATAAAGCTTTACTAATATTAACATCACCAATAGTGCATGGAATAGTAAAACTCCCTGGATCTTTAATTTTTGGAGGAAGCTTGTTTTGAATGATAGCACTACATTCCACAGTTAGCATCACCGTCTCATGCTCTTCAAGCCTTCTTTTGTTGGATAAAATATCCTTCATGAACTTGGCATTTGAGCCAATGCATCGGAGAAAGGAATGTTGATGTGTAGCTTCTTAAACACTTCCAAAAATTTTCCAAATTGACTATCGAGCTTTTGCTTTTGCAACCTTTGAGGAAAGGGAATGGGAGGCACATAAGTCTTGATCGGGGTTGGGGCCTTTGATGTGGATGCTTCCGACTCACTTTCCTTTGGCATTTCAACAATTTTTTCGGATGCTTGAATAGGCTCATTTTCTTCGATGGGAGCCTTGTTTGATTGAGTTGTTGGTTGTGGGGCCGTGATCTCGGGCAATTGCACCCCGCTCCTTGTTGTAATATCTTGAACATTCTCCCTCGGATTTGTCTCGGTGTTACTAGGCAAAGCTCCTTGTTGCCTTTCCGAGAGAAGTTTAGTTATTTGGCCCACTTGCTTCTCCAAATTTTTCAAAGAGGCATCATTGCGTTCTTGATATTGCAATTGATGATTTGCTAACTTGGTGATAGCTTCTTCCCATCCCTCTTTCTTCTCTTGTGGCTTTGGATTCAACACATTGTGATTATTGCCATAAGATAGATTTGGATGATTTCTCCAACCGGGATTGTATGTAGGAGCATATGGATTGAACCCTTGGCGTTGGAAATTTTGAGCATAAGCAACTTGCTCGGTAGATGAAGAAATACTTGCCACCAATGGACACATAGAGCTTTGATGATTAGCCCCACATATATCACATACCAGAGGGGCTTGAACCATATTGACGGGCCGAGAGTTTGAAGTAGATAACCCTTCCACTTTCTTGGCTAAGGAATCAATTTTTGACAAGACAAGTGCATAATCATCACCCCCTCGTGCGCCACTAGAACTCCTTGGTGCACTTCTATCCGGCCACATTGCACTTTGTTCACTCATGATCTCAAACAAATCATAAGCCTCCCGAATGCTCTTTGTCTTGATGGACCCATTAGAAGACGAATCCACATTTGAACGGCAAGGAGGAGTTAACCCAGCATAGAAGTGGTTGACTTGTTGCCCCAATGTAATCCCATGATTTGGGCACTTCCTAAGCATGTCTTTGAATCTCTCCCAAGCTTCATGAAAGCTCTCCGTCTCGAATTATTGAAATGTAGTAATATCATGCTTGAGTTTAGCAACTCTAGATGGTGGGAAAAATTTTGTAGTGAACCTTTGGACAAACTCCACCCAAGTCGTGATACTCCCCGGAGGCAAAGTGTCAAGCCATTCTCTTGCTTTATCCTTCAAAGTATGTACAAATAACCTCATCCGGATTGCCTCCACATTCACACCCTCATAGTTGAAGTTGCTACAAATCTCTAGGAACCGTACCACATGAGCATGTGGATTTTCATCGGTCCTCCCATAGAATGAGATTGTGTTGGAGAATAAATTGATGACATCCGGTCGAAGTTGAAAACTTTGATGATTGTAGGAGGGATAGACAATGCTTGATTGATTCTCGACAATAGGAGGATTCATGAAATCCCCAAAAAGCATGTCTTCTTCATTAACAACGGGCTCTTGAGCTCTAGCCGCTTGAGGAACAAAACCGGGTGGGATTCCACCCCTTGGAGGAATTGCAGCTGGAGCATTAAGCTCGATTTTAACTCTTTCTCCTTTCATCCCAGTAAGAAGTTGTCTCCTAGCTTCCCGTTGTTCCCTTAACCTACGTCGAAAAGTCCCCTCGATATCCGGATCTATTTCAACTAGATCAAGACTTCTACTTCGACGCATGCACAATTAACAACCTAGAACAATACAAGAAATTAGAAGGTTTCTTACACAAAACAAAACAAAAGAAAGTTTGTACAAGAAATAAAAGTAACCAATAGTTAAAACTAATATCAACTAAAATATAATTTAAATAGAGCAATCCCCGACAACGGTGCCAAAAACTTGTTCGCTAGAAACACACCGCAAGTGCACGAGTCGCATACAAGTGATAGTGGACTAATTGAGTCCGGTTTATCGATCCCAGAAGGATTTTCTATTTCAACTACACTCTAGTATAATTAATTTTAACAAGAAACACACACAATACAAGTTTGTTTAGGGGAAGTTTTCGTACTAGAATTAAAGTTGCAATTATAAATAAATAACTAGAAAAATGGTGATGAATAGATGATAAAGGGGTGTTGGGATTCTTGATTCTACTTGACCATTACCTAATTGAATTATCAACAAACAAATAGAAATGCAATTCATTAATCATGTTAGACCCGATTTTTCAAGCTTAGCCAATTACCTCTCTCGAGTGAAATCAACCCTAATTAGTGGCATTAACCTATTATATCTCTATGTCGATTAAAAACACATCAATTGCATTAAACCTTTGTGAAAATAGCTCAATGGGTCATCTAGGGTTTTAAGTATATCTCTATCCTAAACAAGAATCTAGAGCAAATATTGTATTGATCTAGAATACACAACAATTTCTCAATAATTGCACATCCCATGAAACCTAAGCATAAATGTGGCCACAATAAATGCTAGTCAATAAATACAACAATAAATGCACAAGATAATAAAAAGCTTAAATTCTTAATACAAGCATTAAAATCAACTAAGTTAGGTCAAGCTTCATCAATAATCCCAACACAAAATAGTTCAGCCCATAGTGAAATAACAATAAAATGCAAGAATTAAATACATCATTTCAACTATGAAGTAAAATAAATAGAGAAATATGAAGATTAAGCAAAAACACTTCCCTTCACCAATGATTTTTGATTCAAAATATCACTATTCTTCCACAATAATGTTGGTATTTCTCCCCTTAATCAATATTCATCAACTATACAATACAAAATCAAGAGAAATTACAAGAGGAAAATGAATGAAAATGAAGAACAAAAGAGAGAAAAAGAGAGCTAGGGTTTTTCTTGACTTGCCAAAGAAGAGAATGATTCAAAATTGGCCAAAATTCCTCAAAATACCCCCCAAAAATCACTAGATCCGCGTACAACAGTATTTGGGCCGAACCGGGTCGCACCGGGTCGGCCCAAATTATCGCTCCAGTTTATGACCACGCGATCGCATGGTTGAGTGGATCGCGATCGCGTGGTTGCCCTTTTTAGTCTCAGGTTGTATTTGTGCATGACTTCGCGAACGCGGCGTGTTCATAACCACGCGATCGCGTGGTTGATGCAGCCTGATCCTCTTTTGATGCTTTGCAATTGGGTTCTCCACTTTCAATGTAGATCATCTTGGTCCCCAAACTTTGACTCTTTGATAGATTTGACTATTTTCTTCACAATTTCTTCAAGTATTCATCCATTTAGCTTCTTTCTTGTGCTTTCTCCATAAAGTTGATTGGTAAACCTATTTAACCACAAAATATGCACAATTAAGTAGGTATTTGTCCAAATTACTCAAAAAGTATTACTAAAAATATATGAAATATGCATGTAAAATGAACTCAACACCGCTCTCATAATGAGCGACCCCACGCCCCTGTGAGGGGGATGACACTTAGTATGGCACTGGGTGTAGTAGAGTAGCATTACTCTTTTTTAATTACCACTCATTATATATAGGTAGTTGCGTAAATTTCTCATTATATATTCTTCTTTCCCCTTTAGCATCTATCTGTTATGGGAAGTTTAAGGTGTTCACAAGCGGATACTTTAAAATGTCTATTTGACCAAGTGTTCCCCTATTGGGGGCAGCAAATAACCACCCATCATTTGACATGTGGGTACAAGTTATGGTGCCCTGGCTATCTGTTATACAACATTTCTATTCAAACTCATTTTATAAGCTCGGCCAGGCTAGTCTCATGATGACTAGATCCCAAGGCCTTGAACGCGTCTCAAGATTCGAATTATCAACCTCTTGAAATTGTAAGGAAAACTCTACCACTAAAGCACGCAGCACACGGTATTGTCCCCTACTTAGAGGGGTTTGTCGTGAGTTGTCTTATTTTTTAGAGTCTTATATGATTTTGAAAAGACAAATTTATAGATTTTTACGAGATTTTTGAAGTGATATTAGAAATCCGATATTTTTTAAATATGTATGTCAAAATGAGGTAAAAATTGACTCACGACAAGAAAATTGAAAAATACATTCGTAATGGACTATTTTAGATGGTTATAACTTTTACTACAGTTAAGGATTTTGTGATTCGAAAATAATGTAACAAAGTAATATATGAGAACTTCATTTTGATACAAAATAAGGGATGTCATGAATGCCTGCCCCTACTCATTCTTTTTAAGATCAGTTAGAATTTAGAAATTTATGTCTTTTGTTTCATTAAGGTCCCAAGATCCACAGGGGCTGGGGCACTATCATCATGATGCCTGTGCAAATGGATCAGACAATTACCCCATAAATGATAAATCTGTTTATTTTCTTTCTTACATTTCATTGATTTCAATGCGCACTCCCTGTGATATTAGAATTCAATTTGGTTAAATATTTATAGATGAAACTTAAATCTTCATTTTTAAATGACAACCTTATTAAAAGGAGTTTTACAAAAACTTATATGTTAACTAATATTTTCTGTTTATTCTATATAAAATTCTACTATTTAACATGCCTCGCAAGATGACGACTCATGAGGAGCCATCTCTCTTGAACTTTGAAGGCTCATTTTAGCCTTAGAACCATCGAATTGATCGATTTTTTATAGAATTCCACCCTTTAACATGCCTCGCAAAATGATTTTTTGTGAACATACAAATATTATTGCTTTTTCGAGTATCAATACTTGAGATTTCATCTTATAGTCAACTTTATATTTGAACTCGAGAATCAAAACTATCGAAGCATGTACAAAATTTAAAAGCAGCCCAAAATCGATTTCATCCATAACAATTCCCAAAATATATTTACTAACCTCCCTGGATAACAATGGAACTTGAGGAATAAAGGCTTCATTTTGCAATATCCGACTCCAACCCCTCTTTATGTTGGAAGGTTCATGCATTAATGTAATGTCTGACATCAAATATGAGACTCCTAACAACTCTTCTGCCAACACATAAGTAAAAAACAAAACTGAGTTTCCAGTATCTCCATGGTAGGAATTATCTCGTGCCCCCATTGGGATCTGAAAAAAATTTGAGCCCAGTTTTCGGTTTGGACCTGTTGGGAGCAGTTAGGCCCCAAAAAAAAATTGATCACCTTGTTTCTTTAAAGAAAATGGATTAAACCCAAAAAAAAAAATGATCACCCTGTTTCTTTAAAGAAAATGGATTAAAATTGAGAAATTTGCAACTGCGAACAATTTAGAATTGATTATTGATGATGTCTTGTCATATTTGATATTTCAGATTAATAGATTATGGAGAGATTTAATAAAAAAACATCGTCAAGAAAATATTGTTGAGGAGAGTTCAAATAGAGTTGAGAACAATGAGATTGACTCAAATAGAGTTTAGAATTGATTATTGATGATGTATTGTCATATTTGCTTCGTCATTTCAATCATTTTGGTTCAAAAAAATTTCAGCCAGGAGGGGACCTCCACCTCCCCCTCACATCATTTGAAAATTTTGGCCCCCACTCATTCGAATATCTAGCTCCGTCCCTGGGTCTAGAGGTTAAAATTTATGGTTGCTTAGCCTTTGCAGCTTTCCATTACCAAAAAGGTCCCTTGGAAGTCAAGAAAATGTATTCAGCGATCAGGCTATGTACCAAAACTGTGAAACTTGGCTGCCATATGGACACATGCCTGAGAAATTTGAGTATCTATTGAACAGGCTAAAGAGCCTCTTTTTCATGAGCTATACTTATATTAAAAGTATAGCCAAACTCATACTAATGTCTTGGAAAAGGGCAGTTCATGTAATCTTATTTAGCCAAAAAGAAATGCTGGTACCCGGCTCTTCGCTGAGTTTTGGCCAAAATTTCCTCAACCAAGGCATGGCTGAGTCGTTGGCTCATTCTTTAATAGACACTCGATCAGAACCCCAAACCTTTAACCAATTAAATAAAGATAAAGGTCTGTGCTGGTGTGGGATTTCAAAGCAGTAATATAGCCTTTGATTTATGTGTCCAAGCCAAGTTCACCCAGCTAAAATGTACAACTAACAAAGCATGTTTCAGCTATCAAAAGTTTCTTGATTGAAGCTCCTCTACTTGTACCCTCCTTTCAACAATATTTTGATAGATAAGTGAGAAAATGAATTCCGAAACAAGACAGAGAAGAGCTACAACATATCTAGCATTCTGAAAACGGCTAATAACCCAATTATCCATCAATCATATGATTCATACCTAAATAGACGTCAAGTGAGAGAGCGCACATTACTCTCAGGATGTTAAATGCATTAGCAAGGAAATTCAGTTGTCCATGGAACTTGAACAAATTACATGAATAGATGATCATTCAGTGCCATAATAAGTTCTGAGCTGAAGTAAATTTGACCTGGTCTCAGCAATCATCCTCCACGCATGTGTGCACCCAATTCTCCAAACTGTTCATCAGCTTCCACAGTATCAGCCGACAAGCGAACTGCATCCAGCTTCTGCTTCAGCACATCTATTGCATTGAGAACCAATTGAGAAGCTTTGATAGAGCCAGTGGACTCAACTGTAAAAATAAAACTATCTTCCTTTGCACGAATTTCCACGAGACCTGGTTTGCCCATTGATTCAGCTTTCTTGATCACCTCTTCGTCATATGTATATGCCTCGGCGTCATGAATAAGAACCTGCAAAGAGAGAGAATTGAAATTAGCATTACAAATGAAAAACGAAACATTATTAAATACTAAGAATATGTGCTGAAACGCGAAGCATTTGCTGAGAAGTCACTTTATGACATACAAGCTGAATATAAGCGATGGAAGGACCATGAAATTGTATCAAAGACCTCTTGGTCGCCCTTTCCTACCTGGCTTGCATTTTATATCAAAGTCACAAGGTAACATGTAGCAAGTAAAAACTTGGTTCGTTGTTGTTGCATAACATGAAGAGATGCTAATATGATTGTGCTAACTGTCATTCACAAGAAATAATGCCTCAAGATTGTACGAACATCATCTACTGCAATAAATTCTGCTGGCATCGATAAATCCATTCTTCTAAATTCAAATAAACATGTCCATTTTATTAAATTCCTCGAAAAACTCTGCTTGGGTATTAATGACTCATTGTACACAAGACAAGACAACACATCAAATGTACACCACTTAAAAGACAAACACATCAACTATAATAAGTAGCTAAAACGGTTGGCATTGAACCAAAAAACCAAAGATGTGCTGCAAAGAAACACCCAAACAATGGTTACAAGTCCAAGGAAACATTTTGATGAATGCTTGTAACTTCTTAAAAATTAGGCTACATGGGATGTCCAAGGAACATAAGAAATGCAGTATAAAATATGAATTAAGTGTCTCAAAATATCATCTGAATGATATTTCCAAAGATAAACACATATGGGAAAAAATAAGAGAGAAACCAGATAATCACACATAATGTCATCATACATATAATTCTTGATCCTAACAGAGAATGAGATTTGTGATCAACCTGATTTGTATTCTCATCAAATTTGAACACTGGGGTAGGACTGCTTTCAACAAATTCCCTTTTCTCATCAGGCGTCAAGCTCTCCATCAACTCTTCATTGATATAAATCTCTGGTTCATACATGAAAGTGACAGTTGCTGCAGGTGACCATTTAGCATGATCTTTACCAATTCCTTTCCTAGCTATGGCTCTTAGAATCAGCTCCTGACCGCGGCGTAGCTTCACAATTATGATACCCCTATATATAGACATAAATCATCAAAGGAATCATTTCCCTACACAATTATAGTTGTAGATGATCAATTATGCAAGATCAAAAAAAATGAACAAAAAAGTGGCCAACATTGTTAATTTTTTACTCTATAAATAAAATGACACAACTTACAACAGGTATTGCAAATGAGGCTTGCATACCTTTTCATATTTGGAAGCTTACAAATGGAATAACCTCAAACAATCAAGAGTTAGACACCACCAGATCAGAGAACAGAATCAGTTCTTGAATTACACTTAAAATATTATGACAGTAAATCACATTCAAAGAAATTTTGATAATTTTAACCCTGATAATGCCCTGGTAAAAGCATTGGGAACACACAAAGCAAAATGTGTTTCTGGACTCTAGGCATCGAGTTTTTATAGACCTAAATATTCTAATTGAGATAGTATATTAACGCGAAAAAAATATACCCACAAAAGTCCATGGCTAAAACATTATTACCAAGAACAATGTTTCTGGACTTTAGGCAATAGGCATCAAGGTTGAATCTTCAAATCTATACTTCTAACTCTCTAATCTCGTGTCTTTGAATGCAAGGGGAATCCAAAAATAATCTAATTTCAAATTCATAATTCATAACTAAACTAAATCGTTAACGGTAAATTTTTCAAAAACTCCATAATTTGAGAGTGGAGATGCAAAAGGCGCCATTGTTTCAAGTTTCTTAGAAGGCCTTATTCTAACTTAAAGATGAAAAAATGTCAAGCAAACCCTTATTAAAAAAGGTTTCCACCAACTAAGTTGTGTTTTATTTAGGTGTATTCTTTAGATTTTCATGATTAGATCCCTCATTTTGTTGAATTTTGGCACAACATGGTTTGTCGACAGTGTCTCGGTGATCCCAATAATGAAGAGAAGAAAGAAATCATATTCATACCCACATTGTTGATCATTGAACAAATTTTGGATGTGCAACGTCTCTCACTATTGCAATCACCCAAATCCACACATTTACCATTGAAATTTTCTTGTGAGAGGATAACTTGACCCCATAAAACTCAACATACAGGATCGAAGATATTGAGTTAACTTGACGGGGTCATATTTAGGGACAAATCCCTACCTTATTAATTAGGTAGTGTCTGAGGACAAGAATGGAAATTTTCCTGTCTTCAATTTGACCATAAAATTGTTTTAGAAGGCCTTTTTCCATTTTCTATTGCTCTTGGTCCATTCTTGATAAAATTCATATCTTTCAACCCTATATTACATTCAATAGCCTACTTTAATTACACAAATAAACATGTCACTGAAAGCAATTTTGCAATCCCACTAATGTATATGAGAATCCATTCACAGCAGCTTCCAGGATCGAGACTTCCACATGTACAATAGATCTTTAGTAAAAGCATCCACATTTTTGTTAAACTCCAAAAATCATAACAAGATCACATAATTTCCACAAATGAGTAAAAAGTTCTCATTACACTTGAAGGACATGGAGAGGAAAAGGCAGCATGAAAATTTCTTAGACAGCAAACAAATTCCAGCCACACATTATATTCTTTTCAATTGGGCACACATAATGATTAAACGTCTTCCAAGCTACTAATGGAGCATTTATTTCACCAAATGCTTAGGAGGTTTATTTATTCTTCTTTAGTATCAATATTTGGTTAGGCAGTGAGGTTGGATACAATAAAAATATCTTTTTAAGAAATGGGATCGGATACATAAATCCTTTCTCACCATTCCATCAAATTTATCACTGAATCTCTTGGAATTCCAATGCAACAAAATCATTCACAACTACAGCAGGCCATTTTAAGCTTTAACCTCAAAAGGATGCATCTAAAAGTAATCATATAGAATATTTATTAACTGGACCGTCTTATTAGCAATAATAAACCCAAAAACAGTTCATGACTAGCACATATAAAGTCTAATAATAGACATAACAGTAGTACAGTACTTTGCTCTCCACAATCTCCATCTTTTATCTTCACCTTTATAGTATTCCATTCTTTCAAAATATGTTAACCTATAGCTGGAATCTGTTTCGATTTTTTGTTACCTTTAATTTGCATATTTTCCCAGCAAAAAACTCTCCAAAAATTTACACCACGACTTCACTATGTTCTTTACATTACCCTAAAGAAATCGGAAATCGTATGTAAACCCTACAAGCCCCTATACTTACGCTAAGATTTTATAGCCGCCTACACCACCAGCACAAATAGCAGTGACTGCTTAGGGAATTTAAAAAAATAAAAAAATCGTATCTTCAAACCCATAGCTGCTTGCGTTTACCACCATGCACAAGTAAAATTACCTAAAATTCGAATATTCAACATACATATACAACACAACTACGGAGAAGTAGAGAGAGAAATTTACTTATTCTCCGAGTTCTCAAAGCCAGAAGACGAATCCGAAAAATCAACAGTAACAACCGTGTGGTCAGAGCTATACAAATCCTTAGAAGTGACATCAAGGGTCTGGTCATTAATACACTTTGCCCTCAGATGAAACTCCACAGAGCAGTACTCACATTGACCATCTCCATCACAGGCATCACAGTCTCGTGAAAATCTCATACTCATGGCGCGCTCGCTGGTAAGCGGAATAAGCCCTAGGCGGTGGGCGATGAATTCGTCGTTAAGTACAGAGGAATTCACCTCGATTTCCACCAAATCGATGGCGATTGTCGGCACCTCTGAAATCATCACGCGACGTAGCGCGTTCGCGATACTCGCGTCCGTCTCCCGCAACTCGAATTTCATATAATCATCCCTTACCTCCCGGATTTTGATCTTCGGGAATCTTTGGTATGAAACGCCTTCCATTTGCGGCTTTACTGCTGTGAGGTTTTCCTTCCTGTAAACCCTCTACAAATTATAATGTGGATCATCGAGTTCTTACAGGGAGATTTACATTACTGGTCCCCAATCTATGAACAGTATGGTAACTTGGTTCTCTACCTATGTACTTGGTAGTTGGTAGTGTCATTCCAGACCTGAGATCTATTTGCTTGAAAAAGCATTTTGTGTCATTTTGGCCGTTAACTATACACATGGATGGCTAATATGGGTAAAGATTGAGAAAGTATAAATCTAACAATGAACATAAATAAAAACAAGAAATGGACAATGTAATCGATTGTATTATCAAAACTTAATGAAACGAGTTAATTTTACAAATCCTCACCCAACTTTACCCTATATTATTATTTGTTCACTTAACTTCAAAATATTATACGTTGCACATCTAATTTCCTTTAATCATTTCTCATCCATCACCAAACTTATTTCCATCAATTTCTCTTGACGAAAATTGACATGTGGACCATGAGAATCCTAGGTGGTACACAATTTTGTTAAATTTTGCACCACTTTGCTATAGGACTGAGTATTTAAAAAAAAAAAAAAAAATTGAAATATTATTCATTTCCTCGCGTTAATATCCCAAATTCAAATTAACATATGGCAATATTTTTAGCAAATGAGGCCGAATTTAACAAAATAATGTGCCACATAGGGTTCCCGTTGTCCACGTGTCAATTTTCGTCAGGAGAAATTGATGAAAATGATTAGAATAATGAATGGGAAATGGTTAAAGAAATTGGGTGAGAACGTGTAATATTTTAAAGTTGAGTGAGCAAGTAGTAATATAAGGTAAAGTTAGGTGAACATCGGTTAAATTAACTCATTTATCAACATATAAAATTTCTACATGGATGAACAATTCGAGAAAGAAATGAGAGTGCAATAAACATGAACGAAAATGAGGAGAGAACATCTTCATGGAGACTGGTCAATGGATGATTAATATTGTCCATTGCCTTGGTGATTCCAGTGAACTTTAGGTAGGCTGCAATTTGGATTCAAAAATTCGATTTCTTTCAATTTCGTTCATGATCTTTCCAAAAAAATCCTATTTCATTTAGTACGGAATTCGAGACTTTTGAATTCCAGAATTTTTCTAAAAAATTTGGATTGGAATTGGAACGAATTTCAAAATTCCAAAAATTTCCGAAGTTTTCCAAACATATTTCGATCCGAAAATTCTGATTTTTCAAATAAATTCCTTAAATTTTTGTATTTGCATTACAATCAATAATAAAAATTTAAGAAAATAATTTATTAAATAATTAATAATATCAAAATATTATTAACATGAAATGTAACATATAACTAACTAGAAGTGGGCATTATTTCCTAAAACCTGTGGAACCAGACCTGAATCGATTAGAATCGATCGGTCCGGATAGGGTTCGACCAAGGAACAAATCAATTTTGGGACTTCTTGGTCAAAATCGAATCGTTCTGATTCGGTTCTCGATTCTTTTATTTTAGAAGTGTTGGTAATTCAGTTATTCAATTAAACTAATTTATTTTATTTTATTTTGCAGCACATCACGTTAAGGTTGAAGCTTTCCATTTATGTTATAATTGGTTTCCTTATTTCTTTCCACATAAGATGTAAGTCATAATTGATCATTTCTTATTTCTTAATTCTTTCTTTGCACAGAAATCCTCCATGGCTCCATCTTCTCAATTTCTTTTGATTATTTCCTATAAATGATAAATCTACAATCAGTTGACTATATGCAAAGTAATATATATTATTTGGATATTATTTTTTTAACTTTTCTATGCAAGTTTTTTTGTTTTTCTTTTAATCTTTGAAAAGTATGTATAATTCATCTATATTTTTTTGAAAGTAGTATCAAGGAAATTTTTAATCTTTAGTACTAATGAACATTTTATTTTAACATTTTCAATCTTAAGAATCGAACCGAACGAATTGGTTCGGTTCTGGTTCGGTTCCATTGTCAAATATGAAACTAATGATTTCATTACTAAGATTCTCATTGGTACTCGATTCAATCGAATCGGACCACACCTACTCCTATAACTAACATGTAATACTTTTATTTAGTAAAAAAAAAAAAAAAAAGCGAAAGAAAAAGAGAATAGCACTTCAATTTTAGTATAGGATTTAGGTACATTGGTGATGAAAAATATTTTGCACATCAGATATAATAAAAGGTTCATATTAAACCAAAAGTTCAATATTTTGATTCGAAAAACGTTTTTGAACTTTTCGAAATTTTAGAATTTCGATTTGAAGTGAAGTTTGTGTATTCCGAAAATTTTGGAACGAAATTTAGAACAATGTTTTGATTCCGAAACGTTTTGGAACGAAACTTGGAATACTTGTTTTCGATCCGTTCCATCCGAAAAACACCCATAACTTTAGGTTAAGCACCTTTTAATGTGCGTCCAATGGTAGGAGAGATTCACATTTAAAAGCCACCCCCCCCCCCCAACACCCACCAACCACCCTCCCACGTACATTTCACCAAAAAATATAGTTAAGAATTTGAGATGATATCAACTAAAAACTAAATTAAAGAAATGGTAATTGCCACAAAACGTCTCTACGTTAGATATTCATTGTGCAAAACATTCAAACGTTCTTATTTTTGGTACAAAACTTCTCAACGTTTTTAATTTCTTGTGCAAGACGTCTTTTATGTTAATTCAAACGTCTCTCTATCTTCAATTTGAGTTTGATCTGTCAACCTTTAAAATTTTGATGGACATTTTTGTCCAAATCAAGTATAACCTCTCTCTCTCTCTCTCTCTCTCTCTCTCTCTCTCTCTCTCTCTCTCTCTCTCTCTCATTTTTTCTACCAAAAACCTGGGGAGATTTGTTGAAATAGCTTAGTTGAATGTTTAGTTTTTCAGAATACCCATTTTTAGCAAAATGTCTTTATTACCCTTAATGAATTGAGTTATTTTCTTTGCAAGATATATCCCTGAATTAGTCAGGTTGATTTAATTCAATACTTTTTATTATATTCATATTCTTTAATCTTTTAAGTTCTTCTAAAAATGCTCTATATTGTGATAATTTCTTAAAAGATTTAGAATGTTCTTTCTTTGTTATATATCCTAATGATATTCCATCTGAAACTTCATCTTCTATATCTTCGTATTCTTCTATAATTTTTTGAACCGTATTTATATTTTTTGCTGTTTCAACAGAATTAAATTCTATTCTGTTTAAGATAGCATAGTCAATATCTTCGTATATTTCTTTTAATTTAGATTCTCCAACAGAATGTATATTTTTAGATTTCTCAGCAATAGCTAGTAAAAATGAAATTTCTTTATTATCTAAATATAGTTTATGATCACAGTTATTAGAAGTTGATGCTTGTGAAGTATCCATAGATTATAGGGTTGGTAAATTATTATACAAAATTCTCTGGTATAAGTCTATTCTTTGATCTAGTAAAATACAATAATCTGCAATATATTGTTCGTATTTTTCCAAGAGTTTATTATATTTTTCAGAAGATATGTTTTCATTTTCCATTTGACGTTTAACATCTTCCATTTTATCTTTTAATTTTTCCAAAAGGTTATCTAGCCCTTCTATTGTATATCCTGGTATTATGTTTGAACTGTGTTTGTCATTATTTTATTTTCTAAATCTATTTTAGTCTCTAATATGTCAGAATAATCTACAATATATTGATCATGATTTTCTGAAAGTATATAATATTGTTCAGATGATTCATCCATATCTATTAAATGAGATATAATGTTATCTATTTTTCCATTATTTTTTCTAACAAATTGTCTAATCCTTTAATAGTATATCCAGGCATTATAAACACAGAGATAAATAATTTATAAAGTTTCAAGTAATTTTTCAAATTCTATGAGTGTTTGAGAATTGATAATATCTATGTCAGCCATGATATCTATACTTGGTTCAAATGGTATATTATATTTTTGAAATATTTTTCTTTCTCTTTTCTAATTTATCAATTATATCTTGAATATCATGTATCATTATAGATCTTACAGTTCCTCTAACAAAGTTTTCTATTAAATTTTCTTTAAATTTTTTTTAATATCTCTTGTGATGCGTAGAGTTGTTCTTGGTATCCGATTTTATCAATTTCATTTTCATATTCAATTCCTTTTTTATTTTTAATATACTTTTGAACTTTATATGGACCTCTTTTAGTTCTGGCTTTTTTCATGATATAATTACTGTTATTCATGATATTAAGATTTTCAAAAACTGGTAAAGAAAGATTCATCTCTTCCATCACTGTCATAATTTATTACAAGATCATAATCATTATCACTACTAAACACATATCCTAAATATAATTCATTATTTATTTCAGTATTATCACTATCAAGCCAAAAATAAATAATTGATTTTGTAATTTCTAATCCTAATATTCTTTTTAATGTTGGAAAGATAGCTAACAAGCATGGCATATAGACATGATATAACTTTTTTATTTCATTATTTGGTCTAGTAAACTGTTTATACATGAATAAAGGTTCGATTATGCTATGATATTCATCATTATAAGGACTGTTTTGATAATTAAATTTAACAATTCTGGATTCTGCCATGTTAAAAGCTCTTCTTCCTCCTAATTCCATAAAGATAGATATATTAAGAATACTAACCTCTTTTCCTGTTCTCAGTACCTTTGTACTTTCCTTCTATTGTTAGTGACCTTCGGGCTTATAGGTTTCTGCTCCACACCCTCCAATGGCTTCCTGCCTTCACGGGTTATTAGCTAAACCTGGATACCTTCACTGTATAACTCTTTAGATGGAAAATATTTTAGGACAGAGTGTAGGGAGTTTTCTTAATAATATATCTTCTTTTTGGAAATAGGATTTAGAAGACAAGAATTTAGAAACTCATCTTAATATGATAAGTAAATTGGGATTTTATTGATAATATGAAGATTGACAAAGGATTGGTATGAGAATTTTTCAAAGATAGAAGATTTTTGGCTTTCTCACAGACTGAGTGCTCAAGAGAGTTCTGCCTTTTCTCTAATCAGAAGACTCTTATTTATACAACTTTATGAGGTATTACTATACAACCTCTTACATCATTGCTTATGTAATGGATACAATAATTTGAATTTTACAAGGTCCTACAAGGACACACCTGTCCATCTATTCTTTATTACAAGGATATAGCTGTCCCTTTATTTCTTCACATGGCTACATTATAGGGACACCTATCCCTCTATTTTCAGTCTTCTCATGGCCCTTACATTGTGCTGTCTTGTTCCACTAAATCAGATTTATCAATTGGCTTCCATCTGTCCATCACTTCTGTTGGTATGTAAAGCAGACTTATCAAATGGCTTCCACCTGTCCATCAATTCCTTCGGCATGTGGGGCAATTCCTAGCTATGCACGCCTCTTGCAAAGTGGCAAAACTTCCATGGATTTGATGAGTATCAAATTTATTGATGTATTCTTGCAAGATTGTTGACTTTTCTTTTCCTCCATTAGTGAGTAAGGTCCATCCATTGTACTGGCATATGCATTTGAATTTTTTCTCATACAGATTTTTGGCAATGTTGTAGAGAACTTTAATTCCCAACACCCTTCGGGATCTAAACCATGATCTTGTAATGTTTGGTACTGGCTTGGTATCTTTTCCAACTTCAATTTGAAAATTTCGAGCAACATACCCAATCGTGATAATATGCTTAGCAGGATAATATATCCTTCCATCAATTTCAGGACTGGTCGAATAAAATTTTAAATATATGGATCTTCCTTGAGCAAATTTTGAAATTTCTCCTTTTAGTAAATCATCAAATTTTTCGATTTCTTTCAGATCTTTTCCTGGATAGATAAGATCCAAGAATCCATAATCAGCTGCCATTTTTGTCATGACGGGATCTCCTCCCTGAGTAACGATCAATCGTGGGTATACATGGTCTCCAGACGAAATGTAATAGCAATCACATTCTTGAAGTTCATATATAACTTCAACAGTGGTTTTATATTCGTTTTCTTTTGGTAAAAAAGGGGAATCATCTTCTTCTTCAGCACGAATTCTGACTACCCTTGTATGTTCATCTTTGGCATTGATTGTAATTTTTCGAGGACTAGCTTCATTTATAACAACTTTTTTGGGACTTGGTTCATCTCTTTTAATTATTGGTCCACCACTGCTTCCAGAAGATGTACCTGTTTGTATTTTTGATATAATCTGTTTGGTATCAGCCTGTTTGGTAATCAACGATTCAAACTGAGATTCAATCTCAATTATGTTATCGCTCAATTCTTTAGTATAATTGTGATGAAATGTTGAGATTTCCATCAATTGCTTGAAACTTCCTTGGAGAGTTTCTACAAGTTATTCAATTCCAAGCTTTATATCTTCAACTTCCTCCATAAGGAAGTTCATTCTCTTTTTGGCGTCTATCAGGGATCTTTTAATATTATCCATCTGTAAATTCAATATTCCTGCTTAAAAAATCCGCAAGATAATTATTAATACATTTAATATGAACTATATCAAAATTATAAAATGCCAAATAGGCTTGCCATCTATGGAGCCTTCTATATTGAGGTTCTGGTGGTAATTTATTTTTTACTAAACCTGCGACTTGAGAATTATCAGTTTCAACAATGAATTTCTTAGATAATAAAAACAATGAAAACTTCTTTATTCCTCTGATGATTGCTAACAGTTCTTTCTCATGAGTAGTATAATTTATTTCTGCTTGATTAAACGTTTCACTTGAGTATCTACAAATTTCATTAAGATCTGTTTTTAATATTGCTGCCCAATACTTATCCGAGGCATCAGTATTAACTATCAGATTATCTTTTTCATCTGGTAATCTTAATTTTGGCAAATTTTTGCATTCTTCTTTTAGTGATTTGACAATTTCTGTATGTTCATCATTCCATCATTTGGTATTTGTTTTCCTGAGTAAAATTTGAATTTTATGTCTCTTTTTTGATAGATTTTCAATAAATCCTTCTGCATAATTTAAACATCCTAAAAATTTTTGTATTTGTTCTTTTGATTCTAATTTGTTTGGAAAAGTTTCTATCTTTTTAGATATATGCGTTTGTAATTTTATCCCTCTTTTATCTATTGATAATCCAAGAAAATCAATTTCTTGTTTTTCTATTATAGCTTTATTTTTTGAAAGAACAATTCCTTCTTTTTTGCATTCATTTATAAATTTAATTAAGTAGTTTCTATGTTCTTCTCTATTATTAGAACATATTAATATATCATCGACATAGACAATTAAGAATTCATTGAATTTTCTAAATATGTTATCCATTCTTCTTTAATATATTTGTGGTGCATTTTTTAAACCAAATGGCATAACCATCCATTCATACTTTCCTTGGGGCGTACTAAATATTGTATATTGAATACTATCTTCTTCCATTTTTACTTGCCAAAATCCTGATTTGCAATCAAATTTAGAATAATATTGCTTTCCTTTTGCAAGATTTATTAGTACCTCTTTATTTGGTAAAAAGTATCCATTAAATTTAGTATATTTATTTAACTCTTTATAATTTATCACCATTCTAGCTTTTCCTCTTTTTTGTTCAGAATGTTTCATGACCATAAAAGCTGGGCTACTATGGGGTCCATTACTGGGTCTGATTAATTTTTGGTTAAGTAATTCTTTTATCTGAGTTTTAAATTCTTGCATATCTTGTATGGTATACATCATTGGTCTAACTCTTATAATAACATTTTCTGTTAATTCTATTCTAACTTTTGGATGATGTGGTTTCCAAAATGATAATGGATTTTCTCCACAAATTTTTTCTAGTTGATCAATGATTTTTTCCATGTTTATTTGTATGTTCGTTTTCAAGACTTTTTTATACATCATTCTTTTATTTTTTATTTCATTTTGTGTAATTGGTTTTTTCTCCCATTTATCACCACGCTGTGTTGACTGAACTCTGTAAGGTCTAAATTCTCTTGGTATTTTTAGTAAATGTGCACAAGGTGTTTGTAACATTATCATGTAATTATTTTGTTTATAATATTGAAATTGTTGTATAAAGTCATTTCCTAGTAATATATCACATTCTAATGTGTTATAATTATATACTTTATTTACAACTATTTGTTTACTCCCAAGTATTATATCAATTTTATCAGCACTATTAATTATATGAGTACTTTCTCCTGTTACTCCTGTGATTTTTATCTTTTCATTAGTATTCCAAGATTTTATTAAGAAACTTTTGAATATTGTTATATCACTTCCCGTGTCAATTAATGCACAGGTTGTTATATTTGTTTCAACAATTATAACTTGTATATAAACGGCTAATGGAAAACTTATTTGGTTATTCATTTATTCAGCTTTTCTGCATAGTATAGTTTGATCATTATGAGTTATATATAATCCTTCATGTTTTATACTATAATCTTCTAGTCCATCTAGAAAGCTCATTCTTAATAATACATGAGGATTTACCATACTACTATCTACATGACATGGTACTAGGAGATTTATTCCTCCTATTTTTATTGGTACTTTTACTTCAAGTTCAGTCATATGTACTTGTCCATCAAAATTTATATATCTATATGGATCAGTTCTATGAGATATTAGTCATTTATTTCTATTTGAAGCTATATGACATTCACTAGCTCCTGTGTCAATTAATATATTTGATCCTTTTATATGTTCTATTCCATTAAAATATTCACCTTCTATTTTCATATTTCCAGCATTTCTATTAAGTTTTATTTCTTTTGTATTACTAGTTTCTCATAATTGTTTTCTATTAGGTAAACTTGCTGATCTCCTAATTAATCTGCAATCTTCAAATGTTATGTTATTATTAGGGTATTCTTCTTCTCGTAACTCTATGATTTCTGGTTTATTTTTTGTTATAGTAAGTTCATAGTTTCTTGGAACTAAACTTATTTGTTTATCTGGTTCTACAGCTTTACCAAAATCTTTACATTCTTTATGAATTTCAATATATGGTTTTTTAGAATAAATGTTTCCATAATTAGAATTAGTAAATGTGTATAATGCCATGTATTCTATAGTCATAATTTTATCTCCTGGTTCCATTATATCATCTTTATGTAATTTGAAATGTAGTTCTAAAACTTCATTAAAATTTCTATCTTTTAATGATATACAATATTTTGGGTAACATATAAATATTAGTTTCTTATATGCTAGATTTCCTTCTACTGTTCCTAAATGACTGTCTTTTAAATTTATAATTCTTCCATCATGTAAACTTACAGTCAAAGGCGAATCTAATCCTTCTCTAAATAGGGATTTAAATATTATTTGGATACCTGCTAAGTAAACATATTGAATCTTTTTACTCTGTTTTCTATTGATCTTTGTTAATAATTCTGCAACTGTATTTTTTGTTAAAAGATTTAATTTGTGTGTTCCTTGAGTGGTTCTAACATCTATTGCTCTTTCAATTTTATGATATTCATTTATTGCTACTTTTTCTCTTTTCCATATTCTGTCTAATATTTCCCATTTTCCTATTTTCAAATCTAAAGATAATTTTTGTATCTTCCTGAACTTGTTATTATCAAAAGTTACCTTTAATCCATAACTTTCTATTCCTTCATATTCTTGTTTATCTATATTTTTATTTGCTTCTATTTCTTCTATTTCTTTACTCTGATTCTGATTCATTACTTTCTGAATCTGTTTCACTTATATAGACTTCTTGATCATAGTATTTTTCAATATCTGATATTTCACTTAGTTCACTTTCTATTTCTAGATATTCTTTTTGTAATATTTTAACTTTCGTTTTGTTACAATCAGGGCTTATATGCCCCATTTCTCCACAATTCCAACATTTACATTGGCTTTTGTCTTTCTTATAAGTTTTATTTTTCTGTTTTTTATTTGGATTATATCTTCTTTTGTAATATCTTCTCTTAGGTTTTATATATTTTTTCCTGAAGTTTCTGAATTTTTTAAACTTTCTATTTTTATATTTCCTTTTATTATTATTTTTTCTTCTTTCAGGGTTACATCCCCATTGTGTAGGTTTTTCCATATCTTCACAACATATTCTGGTTAATTTTCCTGATTTCTTTAATAATTGTCTTTGTTGACATATATATGATAATCTTTCAAATATGAATTTTATTCTTGATCCTAATGTTCTAGGTGTTCCAGGGTTATCTCTAATAAATTTTTCAAATTCTATTTTAAAGTATATTTCCCATGAACCTGGTAATTTATTGTAATACATATCTCTATATATTTCTTGATTTTCATTACTATAGAATTGGACATAATAGTATTCTTTAAACTCACAAGTATATTCTTTGATTTTACACATATCACATATTGTTAAATTTATTAATTTTACTCTTGCATTATCTTTTTCTCTTATTGATTCTGCTTCAGAATTACTTATCCAATTTTCTCCTAAAAATTCATCCGCAATATAATCTACTAACTTTTCTATTCCTTTTTTATCTGATTTTATTAGTTCCGTCTGTACATTTCTTCTTATTAATGCTTTTGTATCACTACTTATTCCTTCCCACCAATTTCTAACATGTCCTTCAAAAGATGCTACTAAAAAATTTATCATTCTATCAGTATTTTCCCATGTATCATCTTTATTGTATAAAAAGAATAGTATCATTGAATCTGCCCAAGTTAATAAGACTTTTTTAGTATCTATTTTACAATCTAAATCTAACTTTATTCCTCCATGATTAATAGGTTTATTATAATTATCATTTGGTTCAAACCTATCTTTATATTTATTTCCTCTAGGTGGTTGTCTATCTCTGATTCTATCATAATATTGCCGGTGTGGTTTACTATATAAGGGTGCATAACTTTCATCTGGATCTGGTAATTCTTGTTTAGAAGTTCTTATTGGAGTAGGGTTAGGTGCTCCTCCAGTATTCATTAAAACTTGGTATTCATTAAAATTTTCTATACTTAACTGGTCAAAATTTTCTATAAGCAAATCTAACTCCTCATTCATTTTTGTCTTGTTCTTTTTTAACTTTTTCTTCAACTTTTAATTTTCCTAAAGTTTTTTCTATAGATTTTTGTAATTCTAATTCTTCCTCTAGTATTTTTGGTAATATGTTTCTTCTAAATTCATCATCCATACTTCCTGCTTCTATTATAATTTTTTTTTGTTCGAAATGCTTCTTTCCTATTCTAAGTATTTCTTTTTCTATGAGTTTTTTGTCTATTTTATTATCTTTGCTTTTATTATTTTCTTTGAATTCTCTAATCTCTAGTTTTAGTATATTTATATCATTTCTTACTTCTTTTAATTCATTTTTTACTTCTTGTACATCACTTATTAATGTTTTTTATTAATATTTTTAGATCTTCAATATATTCACTTATAGACATTTTATTTTATTGGTTTTTGAGTTTTTTGTACCTTAAATAGTCTGTCATACATATCATCTATTTTTAATATTTCTAGCTTTTTGATTCTTTCTTCTATTGATATGATTTTTTCATTTTCATTCTTTCTTATTTTTTCATTTAAACTATCTATTTTTTCTATAATTATTCCAATTTTATCTTGATTAATTAATTCTCCTGATTTTCTTTGGAATTCTTTTAAGATTTCTTCATCTATATTTTTAACTCCTCCTATCATTTCTTTTAATTCTTTAAATTGTATTGTTAGTTTATTTTGAATGTTTTGTAATTTTTCTTTGATATTCATGTCCTGTATATTTAATTGTTGTAGTTCTTCGATAGCTAATTTATCTTGTAAATTTATGTTTTTATATGTTTGCCATAAAAATGCACTTATCCAATTTAATTGCATGTTAAGAAATCCATCAGATTCTCCCCATGAGCTTAATGGTTGAAACATAGTTGTATTAGCTCCTTTTATTTGATAAGATCCAACTGGAAGTCTTATATTTTCTATTATTTGTTTTTCAAATTTTATTTCTGGAAATTCTGTCATTAATTTCTTCCTTTAATATGTTCGATTTCTAGAATAAGTTCTGTTTCATATTTTGCTTCTTTATAATTCATTATTTGATATTCACAATATTCCTCTATTGATCCAATCATTGATTTTCTATGATATATTCTATAATATTTTAGATAGTCTTCCAATGTGTTTGTTTTATCATATTTTTTTTTCTAGTTTTTTCTTTGTCTTCTAAAATCGTTTGAATTTTTGGTATTTGTTTTAAGATTTTATCAAAATATTCTCTCTTTTTCTCTAATAATTTTAATCTTAATTTTTCTTGTCGTTTTATATTTATTTCTTCTCTTATTTGGTCCATTAAATTTCTTCTTTGTTCTACTATTAAATCTAATTTTTCATTTGTTTCTATGTCTAGATATCTAATTAATTGAGGATCCGCTCTATGATAATCCATTTATATAATCTTTATATAATTCTTCTAGTATGTCTTTGTGGATTAAATCTAATATTTCGTTTATGATAAAATCTTCTTTTATTATATCGAAATTTATTAGATTATATATTTCTCTTCTTACATCTTTATCTAAATCTTTTAAAGTGTTCAAGATTTCTATTTTATAATTATCTGGTAGTGTTAATGTATGCATAATTATAAATCTTGATGTATATATTATATATTTATTTTTAATTTGTGTTATATAATATTTATCTTTTAGATCTGCCATATGGCTCTGATAACAAGGTGAGGGGTGCTACTATGAGCGAACAAAAATCAAATAAAATTATAAACAAAATTAATAAAATTTCAAGGACTAGGTTGTAACTTTTCTAAATCTTAATGGGTTTAATTGTAATATAATATATAAGGGTATTTGTGGTAATTTATAATATTTAAGGCTATTTTTAAAAGATATAAAATTGTTAGGGTATTTTCAAAAATTGGTAAAATTTTTAGGGTATTTTAATGCATTTCCTCCAAAAACCTGCCATTTTTTGTTCACATTTCCCTTATACACATCTTTCTCTCTTATTTACCAAAAACTTCAAGAGTGAGTGTCTTTTTAGTTATGGGAAGAATCATTTCCCAGTTTCGAAGAATATCATTTGAATAAAAGGGCTTTAGACCAAGACTGTATTTGCCAGATCAAACTGATAAGCTAACTGATAGTCGATAAGCTAACTGATAGCTGAAAAGCGAATTGGAAGCTGATAGCTTATAATTGATAGCAGATAACTGATAAGTTAGTTGATTGAAATAGAAGTGTTTGGCAAAATTAGCTAAAAAATACAAAATGACACAAAATGTAAATATATTTTAAATACCCTAAAGGCATAGGGGTGTAATTTTACAAAAATAAATGGGATCCATGGGAAGGAGAAATGTTACTTGAACGTTTTACTCTAAGTGTACATAGTATTCCACATCCGAATTACATGGAGGGTGAATTAGGGGAAAGGCTGCTCTCTCGGATTATTTGAACGGAGTTTGGATACCAGGATTAATTGGGCAAAGCTTGAACACCTGTATCCGCATAGTCTGTATCCAAGTATGCATAGATTGTATCCGCATTCGAATTTACATTACATGGAGGTTGAATCAGGGAGGAATGCTCTCTTTCTCAAGATTAGTTGGACGAAATTTGGATACTTGAGTTATTAAGAAAAGGGGGGAGAGAGAGAGAGAGAGAGAGAGGGGTAGTGCAATTATCATAAATATCAGTTTACAAATATCTATAAAAATGCTTCAAGAAAAAAATGTAAAAGTTATCTTCTTGATCGAGACGAGTTCTGGAACTCAGCACTCCAACTAGACGCAAAACACCAGATATATAACCATTTTAATCTGTCCTGCAGTAATTTCAAAAGCTTCCTAGTAAGTTACTCATTTTGACATTACGACAAAAATATACTCTTAAATGATTATAGTTTGACTCGCAGCATGTTTGGCTAAACTAAAAAATGTTCACTAACAAGTTTAACCAGTAACAAGTTTTATTGGTCAAAGTTGAAAATAACAATTACCTAATAAGTAGCTTTTACATTTTTGAAGCTTAATCCCCCGTCATGCTTAAAAGTATATTAAAAAAAAAAAAAAAAGTTACGTAACAGTTTGGAAATAAAAAGTTGAACAAAAGCAATTTTTTACTATTTTTGAGCTTAGACAAAGAAAAAAGTAATGCAAATTCCAAAAGTCATAAGACAAATAAGTGAAACTATACTTGTATACAGGGTTCTAAAAAGTGTAAAGCATGACGAATTTACGAGGCCAAGCTTGGGCTTAAGCACGCTTAGGTGCGAAAAAACCAGGCAATGCGCGAGCAAAACGCGGGTGAAGCGCGAAGGTTAAGCTTTGAGCCTAAGTGCGCCTAAACGTAAGCGAGCATTTTAGAATAGAGTTTGTATATCACTTACTTGAGACGTCACTTAATAAGGATGCATCTGATGGGTGATCCCTCGGCACCAAGCAACCTCAGTGGTAAGCAGTGCACGGAATATATCCCTGGTTGAGCATCATCAAGTTTCAGGCCCTCAACAAGTATGGTTTCCTGAAATATTTCAGCAACACTAGTATTCTTCATAAACATACGACAAGAAACCTTTACTTGAACAGCATCGTGCAAATCTCCATGGAAGAAATTTTGACAGTTGAGATTGTTTATGTGAAATAGCACTGTCAAACAACGCTCAACAGTTTGTAATCAAGGATCGATAAAAAAATAATAATAATAAGAAACCAAATATCTTTTTCATCTATAAACTTCAATGGCGCAAAATGAGAATGAGAAACTGATGCACAAAAATGGATATCTAGTTACAATGAGCTAAAAGTGAAATTTGGAAATAATCAGAGAAATAATACTTACTCTGCCTTCTAGGAAAACAAGATGAGAAGGAATGAGATCATCAAAAGCAGCAACGGATAGATAATCAATTCCTACAAAAATGGTAGGATCATTAGCCTCAAAAAAGCACAAAGAAATCATAATTGGCAACATAGTCTGGTGTAAAAAGAATTTCTGGCTACAAATGCAACAGTCTGGTGTAAAAAGAATTTCTGGCTACAAATGAAACAAGATGCAGGGTTTAATTCATATAATCGCGTTCAGTGGACTAGATAGTATTGGACAGCATTAAGGGAAAGAGGGAAGCTACAATCTTGTTCATATACTATTTAGTCATGTCCTTGCATATCAGATATGCACTAAGAATGCTGCTAAACATCACTGGATGTACCCTCAGTGCCCGCATAGTTATCCATCACAAGGAATTCATCAGTAACCAAACTAGATTTACATGTAAAGACATGCATATTACGGAAGCACTCAAGGTGCTAACTACATAGGATAAAAACAAAAATTTCCTTCTCAATTGATAAGTTAGGGAGGACCAAATTAGAAAACAGTGGCTTACCAACAAGTTTAATGTCAGTGTTATCTACTAGCCACTGTGCCCCATCTTTCATGAATCCCACGTAACTTGTGTCAAATTCCTTCTTGTACATAAGGTGCCTGAAAAAAAATACCATTCAGTTCTTGAATTTATATGTAGAAAATATTTCTGCAACTTAACCAATCTAAGAGCAGACTGCTATAAAAACACGTGTCCCGTCATTGAACAGAACACTAGATGGAAACAAATCATTCAATATAAACCCCAGCAGTTGACTGACAAATCAAGGAAAAGATGTCGCTAAGGAAGTGAAAATTGAAAGCCACAATTTTTTAAAGAAATACTCAAGTTTTTTGTTCAATTAACAAGTATGGCCATGATATTAATTTAACTTAAAACAAAATTAAATTACAATAGAAACTGGTCACCTTAGGAATATTAGAGCTGATATTAAATTAGGCGTTTACAATTCCTTACTCGAAAAATAGCTATAAGTAAAGTTACCCTTAATGTAAAATTACCTGTCAGTGTTTAGAGTTCTAAAAAGGACCCTTCTCACACCCTTGGGAATATTTAAGGACTTCATAACTTGAGCTGAAAAGAAAAAAAATTGAAGAGAGAGAAAGAACAAAGTCAATACTTTTTAAGGACTTCATAACTTGAGCTGAAAAGAAAAAAAAATTGAAGAGAGAGAAAGAACAAAGTCAATACTTTCTGCAAAATGCCAAAAGCGTGAGATGCTAAAAGAAATGAAGTTACTCAAGCATCCACCGTGCAGTTAAACACTCAGCACAAACATATTTCATGGATTTTACATTTTAGCTAATCAGTGCAGCTATGGGAGCACATCTCGTGTGCATCCTTAGAGGATACAAAGCATGCAAAAGTAATCAGAAGGTAAACAAATTCTTATTGTGTAATTGTCTCAGACTGAAGGAATATAGTTTTCTTGCAGATCTTGGACGGACAACAATCCCTTACCCTCTCTTCAATCTTGGTTTTAACTTAGAAGCGAGGAAAAGAACTGAATGTGTTGAATAAATCCTTAGAAAATGTTGTTAACTCGCAAGTTAAAATAATATTGAAAGTTGGAAAAGTATAAAAAATAATAAGTCATGGGGAATTTTAACATTCTTTAATTTTGTATCCTTTTTCTTGCATTTTCATTTCATTAATATTGTGGGTAATAAGAGTCAACGTTTAATTCACGGAGCAGATACATGGTCATGATATAAGGAGAGAAAATAAAATAACCCTTCCAGGTAGACGTTAAATTTTAGTTGGAATGCATACCAGTTATGTTTTTGTCTCTTGGAACATCAACAAGCAATGCTGGACCTGTGAAATTCATAAAGAAAAGCATAATTGCTGCATGAAATTGTGTAAGAAATTAACCTGCCAGTTAATTTTATATTTCATCCATAACGCAAAAGAAGGAAATATCCACTTTAAGGAACAAGTAACAAAAATAAAGAAAAAATTACGCAAAAAAGATATCATGTCAAGAGAGGGAATCACGAACGTTCAATCCCCAAGAGCTAGATGGTTAATTTTATAATTCATCCATAACACGAGAAGGAAATATCCACATTAAGGCACAAGTAATAAAGAAAAAATTTCGCAACAAAAAATAAATCATGGCAAGATAGGGAGTCAAAAATGTTCAATCCCCAAGAGCTAGAATGTTCTAGCGCTAGATTTAAAAAATTGCAAAGCAAAAGTTCGACACGTCTTAGTTGATTTTATCAGCCCAATGCACATTAATTATTTTTAATCTAATGAAGTTGTACAATGTAATAATCTAGCATTCTAGCTTCCCACAAGAAAAGATCATCAAAGACAATTCGAAGGGTATGGAACAATGGAGCCATAGTAAGAACATTGGGTTAGATTTTTAATGTAATTGGCAATTCCGTGAACAAAATTACTTGTTTATAAAGTCCAAATTAGAGTGGAAGTATTGTGTAGTTGATTAGTCGGGTATTTGGGTTCAAGAAGATCAAAGAAGTGTTCAAGAAGACTTGACATACAGTTAAAAGTCAAAGAAGAATCCAAAATCCTCAAGTATTATTATTCAAGTTTTTATCTGGAAACCGAGACCTAGTTTCCTTATACGACATATAGAAAAACATTCGAGTTTGGAAACTGTTATTTCTAAAAGAATTGTAACCATTTAAGTTAGCTTTCCAATGCATTTTTGAATCACCTTAATCGGACATCGGAAGAAAAAGTTATGGTCAAAATACTGAAAACCGCTACTGCACATTTAATGGGCGCTTGAGCGTCCGTTCCCTTGGAGAATTCATATTTTGCGATTTTCAGCCTTTTCACAATCTCATATAAGCTCAAACACTTCGTATTATATATATATTCAAGCCTATTTCGTTTTTGTGTCGTTCATTATACCCCCTTCTCTATAACATTTTCATAATATTCTTTGAAGATCCAAGAGCCTATTCATGCATTGACTCAATCCATTATTTTCTTGAAATCATACAACCACGGATTTGGGAAAACATCAAATCCTTGAATCTAAAACAACCACTTCCTAATTCATCAAGGAAGGTACTTTCTCAATTGAATTTCAGAGGCTGCTGATGATTGAGGAATGTTAGACTACAAGCGCAAGAATAAGAACAAGAATTTATGATTCTTTGTACAAGATCGGGAAGCTAATGAAGACAATAAATCTAGGAGATTACAGGAAGTAGATTGGGAAGTCTAGTGAAATTGGCTAGACATTATCTAATTGTAACGTTCATTGTCTATAGTAGAGGTAACTGAATTGATCCCAAAGTTTTTACCTACTTTAGGTTTCTCTGTCATCATATTTAATGTTATATATTGTTTCAATAGTACAAACTGCAGTACTCAAACTTTGGATAATTGAATTGTATGCATAACTGATAAGTACGTTTTTCGTACTTATCTTGGTCTTAAATTTAGACAATTGTAAGTGATTTAAGATATGATATTGCTCATTATATGTTTATTTTGTTTGTTTTAGGAAAAATTCAATTTTGAATGCGTTTGGATACAAAACGGAAAAAATGGACTAAGGCCGTACAAAAAGGGACAAAGTGGGACTCAAGTGCAGCTTCCATAAACTGAAGAACTCGAATTGGTATAAATGGAGACATGGGCTGCAAAATTAAATATTCAAGGACCAACTTGAATTATTTGAGAAAAGTAAGGCTTAAAGTAAAACACCTACCTAGATGTAATTGGGCTTAAAATTAATTAGAGTAGAATTCTTTTGGCCCGTATTATAGTGCTCGGCTGATTAGATACATATATATACTTGTGAAGGCTTTAAATTGGGAGGTCAGCCAAGTGTGATAAAAAGGGGAGAGCCGCTGGTGAGCTTTAGGGTTGGAAGAAATAAAAGGCTGTTGAATCGACAGGGGAGTCTCGGCTGAAATTGGCAAGAGGAAGGCTTGGCTGGAGATATAATATATATATATATATACATATTAGAAAAGGAGCCGACTTATGGGGATTATATATTGATTCGGTTGGAGTGGAATAATTGGAGAATTGAGGAATTAAAGAGGAAGCAAGCTGGTGGTAGGAATAAAAGGAGATAGACAGCTGGAAAAAAATTTGAAGTGGAGAGAATAAAAGGTGCCTATTGGTGGAAGAAGATAGAAGTAGGTTGCCATATTTTTTTGGGAGGAAGAGAGGTGCTCGGCAGACTATATTGGAGGAAATTTCTTCTAGCAACAAAAGGTAGTTCTTGATAGAATTAATTGGAGGGAGGTGCTGATCATATACACACGGCAGTGCCGCAGTGGTGGAGTAAAGGCAAAATTTCAGTTCCTTTTGCGCTATCAATCGGGTGATGTTTTTCCAATTAATTGTGTTTGATTTACATATTAAGATGCTAGGCTAATTTAATTTATGTATTGGATGAAGATGAAACTTGTTATTAATTTATTGTGATTCGATAACTACAAATTTAATAATTTCTTGTGTTGTCTTGATTGATCTTGCATGCTTTATTTTTATTATTTGATTGATTGGCCACCAGTTAAATATATCGTTACTTGTTGTAGTCTTGGAAAAGTCACAATAAGTTGGAACATTGCATGATCAACACATGAACACTAGATGTTAGGAATAACACTATGACATGTGCAATCTAATTGATAATTGTGTGAATTAATGCGTTCTAAACATTCGTATTCGGATTAGGGATAGATTCGTTTCGTGTTTAGAATAGAATTAATTTGTCTTGGAAAAGAAAATTAATTGTACGTGAATTATTGATTGTCAAGAAACGCATGAATGATTTAAACTATGAATTGTTGAATTGAGATAGGTGATAACAAGTGGATTCGGATTCCAATACATGCTATCCATTCATATTTTACTCCCAAACATTTGTTTTTGTTTAAGTTTTATTTATTGCAATTTTTTAGAATAGATAGACAAACAAAATCATCTTTTTATTTTAATTGTTTTCATTAATTGAGTTGACGATAAACTAGTAATTAGGACTAAACATTATTCCTCGTGGGAACGATACTCTCAACTCATCACACTTCTTACTTGTCAACGATCTCGTGCACTTGCGGGATTCGAACCGAACAATAACCATCTAGAAACTATTAAAAAGTGATTTGTTACTATTAATTTAATAGATTAATTAAGGTCGAACTTAATCTAGCGAATCTAGAACTTACAATTGGTATCAATGCCTAAAATTGATTCTTGGCCTTAATTTATTTAGATGAGTAGTTCATTATCCGTTCCGCCATTCTTTGATGGCTCTAACTATGTATATTGAAAAGTTAGGATGAGAGCATTCTTAAAATCTATGGATGAACGTATTTGGTTGAGTGTGGTGAATGGTTGGAGCGCCTCTAGTACAACATTAGACAAAGTTGTCACCCCACACCTATAGCCAATTGGTCTAAATTGAACTAAGATGAATGTAATTGGAATAGTAAAGCCTTACATGCATTGTTTATGGTTGTATCCTTGGATGAGTTCAGGAGAGTGTCTATGTGTGAGGTAGCTAAAGATATTTGCAATATCTTACAGACCACACATGAGGGAAATCAGACAGTTAAAAATTCTAAGTTGCAGATGCTAACTACTAAGTTTGAGGAAATTAGAATAAGAGAGGATGAGACTTTTAATGTATTATATGCGACCTTAAATGACATAGTCAATTCCAGTTTCAATCAAGGTGAGAGAATCCCGGAGCCTAAAATAGTGAGAAAAATCTTTAGATCCTTACCTAATCAATTTAGGCCAAAAGTTTCACGGATAGAGGAGAGTAATGATTTAGATTCCATTAAGGTAGAAGAATTAGTTGGATTTCTCTAGACTTATGAGCTGACCTTAGATAAACCTTTAAAAAATAAGTCTATGGCAAACTGTTAAAGGTAACCATGATGGATCTTCCGACTCAGATTCATCCAATGAGGAGGAGTTAGCCCATCTTGCTAAAAAATTCCACAATGTTTTGGGAGAAAAAGAAGTCTTGAGAGAATTATAGAGGTGCTCCCGATTAATCTAGGAATAGATATAAATCTGTGAGGTGTCACAAGTGTCACGGTTTTGGTCATTATGAGGAATGAATGCCTACCAGCAGTAAAAGTCAAGATAAGGCTACAAATACTACTCTCAGGGTCCGTTTGATAGGTAAGTTTACCATGGAAAATGGAAAAAATTCACACATTTTCCATTTTTTTGGTGTTTGATTGCACTTTTTTCCATGGAAAACGTTTTCCATGAACGTCTTAGGGTCTGTTCGGTCCTTTTTATTGTTAATCGACTTATTTTTTTTGCAGAAATTAACATTATTATTATTAAATACATATGTATGAAAAAATTTAAAAATTGATTAAAATAGCAAAATTTTGCTTTATTTCCATGAAAAATAATGTCTTTCAAACAACGAAACTTGAGAAATTCTCTATTTTTTCCGTCTAAAAATTAAACCAATAACACACATTAAACTTTCAATTAACATGAAATTAAGTTCTCGAGAAGAAAATTCACTGGAATTCACTTGCCTTTCACCTTCCTATCAAACGACCTTACTAATGACGAGTCTAACTAGAATAATCAAAGTGAGAAATCCACTCGTGAGGAGAGTGGGAAACATATGATCTTCGTCGCTGGGACTAGGAGTGGATCTGACAAGGAAAGTGAGAAGAATGAGGACCTAGATAGTGGTGAGCAATCTGAAGAAGATTCTGAGAGTGAGAAAGATGTCCATGAAGCCTATGATAAAATGTATATGGAAAGCCTTAAGCCTCTTTCTACTAATAAATTCTTAAATTCAAAGGTAAAGGAGCTTAAATTGGAGAAAGAGAATCCAGGAATCTAACGCAATCCTGAATGAACTGAAAGCTATGAATGATCTTTAGACACTCATGTTAGGAATCTTACAAGTGAGCTTCAGCAAACCCTTAGGAAGCTAGTGAGCTGACTACTGAAAATGAGAAGTTAGAAACCCAAGTTAAGAACCTTCTAAACGAACTAAAGTATTCCAAAACTTAATTTTTTTACTTTTTCTTGTAGTTCTGAAAACGTTAGATAAAATTCTAAGAATATGCAAGTCAGCTAGCAATAGGGGTTGTCTAGGTTTTACAAAGAATGTTGCCAGTACTTCTAAGACCATTTTTGTCCCTACTGCTAACCAGTCTAAACATGTGCCTAACCAGAACCTAAGATTAAGAGATTTGTAGGACAGAGGTCTACCAAACAGCATAAGACTCGTCGACTGAGGAAATGACATCAGCGTTCACACATCATTGGTCCTAGGTTTATCTATACATACTTTCATTGTGGTGAGCTATAACACATACGCCCTAGATGCATCTATTCCTGAACGTACATAGAAACAAAAGTTTAAATAGGAAAAAAAATCAAGAGTTAGTTTGTCAGATTGGATTCCTTACTAATCAAGATAATCGTTTTACTAAGTTGGTGACACATTTGTCTGAGAATGGTTCTCCCTCCGAGCAATTTTGGGTGAAAAAGAGTTAATTAGAAAATTTTGAAACAGCTCTTAAAGGTAAGAGCATTTCTCTACCTAACTGATTATGTACTTTTTGGTGCATGCATGTGCCTATCACTGCTTGTCATATGCATGCATCTGTTTTATTTTGTGCTTCTAAATAGTTGTTAATTGCATGTGCATCCTCATTATCATTAACACATGCACATTTTATTTTGTTTTTATGTGTTTTACATTTCTTTTATTTTATGTGTAGCGCATTCGTTTTTTTTTTTTTTTTAAATACATAAAAACACAAGAATATGGAAAAATGAAAAAATAAAATTATTGTTCTTAAGAGGTGGAATCTTTTCAACAGCTTGATATATAACATTCTTAACCTTGTATGTTGTGATCATGTGTGAGCTTAATTGATGAGATGTAGCACATTTTCCAGTACTTGCTTAGGTTGTTATAGAGTACTTAATATAGGCGTATTCATGTACCTTCTGCATTGCACACGCTATGTTTTTATAAGTGGAACTTAACCGCGTGTGTGAGATTTGAGATGGTAATCACTTGTTAGTAAGATAACTTTGAACATGAATTGACCAAATTGGTTAAACCCAAGCTCACGTATACTCCCTCGTATTAAAAAAAAAAAAAATCAATATCTTATGTTCTTCTTCGAAGTCTATTTGATATGAGGAAATTAGCCTATGGGTGTCTCAAAATCTAGTGCTTATGGTCAACCGACTTGGGTTTATCGACCTAAAACTTGCTACAGGATGTCAGGATTCATCTTAGTCTCCTAATGGAGAAGAACCTGTACTTAAGATGAAAAATAATAAGCTTTAAAAATATTGAAATGTGTGAAAAATGTATTCTCAAAGTTAGGGGAATAAAAGAAAAGATTCAAATATACTTGCTACATAAGCTTCATTTAAAGGTCCTACCGTGTTTAATGGTTTGATTTTCATAAGTAGAAGAATAAACTTATTGACAGTAATGTTTAGCACGTCCTTTCTCACGATTTACAAAGGATTAGTAACACTTCACATACATGGGTCGCTTATATAATTTGCTCCATTTTAACTTAAAATGAGTACATGGGAAACGTTACTAATCATTGATTATACTTGAGCATACTATCAACTGTATTTGTAAGTTTTCCACATGGTTGCTAAAATTGAGTTTGACATTGCACCCTTCGTTATTTGTGGCATAAAGGGGGAGAGAGTTTATTGCACTAAAATTTGCATTTTATGTCTAGGGGTAGTTAGGGAGAGGCATAGAAACATTTTGTTAGGACATAAAAATGTTGAGAGTTTGCATTAAATGGAAGAATTTGCATTGCATTGATTCCATAATGTATAGCTATTTGAGTTTTGATGTTTTGTGATGTTAATGTTTTGATTGGTGTTTTGATTGACTTTAATGTCACGTCTCAAACTAGCATGTTAATTTATGATTATGTGCTTCAATTGTTACATTCCTGTATCACGTGCTTTTACACTAGGTATTTGAGTTTTTTATTTCAAGAAGTGGATATAACAAGGAATGCAAGAGACAAAAAAAACTTGGGTAATTTGCACTGTTTATTTTACTATCTTGACTTTATTGTAGAGTTTTGTCACAGAATGACAAATGGGGAGATTGTTAGGTTTTCCCATTCATCATATTTGGTGTTATTTATTATTTCCATTTTACAAACTGCGATACTAAAACTTAGGATAATTGAATTATAATATGCATAAATTATTAAAAAGTGACTTGTTGCTTTTAATAAATTAATTCCGCTAATAAGGTCAAACTTAATCTAGCGAATCTAGAACTTTCACATTGGATTATAGAGTTTAGCATTGTGAATCTTTCAATCTACTCTCAAGTGTGATTATGCCAAATCTATGGGGACCTTGACACTCATAAGTTTAGAACCGTACCTAGAGTTTTGGAACACTACAACAGAATTATCCCTATCCACTAGTTTTTTCTTCTAAGTTTCTCACGGAGGTTGAAACTATGTAAATCGATATACTCTTTCTAGAGAAAACATCACACGCACAAAACAACAAACACCTTTTCCTCTTACATACTATTTGGGTCTAAAAAAACTCGGATTTGCCAATGACGGAAATGGCTTTGAGCATGTGCATATTCTCAGAATCTGCTTCCTAAAGTTGCTCGTAGTTTCAGAAAAGAAGCAACGGTCATAGTTCATACTACCAACATGCAAGCACGCCTGCAGATAAAACTAAGGAGAAAAAGTGATTGATTATGGATACCGTTGAGAACTTCAAGGTCGAGGGTGTCAACATCAAATCCGGCATCGAAGTAGTGATCGAAAACATGACCAGGTGCATCAACATGAGTTCCAGTGTGAGTCGGGAGCTTCATCTCGGAGTTATTAGCCCGAGACCCATTCTTCATGCTCTTCGGAAGCCACAGGAACTGGCCGATACCGTCGTTGGATTCCCACGACGGCATGTCCGGATGGTATCGGTGGCTGATGTCGATGATTCGGCCGCCACCGTAAACTTCACGGCGGACGGGGACAAGATCTCCCTCGATGGAATCAAGCCCATAGGGAGGAGGATATGCGGCATCGGAGGCTGCGAGGGGGAGGAGGATTGTGTAAACCACAGCGCATATTAGCAGAAAGGAGTCAAAGGACTGAAAACGGCACATTTTCGGAATTTCCGCTGGCTAAATTTTGAGAGGGAGAGGGAGAGAAAGAGAAGGGATTAAGCCCTTGTTTGGTATTCGTTAAAAAAGGTCTTTTTTTTTTTTTTTTTTTTCCCTTTCTTCTTCATCTTCTGTTGTTCTCAACTTTAATCATACATTTTAATATAAAAATATTCTACACATAAATTACAAACTTTTCTTTCATTTTCAACCACACATTATCGTATTAATCACTATTCAAAATAATTTTTTCCAAAATAATGTACATCAAACACGTTAATTAGAGAATTAGTTTCATACCTGTGCAATACACGAACATATTTTATTGACAAATTACAATGTATTGACACATGACAATGGGGAAAAAATCAATTAAAATTAACAACTATGATTCCTAATTTAAGTAGCAATAATAATTTTGTTATCAATAATATTAAAATTTCTGAAAACTCTTTTTATACACAAAACTAGTAATCATAGTTGTTGGGTTCCAATTTTTATCGCATATAAATATATTCAAACCGGCACGATTCGTAACTATTGATATTGCTACATATTCTACATATGGCTGAACAGTGGCTTTTTTAGGAATAGTCTTACATGAAAAAATGATTGATCTTGATTCTTATTGATCGTTATAGCATATGATACAACAAACGAAAACTATCTTCTTTTAAAGTTGAAAGGTAGTATCTCATCTGATGGAGTCAATTACATCATTGAGATAAAAACTTTGTCCCAAACATTGCTCCAGAGCATAATTTTAGCTTCAAGAACATGAAGACCTTGCCTCATTCCATTACATAATCCTATAGCATGGTCAATGTTTATCAAAAGTATCATCAAAAAATCGACATTTAGTATCAATTCATGTGTAGGTATACCTGAATACTTTATACCATTCAAGAATTTCGTAGAGTGAATATCTTCCAAAGCATGCAACATAGCGAAATTTAGGAGATCGACATGTCTTGCAACGCTTGTCTTTTTTCTCAAACCAAAATATAGTTTTGTCAAACTCACAGTCATTGGAAAGATCTCCTAAAACCCATATTGTGCTGGTCTAGACAACAAAAATATATTTCACCCACATAAAATTCAATGAATCAAAATTTTAAACTATGTTTACAAAATCATTGTTTGATTAAAAAAAATGTTGTGATGTGTGGATACTATTAGATGCTTGTTTACCAACATAATACTTGACATATTCAGCAATTATTTGAGATGTATGGATACAGTTATATTTTTACATATTCACAAAATTTTAAATTAAGTCCAATATTTTTGAATTCGAAAGTGCACTAATTAAAAATCTAAACTTGCTTTGAAAGGACGTTTCTTAAATTTAATAAATCCATGTTCGAGACCTATTAAAAACTTAACATATTTTTCCTCTTCTTTCAACAGCACATTTCTCAATAAAATGATATTACTCATGAACATGAAAAAATTCCAAAACTTTCAACCATACATTCTCATAAAAATCACTGTCTAAAAAGCTATTTTTTTAAAAAATAAACTCTTTATTAAAATATAAAACAAATAGGGGGCCAAGTTTTTAACAATTTCTTTAAAACTTATCTACGTTATTATAAAAGGGAGATCTAATTATTTAAGTTATATGATAAAAAATTATATTAATTATATTATTTAAAAGTTATCTACAAAGAGTCTTTATTCGAACAGAATGATCAATACAGTATTATAATTAATTATATCAAATTCTAGGATTGTAATTTGATTTCAATGATATATGGAAAAGAACTAATTGGTTATAAGATTAGGTCATATCTCCTCGTAGTTTTTAAAATAAAAAATAAAAAAATTACAAAACTATCTCAAGCCCTAAATTAGACTGTGTCTGTGTTCCACAACACCATACCAAACATGAAGTATGAGCCACTTACTAACTAAATGTATCTCAAATTACATTTTTCGAACTAAGCTACATCTAATTGAAATAATAATAATAATAATAATAATAATAATAATAATAATAATAATAATAATAATAATAATAATAATATTAATAACCAAAAAATCTGAAACCCTATGGAAGTTTCTAGCTCCCATTATATAAAGGTAAACACAATTGCACCACAAAACCTAAATCTGAATTATCAAACTCGTCGATCTCACTCATTCTCTCCAAACCCTAAACTACCCAAGTAGCCGTCCTCCTCATTTCTCTCCATAAAAACGACCGTAGTAATCTTACATTTTACTAACCCTTAAAGGAAACTTCCATATATTTCACATACTGACTTTCAATAACCCTTAATTTTTTGTTCATGCTGTCTATTTTTTTCAAGATTATTACTGCAAATATATGTTTGGAGTTGGAAAAACACCATCATGGATTTGAGCTCGTGTGTTTTAAACGACGGATGACTTAAGTGTATACCATCTACAATTCATTCCATTACCAAAAAAAAAATTATAGCTTGGAAATACATGGTTTTCTAGCTTCAAGTGGCTGTTACCTTTTTCACGTAGAATTAATTTGGGTGTTTAAAATCTTAAATGACAGTACTCAGTATTGAAAACTACAGAATGATAGTGGGTGGATTAATAAAATTGTTTTAATAATTGAAATTCTAAAACACTAACGAATTCATTGACATGCATGGGGGAAGTGGTGAGTGGCCAATTCTTATATAAACTGAGATTTTGGGAGGGAAAAAGATTACAGAATCTCAATTGACTTCAACTACTTACTCACTCTATTCTATCACACCGGGTGTTCCTTCTCACATAGGTTGGTGTGAGACCGGTCTCATAATGAGTGACCCCACCCTCTCATGTGAGAATGTGTCACCTAGTATGATAGAATAGAGTTGATAGAATAGTATGACTCCTTGACTTTATATAGAGGAGAATTTGGAAAAGCGAGTAGGAGTTTCTTTGTTTTTCATTTCATAGAGTTTATTTAAAAAAATAGTTTTTGAATAGTAATTTTTAGAAGTATGTAGTTAAAAAATAGGAATTTTTTATTTTATTTTATGTATAATATTATTTTATTGATAAATGTACGATTAAAAAGAAGAGAGAAAAATGTGTTAAATTTTTAATGGGTACAAAAAATTATTTCTTGGTGTACCTTTTTATAAATTTTCAATATTTTCATACAAATTTGCCAAAAAAAAAAAAGAATGCATGATGGTAAATATATCTTCACTTAGTGTGGATTAATAAAATTGTTATTACAAAATAATAATAATAATAATAATAATAATAATAATAATAATAATAATAATAAAAAAAATATTATTACATGGAAATACACGATTTTCTAGCTTTAAGTGGCAGCTACCTTTTTCATGTACAACTAATTTGGGCGTTTAAAATCTTAAATGGCAGTACTCGTGTATTGAAAACTGCCAATGATAGCGGGTGAATAGATAAAATTGTTTTAATAATTCTAAAAAAACTATCGGATTCTATATGCATGTGAAAGTGGTGAGTGGCCAATTCTTATGTCAATTGAGATTTTGGAAGGAAAAGAGAATAGAGAATCTGAGTTGACTTTATAATTTAAGTATAGATATATAAATATAGATATAGATGGTAGTTTGGAAGAGAGAGTAGGAGTTTCTTTGTTTTTCATTTCAAAGAGTTTATTTGAAAAATAGTTTTTTGAACAATAATTTTTAGGAGAATACGTAGTTAAAAAGTAGGGAATTTTTTTGATTTTATATATAATATTATTTTATTGATAAATGTATGATTAAAAAGAAGAGTGAAAAATGTATTAAATTTTTAATGGATTTTTTTTAAGATTTTATGTATAATATTATTTTATTGATAAATGTATAATTAAAAAGAAGAGAGAAAAATATGTTAAATTTTTAATGGATACCAAATGGGGCTTAATCAGGGGCGGACGTATAGCATGGCTAGCCCCCGTGCTCGCCTGTGCTAGTTTCGCCCAAAAAAAAAAATTAGTAGAAATTTTTGACCTTTTTTTGGTTGCGACTTGAAAAATTACTAAAGTCCGTCCGTGCTGAAATTTTTTTTATTGATATCCGCCCTTACTGGAAAAAAAATTATGGATCTACCACTGTGCTTAGTTATTCCGTTTGATACATGGAAGCAGTATTTCATATTTGATACTCATTATGATAAGATATTTTCATCAAATGTATTTTTAAAAATGAAATTTTGAAGAATGTAAATGTTAAAAATAAAGATGTTGTTATAAACTAGAGAGAAAAAGAAAGAGAAGTAGAGACACCAATAAATTTGTGTATTATATTATAAACCAGAGCCCCATATATATAGGGGAAGAAAGGGATATACAAAGTAATTATAACTAGGGTTTTAGGGGTACAACTGTCATTCACTAATACAATATAATATTTACAACACTCCCCCTTGAATAACATATGATATTACAAAATATCTGTCTCGTTAAAACCTTGTTTGATAAAACCCAATGGGACAAAAATATCAAACTAAGGAAAAAGAGTACAGTTGTTCTTGGAGTATTAAGATGAATGCTGCCTCGTTAAAACCTCGCCAGGAAAACCCAATGGGACAAAACATTGACTAAGGAAAAAGAGTACAACTACTCCCCCTTAGTGTTGATCGTTGTAAATCATCGAGTTGATGTATCCCAATCTTGTGAGCTGGTTTATTGAATGTAGATGTTGATAGTACTTTTGTAGATAAATCGGCTTCATTGTCACTTGAGTGAATTTGTTGAAAATTCTGGAGTCTTTTGATGCTGCCTCGTTAAAACCTTGTCAGAAAAACCCAGTGGGAAAAAACCTGAATGAAGGAAAAAGAGTACAGTTACTCCCTCTGATTCAATATGTATTGAATCATCCATATAGTTACTCCCCCTGATTCATCATCCATATAGTTACTCCCCCTGATTCAATCTCTATTGAATCATTCATATCTTGATCTCTTCAGGAGTTTCGTATAAGAGAGTATATCAATAGATATTGATGACAGCTACCTCATTAAAAACCTTACCAGGAAAACCCTGTGGGACAAAACCTCGGCTAAGGAAAAAAGAGTGTAGCGTATATTAGCTCCCCCTCATGGGAACATTACAGTTATATTGATACTGCACATAATTATTTCAACTGTAAATCGGTACAATATCGAATGTGTTTACCAAGCATTTATAAATAACACATATCTGATATCTGATATTATTTGTTCTTTGAATATATTCAATATTTCCAATCATTTGAACATGCTTCATCGAGCCATATTCTATAATCAATATTATCAATGCATTTAATGCAGTTCTAAAATTTGGAAGTAACTTATTCACTTCACTGAACAATTAACTTATTCACTTCAGGTGAATAATTAACCATGAATTTGAATTTGAAAATCAATTGCCACGATTTTTATTCACAGTAATGGTACATCTCAATTTCAACACTTTGTCATATAGAGTCATTTGTACCATTCTTCATGTAATCTAATTTCATACTATCTATCACATTCCATTGGAAATTGAATCTATTCAAGGCATATGATATATTTAGATCGCAAAGTATCTTTATACTTTGATCAAACAAGTTTCTTAAAAACTTGAATTATATATTTCAAATATATTTAATCCTTCAAGGATTATACTGTATGCTTCAAGCATCGTATATGTTTCACATTGCAATTATCAAATTGCTACCACCAAATTTAAGTCGTGAAACATTAGATAGGTAACGATTCCTATATTTCAAATAGATTTTCTCTAATTATTTCACCGCAATCCGAAAGTACCGAGATATTGATTACCCTTTTTAATCTCACTCATTGGTATTTCAAAGAATACTCCCAACTTACCGAGTTGATGATCATACATTTTGATATCACTCATTGGTACATCAAAGAGCGCAAGCTAGTAATCAGAGTAAATCATTTTTCATTAAATACATTTCTGATAATCATATAAGTATAGGCACTTATTATGCATTTTCAGGCAAATAAAATATTGTATCTATGCCAGATCTTTGAAACATTCGTTGGGCAACAAGTCGTGTATTAAGACTATACCTATAGGTATTTTACTGGCTTTACACTTTTATGTGTTTGGACTTCAGGTCCCAAAACTTCAGGTTTTGTAATAAGTTTAATTTAGCATGAATGCATACTTTTGCCAACTATTTTTATGTCGATTTTCTTCGACATATTTTCTTTTATTATCCTCGCTATCATTCAAATTATGATGCGGCTAGCTTCGCAATTTGCTTTTGCATAAGTGCTTTAAAAAGTGTGTCGACACAATTATCATCTCAATTTGATTTCTTTCCTCACAAGACATAATTATAGAGATCTCAATTTTCAATATTTCAAGTACTTGAACCTCTTCTAGAGATTTACAATTAATTATGTCAATAAATACTCTCTCACGAGTATATGCCTCCTCAATAAGACCACTATAATCATTTGCTCTATTTTTATTTATTTGGGGATCTTTATTCGAATCAAATATCGCTACGCTTCAGGCGTGCTACATATCAATATAAGATAGCATGAGATTTTATTAATCTCTTATGCATCTTGTAATTATGTTATCTTTGAACGTTTCGTTCATATTTTCAATCGAACTTCTGGTTCGTATTATTAATCGCGAGGATATATATAACATAATATGATGCATTTGTTTGATTTTAAGCTATTCCACCCTAATGTTGAGAAAATTGTTCAATCAAATTGACAATAACTTTTTTTTTGGACGTTGTAAAATATCATCCATTTGGGATATATGTTCAAACAACGCGTTTTTCTCAACATTCTTTATTTCCCATATCAGTGCATTGTGGTGGATCAATTGCACTATTAAAAAATTATATGGAAAAATTAGGCTCTAACCATAAGCCAATTATAATAGGGAGAACTATGATATTGGCATGATGCGTAATAAAATTCCCTAAACAAAAAGGGAAGTATTTTGTTCTCAATTAAATTAATTGGAGGCGTTTAACAAACAAAAATGTTAAACTATTTATCGACATCCCAACTAACACTTCTTAAAATGTTGAGATTCGTGTCCACTAGCATTATCAAGACACATTCTTGATTATATAATCTGAAAATTATGCTCATAATTCATAATTTGAGCAATAATTTCGCAAACTTCAGGTTGCGAACACCATGCAATCATCTAGTACATGTATCAAATCTATTAGATACAAATAATATTTAGATGATCAACGTGGAGGATGATGGGTCCCCATTTATCATCCTAGTTAATTTTCAGAAATATAGGGAATTTAATCCATATTTTAGCTAGCGATAATGAAAAATTTCATGAAAGAGAACAAACATCATATATGATTGAATTGAAGAATCTTCTGGTTCTTCATTGAGTATCAATTTTGATTTCGCATCATTATTGATCCAGTGATGGTCCAACTGGTCATGCCAAATAATAAAATTAAATTGAACTTCTGGTTCAATATAAGATATAATCATATATTATTCAAGTAGTCAAACTAATTAATATCCTTATGACATAAGTTATATGTTTTCCTTCAGGGACAAACATGAACTCAAATGAGATATTTTTCGAAACATATGCTACTTCAAAAAGCACGTTTCTATTACTCATTCAAAATCAATATATCAATATTCTTCCGGAATATTGTAATATCAAATTAATAACATATCTCATAATATTGGGCTCTCCGAGAGCAAATTATATTCCAATATTATATTTCATATGAGATAAAATTATGATTATTCAGGAATCATCACAACTATATATTAGACTACATCATAATAATCTTCTGGATTATTAATAAATTCAAATTTCTTTGAGAAAAAGAATGCAGTATTTATCACTTGAGCAATAAAATAATATTCTTCTAGAATATTGAAATGTAGCAATAACGCAATATTCTTCTGGAATATTGATTCGAATCTTATTCAATTATAACAATAATTAATATCCATTGTGCTATTTAGGAGCAAAATAACGAATTATTCTTCTGGAATAATTATATTGCTAAAATTGCAATTCTTCAAGAATAATAAGTCAATATTCTTCTGGAAAATTGATATTAATTATTCATTCTTCCTTTCAAGCCAACAATATTTGTGCTCTACACGAGTGGCGTTAAAATATTCTTTTGGAATATTTATCTAAAGTGGGTTGTGTTTATTCGAGAACACCAACACCATATTCATTTAAAACATATTTTAAATTATGCTTCTTCAAGAGCATTTGATCAATATTCTTCTGGAATATTGAAATTGTAATAAACTGATCATGACAAGCAAGTAATATTCTTCTAGAATACTACTATTGTTGTCCTACTTCGTGAGCAACAACATGATATATTATTAAATCAGAATTTATGAATGAACATCTACAAATATTTAATCATCTTAAAGAATATTAATTACCTTATAAACATAATATGAATTTATATATAAAAATGAATTACCAAACATATATCAGGAAAAAGAATCTCCATATATAGAAGTTAACAAAATTGACTAAATCTTTTATTGACTAAATCTTTTACCAATATGCAAAAGATAATAAACATGCACGTGAATTCCATATATAAAAATTAGATATATAACTAATATATAGTAGAATCAAATCTAATAATGTATTTGAGAATTCAAAATAACATAGTGATTTCCAATGACAAAATTGAAAGAGCAAAAAATAATAACAATAATAATTTGTTGGAACAATGTATACTTTAACGAATTTATTTCGATTCTTCCAAAAGAAATAATAAATCAATATTCTTCTAGAATATTGAAAATCATAATTCATGCTCTTCAGGAGCAAATAACATCCTTCTAGGATATTAATTATAATGTTGTACTACTTCAGGAGTAACAACAAATTATTTATAATAGACAATTTTACGATTAATATTTTTCTGAAAAATTAATCGTCTGTTGTGCTACTTCAGGAGCGAGAACAAATTATTGTTAAAGATTTTAGATATTTGCTCTTCTGGAGCAATAGAATAATAAATCTTTCAAAATTATGCTCTTCAGGAGTAATTAATATTCTTTACGAATATTATTATAATAAAAATTGTGTTACTTTAGGAACAACCACAAATTATTCTTCTAGAATAATTATAGTTCTAAAATTTCGATTATTCAAAAATAATAAATCAATATTCTTCTAGAATATTGAAAATTTAATTTATGCTCTTCGGGAGCAAATAATATTCTTCTGAAATATTAATTATGATGTTGTGCTACTTCAGGAGCAACAACGAATAATAATCAATTCTATGATTAATATTCTTCTGGAATATTAATTATTTATTACGTTACTTCAATAGCAATAACGAATTATTCTTCCGGAATAATTATAGATCTAAAATTGCTATTATTCAAGAATAAAATGTCAATATTCTTCTAGAATATTGAAAATTACAATGTATGCTCTTCAGGAGCAAATAATATTCATCTGAATTATATGTTGTGTTACTTCAGGAGCAACAACAAATATTTGTAATAGGCAAACACGGATATATGATTAATATTCTTCTGGAATATTAATATAATGTTGTGCTACTTCAGGAGCAACAACATAATGAATTATCAATATAAAGATCAAAATCTGTCGAATTGGTTGGAGAAAATCGGATTCAGATTCATGAGCCGCAATTGCTAATGAACAACATCGTAATGAATAGATGTGAATTGCAATTGAATAGTAATAAAAAAATTCATATGTCACCAAATTAATTTCGGTGCATATGATTTTACCATCTAACTAATATTTTGATATATGGGATTTTGAAAAAGAAAATTAAAACTCAATTTGATAGAGACTCGTGCTGATAACGTGTTATAAACTAGAGAGAAAAAGAAAGAGAAGTAGAGACACCAATAAATTTGTGTATTATATTATGAACCAGAGCCCCATATATATAGGGGAAGAAAGGGATATACAAAGTAATTATAACGAGGGTTTTAGGGGTACAACTGTCATTCACTAATACAATATAATATTTACAACAGATGTATTTTTTATATACGTGTAATATTATTTTATTCGAATATTTGTGGTTCAGAGAGAGAGAGAGAGAGAGAGAGAGAGAGAGAGAGAGTATTAAAATTAAAATAGGTATCAAACAAGGGTGTAAAATGATTTTCATGGAAAATTAATTCATTTGATTGCATTTTTATTGGGTGAAGTTTATTTTTCGTCTTGTCCCGATCTCGGTGTTTTCCTTGAAAATAAGGAAAATATTTTATTTAGCTTTGAATGAGATTTTTAGTATATTTTGATAAAATTTGATGAAATACTTAATTTAAAAGTCGTGGATCTCATAAAAAGTATGTTTAAGATTAAATATTGACTTTGAATTAGATAAAACTAGTGCTACCAAACATGGCTTATTAAACTTTCAAATTTCAATTTCAATTTCAATCAAATACACCAAACATCCTTCAATTTATTTTCCATGGAAATCATCTTTGCTAAAACTTATTTTGTTTTCACAAATTTTCTATACTTCTAATGAAACGAATCCTAATGGACAAAGTTTTACCTTGTTAATAGGGATTCTATGAGGCTCAGCTCGTCAAAGTCAGCAAATTGAGCTAATTGAGACTTTGAGCAGCGGAGCCGCTAGTTGTCTCTTGAGCAAGCGAGTTGGTTCTAATCGAGGAGTGAATGCAATGCTCGCCCAAAATTGATGAGGCTCATTTGCAATTATGCAAATGTAAGTGGGCTCGTGTGGTGCGTGAGTTGAGCGATTTGGCTCGACCATTTAACACATCTACTTGTTATGCTAGTATACTGTTTTATCACAGTGAAATTCATTCATAGGAATAACTTCATTGTTGCTTCTAACGTATTCACCAACATATTTTTATCTCGTTCTCTTTTTAGTAAATATAAGCTTCGCCTTTATTATATATTTGAAGTTTTTAATACCACTTTTTTATTGTGTACTTGGAATATACAGAAAAAGGAACAGGAATGCACTTACTCCAAAATGATCACTCTTGTTGGCTTAGGTCAACTAGAAGAAAAGTTTACAATGCAACAGAATACTTTTGAAAATACAAGGTTTTACAGGCACTAAACCGAAAGTAATAAATCAAATCAATTTTTGGATGCAGATTGGAAAATGAAGACTGCCGTCAAAACTCCCACCAGTGCTGTAACAGCCAAGGCCACTGTAGGCAAAGGGGCCGTGAGCCCAAAATTCTGCAATATTAAGAAAATACCTCAATAAAAAGCAAATTGTGAAAATAAATAAATAATAATCTGTTCAGTAAAGATAGTTTTTTAGATTTTTTTTTTTTTTTTTTGATTTTTAAACCAATTTTTAAACTACACAATTCTCCAAATCAATCTCTAACCCTACACATTTTTTCTCTCCACTTTTTAACCATTCATCTACCTAAAAAATCACAAAAAAACCTTTTTTTTTTTTTTTGGTTTTAGCTGCCGAACAGGCCCCAAATAACCGATCCAGAACATGCAACCAAAAGGAAAGGAAAAATCAGAGAAGAATTTAACAGCTGTAACTTCAGCTAGACTAGAATTATCCATCTTTGAGTTCTGGAAATAAAAAAGAGTATAAAGAATAACACAATCGTTAGTACATAGGAGATGTTATTTCCAACTTTGCATATAGGCTGTAATGCTGGAAAAATTAGCTATGTTAGAAGGCAATTTCCATTAAACAATGTTAGAAAACAATTTCCGTAAAACAGACTAAATTTAATGAAGTATGTGTCTTCTCTAATAGCCTAAGCTCCCATTTATAAAAACTGTAAACGTGTTAATACCTTTAATTAAAAAAGAATCCAAGCCGCATGTGAGGAGACATGTTTGAAGACAAGTTAAACAAATGTGTCCCTCTCCAAACAGTTTTAAGTTTTTTTATGAGGTGGTGGTTCAACATTTCACAGGCCACAAGGCGAGAGGGTCAACGTGCCATCTGGCTTTCATGGCAGGATGTAGTTATTGAAGCTGTATCAGCCTATCAGGGACCCACATACCTTCAACAGATTGGAAAAACTTATTTGGTCACACGAGAAAAGAGCTCACTTTGAAAAGAACCACCTAAATAAGGTTATCTATAGTTGGAGGCTTGAGAGGGAGAAAGGCTCCGATCTTCTTTTCCTCCATGTCCTATAGACAATGCTGAATGCTCTTATCTATGTTCCCTATGTTCTACATAAAAAACTCAATTTATCACTCTCCATTCTCACTTTTAAGTGTAGGTATTGTTGACGGTTGAAATATGAAATATTCCAAGTCAGCAGGGAATAAATGGATGTTAGTTATGTAATCGAAAATTGTATGTGAAAGAGGTGGACCTCAGGTTGTAATGGATGACCCGGACTCCACGTAGGTAATAAAAATAGTTTGTAAGAGGTGGATTCCAGATCGTGTGAATGACCTGAACCCCCGTATGATTTCTTGTATAAATATAGTATTGGCTTTCAATAGCCAAAGTTGGGATCCTTTTGTGAGCTATCCTATCCTATATTTATAGAGAGAATGGGGTGAGCTGGCTTATTACAATACCTGACTATCTGACATTAAGACATAACTAACCTAACTGAATTCTTACATACTACCATGTAGTTGACTTTTGTATCCTAACTAATTGTATGTCGGGATAACTGTCTCAACCACCATGTTCTTAAGTAGTTATGGTCTTATTTAATCCATGTGAGTAATCTCCGACCTTACTGGACCATATCGGAATAACCTATCTTTGTCCAATCTTACTGGACCACGTCGGAATAACCTGTCTTTGTCCGACCTTACTGGACCACGTCGGAACTATGTTGAGGACACCATCCTTGGACTTCGAGGCACGGTTTAACTATCGTCCGATCTGATGATGTCAGGTCGGATACATTACAGATCATTCCGACCTCTCTTGGATCAAAGACGTCATTTAACGTTGTCGTTTTGTTACCCAGGTTGAGTTACCCATCAACAGGTATTATTAACTTTAAGTGGAATAAAAGCGCTATCGTGACTCTCAAGCAAATTTCAAACTTGAAGATAGTACAAGTGTTTCAAGTCAACCAAATCCAAATTACATGCATCAGAGACCACATATCTGTTAAATGCCGTAAATAGCTGAGTATAAACCATGCTTATGTTCAGTCTCAGTTTAAGCTGTATGTTTAAGATTTATGGGAAACAAGTGAATCAACATAATAGAAAGAAGTAACCTAATATGCAAACTAGAATCAACAAAAGCACTTGTAGGCACACATACCTCTAGAAGTCCTTTTCCTGTTGCTATTTCAATACTAATTGCGGTTGCAAAGCCAACCATTGCCAGTCGTCCAAGCCATACATCTAAACTGCCGCCATCCTTAGTGCTCTGCTCGCATCTTATGGAAACTGATCTTGCTTTGGTTGCAGTGTTTCTTTGGTAGGGTCTCTGAATCACTGGAAATGAAAAGGCTTAGCTACTACCCCATTCAGTTTTCGTTAAATTCAACCAACTTACAACCATAGATTGAAGTCAAGCAAATACAAACCTTAGAATGAACAAGTATAGTGTTTAACTTAAAGAAACTAAAAGCACGTGACTCTATGAAAATTTCAACGAGAGGGAGAGATGGGAAGGTGTGGCCATGGGCACATGGTCTTCTTCCATCATTGTGAGTTGTGCTATTCGTGATAATAAAATAAAATCAAATAAAATAAACAGGAGTAACTCCGGTTCTTTCAAATTGCTAGGGTCTGTTCGGCGGCCTATTTGGATTATAAATTTGGTTTATATGGGTTTTCTAGGTAAGATATAATGTTAAAAATTGGCTAGATAAAATGTGTGTAGTTAAAAAGTGGTTTGAAAACTTGTGTTCTTCCAACTCCCTTACAGATATTTCCCTATAAAAAGTCAAACCAGCAGTACATTACAGATATCTGAATTATAACCCCGTCGTTCTATTCTATCAGTTAAGATATGAATGGATTATAAATTAAATTATAATCGGTAATGATTACCCAAATGAACAGAGGCTTAGCCTTTATTTGATAACACTGTTTGGTTTATAAATTGATTTATTTATAATTTTAAAGTAAAAAGTTGAGGTTAAAAATTGGAGAGAGAGAAAAAGTGTAATTAAAAAGTAGTTTGAGAAATTGTGTAGTTTATAAATTGATTTATAAACCAGTTACGAACTATAATATATCCTATTTTCGACAGGGCATTTGACAGTTGAATCCAATTCTGAACATTATTTCCGTACGCGCGGAAAGAAGTCCACCTTAACTATTTTATACTAGTTTAGTGCCTGAGAAAAGTACTTCATCTTCAGTTAACAAAATATTATACTCAATTACCCTGTATGCTGAATCCCTAACTAGATTAGATCAATACTCAGTAAAATCTGTTTCAGTAGAGCCTGTCAAAAAACCGTAATTCATTCCAATTGCAAGCTAGAAGGAAGTAAAAATCTTCAAAATCAATGAAACCTAAAAGTAAATTATTGCAACAAACAAAGTCAAAGGGCTTACAGATGGAAGATCCGGTGGCGAATGCCGTTCCAAATTTGCGGGAGAAACCAGCAGTTGAACTTACTCTTGCCGGAGTTGACACAGAAATATCTGGAAACACACACATATAATCAACGGCAGTTATAGTTGTACCTGAAGTTTGAAGAATAGTACCTATTATGAAATGGGGAAGAAATAGAATTACCTCGAATAGAAGTATAATAGCAGAGGGAATTTGAAATTTGAGCCATGGCCATTTCTGGTTATAGAGAGAAATTAGGTGTATCCTCTCAATTGCTATCACATTCTCAAAAAAAATTGCAAGGTGAAGAACGAAGAGCAGAAGAGGACACGTGTCATATCCTTCTTGATCAGTTTCTGATCTATCTTTTTCTTTTAAGGTCATATTTTAAAATTCAAGAACACTTCACTCACAATGTCTTTTAAGGTCACGAGGGAATTGTCATCCACATTGTGAATGACATTATAAATATAGAGTTAGCCTCGGTTCGGCAACTAACCTTAAAAAAAATGGTTTTTTTGTAGTTTTTTAAGTAGATGGATGGTTAAAAATTGGAGAGAAAAATATGTAGGGTTAGAGATTGATTTGAGAAATTGTGTAGTTTAAAAACCATAATGATTGACTTACCGAATAGAGGATTAATCTTTAAAATTTAAAGATGACCATCGTCTTTTTTTGTGGTCCAATCGAATAGATATTTGGAAAATGCTAAATTTGTACACAAATCTTACATACTATCTTACACACTCTTCACATAGGATGGGGTCCACAATTATTTTATTATTTGTGGTTCCTATCTTAATGTGTGGGGTGTGTAAGAGGTGTAGCCCACACCCTGAGGGCCCGAACCGACCACGCCCAAGTTCATTGGTTCGGGAAGGTAAATCCAGGTTATGCCTCCAAGTAGTCAGGGTGGAAGGGCTTATGGTAAGTATGAGCAAATCTCAATAACTCCCGCTTGCCACAAGGTCAATTCCACCTTGCGGGGAATCGAACCAAGCACACAGCTGCGCTGAGCACTTACCATCTATCCCCTTTGCCACTTGGAGATGTGCCCTGGGGGCTATGTGTGGGGTGTGTAAGAGAATGCATAAGAGAGTGTGTAAGTGTAATATTTTTCTCGATATTTTGATTAACCACGTGCAAAGCTTCGGATAAAAAATAACATATTTTTTATTTCTTTGTATCTCAAGTCATTAAGGGTGCGTTAGATACGCTTTAAATTTCATGGAAAATCATATTTTTCATGTGATTTTCCAACTTTGCGCTGTTTGGTTGCCTAATTTTTCATGGAATTCATTTTTCCACTTGTCTTGAAATTCGATATTTTTCTTGTTTTGAATGAATTTATTTTTCAAGGGGGGGATGAGGTTTTATTTTTCATGGAAAATCTTATACCATTTTCGTTATATTTGATCATTTTTGTTATTGTTAATTAATTTATTTTTTTTCTAAAAATTAATATTATTATTATCAAGTACAAATGTGTGAAAAATAAAAATAAAAATATTTTTTTATTAAAATAGATCAATTTTATTTTATTTTCCATAGAAAATAATGTCAATCAAACAACAAAAGTTAAAAAATTCTCTATTTTCTCCACCTAGAAAATTAAACCAATTAAACACATTAAACTTCCAATTCCCAGGAATTCAATTCCCTAAAACTCAATTCCCTGAAATTCATTTTCTTTCCACCCAAATTCTATCATCGCTATCAAACGCATCCTAAATTCTCTAATTTTTCTTTAAAAATCCTAATATCAAGCCCTTGTTTGGTCAAGCATTTTTTAGAATTTTTTCTTCAAATTTATTTTCAATCATAAATTTTTATGGAATCCATCATTTTTTACACTTTTTAACAATATATTCTTCAAAAAAATTCAATTTTTTCTAAAATTTCTCAAAAACTATCCACACCAAACGAGCATCATTTGGACGTAGGCTGTTGTTGAGAGCTAAAGCTAATTGTTCATTTTTAATGAAATGATTGACAATTTACTTCTTTTTATATAGATTAGAAATCTACTTTCTAGCCGCTAAGATCAGGCTCAACAGTGTCTCCTCTCCCTTGGCTGAGACCAATTTGGTTCTAATGAGCGTGGAGCGACAATCCATTTTTTATACTCTTTTTTTTTTTTATAACTTATTTGGTTCATAATAAATTAATCAATTTTTTTTTTCTTAAATTCATTTTCAATCACACATTTTTATGGGATACATCACTTTACATATTTTTTAATCACACATTTAGAACTTAAGCTAATTAATTGAAGAGACAAGTCAGATAAAAAAAATGTTGACGTGAGAATTCAGCAGAAAAATACATTTTTTTTTACTGAGTTATCTATTCTGCCTCCTTTTTATAATCTTCATTTCAATTATATTTTCCTGAATTAGTATGATTTGTGTAACGTCTATTTTAATTTATTAAGTAAGTGTTTAATGTAATCATTACAATTTATAAATCGATTTATAAATAACACAAATTTTTAAATCGTTTTTTAATTGTACACATTTTTTTACAACACAATTTTTCAAACAACTTTTTAATCACACACGTACTTTTTAATCACACATTTTACCAACAAAATATAAATAAATCAATTTATATTGTTACAGTATTATCGAAAGGAGGCTTAATGTTTGTTTGATATAGGAGAAATTGAATGCATTTTTAAATGTGTGATTGAAAAATATGTAAAGTGTGTTCCATAAAAATGTGTGATTGAAAATGAAGTTGAAAAAAAAAATTGATTGATTTATCATGAACCAAATAAGTTATTAGAAGGAAAAAAATAAAAATAAAAAGTATAAGAATTGGGTCCCATTAATTAAAATATTTAAAAAAAAATTACATCGCTCCACGGTCATTAGAACAAATTTGTGGCTGAGACAATTAACCCTAGTTCGGTAAATTGTTCAAAAAGAGTTGTTTATAAATAGCGACGTGGTAAGATTTTATTTATCTATTTTTTTTAAAAATAAAAAAATGATCGACAAGAATATTTGCCAAATCTAAATTGTTGACTTTTTAAAAAATTTATTCAATAAAATATTGTCACGTGAATGATTACAAAATAAAATTATATTCAAATTTACCAATCAGAAACTAAATTGAGGACCATAACTATAATTTTTCAAGAAATAGATAGATTTATGAACCAATACATTAATGTTGGCAACTGGACAATTGACAGAAAATGTTTTACGAACGTTAATAGACTAGTGAAAACGTTTGGTAAACGGTTTATAAATCGATTTATAAATTACACAATTTTTAAAATTACTTTTTAATTATTTAAATTTTTTCTCTTCACTTTTCAACCACACATTTTACTTCAAAATTATAAATAAATCAGTTTATAAATCACTACAGCGTTACCAAACAGAAGCAACAATTTCTATGATATACAGTAACATCAACTCGTGACTTGCTTCAAAAATCAAGAAACTTTGTTTGTTATTGAAAAGAACACAAACTACTACTTTAACTTTAAAGTAGAGTCAGTCTGAAATTTGGGTTGCCTTGTACGAAAATTTAAAAGTATGGCTTATAAAAAAAAAAAAAAATTGTGCTCTATATTCAATTTTTTCATTGTGTGATTTATTCAATTGGAATTTCAAAAGACATTTAAAGACTTTTTTCAATGGACTCTTTTTAATGGATTTCATTGAATTTTATTGAATTTTATGGATTTATATAGACTTTTAAAGACTTTCGTGGACATTTATTTAAAAGACTTTCATATACTTTCAAAGACTTTTGTAGATTGATTTAAAAGACTTTCAAATACTTTTAAAGACTTTTACAAACATTTATTTATTTATTGAAAAACTTAAACGCTGATCGGTATTATTTTTCTACTCCCTAACTTTACGGAGAATTCCACGACCCGACCTGTTGAAGTCACGGTCTTCCCTTGACCGACCCCTCGAGGTCATGAAACTCCTTTAACCGACCTGTTACCGAAAGCTTCATGGTCGGCATATGGCCGACCTCTCCGTTGTTCAACAATAACCGGTGGTGCCTCCTTGATATACTCGGACTCATGAAGATCAAGGTCATCCCGATCTTCTTCATTTGGACAGTTGGAGATAAGATCGTTTCTTGCCTACCTGTGGCCCGTATTTGCAGGCTTCCAAACCTCTTTCATCACTGGGCCTCGTTAATGGGCCATATACTTGAGCCTCAAGACAATACATGATCCACAAGGAAACCCTTTACAAAAAGGAAACTGAATCCTTATAAGTATGGAATTCTTCTTAAAAGGTAAGTTTATTACAAAAGGACCCCTTCCTTAAATACAGGAAGTTATGGGCTTTTTCAGCCCTATAAATACAGTTCTTTTCATATCAAATTATTCATTCACAATTCTTTACGTTTTTCCAGAAAACTAATTCTCACACCGGAGGGGCGACGGGGAGAATCCTCCTCGCCTTTTTTGTAGGTCATTCCAGGCGAGTTCATCATCTTTTCCAGCAATCAATTATCATCGGATTCTGCCACGTCAAGGTTAGGATTTTTGACAGCATCAATGGCGCCGTCTGTGGGAAGAGATACAACTAGCCATGGTTAATAGACGTCAAGCCCGTCCCTCCGCATCCACTGGTCAATCCCTTCCAGCCAACACCTCGGCTGAGGATGATAATCCTCCACCTCTTGAAGATGTTGGGGAAGAACAAAACCTAGAGGCCACTCCAGACAATGAACCTGTTAGTCGGGAAGATTTCAACGAACTTCAGCAGCAGCTCCGCGAACTTCGTCAAGCTCTTCAACAACAAAACAGTTATCAAGCGCAACCTGACCCGAACACTCCAGGCACAATCCCCCGAGAAGGTCTCCAACCAGCTAATCCTGTGGCTGACAACTCCCCGGGGATGAGGGGTGCCCATCCCATGACAGAAGGATCTGCCAACTTAACACAGCAAGACCTCTCAAGAATCATTCAGGAAGGAATTGCTAATGGAATCCAACAGAACACCCAGGGTCGGACGTCATTCGTGAGAAGAACCCCCTTTACTCCTGAAATAACATCATTTCCCTTTCCCGATCGACTTAAATATCCTCGAATAAAGGAATACGATGGAACAACAGATCCTAACAACCACTTGAATACCTACAGTGATGTCATGGACATGCAGAATGCTCCCGATCAGATTCTGTGCAAGGCCTTCCCGCAAACCTTGACAAATTCAGCTCGAGACTGGTTTTCTACGATACCTCCAGGATCCATCTCTTCCTTTGCAGATCTTACTGAGAAGTTCACTGCTTTCTTTGCAAGTAGCAAAAGAATCAAGAAGACCGCCGCGTCCCTCATGCAGTTAAAGCAAGCTCAGAGTGAGACGCTGCGAGAGTTCTTGACTCGGTTTAACGCTGAAAGACTTCAGATTCCAGATCTTCATATATCATCAGCAATTTCAGCCCTTACCTTGGCAATTCGAGGCCCGGAATTCAGAATGTCGTTGTCCAAGAGCCCACCTTCAAATGTAACAGGACTTCTTCGGAGAGCAGAAAAGTACATAAACATGGATGAAACACTTTTGTCAGTTCGGGTGCAGGATCAAAGGTATGGGACAGTAGCACAGTCTTCACCATCAACAAAGCAGGGGAGTAAGAGATCAAGACAGGAAGATAAGAAAAACTCTTCCCGAAGTAACCATAGGGAGAATGGTCATGGGCATCAGAGTTTAACTCCGCTAAACACACCACGATCTCACATTCTGATGGAAATCAAAGGACGGGAAGATTTACGATGGCCCAAGCCTATTAAGGGGAAAGTCGACGAAAAGAATCGACATAAGTATTGTGACTTTCACAAGAGCCCGGGTCATACCACGGATGAGTGCAGAACTTTGAAACAGGAGATAGAAGCCCTCATAAAAAGGGGCTTCCTGGGGCACTACATAAAGAGAGACGATAAAGAGCACGGAAAAGGGGAAGAGAATACCAGATCCGCTGGCGTCATAAATTTTATCGTCGGAGGAATAGCATCTGAAGGTGATTCAAATAATGCGCGAAAGAACCATGCCCGTGCACTGAGTGATCGGGAAGAAAGTTCGGGATGTCATGACCATGAGGTCTCGGACAGCATCAGCTTCAGCAATGATGACATGAAAGGGATTTCTTATCCTCATGACGATGCTGTTGTTATCAGTGCAACTATCGCCAATTTTGATGTCAGGAGGGTGCTAGTTGACAATGGGAGCGCAGCCAACGTTCTTTCCTTAGAAGCTTTCAATCAGATGCAACTTCCCAAAGACCGGCTTCGACAGGTCATTACTCCCCTAACTGGGTTTGGAGGAGGAACCGTGAAACCCAAAGGCCTGATTGACCTTCCCACTTCGCTAGGATCAGAAGAGAAGCGTGTAACGAAGATGACTCCGTTCCAAGTCGTCAAAACTCCTATGGCCTACAATGCAATCTTGGGAAGGTCGTTCTTGAACAGCCTCAAAGCTATAGTATCAACTTATCACCTGGCAATCAAGTCCCCAACTTCCACAGGCATAGCAACTATTCAGGGAAACCAATCGGTAGCCAAAAGTTGCTATATCAACTGCATTGGAAAATATAAGACAGATTTGATGTCAATAGAACTTCTTCTCGAAGAAAGAATGTCGCCAATAGAAAAGTTGGAAGAAGTTCATGTCTCAGAAGGGAAGGGCTTCACAATTGGGAAAGAACTCCCCAAGATGATGAAGGAAGAGTTGTCACAATGTTTAAAAAAGAATATCGATGTATTTGCATGGAGTGCTGAAGATATGCCCGGGATAGATCCCGAGCTTGTCGAACACAAGCTGAACGTCATGCCCGACAAGAAACCCGTGAAACAGCGAAGAAGACAGTTTGCCACGGAAAGAAGGCAGATAATAAAAGAGGAAATAGATAAGCTCTTAAAAGCAGGATTCATCAAAGAGGTGAAGTATCCAGAGTGGCTAGCAAACGTGGTCTTGGTAAAGAAGCCAAATGGCAAGTGGCGAGTTTGTATAGACTTCACATATTTGAATAGAGCATGTCCAAAAGACAGTTATCCTCTTCCCAGGATCGACAGGTTGGTGGATTCCACATCAGGATCCGAACTTTACAGTTTCATAGACGCATTCTCGGGGTATCATCAGATTCTAATGGCACAGGAAGATCAGGAAAAAACTTCCTTCATGGCAGATGAAGGAATATACTGCTACAAGGTCATGCCATTTGGGTTGAAGAATGCGGGAGCTACTTATCAAAGGTTGGTTAACATGGTCTTTTCTAGACACATCGGGCTTAATATTGAAGTCTACGTTGATGATATGGTCGTAAAAAGCTCAAGAAAGAAAGACCACATTGCTGACCTTGAGGACATATTCAGTACACTTAGAAAACATCGGATGAAACTAAATCCTGCAAAGTGCGCCTTCGGAGTAGGCTCGGGAAAGTTCTTGGGATTCATGATCACCCAGAGAGGTATCGAAGCTAATCCAGATAAAATCTCAGCCCTAGCATCCATGGAACCTCTCCGAAACATTAGGGAAGTGCAGAAGTTAACAGGGAGAGTAGCAGCATTTGGTAGATTTATGTCGAGGGCAGCGGACAAATGTTTTCCCTTCTTCAAAACTCTTCGAGGAAACAAGGACTTCAGATGGGATGAGGAATGCGAGGTCTCCTTCAGGAAGTTGAAAGAATACTCGAGAACACCTCCGATACTGGTAAAGCTGAACCCAGGGGACAATCTGTTCTTATATCTAGCCGTATCAGATCATGCGGTGAGCGCCGTTTTGGTCAAAGAAGATGAGAAGATTCAAAAACCGATATACTACTTCAGTAAGATGATGTTGGACGCGGAAACCCGATATACACTGGCGGAGCAGCTCGCACTTGCCTTGGTTACAGCAACAAGAAAGTTAAGACCGTATTTTCAAGCCCATGTCGTAACTGTCCTCACAAATCAGCCCTTGAAGCAAATCTTACAGAAACCAGATGTATCCGGCCGTCTACTGAAGTGGTCAATCGAGCTTGGAGAGTATGATATCGAGTTCAAACATAGACCTTCTATCAAAGCACAGGTCTTAGCCGACTTCGTCGCCGAACTCTCACCAAGATCTCGGGGGCCAACAGGTCATGACAGGGAAGAGGCCACATGGACCTTACAAGTAGATGGAGCATCAAACGCTGCGGGCTCGGGGGCCGGAATCATATTAAAGAAAGACGATGGCACAATGGAAATTCAGTGTGCAATACGGTTTGACTTCCCAGCAACCAATAACGATGCAGAATATGAGGCCGTAATCGCTGGACTTCAAGCAGCACAACATCTAGGGGTCGAGCACGTCAAGGTCCTAGGTGATTCACAATTGGTGGTAGAACAAGTAAACGGCACTTTTGAAGCAAAAGATGAGAAAAATGTCATCTTATAGGATGATGGTCTAAGACTTGCAAAGGAAGTTCAAGTCTTGCTGCATAGACAAAATTCCGAGGTCTGTCAATCACAAAGCAGATGCTTTGTCAAGACTTACTTATTCGAATCTAGACCACTTGGAGAGAACCGTGTTTGTACGAACTCTTCATGAGCCTAGTATAGTACAACAACCCGAGGTCATGGATATTTCAGATCATGAGCTCAGTTGGATGGATCCAATAATTGAATATCTAACATCAGGAAGGTTTCCAGATGATAAAGTAGAGGCCAGAAAAATCAAAGCAAGGGCCCCGAGGTACACCTTACTGCAGAATACCTTGTTCCGCCGAAGCTTCACACTTCCTTATCTGCGATGCCTAACTCCAAAAAAAGCAGCTCTTGCTATGACCGAGGTTCACGAAGGAATTTGTGGAGGACACCAGGGAGCAAGAGCTCTAGCACTGAAATTAATAAGATATGGGTACTACTGGCCGAACATGAAGAAAGATGCTCTTAATTATGTGAAAGCCTGTGACAAGTGCCAAAGATTCGCAGCCTGATTACATCAACCCGTGGAAGAACTATCCTCAATATTGTGCCCATACCCTTTCACCCAATGGGGAATCGACATACTCGAACCTTTCCCTATAGCCCGGGGTCAAGTCAAGTTCTTGGCAGTTGCAGTGGAATATTTTACTAAGTGGGTGAAAGCCGAACCGCTGGCCGTGATCACAGAACAAAAGTTGGAAGCATTTGTGTGGAAATCAATAATTTTCCGTTTTGGTCTTCCCAAGACATTAATAACAGATAATGGGCGACAATTTGAGTGCCAAGCCTTCAAGCAATTCTGCAAGAATCTGGGGATAGAACACAGGTTGACCTCCGTTTCGCACCCACAGAGTAATGGGTTAGCTGAAGTTACAAACAGACTCATCTTACAAGACTTGAAGACTCGTCTCGGCAGTGCCAAGGGAGATTGACCCGATCTTCTCCCAGAAGTACTTTGGACCAACCGAACAACGTTCAAAACGGCAACAGGGGAAACCCCATTCATGCTTGCCTTCGGGATGGAGGTCGCTGTCCCCGTAGAAGTAACCATTCCAAGCTTCCGTACTATGGCCACAGGGTCTAGCGACCACATCGAAAGACAGAGAGAAAGTCTGGATCTTCTAGAGGAAGTCAGGGAAAATGCGTCATTGAGAATAGTAGCTTACCAACAGGCCATGTCTAAGAAGTTCAATATTCGAGTAAAGAAAAGGGAATTCAGAATGGGAGATCTTGTCCTTCGCCCCAGTGAGGCTGCCGGTCATCAACCAGGGAAACTTGGGCCTATTTGGGAAGGACCTTATGAAGTCATTCGAAAAGCGAGCAAGGGCTCATACAGCCTCCGCACAATGGATTCAAAACCTCTTCCTCGGCCATGGAATGTGGAGAACTTGAAGCTGTACTACAAGTAATCATATTTCTATTGATATCAAGTCCTAGTAAGGTCGGGCCTGCGCGCCCATTTTTATTTTTATTTTCGGACTTGCACGTCCATCAGTGAATATTATGGTCGGGCCTGCGTGCCCATTATTTTTTCTTTCTGTGTTAGGGACGGGTACTCTTTTTCCTTGTCCAGATTTTTTCTCAATGGGTTTTTCTGGATAAGGTTTTAACGAGGCCCATCGTTCAGTCCCTTTTAATAAAAGTACTTCTTCCAGAGAATTAGCACTACAAAGATCAAATATCGAAATAATTTACAATGTCTCATGGCAAGACTTTACAAATTATTCTTCCACGGATAATTTACAAGGTCTCATGGCAAGGCGTTACAAATTATTTCCCATCAGATAATTTACAATGTCTCATGGCAAGACTTTACAAATTATTTTTCCACGGATAATTTACAAGGTCTCATGGCAAGGCGTTACAAATTATTTCCCATCAGATAATTTACAATGTCTCATGGCAAGACTTTACAAATTATTCTTCCACGGATAATTTACAAGGTCTCATGGCAAGGCGTTACAAATTATTTCCCATCAGATAATTTACAATGTCTCATGGCAAGACTTTACAAATTATTCTTCCACGGATAATTTACAAGGTCTCATGATAAGGCGTTACAAATTATTTTCCATCAGAAAATTTGAAATGTCTCATGGCAAGAATTTACAAATTATTCTTCCACAGATAATTTACAAGGTCTCATGGCAAGGCGTTACAAATTATTCTTCCACGGATAATTTACAAGGTCTCATGGCAAAACTTTACAAATTATTCTTCCACGAATAATTTACAAGGTCGTTCACATGACTTTACACATTATTTCCCACCAAGTAATTTACAAAGTCGGGGCATCCCCGACCCCCATTGACCGACCTTTGTATAAACCACACCCGTTTTACTAAGTTATGGACACGACTCCATCCTGACAAGTTTATCCCACAGGTCGGCATAACCCGACCTTATCAAACAATTCTTGTGATTTTTGCCAAGTAAAAAGCGTGATCCTATCTTTGAGAAAATCGGCTAGAAAGGATCGGCTAACTACAATAGATGGTCGGTCGTTACCCGATCATATAAACATCAAGATATGGAATCAAAACTACTTAAAGGCGAAAAGCTTACAAAATCAAATTCATTCATTAAAAGAGTTTTACAAAGGCTACGGGGTATACCCCGGGCATTACAATAAGAATTTACAATTACTTTAGTCCTCGGCATCAGATCCCTCCTCTGCTTCCTCGAGCACTGGTCAGCGTCATCTTCCTCCTCAAAAGGGCTGAGGTCGAGATCGTCAGTACCTAGGGGGAAGGCGGCCATAGGGCTCGTGTCTAGCTCAGGCATCTTCTGAAGGCACCAAGCCCTTGCCTGCTTTATTGCTTGGGAGTAAGACTCCAATGCATACGTGCCCAAGGCAAGCTTGTAATCTTCAGAACCCTTGAAGGACTCTATGGCTGACGCTTGGATTTGGGGCTCCCGTGCCCGAGCCTGCTCGAGCTCCCCTGAGTAACGGCTAGCTTCAGCTCGAGCATTGTCCCGCTCTTGGAGGGCGGCCTCGAGGTCTGCCTTAACTTTACGCACCTCCTCCTCGGCAATATTGGCCCGGGTGGCTTCGTATTGAACTGAGTGAACTAGTTGACCCGCAGTCTCACCCCGCTCAATGCTTTGGTTTGCAACACCCCGGGTAATGCTCAACATCTGAAGATCGGGCGAATAAGTCGTAAAAATTCTGTGTAAATATGTATATTCGCTAAAGAATGGCCACAAAATCTCAAATAACTACCTGGAGAGCCGCGCTCATTATGTGTTCAACTCCCCGCTCCGGACCGATCTCATATTGATATTTTTTCACAAGGTCTGGATGCAGGGAGTCTTGCATCTTCCTCCTATAGTCGGCCAGAGAAGGGTTGTCGGTCTCAAGCTCGGAGTCAGAAGGAGGAGGTGCCCGACCCCTAGGTGGCCTTTCTTCCCTTGGTGGCGGGACATCCTCTTGAGATTGGGATGTTTTGAGCCTTAGCCAGTGCGGCCTGCTTCAGAACCTCAGAGTCAAAAGCCATTCCTGAAACAAGGATAAGAAGGTTAAGGCCCCCTGAAAAGTCTATGAAGATAAGCAAAAGGTAAAAAAGGGCATTTTTAATTACATAATTTAAGAGGCCGAACCCTACCGGGCTGAAGGTCAAGTCCGGCCTGGCCCAGAATGTCACTATTGGCTAGGTCACTGGCTTCCTCAGCCAGCAAACCAAAGTCACACACCCGGATAGCATTGGCCATAAGTTCTGTCACGGCCTCCTCACTCAGATTACCCATCCTATTAAATTATCTACATCGGGTCTCCTGAAGGTCGACCAGAATAGGGTCTTGCCCTCCTTGGGCTTGATAAAGAAAAACATTTCCTTCCAATACTTTATGGAGGAAGGAACCCATGGAACCTCGAACCTACCCTTCCCGCACAGATACACAAAGTTGTTGCATCGGGGTAAGTACTTAAGTTCTAACAAACATTTGCAAAGGTTAACAGTGGGCTCTATTCCTAAACTCCTACATAATATGAAAAAATATACAAGGATTCTCCACCCATTGGGAGCAAGCTGATCGGGAAATATGCTCGCGGTTAGTAAGAAATCCACAAAAAAATGGTGCAGGGGAAACCTGAGCCCGACCACCAAGGCCTCATGGTACACAACCATCTCCCCTTCCCGGCAATGATAAGAATATTCGTCCCTGTCCGGGACTCTGACAGTATATCTATCTACTAATTCTTATCTCCTCATGTCTACCTCGACCAAGTGTTCCTTCATTTTGTTGTAATAGGTCGGTAGCTCGAGCTCTGCCCTCCTAGGTTCCCTTACTACCCTAGGGTTATCCTTGACCTCCTCCCCATTGTCAGACACACCCTCATCCAAGTCAGGTGGGGGCTCGTAAAATCCTAATGGCTCGACCTCTAAAGGTTCATCTAGGTCCTCTACCTCCCTAAGGTCTTCCACTGTCATACGTCTGGCCATACTTTTCTATAATAAATAATAAAAGAGTTAGAGGGGTCGGGATAGGCCGAGCGTACCTAAGATGCTAGAAATTTTTTGTTGAAGTAGAGGTCGTGTGAGTCGTCCGACGAGTTCTCTGATTTCTCAAAATTTGCAAAGTAAATGAAAAGAGGTTATAGAGATCACATATATATAGGCAAAATAGGCGGGAAAAATTTCAAAATCCTAAAGTTACTTTTCTTCCACGTGTCAACATCCTAGGAAATTCTTTGGCAAAAGCAATAAATATGATGAGTTGGCAAATTCAATATAGCAGCTGTCATGCGCCCAGAAATCTTGTCCCGATCTCTGACGCATAGGGGCCAATGATCGGTATTATTTTTCTACTTCCTAACTTTACGGAGAATTCCACGACCCGACCTGTTGAAGTCACGGTCTTCCCTTGACCGACCCCTCGAGGTCATGAAACTCCTTTAACCGACCTGTTACCGAAAGCTTCATGGTCGGCATATGGCCGACCTCTCCGCTGTTCAACAATAATCGGTGGTGCCTCCTTGATATACTCGGACTCATGAAGATACCCCGATCTTCTTCATTTGGATAGTTGGAGATAAGATCGTTTCTTGCCTACCTGTGGCTCGTATTTACAGGCTTCCAAACCTCTTTCATCACTGGGCCTCGTTAATGGGCCATATACTTGAGCCTCAAGATAATACATGATCCACAAGGAAACCCTTTACAAAAAGGAAACTGAATCCTTATAAGTATGGAATTCTTCTTAAAAGGTAAGTTTATTGCAAAAGGACTCTTTCCTTAAATACAGGAAGTTATGGGCTTTTTCAGCCCTATAAATACAGTTCTTTTCATATCAAATTATTCATTCACAATTCTTTACGTTTTTCCAGAAAACTAATTCTCACACCGGAGGGGCGACGGGGAGAATCCTCCTCACCTTTTTTGCAGGTCATCCCAGGCGAGTTCATCATCTTTTCCAGCAATCAATTGTCATCGGATTCTGCCACGTCAATGTTAGGATTTTTGACAGCATCAAACGCTAATAGATTAATTTTCGTATGATGTCAATGTGAATCGTTAATAATAATTATATATCAAGTGAATTACAAAAAAAAAAAAAATACAGCGTGATAGATATAAATAATTTCAAGACAGAGAAGCATTTATGATTTAAAAAATGGGGAAAAAATAAAATCGCGTTTGGTATCGACATAAAAATTGTACTATGTTCATAAAAAAATTTCTAGAGAAAATTCTAGAATCACTTTACTTATTATTATTTGTTTTGATACAATTTAATTATTTATTTTCTATAAGATCTTATAGAATTTTAGTTAGATTTATTTTCATAGAAAAATTGAAGAAAATGAAGAAAAAGAAAAGAACTCAAATATAAAGAAAAAATATTAAAAAGAAAAAAATACAAAAAGTTGAAGAGGAGAAATAATGCTTTGTTTAATCAAAGGTTTAATGTTTCTAAAAATAAAATGAAAAAAGAAGAATATAGAAAAAATAAAATTACAATTTAAAAGATTTTTTTTTTTTAAAACGTCATTGAAAATCTTGGAGGTTAATGAGAGACAAATAAAGAGATTTTGTGGTTGTACTTTATGTTTAGAAGTTAGTACATAGATGATTTCGTAGGAGTCTTTAAAAATCATTGATAATTTGAATAACAAGGGACTTTTAAAGACTTTTAAAAGTCATTATACAATACACCGTGACTTTTATGGACTTTTAGAAAGTCCATTAGAATCTATATTTAATACATCAAAATTTTTATAAAGATTCTAAAGTCTAAATTGAATATACTTAAACTTTTCAAATTCTTTAAAATCTTTAAAAGTCATTCAAAAAACCTCCCTAAGTGTCCTATAATAATAATAATAAAAAAAATTCTTGGTGCCCTTTAAAAAACTCAACGTGAAAGTTGGCTTTAAAAAAAAAAAAAAGGCTCGTACGTGTTTTATAAAAGTTACACTCAAACGTATAATTGAATTAAAAGTTAGTTTGAATTGCTTCTACTTCTTTTTAAGCTCACCCAAACTTGCTATTGGCTTGTTATGTGTTGCCTAATGCCTAGTTGAGCAGTACTTGAATAGCAACTGGACTCACCATAACCACTGGCGAATGACGATTGGACCCCTTTTGGAGTGAGTGGATAGAGAGAACATTCAAGTTTGCAAACCCGTGAAAGGGTGAGTGACTAAACCGCATTTTGACTCTTGCAGGATGGTTGGCTCTGCCTCGTACAGCTCGCACAACTGGGGCCCTATCGAAGTGTATCCAAGACAACAATCGAAATATTTGAACTTAAATTTTTTTATTACATGCTGTTTTTGAATTTCAAGTATCTAATTCTGAAGTAAGTCTAATGGAGTAAGACTACAACTAGCAGTTACCACAAAAGACTAAACTTTTGAAACTTCAAAGAGTAAACGTAAAAACAAATATATGTTTGAACTAGAAAGTTTTGCTTAGGATTTAAAATCTTTGTACAACAAGGAAACTGCCGAAATGGCGAGAAAACGAATCACATAACTTACTTTTTAACTTTACCAAGAAGAAGCCTTGTTTGCGTTAGCCGTGTTACGGAACACATGTGTGCTAAAATAAGAATACTATTTCTCGTCTAAAAGTATGAATTGTTGAAAAACGGATACACTCAAATCCCCCTTTACGTGCAAGTGGGGCTTATTCTTCCATCAACCACCACAGTGTGCATAATATTCATATGACTTCCAAACTCGACGCAAAACTTTTATATGCTCGAATACCTTGTTGCACCATCGAAATTGGTCCGTTACCCAACGTGGGCCCACCTTGCAATGAGGGTGTGCCAAGTGTCCAATTTCGGACACTTGACGCACTCTCATTGGAGGGTAATGTTGCTCATGTTGGGCAACAGAGCGGGACTGGTTGCACCATTTGATCTAAAATCGATGGTACAAGATTCGTGACAGTGCCTAATTTTTTGGTCTTGGAGTAAATTTGGTGGTATGGGAAAGATTGAAAAAAGTTAGTAGAAGGTGGACTTTAGCTACTCCACAAGTGTGTCTACTGGGGTCCAACTCATTGTATGTGTCTTGTAGCAAAAATGATAAAAATTAAAGATTCCTCTATGATTTTTCTTCCTAACTAAAACAATGCAAGAAAGAAATTCAATTTTACAAGGCTTTTAACAAAGTGGTGACAGTAAGAAGTACAATTCTAGCAATTCACTGCATTTTCCCATGCTCCATTAAATTCCAACATATCTCCATATATCTATTTCTCTGCTCATTTTTTCTCTTACCAAATTCCCTTTATTCTCTTCAGCTCTTAATTCCTATCTTTTTGTTCTGGTGACCAAAACAACATATTTGTAGTTGGTTACCTTCTTTCCCTTCTCCTTCTTCTTCTTCTTCTTCTTCTTCTTCTTCTTTCTCAAATATGGTTCTCTTCAGTATGCAGTGCTGAAGTGCTTTCAGTTCTTGCTACAATGAGCTGCAGAACCAGAACTAGTCAAGATAATCAGCTTTTCTTCAGTTCATTTTCACTTTTTTTCCTGTTCCTTATGGTCCCTGCACTTGGCCTAAACATGGATGGAAGTCTTTTGCTTTCTTTCAAGTACTCTATTCTAAGTGACCCTTTATCAGTTCTTGATAATTGGGACTACAATGATATTACACCATGTTTATGGACTGGTGTAACTTGTGCTCAAGTCGAAACCTCGACCAGCGCTCCGGACATGTTTCGAGTCATTAGCCTTGTCCTCCCAAACTCCAGACTCCTTGGAACAATCCCAGAAGATTTAGGCTTCATTAAACATCTTCGGACCCTTGATCTTTCCAACAATTTCTTGAATGGAACTCTTCCAATTTCAATTTTCAATGCTTCAGAACTTGAGGTTCTTTCTCTGTCCTTCAACTCAATTTCTGGTGGACTTCATGAATTCGCCGGAGGAGGAAACAGTTTGAAGGTTCTTAATCTCTCCGAGAATGCGTTGACTGGAAATATTCCGAAGAGCTTAACTTCTTTGAAGAATCTGACTGTGGTTTCTTTGAGAAGTAACTATTTTTCAGGCCTGATTCCAGGGAGAGTTCAGAATATTGAAGTCCTGGATTTTTCTTCCAATTTGTTTAATGGATCATTGCCTGTTGAATTTGGTGGGGAAAATCTGAGATACTTGAATCTTTCTTCCAACAAGGTTTCTGGGTTAATACCTTCAGTCTTTGCAAAGAATATTCCAGCAAACGCGAGGATTGATCTTTCATTCAATAGCCTGAAAGGAGAAATCCCGGAATCAAAGGCCTTAATTAACCAGAAAACTGATTCTTATGCAGGAAATATAAACCTCTGTGGGAAGCCACTCAAAAAACTTTGTACAATTCCCTCAACACTGACGAATCCACCCAATGTTTCGAGGAATACTTCAAATCCTGCAATTGCAGTCATACCAAGAACAATCGGCTCGACCCCCCTGCCAAATTCTCCGGGAACAACTTCAAATGCAGCTCAGGATCCACCACGACATGGATTAAAACCTGGAGCAATAGCAGGAATCGCGGTTGGGGACTTAGCCGGTATTGGAGTTCTTGCGATAGTCCTCTTTTATTTATTTCAGTTGAAGAAGAAGAAGAAGAGGAAGAAAAAGGCAGATTCTCCAGATAAAGAGACTCCAGTAGTCAGTGTACCTCAGTTCAAGAACAATTCAGAACTACCAGTTGAGAAAGAACCTCGAAATATTTCAACTTGGTCGTGCCTAAGTATCCAGAATGGCGAAGAAACGTCAGAAGCGACAGGATCAGACAGTGATGACTACAATGGCAGGCACAGCCAAGCTATTGATTATCAAGTAGACAATGAAGAGCAGCGGACTGAAAACAACAAGAACCAGAAATCCCTTGTGATGGTTGATGGGAAGACGGAACTTGAACTCGAGACACTGTTAAAGGCTTCGGCTTATATACTAGGATCTAGTAGTGCTAGTATAGTATACAAAGCTGTGCTTCAAGATGGAACATCATTTGCTGTTAGGAGAATCGGAGAAAGTGGGGTCGAAAAACTTAAGGAATTCGAGAATCAAGTTAAGATCATCGCGAAGTTACGTCATCCCAATTTAGTTCCTGTAAGAGGGTTCTACTGGGGAGATGTTGAAAAGCTTGTAATCTATGACTATGTCTCCAATGGAAGCTTGGCCAATGTTGGTTTCAGTAAGTTTTTAATTTTCCATGAAATCTACCGTTTTCAAAATTTTTATTATCAGTTTCATATTATAATTTTCTGCCAGATTTTCATAATATTATGTCTGCATTTCAAAACCAGTGTATTTTTGCAGTTTTTATTACTGTTTTATAGTCTTAATGACATCAGTTTTTCCAGAAGTTGCTAAAAATTGTTCCGAGTATGCAGTCTCATATATCTTTCATGCCAAGTCTGGTTGTTTTTATTCCAGATTTTTCCAATAAATTTGGGACCATGACTAGTATTTTTATTTATTTTCAGATTCAGATGCAAATAAGTTATTAACAAAATTGACCACTCCTGTGGTACATATGTTGTTCCCAAAAGTCCTCCATGTGAGGGAAACAACTCTGAAAATGCCTGTCCATAGAAAACATATAATAAGACACAGAAATTTGCAATATTACCTCATACTTCTGTCAACAATACAGTCACAGGCTTAACAGTGGTCGATAGTATTAAGGAAGAAAAAGAAACTAAAATCGTGTTCATTACTACTGCGTACAAAACATGCACTTAACATTGTTATTAATTTAAAGGACATCTTTCTTTTCAGGAAAAGCCGGTTCGTCTCCACATCGTTTGCCTTTTGGAGTTCGGCTTAAGATAGCGAAAGGAGTTGCCAGGGGCCTGACGTACATCCATGAGAAGAAACATGTACATGGCAATATCAAGCCTAGTAACATTCTGTTGACAGCAGAAATGGAGCCTTTGATCAGTGATTTAGGACTCCATTGGCTTATATATGGCAAGCATAGCCACAAATCAGACAGTTCTGCCATGCATTATGGTAGCAAGGGATCAACTTCTTCACACGATAACGTACACAATCATCCGTCGGTTAATGGAAGCATGGTCGGCTTTGTTGGGAGCACGTCTCCGTATCATGCACCGGAGTCGCTCAAAAACCTCAAGCCTAATCCCAAGTGGGATGTTTATTCCTTTGGAATTTTGTTGCTTGAGCTCATAACAGGAAAAGTATTTTCGGACCGAGAGTTGAGCCAATGGACCACTGACTCGATTGTCCATGATCCGAACCGCGTTCTAAGGATGGCCGACGTGGCAATAAGGGCAGACGTAGCAATCCAAGAGGAAGTCACATTATCGTGGTTTAAGCTCGGGTTTTCTTCTGCTTCATTGATTCCACAAAAAAGACCTTCCATGAAAGATGCATTACACGTCCTTGAGAAAATGAGATAAAGGCCATGGCCATCCCTTTGTTCTCTACTATGACTTGGAATATTTGGTGCACAATGAAGGGATTGAATCTTGTTATAATTGATGAAAAATTGTATCTTCTCCGTTTGTTAATCAAAATAAACTGGTTTATAAACTACACAATTTCCTAAATTACTTTTACACGCACTTTTACCTCTCTAATTTATAACCACTACTTTCAACATCAAAATCATAAATAAATCAGTTTATAAATTAAACAGAGTGACTGAAGGCTAATAGTGAGTAATCCAATTGCTAGTACAATGTATGATATTGTCTTGGATGATCTTTTCTGTCTTTAATCATTTACACAAAATTATTGAATTTTTTGCATGACATGGAAGTTGATTAATAATTGTCATGAAAAGAAAAGAAAGGTGATTAATTAATGGTAAGAGAAGCATGTGACTAACTTTTTTGTTTTTCTTTTGTAATAATAATTGATGTTAACACAAATCCACAATCACCAACTACCCGGTCGCAATCATCGCGTTATGGATTAAACTAAAGTCGAGAGCAATAAATTAAAGAACGAGACAAATGAAGAAACGTACACTTTAGAATCAACAAACTTAAAATATTTGATCCCCGTAAGAGATAAATTTAGATTTTTCACTAAATAAAGAAGTTAACAAGAAAGTTTTCGCGGTGCACACAATGTCTTTAATATATATTTCCTCCATCTCAATTATATAGACCCGTTTGACCTTTCACACAAATTAAGAAAATATATTTAATGTCATTCAAAAAGTAATTTTTGTAAAAAAAAAAAAAAAAAAAATTCAACTTACCCTTATTTAATATCAAAATTATTATATTGAAAGTAATAAATATGGGTAGATTGGTTAAAAAAAAAATAATAATACTTCCAAATAAAGAAGCAAGTCTATATAATTGAGACAAATGAAAAAAGAAAAACAGTCTATATAATAGGGATGGAGGGAGTATGCCATAAAAAGTGGTCAACTCGAACTCCTTAAGTTACCAACCTTTCACCATTGTCCCTAAGATATGTAGCATCTATGTTTCCAGCTTGCAAAAAGCGTTTATTTGTGATCCCATAAAATATATGGTTGAAATAAATTGAACCAACGATATGTTATCACTTGGCTATTTATAAACAAACATTTATAAATGATTTATCGAATCAAAACCACTAGCAAACAGGGATAAATAATTTCATGACACTCAGTCACTCACATTATGTTGAATTGAAATGATAAAACTGTCCACAAAAGCTCCTTTATTCCAAAACAACCTTGATGGAGAAAGTTGAAGATGGAATGAAACTCATCACCTTTTTTCAACCCATTCCAACATCCCGTGAGTGTCAATGTCACATGATCATTAATTGTTTGAATCAACATATTTTATTAGTTTGGGAGCATGTCTGTCATAATTTTAATGAGTTTTCCTGCTCGAACAGGTCAGTATACAGATTCCCTCACTGTAGCACTGCCCACGTACGTATATATTTTTCCATTTGAAGATGTTGATGAAGAGGTGATATTTCCCACTATATTCATCTATCTTTATTTTAATAATTTTTTGGATATTAAACTAATATGTTGTCATTTTTTAATACTGGCAGGTCAAATTCTTGCTACACTATTTAGGGACACAATTGAAAAGTTTAATACCACGTTTCAAGAAAGAAAAAATATACCGAGTTTATCATGGAAAAATTAGATTAGCAATCATAATTTTTCGAATGTGTTACGTGTATGATGATATTGAAATCAACTTCACGATAAAAAGCAAAATTGATAAGATTGAAGATGACATCTCATTAAAATTATCAAATTTATGTTTTATTGAGTTTTCGCAAAATCTCAAACTATGTTATATAAAGGGAAATTCTTGATAATAAATCCTCAAAGACAATTTTTTAATATATATTTTCAAATATTATATAAACAAACTTATTCTTTATTCTCAAATATTCTCGGTGTTATTCTGTGAAAGTGAGTTAATTTTTTATTGGTCACTGTGTTGAGTTTATAGTTGATAAAATCGGGATCAGTTTCATCGACAACATCACGAGAAGCTTTTATTGGTCACTGTGTTGAATTTATAGTTGATAAACCTCAAGAAAATCGGGATCAATTTCATCGACAACATCACGAGAAGCCACCACATGCTCGACCCACAACACTGCCTAATGTCCTAGAAGAATAGCCCTAAAAACATCTCATTCGATGACCACTTATAAGGAGAAAGAGCCACTACCGTAGCCCCCAGAGTGACCGCCTGAAAGAACGTCCAAAAAGGCTATCAAGTTTCAAGTTTTTTGTATTGCATGTGTTGTCTCTAAACACTAAAGGCAAGAGGATAGAAAAAATTGGTTACAACAAATCTCCACCTTGATACCCAAGAACCCGCAAGCCTAAAAAAACAAAGTAATGCTTGCCTAATCAAGGTAATCCAATAAAAATTGGAATAACAAACCATGCCTCGTGTCTTGTACTCGAAACACATACCATACTTGCTCTATTTACTCATCAGGGCTAAGGTCAAAGAACACCCAAATAGAAGACAGATAATCGCATTAATCAATTAAGATTGCGATGAAGATATAACTACAGAATAATACAAAATCTTTCAAACATGCTAACAAAAGGACATAAGACTAACTCAAAGTTAATCAAACACAACGGCCAAAACATAAACAACACAATACATAAATGACCTCATACAATCATCATATCCCATTCCATGTAGTTCGCTCATTGAGTACACATATCACACACACTGTCACCTATGCTCACTAGATTGATTGCTACACATGTCTAACTGGTAAACAAGAATAAATCATAAGTCCACGGATGCTACTCTATTAATACCTTACTTCTCTTAATCTAAGGGGATAATGGGTCTCCATCTAATAAAAGTGATCAAGTGTCTCTTACACTTCACCTGACCAGGATTTTCAGATAGAAGATTTACAGTACATTTAATCACATATCAACTCGTGATTCAAATGTCACACTCACACTCGTACATCTCATTACTACACCCTTATGTATCTATTCCACACATTACCAAAAGACACACTCACACTTACTACTAATGCATCACAAACTTACTATGCATGCCAACACATTACACTTGATAAAATTGACAACACACAAATTCATACAAAGTAACATATATCAAACAAGTTGAAATGCTACATAAAACAATGCTTCAAATTAAGTAATCACAGAAAAGATCACACAGATGCATATGCAGTAACATCAAGCACTTATCCTCAATAAGCTTTGCTCGGGTCTTACCTAGATCCAGTGGCACCGTTCGCCTCACATATATCTTAAGACCTTCCACTCACCAAATTAGGACAAAGTCCAAGAAAGTCTAAATATACCGCAATTAGAGCACCTTACATTTTGTACTAATTAAACATAAAACCTTGCCATCACACACTTTAAAAAAGACCAAATCAACCCAACACACTGAATTATAGTTTATACTACTTAGTAACAAAACTTTAAAAAAGAATGTAGTTGTCGCTAGGGATGGCAACGGGCTAGGTTCAGGTCGAGTCCTCTCGACCTACGAAAGTTTTTCAATTCCAAACCCGCGCCCGCGGCCCGTGAATTTAGGGTCAGGGACGGTCAAGTCCGTTGTCCCGTTTACTATCCGTTTAATTTTTTTTTATTATTAATTTATTTATTCGAGGCAGGTTCGGGGCGGGGCGGCCAAACCCGCCCCCGTCGGGGCTTTTTTTCACCACATTCAAGGCAGGTTCGGGTTGAATTTTTTTGTCGTCTCTCGTTGTCGCTGAACTTTGAGCCTTGTTACCATTCATGTAATTCTTTTTTATGGAATTGTCGACATGACATAGAATAAAAGTTGAATATCATCACATTTGCAAAATAAATAAATAAATAAAGAATATATGACAAATAAATGAATGACTTCATCTTCCTCGCCTACTCACCCCACCCCCACACCAATTTGATGAATTCTTGATGTTTTATTTATTTATTCGTAGGAAAAATCAGGGAAGAAGCGAAAAAAGAAAATTAGGGATTGTTCTAAGTGGTCAGTGAAAAGGGAAATTAGGGATTCGGGTTTGTCCTAAGTGGTCAAATTGTTCGAGCGTTTCGTATCATGTTCAAAGTTTGAATCTTATTTCTCTTTCCTCCTCTATACTCACCTAAAAACAAAAATATATATCTAGATTGAGAATCTTTATATATATATATATTTATTTTGTGCAATCTTCCTCCTTATTAATTTTTTCAGTTTTATTAACTAGTGCATGCTTTTCTACTTAATCTTGGTTACGATGGACCTTGAAAAGTAAATAATTTTGACGGATTAGAGAATTTTGTCCACGATTTTTACTTTTAAAAAAAGTGATTCAATGAAATAATATCACATTGTTGTTTATAAATGTGTCGCCAAAGAGAGGCTAGTGATAAATGCATTAAAGTTAAACGGGTCAAATTCGATGAGATAAATTTTAAATTTAGAGCATGTTTGGTAACGGAAAAAATTTCACTTCAACTTTTTAAACTTAATCTCAATCATCCATTTTTAGTCAAGTCCACAGTTTTTTACTTTTCAAATATTTTAAAACCATACATCAATAAAAAAAAAACCAAAAAAATTGAAAAAAATCAAAACTTTTTACATTACCAAACATACTCTTAATTATCAAATAATAACGCATACTATAGATAAATGGAGTTAATTGTCCCAATAATCACTAAAATTATGTTTATATCTTTGATCGATCATTTAAATTAAAATTGTCGAATTTTGGTCACTAAACTTATGTTTATGTCTTTGACTGATCGCTGAAATTTAAATTGTCGAGTTTTGATGACTAAACATATGATTTAATTGTCCCAATAATCATTGAACTTATTTCTATATGTTCAATCGATAATTGAAGTTAAAATTGTCGAGTTTTGTCACTAAACTTATCAGAATGTTGAAGTAGTCATTAACTTAACTTTCGTAATGCAATTGGTGACGTAGCAGACGGATGTGCATGTGGCGCCACGTCACCTTTAACTAAATAATCACGTCACACCAAATTACTAAGTAAGAAATTCTTAAAACGTCTTCAAACGGTCATTAAACTTTTAAAAATATATTTGAATGTTGAATTGTTGTATGCAAATGATAATTTTGAAGAGTATTTATAAAAAATTTCAAGTTATTCGTGTCATTTTTACAGGTTTAGTGATCAAAACTTAGTATCCTTAAAGTTTAGTGAACAATAAAAGACATTAAAAGTTTAGTGACTAATAAAAAAACGTTTTAAAAATTTCTTATGTTACAATTTGATGTGTCGTAATTGCTCAATTAAATGTGACATGGCACAACAGATATATTTCGTCTACTATGTCACCAATTTCGTCACGAAAAACATTTAATATTTTGATAAGTTTAGTTATCAAAACTCAAAGTTTTAATTTCAGTGATCAGTCGAAGACATAGATATAAGTTCAGTAATTATTGAGATAATTAAGTTTAATGACAAGACTCGACAATTTTGATTAGTAAAAGACATTGACATAATTTAGTGATTATTGAGACAATGACTCATAAATTTAGTGACAAAACTCGGCAATTTAAATTTTAATGATCACTTAAAGATATAGATATAAGTTTGGTGATTATTAAGATAATTAACTCATTTGAGTGGCCAATAAAATAATTAATCCTACATGTAGAATAAAGAAAAAAGAATGAAATGAAATGTTGAAGAAAAAAGGAAACATAGTAAATATATATATATAGGTCGATCATGAGATTTTGGGTGCTATGTTTGACAATTTGAAATGATGACTTAAAAAAAAAATTGTGTCCTATATTTTCTTTAAGTGCCCTGTAAGAAATAAAAAATTTGATGTCCCTATAACATTGAGGCCTTGTGCGATCGCACCTCTCGCACATTCTCAGGGCCGCACTTGTATATATATATTTTATTGTTTATAAAATAAAGAATGTGAAATTTCAAAGTAAAATATATTATTGCAAAGGTTTTTGAGAAAATATTATCATGGCGAGATAAAGAGTTCTTCTTTGCTTCACCAAACTGTTTATTCTTTAAAGCTAAGCAGACGCTACTCTTGCCGGGCGTCGCACCACTAACTCCGCTGTGCACGGTGAGCCTTGCTATCTCCGCCACCAATTGATTACCTCTAACGCCACGCTGAACCTTCATTTATCTCAAAAATCATGGCAGGAAAACCCTTGCTTTCTCCTCCATTGTTGCAGGTTATACTTCTCCCACTGAAGATTCAGAAAAGGCCAAACTCGCTCAGGTCTCTTTCTTTCTCTATTTAAGTTCAGTGTTTATTAGCACAATGTGCAATATTTATGTGCGTGAACATTTCGATAATTGTATGTATGAGCAAATATTATGCTATTGAGTTGAATTTTTGATAGGATTTAAAGGCTCAGAATCAAACCACGAAGAACAAATATCAAGAATAGACCACAAAGAATCAAACTCTTTATTTTAAATTGTAAAGTTACAGAACCAGACTTCAAAACCCAGAAATATTCATAAAACTTCCTGAAAACAAGAACTCGTATAAGAACACCACAAAGATCAAATGAGTTTCATAATACTCTGACCAAACTCACAAAATTGTATACTGATTGTTACAAAATCAGTATCTAATACTACCACAAAGATTATACATTCAAGATCTAAGAATTACAGGAAGAAATCAGAAGAAAACACTAAGTTCAGACGAAAGCAATTGAGAATCGCCTACAGAGAGTTAGGGTTTTTGTATATGAGAGAGAGAAAGCGTTTGGATCGAATAAGTATGCAGAACGTCTCCAATGCCTTTTTCTTTAACAGATGGACGTGCAGGATCAATCAGATTGGATCTAATGGCTCATATAAGGCGGTGCTTTAGATGGATCAAGAATCGGGTACAAAAATTGGGCTCAGGCTAGATATAGTAACTGGGCCGCACTGATGGATTGAAAACTCGGGCTGATTCCGGTCCAATTAGTTTTAATAGATCAATTGCCCAACAATCTCCACCTCAATTGAGCTGTATTCCAGTATCTGATAACACATAACAGATAAGTATCAAAATTCAATCAAGTTCAAAAAACTCAGTGCATCTTTAAATTTGTTAATAGAAATGATCTTTGTTCCTGCATCTGCAGGATTAACCTGAGTTGGAATCTTAACAAGTTTCACAATACCTTTATCAATGATGTCCCTAATGAAATGAAATTTAACATCAATATGTTTTGACCTATTGTGAAAAACAGGATTTTTACACAGATGTAATGCACTCATGCTATCAGAACATATTTCAACTTCAGAGTCAGAAATGCAATCAATTTCAGATAATAAACCCTTTAACCATAAACATTCCTTAACAGCATCTGTAACAGCTATATATTCTGCTTCAGTTGATGATAAGGCAACAAGTTTTTGAAGCTGGGATTTCCAGCTGATACAGGAGGAATTTAAGGTAAAGAAATAAGATGATGTTGATTTCCTGTTATCAACATTTCCAGCAAAATCTGAGTCAACAAAACCTTTACGTTTAAAATCATTTTTGGTTTTAGAAAACACTAGACTAAGTCTAGCAGAACCTTTCAAATATTTTAAAAGACATTTCATAGCTTCCCAATGCAATTCACCAGGGTTGCTCATAAACCTGCTTAAAACACTTACTGCAAATGCAATATCAGGTCTGGTACAGACCATTAAATACATGACAGATCCAACAGCATTTGAATATGGCACATTTTTCATTCTAAGCAATTCATCATCAGACTTAGGACAATGTTCAACAGACAATTTAAAATGTGCAGGTAAAGGTAAAGATACAGGTTTGGATTCAGATAAGCAAAATATGTTTAAGACTTTTTCAATGTAATGTTTTTGATTTAAAAACAGTTTCCCTGATTGTCTATTTCTAAAAATATCCATGCCAAGTATTCTTTTAGCATTTCCTATATCTTTCATTTCAAATTCAGAATGTAGTTTATCTTTAAGAACATTTATATCATGCATATTTGGTCCAGCAATCAGCATGTCATCCACATATAAAAGCAAAAAAATGAAATCAGTTTTGCCAAGTTTAAAATAAAAATAGGAATCATATTTACTTTTCTGAAAATTCAGGCTTTGAATATAGGAATCAAATCTCTTATACTACTGCCTAGGAGCCTGTTTTAAGACATACAAAGATTTTTTCAACAAACAGACTAAATCAGAATTTTTGCCCTTTTCAAATCCTTTAGGTTGATGCATATAGATAGTTTCATCTAAAGAACCATATAGGAAAGCAGTTTTAACATCCATTTGCTCAAGTTCTAAATCAAATTGTGCAACCAAAGCAAATAAAATTCTGATAGAAGTATATTTAACAACAGGTGAAAATATTTCATTAAAATCAATTCCCTCCTTTTGAGAAAAACTCTTTGCTACAAGTCTAGCCTTGTACCTAGGTTTCATATCCTTAGATTCACTTTCTTTCAATTTGAAAATCCATTTACAGTCAATTATCCTTTTATTTATTGGTCTATTGACTAAAATCCAAGTACCATTCTTTAAAAGTGAGTCCATTTCATCTTGCATTGCTGCAAGCCATAATTTGGAATCCTTAGAAGACACAGCTTCTTCAAAGGATTGAGGTTCAAGTAAAATAGGATCAGAATAAGTGAAAGCAGATACAAAATCAGGATCCTCAAACCTAGGAGGAGGTCTAATCTCTCTTCTAGGTCTATCCCTTGCCAATTGATAATTTTCTAGGTTAGTTTCTACTTCAGGGATATCATCAGGTTGTTGTTCAGTGCCTGCAGGTTCATGTTCAGGTTCAGGAATGATATAGGGAGACTGTGGGGGTTGCTCCACCTGAAACTGAGTATTGGGCAGACCATTTTCATCACCTAAATGGTCTGCACTCAGCTCAGATGTAATAAAATCTTTTTCTTTAACAGGATCAGACAATTTTTCATTTTTGCAAGGAAAATCATTTTCATTAAAGACCACAGACCTACTCAAAATGACCCTGTAACCTCCCTGATCCCTGACCCATAGTCTATAGCCCTTGACTCCTTCTCCATAACCAAGAAAAACACATTTTAAAGACCTGGAGTCAAGTTTAGTTTCAGAATGGTGTGAGTAGGCAGCACAACCAAAAACTTTTAATTTTGAAAAATCAGGAAGATAATTATTCCAGATTTGATCTGGAATCTTAAAATCAATAGCACTGCAGGGAGATAGATTTATCAGATAGGATGCAGTTTTGACTGCTTCACCCCAAAAAATTTTAGGCAAATTTGAATCCAGTAAAAGACACCTAGTTCTTTCAAGAAGTGTCATATTCATTCTTTCAGCAACCCCATTTTATTGTGGACTGTAGGAAACAGTCCTATGCCTAAGAATACCTAAGGTGCTACAAAAGGAATCAAACTCTTGATTACAAAATTCTAAACCATTATCAGTTCTAATAGTTTTGACCCTTTTTCCTTTCAAATTTTGAACTAAGGTGATCCAGTTTTTGAAAACAGACACAGTAGCATCCTTAGTTTTTAATAAGTGCACCCAGGTTTTCCTTGAAAGATCATCTACTATAAGAAGAAAATATCTGAAACCTGAAACTGAACCCACAGGAGCAGGACCCCACAAATCAGCATGCACATATTCAAGCACATCAGTAGATTTATGAATACCTTTACCAAATGAACTTCTTTTCTGTTTTCCTAACACACATTTTTCACAGAAGTCAAGTTTGTGCAACACATCATTACCAAATACACATTTGGTCTCAAGTAGTTTAAGTCCTTTTTGACCTATGTATCCTAGTCTTTTATGCCATAATTCAGTTTTATTCAAGTCAGACATAGCATTATAAGACTTAGCATAAACAGGCAAGGCATTCAACATGTAAATCCCATTAATTTTGGGAGTAATCATGATCAAGCATTTATTTTTGAAAATACTCAAAAAACCATTTTGCATTCTGATCTCAAAAGATTCAGAATCTAAAACTCCAAGTGAAATCAAGTTCCTTTTCAAATCAGGAACATATCTGGTTTTATCAAAATAAGAGTTTTGTTATTTTCAAGATGTAACAAAACTTTTCCAATACCTTTCACATCACAAGAAATATTATTGCCTAGTTTCACAGAACCAAAATAATCATTACTGAAATCAGCAAACATATCCTTTTCAGGACACATGTGAAAGGTGCAACCAGAATTTAAAATCCATTCATTTTTGTTATCTGACTCTGTAGTGACATAGACCACCCCATTATTATTATTATTATTATCTTGCACTGCAGCCTCAGTCTGATTACTGATTCCCTGTTCATTTTTCCTTTTAAAACAGTATTTAATATGATGTCCAGGTTGGCCACAATAAAAGCAAATTCTAGGTGGTTTTTCTATATTAGAAGTACCAGCATTATAATCCTGAGTTTTAAAATTGTTCTGGTTTCTGAAATTATTATAATTTTTAGCATTATTATCTTGATTTCTGAAACCAGACTGACTCCTAAAGTTACTGACTCTAGGCTTATTGAAGTTGCCCTTATTTTGAAAATTCCCCTTTACAGACTTGTTATTCCAATCCCTATTATTGCTAGAATTATTCCAATTTTTATTGAAATTTGTTCCAGCCTTATTCAGCCTAGAAGAGTTCTTATTCCTAGAGATACCTATTACATTATAGGCTTCCTTAGGATTATGTTTAAGCTCTAACTCTTTATTTTTAAGGGATGTATGAACTATCTCAGTGGTCAACTTCTGCCCCCCATATTCCAGTGCATTCCTTAAATCTTTAAACTTATCCCCCATAGCATTCAATAAACAAACAACTTTTTGTTCATCAGTAAGTTTTTCATCACAATTTAATAGACTTTGTGTGATCTTAGTAAACCTACTCATGTTCTCTTCTACATCCTTAGATGGATCAAATTTAAAAGAGAAATATTGTTTCCAAAGAAAACATTTATCAGGCAAGGACACAGTATCAAATAGTTCTTTCAATCTGTCCTATAATTCTGATGTAGTTTTAGTCTTGCCTACTTGTCTAATAACATTATCAGATAAGTGTAAAAATAAAGTGCTCCATGCAGTTTCATCCATTTCAAGTTGTTTGTCCTGAGGGGTATCAAGGGGCCAAGATTTATCAATTGCCTTAGCACATTTCATTTGAAGTAGTAAAACTCGCATTTTTTGGCTCCAGAGGTTGAAATCCCCTTTGCCATTCCATATTTCAACATCTACCTTAACAGTAGCCATTGAAATAATGACCAAGATTTAGAAAATATTTCAAGTTTTTGAGCTTTAGTAGTTCAAAGAACAAATAGTCACGCAATAAACAATAGTGCAGGTCACAATCACAAAGTAAGACACTGTCACACAGTCAAGAATTTATATTCAAGAAAGTTTGTTAATATACAGAACATAGTTTTCAGCAAACAAAGTAACCAAAGTGATCACAATTTAACTGTCTAATTACTCAATCAAGAAAGTATTCAATGCAGTATACTGTAAAAACTGTCCTTCCAGTATATCCCTCAACCTATACTGGATATTCCCACACTCCCTCAGATTCCCGGATTCTCAATGAAATCCTGGACAAAGGTAAGCTAGGGGTCCAAGTTATAGGCTTTAACGGAGAGATTTGGGAGAGAACAAGAAATTTGAAAACAAATTTGCAGTATAGAAAGATTGCAGTAAATAACAGATATCACCTGATTGCAATTATTATAAGCTACAGAAGCTTCCACAAAGAGTAGATATCAGCAAGTTCAAGGGCCTCCAAGAATCAGAACCACAGATTATAATCACCACGAAGAACAACCACTAAGGAACAATGTAGGATTCTTTCCTTTAAAAATCAGTATATTTATAAAGAAAAATATACCGAGTTTTAGAATCCCTTAAAAATAATGTGGACTCAGATACAGGGATCCAGAAACCCAAAAAATTACAGAAACCTTAATTTGAAAATAGGTTTCAACAAAGAAATATCCACGAAGTCAGAATATCAAAAATTTATACAAAACTTCAAGAATTTTAAATCTGAAAAATTTCTCTCAAAAATATTTTCAGAAAACCACAAAAAAACGATTTACAAGAAAAATTTAATCAAACTCAAGAAAAGTATTTTCTTCAAAGTTTAATCACAAGAACCAAGAACCCTAAATCGTTTTTGCAAAAATCTCAACAACTTCCAGAAAACCCTAAATCCAACAAAATAGATCTGGATCCAAAAGATCTGAGTCTAAACCACAGCGTATTCAAAGAACCCTAAGGCTCTGATACCACTGATAGGATTTAAAGGCTCAGAATCAAACCATGAAGAACAAATATCAAGAATAGACCACAAAGAATCAAACTCTTTATTTTAAATTGTAAAGTTACAGAACCAGACTTCAAAACCCAGAAATATTCATAAAACTTCCTGAAAACAAGAACTCGTATAAGAACACCACAAAGATCAACTAAGTTTCAGAATACTCTGACCAAACTCACAAAATTGTATACTGATTGTTACAAAATCAGTATCTAATACTACCACAAAGATTATACATTCAAGATCTAAGAATTACAGGAAGAAATCAGAAGAAAACACTAAGTTCAGACGAAAGCGATTGAGAATCACCTACAGAGAGTTAGGGTTTTTGTATATGAGAGAGAGAAAGCGTTTGGATCGAATAAGTATGCAGAACGTCTCCAATGCCTTTTTCTTTAACAGATGGACGTGCAGGATCAATCAGATTGGATCTAATGGCTAATATAAGGCGGTGCTTTAGATGGATCAAGAATCGGGTACAAAAATTGGGCTCAGGCTAGATATAGTAACTGGGCCGCACTGATGGATTGAAAACTCGGGCTGATTCCGGTCCAATTAGTTTTAATAGATCAATTGCCCAACAATTTTGTATTTATAGATTTTATATTTGTTTGGATTTAGGGGGTAACATATGATATAAACTGGGGTTTTTGAATTTTGAAACAGACAATTGGTTGTCATAGATTGGGTATCAGCACAAAATTGAGTCTTTATAAATTACAAAATTAAATTAATTCAAAATTTGAGCAATTTTTTGTCTGCATTGGAATTAGCAAAAATGAATTGAAGCTGGTGTGTATGGCTTTCCCGCTCGAACCGCTCGGCTGGGAGAAACCTCGGGCTTAGCTCGCTCACGGCTTGAGATTTCCAGCCAAGCTTTTTTTATGGACATGCTTTGGAGCCGAGCCAAAAAAAGCTTGAGCCGAGCTCCAGCCTTGAAATTCGACCGTGAGCTGGCTCGTTGTATATATATATTTTCAATAACAAATTTATGAATTTTTGTTATAAAATAAAATAAAATTTAAAAGCTCGGGACCCGGAAAAAGCTTGAGCCGAGCCTTATTTTTTTGGGGGGTAGGGCGGGGCGGGTTTTGGCTCAGCTTGAGCCAAAAAAGCTCACCCCTAAAAGCTCGAGCCTTGAACTTTGGCTCGTTGCTCAGCTCGGCCCATTGACATTCCTGGTGTGGTTGGTCCAAGTTCCATTTTAGGCAAATGGTTTATGCAGGAATTTCTGGTTAAACAGTTGGTTTCACGAATTTCAGTTTTAACGATCCTTTGGAAACATTTTTAATAATCTGTTGAGTTTTCCTATAATTTGATTTTTTTCTTGGTTAGACTGAACAATATGTAAAGTCACTGAGTTGCTGTTTGCTGCTTGACTGATGGTTTTAGGTTTCAAAGAGATTAGAGAGCACGTCTAGGCATTTCAAGAGATTTGGAGGTTTAGGATTTTGGGGAAAGTTAATTTGTAGAGTTGTTGCTGCTGTCGTCCTTTCATTTCCAGTTATCATTAATGGGAAGATCACATCACCGTCTACTTTTTATGCAACTGCTGGCGGCATTGCAGCTGCTTTCATCTCTGTCTTCTGGTCATTTGGCTATGTTAGTTTATCTGATAAGCTTCGGAAAACAGCCAATGATCCTTCAAAGGTAAGATAGATAACACTACTCTAAGATTATTAGATATCTCTAAAAGGGCTTTTCAACTTTTGCTGCCATTTCTCATTTCAAAATTACTTGCTATGACACATTGACATTGTTCCAAATCATTCTTTGAATTAAGTTGTTCTTTTGTCATATTGAACATGCATTGAAAATTTATTTTATTTTGGATGCTGCAATGTTTTCTGATATCACAACAAATCTATCAGTTACCTAGGAAAATGCAACTATATGTGCAATTCAACGTTCTTTATTACATTACTCGACACTGAACGGTTCCTTTAAATTTTACCTCAATTTTTTAAAATCAATCTCAACCATCCATTCTTACTCAAGCCCACCATTTTTGATTTTTCAAACTTTTTTAAAACACACATCCATCACAAAACCAAAAAAATTTACAAAAATCAAAAGTTTTCACATTACCAAACAAGCTAACAATTTATGCAAAATTCTGTTTTATCAAGATTTCTGTTAAGAGGTCCATCACGTATGTCTCATTATTTGCATGCACCGCAAGCGATGCCATATTGAATCTCACATATTTTTGATGGGTGGAAGTTAAGAAAAATAAAAAGCCATTTCATGCTGGCAAAGACAAATAATCATCGATGAAATTACGTGTTCTTTTCTATCATATCTTCAATCAGACGCCTAACTCAGTTTTTTCTTTTCTGAGTTTCGTGTATAATGAATTCAGCGCGTTTTCAGGCTCCTCCTGGAGCAGATGTTGTAAGTAGCCTGAAGAATGGAATAGCAGTCAACCTGTTGGGGATGGGTGCTGCTATGCTCGGTATGCAAGCGACTGTTGGTTTGTTGGTGGCTAAAGCTCTTACAACCTCAGCCAATCCTTTTTACCAGGGTATCGCTCCTGGGAATAGTCCCGTTCTTGCCTTGGATGTGTTTCTGGTGCAGGTATTCTTCACGAACTAGTTCCGACTTCTTTATACTCCGTCACGGTTCAAACATTCTTGATTTCAAAATTAAAAACAATTTTCTTACATCCCATTTTTCATTTGTGGACATTTGTGTGCATAATCAATTGAACCAAAAACATAAATAAACATCTTTGCTGCCTTGTAAATTAATTATATTTGATAGCAGATAATGAGAATTTTTCTGTCTCCTCATCCTCTTGTGTTACAGGCATCTGCAAATACTATCCTTTCACATTTTTTGGGGCTAGTGTTCTCATTGGAGCTACTGCGTTCAGTCACATTACCACCTTCAGAAAGTGTTCCAGTATTCAACTTATTGAGTAGGCTGAGTCAAAAATAGTTCCGAAATTTTGACGAGAAAAAAATATTTTTGCCAGCTATTGACAAAATACTCTTCTTATGCAGTTCCAAGGCAGAGGTGAGCTATTGTACTCAATGAACCAAGCTTTTGAAGCATAAAGTCGATTTCCCCCCACAAATCTGAGTCGTTATAATAGTATGAAACACCTCCGTGTTTTGAAATTGAATGAAAGAAATTCCAATACGACAGCTACTGAAGAGGTTGAAAGTTTCCAACTGAAATTTACATGTGTTGGCTAGCAATACCATCGAAAATGTTTGGTTTATTCAACGGATCAACGTGTCATGTCTACTCTTGTTACAGTTACAATTTTATCAGCGTCTAAGAAATTATTATTCCTGGGTGGGGGAGGGGAAGCAAAGTTGTTAAATTGAAGATAAATTCTAGGGAAATATTTTTAATTGTCATATTCAGTGAAATGGTGACATGCCACGTATACATTGAGTAGTGAAAAAATAAGTGGTGGGGATAATTATTTACATCATCCAATGTATATTCGATATGTCACAATGTCATTTAAAAATGTCTCTAAAATTATTTTAAATTGAATTACATGTCATTTTGGCCATAATTAATTTTAGAGAGACATTATTTATGAACATTTTTAGGAGACATTATGATATGATACACATTCATTGATTGATGAAAAAGTTATTGATAGAGTAATTATTTTCATTAATCAATGAATGTATGACACGTCATAGTGTTCCATAAATAATGTTTCCTAAAATTATTTTTTTTGCCGAGTTCCCAGTTTTGATAATACAACAACGAATCACAGCAACTTAAGAAAGGAAGGGGGCAAAAAAAAAAAAAAAAAAAAATCAAGATATATACTTATCCAGCTTAACTCTAGCCTATGGTTGAACTTATCAGTCGACGTCTTTAAGGGTGCGTTTGATTCGCATATAAATTTTCTCACAAATTGCAAGAGAAAATGTTTCAAGGAAAATAGGCATATTTGTGCTTCATATGCTTGTACCCGAAAAATATTTTCTCTGTCTTTCAATCAAACACAAAAGTTGAAAGATATTTGTCTTGAAATGACATTTTTCATGATAAATTTTATCAATCAAACGCAACCTAAATAAATGTACAAGAAACAAACGATAAAATAATTAGTGTTACCATCTAAACTATGTAAAGAGAGACGGTCATATTCTTGTCTGAGCATAAATATGTAGGGAGATGCAACAACTATTCACAAAGGCTATTAAAATGGTGCAATGCAAACTAAACCCTTCACACCCAAGGATCATGCTCCACCTCAAGCACTATCAATTTGAGTCAACCCCTAATGCAATAACCCACCCCTCTGCATCAATGTCACAAGCCATTCGTAATTCGTCACCAAAAAGCCAAAAATACGAATAAAGAATGAAACTTCAAAAATAAGAGATCAACCATCAGGGTAGCATAAAGATGAAATTAGAAGCAACCTCTATTCAGGACATAGAGAAACATTGCATTTGTAAGGGCACTTTCATGTGTCTTTTGTTCTAGAATATGATGAATTGCTCAGAACAAAAACACGAAGGTAGCCAGGCTGGAATTTTTATTACATGAGAAAAGCACCATTCATGCACCTGCTTCAGCAGATTTTAGCTGCTGCCTTGATTCCTCATTGGCATTCCTTAGGAACTGATCCCAACCACTACCAGGACTCGTATCAAGATAATCGTAAGGAACGGCAGTCTTCAAACCAGGACGAATACCACAGCGGTTCTCAACAATTCTAAACTCCAATTCATTGCCTTCTTCCTTCAACTTATCCTCCAATTCCTCCCATGTAAACAACAACGGCAAGGTAAATCCACCCCAAGGGTTAAAATCCAAAAGCTTAACTCGCCCATCTCTTGTGACATAAACATCAAATGTGTAACTTTCAGACTCAAAATTTTCCATCACCTTCTCTAAAAAAAATTCTCTGATCATCATTTCCAAATCGCCTTTCTCAAGAAGAACAGGATAAAAATTAGTGACCTCACGTTGGGAAATTCCCAAAAGATTCCGATTGCATACAAAGCAACGAAATTCCATATGAGGCTGCAGGGAAGGGTACCACTTGCGAAGTGCGAGGTAAAAACTCAATGGCCTTGATGCAGTCTTGTCACTACACAAATCATATGCATGAGAAAGATCATGGACCAGAGAATCGGAAGATTTCAACAAAAGAGCAATCTCAGAGAAATTGGTGCATTTGAGATTCCCTGTTGAACTTATCCACGCAGAGTCTTTAGGTGCACTCCAGTTAAGCTTGGGAAATGCAGCACCCCCAAGGTATTCAATGGATTCTTTAATCCTCATTTCCAGTTCTGGGAAAGAAGGGGGTGGTGATGGTTCTTCGGCTTCATCTCCAGACCCTTCACACGCCACAAAATCTTCTTCCTCTTCGGGCTTATTAACTCTTTTCGGCAGGGCATCATCGTTTGAAATGGAAACAGGCAGAAGCAAAGGACCAGAATCATCAAGAAGGTACTGGATAAAGGACTCTGGGAGCTCATGAATCTGGGTTTTTATTGATACAGATTCGAACTTTGGATACCATTCCTGAATCTGACATCTATTTATTTCTTCTTCCTTCATTTTAAGAACCAAAAAATTGGCCGCTTCTCTGTAACAAAGGGAGAGACCTTCCTTCACAAAACTGATCAGTTCCAAAACAAATAGTCAGCAATTGTATTACTTTTAAAGACGGTAATTGAGTAGAACAAATATAATTTATAAAAACTAAGGGGGCATTGATTGGTTTTTTTTCAGTTTTAATAAACTATCAACTTGTTCAGTCTGATATTTTTTAAAATGCTGAAATCAAAGTTAAACTTATAACATAAAATTCAAAAACGTATTTTTGACCTTTTTAGTGTTTTGGAACACGGAAAGTAAGCGTCTAAATATAAATTCGTAAAAAGCTAAAAATTCTAAAATTCTAAGAATTAAAAAAAAAAAAATAGATCAAGCTCTTATTGGTTATTTAATAAATATTCTAAAACATTATTTAAATGAAAACAGATTAATCTCAGTGCACATCATTAATTTTTATTTTCTTTATTTCCTATATTTTATCAACTCAATTTATTATGTCTTTGGGTTTTACTTTTGTAATGGTAAAAAGTATTGTAAGATTCACCATCTTACAAATGTATATGTTACTTAATAATATATTAGTATAAAATCCCTTTTTTTACCGAATAATCAAATTCATTGAATGAGATGACAAAAAAAATTATCAAAATCTCAAACCGAACATGTTCGAGTTTTCTGTTTTGAAACAACGATTTTTCAAAATGACAAAATCAAATGCATTTTAGCAATCTTAAAAGAGCTCTCAAAGATGAGAAACTGAAACACAAACCAAATGGACCCTAAACTATTTCAGATTAAATATAGCAATAGCAATAAGCTGAACAGAGTAAAGAAAGTATATAGCCAACACCAAATTTATTAAAAATGGATCGTATTTAATTGTAGTTTTAAACCATGGTTGAAAGGGGAAAACTTAGCAGATCAGTTTGAATTCAAATCTCTAGGGTTCCTGATTCAGCACTAACACTCCTTGCTTCCAGGAAATGTTTCTCTTTCTCATCTATTTTTCAAATTAAAATCAAAGAATATGGAAAAACCCCAGCTTAAAAATAATATTTTCTTTTTAAATATAGAATCAGCCTCAGCCTCAGCCTCAGCCTCAATCTTGGGCCAAACTGGATTTTAAAAATTGGGGGGCAGTGCAGGTCCTGTGATTTTCGGGGACATGACGCGAACTTCATAAATTTAATCAAAATTGAATCCTTGAACAAAGTTATAACATTCTAAGCCTAAAATCACATACTAAACCCACAAATCACATTCTAAAATCTAAAAAAAAAAATCATAACCTCACATTTTCAATATCAGAAATCACATTCTAACAATCTAGAGACTAAAATCACATTCTCAGCTCAAAAATCACAAATCACATATTCATTATTCAAAATCACACATAAAAAATTAATAACTTTCATATACCCCAGCTCAAAAATCAGAAAAAATTTCAATCAATAGACAATTTCATTAATCATTATGCAAAATCAGAAATTAAATCAATTATCTCACAATAGGGCGTGCAGCAGTGAGCAGGATTTAGGAACGAGGAAATGACCTCGAAGCAGATAGAAAGTGTCGCCGCGGGCGATGTGTCGAGAAGAAGTCGCAGACTTACTCGGTTGCTTTCAATTCTCTTCCTCTCGCCGCTCGCGGTTACTGTGAACAACTGAACGGAGTTTATAATAGCAATTAGCAGCCAGGTCAGGGTCTTAGGGATTTATCGTTTACGTTTTAGGACTTTATTATAAAAATACGGGAAAAGCAAATAAATACAATACTTTAAGTTTCATTAACAAACTTAATATATTATTTTCAAAAAAGTTTAATAATTAAAAATAAATATAATATAATATTAATTATATATTTATCTACTATACATTATATTAAAAATAATATAATATAAAATGAAAAACTTTAAATTTTGACATCACAACCTCACTCAGTCTCACCCCACCAACTCACCCACCCTACTTCAAAAATATTTTTTTATTTTTTCTTATCGATATTTTCCTATCATTCCCCATCCCATCCCATCCCATCCCACCCCAACCTTACTCGACCCTACCCCATCTCATCGAAAAGTGACAAATTGATCTCACCCCAACCACAACCACCAATCCCACCCCACCACCCCTACCCTAACCCCACCTCAAAAATAAATTAATTTTTTATCTCGATGTTTTTCTACACTTCCCCATCTCATCCCACACCACTCCAACCCCACTCGACCCTACCTCATCTCATCGCAAAGTAACAAATTGATCTCACCCCAGCCACAGACCCCGACAACACCCTGCCCCGCCCGCCCGTCCATCCCACCCTACCCTACTGTAAAATAATTTTTTTTCCTTCTACTTTTCCACCCACCCCCCATCCACCCAGACACCACCCTACATCCCAAAAATGATTTTTTTTCTCCTTCTACTTTTCCACACCCCTACCTCGACACCACCCCACCCACAAAAATGAGGTTTTTTTTAACTCTCGATGTTTTCCCACCCCACCCCACCGCACCCCACCCCACCCAAAAATGATTTTTTTCATCTAATTTCCACACCCCGCCCACGACCCTACCTGCCACCCACCCACCCAATCAATCGACTCCACCCACCCAAAAATGATTTTTTTCTTGTACTTTTCCAGACATTGTCCTTGCACCCACCTCACCATACCCACCTACCCATCCATCCCATTCCTAGCCATCCCCCAAAAATAATTTTTTCTTCAATTTTTCACACCCGCACCCACCTCACTCCTGACTCTACCTCGCCACCCACCCAAAAATGATTTTTTTCTACTTTTCCACACCCCATCCCGACCCTACACCCATCACTCACCAAACCTACCCCTACACACCCCACCCAAAAATAATTTTTCTTGTTCTAATTTTCCACATCCCGCCACCCACCCAACAAATCGACCTACCCAAAAATTATTTTTTTCTTCTACTTTCGACACCACACCACACCACACCCCACCCAGACCCTACCCCTACCCACCCAAAAATGATTTTTGTCTTCAAGTTTTCCAAACCCACCCAGCCAGCCTCCGCCCCTACCCACCACCCACATAACCAATCGATCCCACCCACCCCGCCCCTACTTGCCACCCACCTAACCAATCGACCCCACCCAGAAATGATTTTTATTCCTCCTGATGTTTTCCACCCCCATCACCCCGCCTCATCTCCACCGGATATCATCCGCAAAGTCACAATTGGTCACATAAGTCATGTTTCAGTTCCAACTTTTTCTTTTGGTGGAACTTCCAGTCGATCATCATCTGCTTCCTTCAAATTCGAGTTCAAACAATTAGTGTCATCCACTTTCACATTAATTGACTCAAGAACGGTTTGTGTTCTTAGATTGTAAACTCTATAGGCCCTACTATTTTCAGCATAACCCAAAAATATTCCTTCATCCGATTTTGAGTCAAATTTTCCTAGGTGTTCTCTATCCTTCCAAATTTCATATGTAGTTTGATTTGTTCCTGATCAAAGCATGACTCTATTGACAATATAACAAGCAGTGTTTATGGCTTCTGCCCAAAATTTTGTAGATAATTTGTTGTTGTTTAGCATGATACGAGCCATCTCTTGTAGAGCTCTATTTTTCCTTTCTACCACTCCATTCTGTTGAGGAGTCTTCGGAGATGAGTACTCATGCTTGATTCCATATTGGATACAAAAATCAACAAAGTCAGAGTTTTCAAACTCTCTTCCATGATCACTACTGATCCTTTTAACTCTTACATGTTCGTCTGTCTTTTCATTGCTCAGTTTCTGAAATAGATTAGCAAAATTGTCAAAGGTATCAGATTTATCACGAATAAACATGACTCAGGTGTATATGGAGAAATCATCAACACACACATAAATATACCTCTTGCCACTAGTACTTTCCTTTTGAATAGGACCCATCAAATCCATGTGAATTAGTTCAAGTATATGAGAGTATTAATAAATGTACCTGATTTGTGTTGACTTTTGACAATCATCACAGATTTCATCTAGAATGTTTTTTACGCTGGCAAGTCTCTCACAGCCTGTAGTCCAGTCAGATTCATGAGATCATAGTAGTTTAGATGCCCTAATCTGTTATGCCATAGTTTCTCATTTTTGGTCCTAACAGAATTGCAAGTTATGTGACTTTCAAGTGTATAGCATTTGTCTCTGGATCTAACTCCTTTAAAAAAAACACTTTTTAACGGATTAGAATTCTTGTCACAACTTAAGACCTTGCAATATTCTTTAGAAAACATGACAAGCAAGTTATTATCACACAATTTTCCTAGACTGATCAAATTTTCCTTAAGTCATATAACATATTAGACATTGGCTAATGTAGGCAGGACCTTGATGTTGATGATACCAGATCCATCTATCTTACCCTTTTGACCATCACCAAAGGTAATAGCTCCTGTTTCGCCTTTTCCAAAATGTGTAAGCAAAGAGAGATCACCTGTCATGTGTCTAGAACATCCACTATCAAAATACCATATGTTAGGAATCAAAGCACTTAAAGATAATTGAATTACATAAGCATTGGTTCGAATTTTCTTTTCTTGTCTAGAAACAAGTCTTCTTTTGTGTGAATTGATTAATTTCAAGTACTCATGACACCTAAATACATCATGACCAGATTTAGCACAAAAATTACAGAATACCTGAAAAATAGATGTATCCTGCCGACTCTGTCGAGATTGAAATTTCCTGCCGTTCTGATGGACATACTCATCTGACTTGTACAGATTCGGCTGAAACTATCTTCTTGTATAGTTCCTGACTGGATGTGAGTTTTGAGTTCCAGCATCATTGAATTGATGATGATGGGAGGTAGATGCATCTGTATAATTTGTACTTTGTTCCTTGTATCTGTATCCAGATTCTCTTACAAAGTTTATTTTATGGTCATGATTTTTACCTTTACCTTCATATCCAAGACCTGTTTTTAAGCTGACGGTCTGCCACTGTTCAGGATTTCATCAAGCTGGATAGATCCAAGTGCCAGTTTCTTCATTTTGTCTTGTGCTTTAGCAAATTCTGAGCTTAACCTACTTACCTCATTTTGTTCGACATTTGAGAATTCAGATGCATCCAGATGTCGTTCCCTGTTGTGTTCAGCGAAGGCCTGCAACAGTTGGATCTTTTCTTCTGCATCTTGAAGTTCCTTTCTCAAGTTTTCAGTGTTTGGTCCAGATTCATCTGCAAAAGAAGAGTTACCAGATTCAATACCAGATAACTGCAAAGCAGTAAGGGTAGTTACCTATTTTTCAAAATTGATGCTATCTGATTCTGGTTCAGATTCATCTGAGTCTCCATCACTCCATGTAACATTCATGGTCTTCCTTCTCTTGGTCTTCTTTTGAGTATTAGGACAATCTGCTGCAATGTGTCCATATCTTTCACATTATCTGCATTGAATTCAACTCTTAGGCTTCCCTTCAGACGAGTTAGCATTATTTTTAGGATAGAAATTGTTTTTCCTCCATTATTTTTGTGGTTTTTGATTCTGGCCTTGAAGATTTGTAGATCTTTCTTTTTGTTTTCCCTTGAGGAACCTTTTAAATTTTCTGGCGAGAAGTACGAAGTTTTCATCTTCATCTGTCTCCCCAGATTTATCTGGATCTTCACTGCTTGCCCTGAACTCAGTCCCTAATTTTTTTATCTTTCTTTCTCCGGGCCAGATTTAACTCATAGGTCATTAATAACCCTACAAGTTCCTCAACTCGCGTGGTTGAAAGATCTTTGCTTTCTTCAATCGCTGTTACTTTTGCATGGAACCTGTCTGACAAAGATCTAAGGATTTTTTGTACAATCTGCTCATTTAAGTAGGTTTTTTCAAGAGCTTCAGCTGAGTTGGTGAGATCACTCAATCTAGCGTAAAAGATTTTTTAGTCTTCTTTCTCATCCATAGATAGTTGTTCAAACTCTAGAGTGATCATCTGCAGTTTGGAGGTTTTGACAGTTTTGGTTCCTTCATTTGCTACCCTCAAAGCATCCCATGCTTCCTTGGCGGTTCTTAAGGAGGAGATGAGTCTGAATTGACCTGGATCAACCAAAGATACAATAGTGTTAAGTGCCTTAGAATTTCAATTTGCATTAGCTAATTCATCTGCAGTATAAGCACTTCTAGCTATAGCTGTAACAACACCTCCAGCAGTGACAGTGGGTGTTGTGTAACCTTCAAGGACAGATGTCCAACAACGTTCATCAATAGATTGAATAAAAATTTTCATACGGATTTTCCAATATGCATAGTTACTACCAGTTAACAAGGGTGGCCTAAGAGATGTAAAATTTTCCATTTTAGACAATCGGATCTCACTTTCTAGAAGTGAACCCGCTCTGATACCAATTGGAAATTTAAAGTTGTCTAAATTTTATGAACAGATTGTCACAGATAAGTCTGGACAGTAACCAATCAATAATAAATCGTTAAGATATATTTTAGCGCAATACTAGATGAATCTCGCTTATGCAGACTCATCTGAATAGTAAAACGTAAATAGAAAGATTAAATTATGCAGAATTGTAAATAGACAAGAACACAATAATTTGAGCTTAACGTGGAAAAAATCCTAACAGGGAAAACCCACGGCCCGCATCCTGCGGACAAAAATCAATCACTATATAAGAAAAGAGTTTATACAGATCAATCTAAACTACAAGATAAATCTTCGCATAGACTTATAAACATCCAAGAAATAGATCACTCCCTGATCCTTCTATGGCATGTAATATGAGTTGACGTCCCGCCACTCTTCAGTATCTTTATTTGAATCTGCAACACTTTTTCAGCAACCACGAACTCCAGTTCGAGTATGATTCAAACCTCCCATTTGATCTTCACGCTGAAACTTTTTTCTTTTCTAAGTGATTGATAATCTTCTCCCGGAGAACCAAAGTTACAATGATGTAGAAACCGTGTATATTTAGTGCACCACACGAAATTATTGGTTTCTCAACTTCTGAAGTCACAAATATGAAGAAGCCGTATATTTTTAGCACACCACAAAATTATTGGCTTCAATGACTTCTTCTTGTAGTGAACGTGTATGTTTAAGCACCACACGGATTTTTTGGATTCTACACGTCTTGAAGAAAACATCTTGTTTTCTTCTATTTAAATGCAATTAAGTTACTTGTCCTCCAAGTTTCCTTATTGCAAAAGATCTTTATTACCTACAAAATAAAGCAGAGATAATTAGAGAAATGTAAGATAATTATACTTGAATAAATCTTACCATAAATCAGGATATAGATAAATCATGAAGGATCTTACCATAAGTTAAGCATTTACCAATCAAGTGATTAACATAAACTTGGACACCAAGAATAGGAACCATATTTTCAGCCAAATCAAGAATCTTTACAATCAAGATTCTCGGCCCTATCAAAATGATGATCTTACCATATGCAAAGATATGTTTAAATACTTTTGGCTATATCAAGAATCTTTACAATCAAGAAATTTACCAAAATCACAAGATATCGAGATCGTGATCCTAATCAAATCAATATTTTTTTATCATTATCTTCCAACAATAAAATTATTGACACGAAAATAGGAGATTATATTTTCTTCAATAAATATTTGCGTAATTTAATTAAACTTGATAAATTACTAAATACACCTATTTAGTAATTAAATTAAGTTTTCTTAAATTACACATTTGTGGAAAAATAGGAAATGCCAACATTATTAAGTTAACAATTTATAATACTCAAATTTTTCTAATTAATTCATTATAATGGTAATTTAAACTAATAGCAAAAGTAAATACGTTACGAATTTTCGAATCCATACAAAATAAACTGTTGATAGTATTTAACAAATCCACAAACCATACAAAATAAAATGTTGATAATGTTTAACAAATCCGCAAAAAAACATCAACATCATATCACAAAAGAAATATTTTACACGGGAACATCAACTTCATTTCGCAATATAACCACGCCTTTACATCGCAAAGTCTGGTCAATCTCTAAAACAATATCTTCAAAGTTGCATCTATAACGAGTTTAATCAAAATTATAAGTGAATGTCACGCTTTGCTTAATAAATGGTAGAAAAAAATAAAAAAAGAGCCAAAAACCATAAATTTATTCATATATTTCCAATGTGATTTCATAGAAATTGATAGGACTCGTCCTAAATCAATCTACTAGACCCAAGATGTGAAGTGCACCAATGATGGATGTCACCTAGATGCTAATCTAAACTTAGACGTGTTAAGTTCTCTTCCCTTCCATTGCAAAAAAATCTACAGAAATTTCGACAGTCTTCCCTATAAATTGGACTTAGCCAACCTATAGAGAGACGTCACAACCAACATAATAATATAAAAATCAAACCAACACCTTAAACAACATCCGACATCAATCCCCAACACCTCAAAATCACAAAATCAACAATAAACTCCATCTAATAAGAATTACACAAGATCATTGAATAAATAAGCGTTTCTTACCATAAGAAACTCTTCCACCAGCATTTTTAGTGTTCTTGTTTTGTTCATGACCACCTAAAACAAAAGGGGGAGAAAATATGAGTTTTTCAGTAATCAACTCTATCTATTATAATGCATATGCACTATATAAGGTACTTCACAAGGCTTCTTTAAGAAATCTTTGGCATGTGAGGAACATATGTGAGTGTGTTTGGTATTGTTTAAAAAGAGTTTTTTTTAAATGAATAATGGTTTTTAGGAGAGTAGATGGTTAAGATTTGGTTGAAAAGTCAAATATTGTGAGCTTGACTTTTAATGAATTATTGAGATAGAATACTATAGAAAAAAGATAATTTTAATGTAAACCAAACAAGGGCACAATGTCAAAGTAATTTGATACAACCTTTTGGCCAAGCAACGGTACTTCCCAAGGCTTCCTTTAAAACTCGAAGTAATTTGATACAACTCTCTATGGATACCACTTCCTTGTTGTAACTACAAACTCACATTAAAATTAAAATATTTCTTTATTAAATAAATATGCTATAATAAAAAAAATTTAAATAAACAATATGTAAAGCGAGATTAAAAAACTTGATAAGTAAAAGCACGTGAACTTCTGTCCTCCACATTCTTATTGTTACTCCATAAAATGACACAAAAATTACTAGATGTTATTCTGCATATTAACTTATTTAGAACTAGTACTAAAAAAAACACAAAATGTTAAAAAATTATAACCTTTTGAGTCAACTTGAAAAGTGCTTCAAATTCTTAGTCACTAGAAATTCTTAGTCTTTTACGACCTTTCGATATTTGTTCACAATTGCGGTACTTGGCCGCTTAGAACTCTTGGAAGATTTCCTAGATGACTTTAATTATACAACATAAATACAAAAGAAGAATTTAATTATTTTCAAAACTTAAGAAATACCATATATAGTTTATGAAAATGAAAATTACAATAGCTTTATCCATTGTATAAAATATATGCCCTATAGTCAACTTGTTCGACAAGATTCCCTATAGACACAGTAAAATCTGCAACATAAAAAGAAATTAAGGTTAGAGATCTTTACCGAAGGAAAAAATTGTAGGCAAGTAATGAAAATATGTTGTAAATACAATAAGATAACTTGACATAACGTAATCAATATTGATGTTTAAAAAAACTCTTGCTAAGACAAATGGATCACACAATAGTACTTTGTACATTATAAATCAAATGTGATGTGTATAAGAAACTAACCATAAAGACGATTACTAATCTAATTTACGTATTACATAATATACCTTGGATATCTATCCTTGCATAATTTTTATCGTCAACATGATTTTCTTCAAGCTGTGATATATCAACTGGACTAGTCGTCTCATAAATAATATCTTCGTCCATATATAATGCGTGAATTTCTCTTGGTGGCGCTTGCAAAGCAACATACCAATAAGATGTTTTATTCTCTCTTGAATAAAACACTTGTTTTTCCTGTGATGCTAAGATGAAAGGATCATGTTCAAATTGTTTGCGTCCCTCTTTAAGGTTAACCAAAGTGAATACATCTTCCATTTTTATTCTACTCACAATATTTTCCCAATCACACTTGAATATTGGAACATGAAACATATTGTAATCAAGCACTATAACATTACGCAAAACTCCATAATAATGAACATTCCCAACTTCATATGTTTTATCTTTTGCACTAGATCGACAAATTGTTGTTGCTTCAATTAAAATTCCACTGTTTTGAGGAGACTTTTCTGCATCCTTAGTGTGAAATCGAAGACTGTTTATGACAAAACTAGAATATAACGTGGATTGGCATCTAGGATCACATGCAAGCCACTCCAAAGTATTTGAAACCCATCAACAGCTGATCTTCAATTTGTTATTCTTTCAAACGTGTTAGAAATAGAAATAAAAATTTAATAAACATCAATAACTTTGATATGTATAACAACCTTATCATCCAACTAGTCAGCAAAAGAATCAATGTGTTTCTTTTGCAATAAAGTCTCATTTCTTTCAAGTCGCTTGTAAAAACTCTTGAGCTCATCCATGTGCATCCTAATTTAAATACATTAAAAGATAAATATGGTCGAACAACTTAAAATCTCTCTAAATAGATATTAAAAAAATACTTTTTGTATGGTTGAATTTCTGTACTATTTAGCAACACATAGCGATGAGCAACTTTCAACATCTCATCAGGTAGTTCAATCGGCTTCCCTTTTGAAATTGTACGTCCTACCATCAAGAAATCACGCTCACATTCTTCATTGCGTGCAGGCTTAGAACCTATTTCAAATGCTCGTGTTATGTATTTGCTACAAAACAACACATTTTCTTCAAGAATATATTGTTCAGCTATGCATCCTTCAGGTCATGCTCGATTCATAACGTACCCTTTCGACACTTTCATATACCTATACGAATACAAAAGTCTAAAACTTATGAAATGAATTTTATAAAGAATTTAAGCAGTAGAATAACTTAAAAGGAGTATTACCTCTCAAATGGGTACATCCATCGATATTGCACTGGTCCACATATATGAACTTCTCTCCCAATGTGAATTGTCAAATGAACCATTATATCAAAAAAAAAAAAAAGGAGGAAAATATCTTTCCAACGTGCATAAAATTTCAATAACATCTTCCTCTAATTGTTCGATCTTATTTCTATCTACAACTCCTTGACATATTTCATTGGAAAATGAGCTCAATTTAAAAATGGAGTTCCTTAGGCCTTTAGGTAAAAGTCCTCTCAATGCAACTGATAATAATTGTTGCATCAGAATGTGACAATCATGAGATTTGAGTCCAACTATCTTACATTCTTCCATTGAAATGCAATTTCCAATATTGGATCAATAACCGTCAGGTAATCTTAAATTAGAAAGCCTTTTGCAGAACATTTGTTTTTCTACTTTTGATAAAGTATGAGGAGCAGCAGGTAGGTAAAACTTATTTTCTCTACTCTCAGAATGCAAAGTATGCCTAGAGTTCATAGCTTCCAAGTCCTTAGGAGAGTTTATACAATCTTTAGATTTTCCTTTCACATCCAAAAGTGTACTAATGATGATTTCACAAATATTCTTTTCCACGTGCATCACATCCAAGTTATGGCATACAAGTAAAGTCTGCAAATTAAACATCAATAATGTCATAATAGACTATACTCAATTACAAGTATTAAGTAAATACTTTTTAAGAAATAGTACAAAATTTACCTTCCAAATGGTACCTTGAAAAATATTGACTTTTTCTTCCAAATTACAATAGATTGAGTTGTACTTTTCTTCCTTTTTCTCTTTCCACTTTTTCCCCAATTATCAGGAATTTTATCAACTTCAATAGAATCTTCTTCACCAATTTTTATCTTTGGCCTACTTCCATTTTCAATATGTCCATTAAACTAGTTTTTTTTTTCATGCGAAATGGATGATTTAAGAGGAGAAATCTTCTATGTCCCATGTATGCAAACTTCCTACCATGTGACAACCATAGCGAACATGTTTCTTCTTGAAAAATAGGACATGAAATTTTTCCTTTGACAAGCCATCCAAAAATATTTCCAAATGCAGGGAAGTCACGTATTGTCTATATCAAAATAGCTTTTAAGTTGAATGTAGACTTTGTAATTGCATCATACATTTCAACCTCATGACTCCATAACAACATTAAGTCATTTACAAGTGGTGCAAAATAAACATATATGACATTACCTGGTTCTTTTGGTCCCGGGATCAATAAACTTAACATCAAACTGTCTTTTGACATGCATAACGAGGGAGGCAGGTTATATATAGTTAAAATTACTGGCCAACAACTGTATTTAGAGCTAAGATCTTTGAAAGGATTGAAACCATCAGTAGCAAGACCTAATCTAATATTTCGAGCATCTGATGCAAATTGTGGGAATCTTCTATTTATTAGTTCCCAACTCAACGAATCAACCGGATACTCATTTTACCATATGAACTTTTATTATTTGAGTGTCATCTAAGTTGTTTTGCCATCTCATCTATTCCAAATATCCTCTTAAGTCTTGGTATTGTAGGAAAATAATGCAAGACTTTTGCTGAATTTTTTTTCCTGAATTTTCTTTATTCGTTGGTTAACTTTTCATATTGAGCAACCACATTTTGGACATAATTCAGCATCCTCAAGCTCATTTCTATGCAGAAAACAAGCATTTAAGCAAGCATGTATCTTCTCATAGCCAAGATCAAATATATTGACAAGTTTTTTCATCTCGTAAAATGAGTTATGAATTGTATTATTCTCTGTCAGCATTTTTCGAACAAGATTTATGAGTTCATCGAAACCGATATCTAATAAACCATGTTTAGCTTTATGCCTAAATATGGCAACCGAAGCAGACATTTTCGTGAATGCCGTACAACCAAGATATAAAGGAGTTTCAGCATCATGAACTAAACGCTCAATCTCTTACTCTCTTTCATCAGAAGGATTTTCAGTATCTACATCATGTTGTGCATAGAAGTCCTTAAACATCCTATGTGACTTAGGCATTTCTACATCGATTAAATTGGTTTCACTTGATCGTTCTCCATGAAACACCCAAGTAGTGTATGTAGGATCATACCCTTAATAACCAAATGTTCATAGACTATATCATGATGATGATGCTTTTGATTCCTACACTTAACACAAGGGCATACTACCATTTTTGAATTCTGATTTTTACGAGCTACTTCAACGAAATTCCGTGTTCCATCTCTATATCGTTCAGAAAATCTACAAGTAAAGTTTTATGATCAATACTTATTAAATTATTTTAATTTCGCAACTAGAATCATGATATCTAATTTCGGATAACCTTGATAACTGCAGCCACTGTTTGTTCATTATAAGGTAAAGATTATATCCAACACTGAACAACATAAATATATATTAGAGAAAAAATTTAGTCATATGTATATGGTGTAACAATAATTATTAGAATTGTATATTTGCTGAAAACATCAACGTAATTTCCATTGTCACTTGAACATCGTATCACATTAAACTAAAATTCCACGAAAATCCCAAAGCATCATTAAACTGATATCACCACCAATCCTAACGCATCAAGAAGTAAGAAAATTATTGACAAACGTTAATCAATTCAAGAAAATAATCAAGAACTGGAAGAGTAGATAAAATCTAAGAGGCCTAATTATATGGCATATGATCTTACTTGATGAGGCTTTAAGAAAGATAGATTGAAATAACTTTTATGAGTCTTTGAACCAACACTAAATCGGTTGGTTAAAATAAATAATAGTTACAAGTAAGAAATATAAAGATATCTAGAAAGTTAGTAACTTTTATACAAAGGTAATCAAGAAAAAATAAAAAGTTCACAAGATAACGTAAAAGAATTAAGTTGTTAAGATGGATGAGTGGGCAATTTGATAGATAAAAAGGATAACAAAATATAATATAAGCAAAAAAGAAGTGGAACCAAGATTCCGATGTTGTTGGAAAATCTTATTTCATTAGAGGAAACTTTTAATTAATTCTCAACTTTACACCAACTTAAAAGCAACCACTTTACATCATTTTTTATGTTCATACTATTGTTTCAAGAGATATTCAAATGTCTGAACGTGATGTAGGACAATTAACGTTATAGTTTGAAGAAGAATTAGATCGAAAATTGGGTAAAAGAGCTATTCCAAAGAAACGGTCATAACTTTTTTCACCGGCGACATATTTCCTATTATAATATGTTTTCGAAAACGTCTCTCAACTTTCCATAGCATTCTAACCAAGGTTCGCCCGGTTGAGGTTTTTTTTAGCCTCAAATTCGCAGTTTAAGGTGTGCTACCGGACAGTCAAAGTTTTTTTAGCATTATTTTTATCTTCCATTTTTAGTTGCTTTAATTTAGTGGATGTCTATTTTGGTCTTTTTCCTTCAATTAAGGGCTTTAGAGACTATTTAAAGGTTCTTTGTTTAAGGAAATCCTGACCCTAAAATCATGTCTCTAATAATTCAAACTTAAACCTAGCATTTTTATAAATCAAGACATAAACCTACCATTTTTCAACATTCTGATTCCCAAGAATACTCATTGCTAATTTCTCTTAAAACTTACACACTAAAATTTAAAAACTTTCCATGTCACAACTAGTTTTCATTTCATCACCATTATCATGGAAAAGTACACCATGATTTGGAGAAATGCAAAGACTTTCACTTTCTAAAAACAGAATACATTCAACAAAGATTATTGTCATAACCCAACATTGATATAATTAACTCAACATTCCCTCTCCTCCCCAAGTTCAGAACATAATTTCACCTTCAATCTTTTCATCCCAAATCTGAGATTTTCACCATCAGACAGACAAATTCTTTAAACTCAAAATTTTAATCCCTAATCATGCCTCCTTCCTCAACGATACCACATCCCATGCCTCTACTGACCCACACAACCACTAAGGCTAGAAAAGATGTATAGAAGTTGAAACCTTGTTATTTATATCCTTTATCTATCCCCACACCATTAACCCACCTCAACCAACAATCTAGAACCACTAATTGCTGAAATTGAAAATGTCGGAGTTGGAGGAGAATTTCAACATCAAAATCGACAGCAGTGACACCGTACAAGTGAAATCATTCAAAAAATAAGTAGTCCAACTTTACCACATTCTTCACAACATTAAAATTAAGGAAATTACCTACAAATGTCCTATTAAAAGAAAACTTTCAAGAACACAAGTACATTTGCAACTTAGGTAGAACAACTAATGTTGATGTAAATTCAATTTTAGTTAAACCAAAGGCTACAAAAACCAATAAATTACAAACCATTTTCAAAATCTGAACGCAAGAATAATCTTGATGATAGAGGAAATGTCAGTCCATTTTAGAAATATGAATGCAGAACCAAACTTGATGATAGAGGGAATCTTAGTCCAATTTCAAAATCTGACTGCTGGATCAATCCTGATAATAGAGGAAATATTGGCCCATTTTTTATGTCTGAACGCAGGAGACGTGTTTGTTCATACAAAGATGGAGGAGATGACGGTGATTTGCATGATGATGAGACGGTCACTTCTAGTCAAAATCAAAGTCTTAAACTAGTTAAATGTGATGTGATGGTGATTGAGAAATCAATTCATAGTAGGAGAGCAGTTTTTGCTCCTAGATCAAATTTGAGAGAGAAGGACCCAAGGACCAAATATGAACATGACAAACGAAGAAAAGGGGATAGGACTGCCTCCAGGGCCGGCCCTAAGCCTAGGCGGCCCAAGCGGCTAACTAAGGCCCCAAAATTATCATGGCCCCCAAAAATCAATCAATCTTTTTTTTCTGTACAGGCCCAAAAGCCCAAACTCATTATACTAATTTCCTTTTGTTTTACATATATACACGTTCCCAACTTTCCAAACCAAACATTTGCAGATTGAATAATTCAAAATGACATTTACCAAACCTTTCACCTTTACTTTGAGTCGGCTGAGGCATTTCTTCTTCCCAGATTTTTTGTCCTTCCAAATTTTCTTCATCCTTCAGTAACTTTTTTTCTCTCGAAACAAAGCACTTTTATTTTTCTCACTTCTCCAGTAGTGAACCGTTAAAGCACTCAGCCTCCTACCTCTATTAAATCTCAATCTACACTTTGCATTTGGATCTCAGTAGAATTTCAATCGAAGTTCGAAGGTAAAAACTTTTTCATAATTATTTCGTTTATTCTTTTTTTTTTTTTGAATTTATTATAAATATTATTGGTTTTGTCTGATGGATTGGTGATGGATTATGTCATTATGATTATTAATTGGTTTGTCGATTTTTCCTCCATTTTCCCACATTAGGTTATTGTTTAGGCTTTATCACGTTGCGATTCTGTATTATGATCTCTCCACTCTCATGCCCCCGAAGCGAAGATTGAAGAACTAATCAAGTTCCATTGTTCCATTTCTTTTCTGCCTTCTGAGTCCTGAATCCTCTGATCTTCTACTTTTTATTTGTGTTGAGTTTTTTGTTTGTTTATAACTTGATATGTCTACTAGGAAGTATTTATGTGAAAATGATAAAAGAAAAAAGAGGGAAAAAATTCAAGATTTTATTCAATCTCAAGCTGGAGCCATGGATAAATTTCTAATTAGTAATATAAATAAGATGACTCAGACTGACTCAACAGTGAATTGAGCTAAAGACTTGATTGGTGAAGATTTTGAAATTGAAAAAAATATGGACAAAGATTTGATCGGTGAAGAATTTGAAATTGAAAAAAATATGGATGAAGAGTATGAACATTTAGGAGATGAGGAAAATAGAAATGAAGAACCCGAAAATTATGATATAGAAAACGTACCTCTGCCTTTGGACATGACTGATCCAGGAAATTGGAGAACTATTGATCAAAATTTAATAGACTTTTTAGTAAAAAATGGTCCTTATAGAGAGTTTGGAGTTGATTATCCTAAAGATTTATAAAATAGGCATTTCTCTTCTAAATATTACACTCGACATTTATCAAATGGAGAGAAGAGTGATAGAAACTGGTTGGTATACTCGATTTTGTTGGATAAAGCGTATTGCTTTTGTTGCAAGTTATTTAAGCAAGAAGGAAATGATTTTCAATTAGGCGCTGAAGGCACAAATGACTGGAAAAATCTTAGTTCCAAGCTTAAAACTCATGAAATTAGTAATGTGCACTTGACTAATATTAAAAAATGGATTGAATTAGAAAGACGATTACGAAAGAATTTAACAATTGATAAAGCTACCCGAGATCAGATCAACAAAGATATGGAACACTGGAGAGAAGTTTTTGTGAGAATAATTACCATTGTTAGCTTTCTTGGTAAAAATAATTTGGCATTTCATGGAAATAATGAGAAAATGTTTGAAGAAGATAACAGGAATTTTTTAAGCTTAATTGAAATGATCGCTGAATTTGATCCTGTGATGAGAGAGCACATTCAACGTATTCAAGAGAAGAAAATTCACTATCATTATCTTAGTCACAAAATTCAAAATGAATTTATAATGATGTTGGCACATGAGATCAAAAGTGTGATCATTAGAAAGGTTAGAGAAGCAAAATACTTTTCAGTGATCCTTGATTGTACACTGGACATAAGTCATGAAGAACAAATGTCGCTTATAATACGATGTATAGATGTTTCAGTCAATCCAGTCAAGGTAGAAGAGTTCTTATTAGGATTTCTCAAAGTAGATGATACCTCAGGGGAAGGACTGTTTGGTGAATTAGTAAATGTTCTACAAACACTTGGACTTGATATACGTGATTTAAGAGGTCAATGTTATGATAATGGTTCTAATATGAAGGGGAAACATAAAGGTGTACAGAAAAGGGTACTATAAGTAAATCCAAGGGCTTTTTACAAACCATGTGCTTATCATATTCTTAATCTTGCACTCTGTGATATGGCAAATTCTAGTATAAAAGCTAAATCTTTTTTTGTAATTGTGCATTGCTTATATACATTATTTTCATCTTCTACAAAATGATGGAAAGTTTTTCAAGATAATGTAAAAGGCCTAACACTAAAGCCACTATCACAAACACGTTGGGAAAGTCGAGTTGAAAGTATTAAAGCTATAAGATTTTAGGCTCCACAAATAAAACTTTCTTTAACTCACTTGATGGAGATATGTGATGATCCTAGGGCATTTAGAGATGCTAAAATTCTAATATTTGACATTATGGATTTTGAGTTCTTGTTTTGTATGGTTATTTGACATAATATATTGTTTGCTATTAATAGAGTAAGTAAAATGTTGCAAAGTGAGCATATGGTTATTGATGTTGCCATTGGTCAGTTGAAAGCTATAAGATTTTAGGCTCCACAAATAAAACTTGCTTTAACTCACTTGATGGAGACATGTGATGATCCTAAGGCATTTAGAGATGCTAAAAGTCTAATATCTGACATTATGGGTTTTGAGTTCTTGTTTCGTATAGTTATTTGGCATAATATATTGTTTGCTATTAACAGAGTAAGTAAAATGTTGCAAAGTGAGCATATGGTTATTGATGTTGCCATTGGTCAGTTGAAAGCACTCATTTCATTTTTTGAAAGCTATAGAGAAACTGGTTTTGATTCTGACGTGATTGTGGCCAAGGAAATTGCCGCACAAATAGAAATTGAACCTAAATTTCATGAAAAGCGTATTATTCGTAGAAATAAGTAATTTGAAGAAAATGTCAATGATGAGATAACACATTCAGCTGAGGAATCTTTTAGAGTTGATTACTTTTTATATATTGTTGATCAAGCTCTTTCATCACTTAAGTCTAGATTTGAACTACTTCAAATATATGAAAGTACTTTTGGCTTTCTATTTAATTTAAATGCAGATGATGGTTCTTTGATGTGTTCGTGTAATAAGCTTGAAGAATTTTTGAAGTATAACATGGTTTCTGATATTGATGGGCAAGAGTTGTTTTCTGAGCTAAAATTTTTGAAATGTTTACCAAGAGAAAGGACAAAGGCAATTGAAATGTTAGACTATTTGAAGATGGTGAAAGGCAGTTTTCCAAACGTGTGGACTGCTTATCAGATACTACTAGCTATACCAGTTACAGTTGCCTCCGTAGAGAGAAGCTTCTCAAAGTTGAAGTTGATAAAATCCTATCTTCAATCGACAATGTCACAAGAAAGATTGAATGGATTAGCGATGGTGTCTATTGAAAAAGATGTGTTAGAAAATATTGATTGTAAAATTTTAATTGCTAATTTTACATCAAAAAATGCTAGAAGAATAAATTTACATTGAACTTAAAAATTATGTTCAGTAAAAAAACTATTTATATTTTAGTATTTATTTTTCAAATTATTTGTCTAAAGGTCCCCATATAATGTTTCGCTTAAGACCCCCAATATCTCAGGGCTGGCACTGATTGCCTCCCCTTTGCCTCGGAAGGAGATAGAAGCTTCTCATAAACATGATCCTTCAGTTGGTGAAATTAATGAAACAATTGCAAACCATAATACACCACAATCGTAATTTTTTTTTTTTTTTTGAAGAATTCCACAAAATTACTGATAAACTCAAAAGAAAATACCTCTAGTGAGTCCAGTCGATCGTCAAAGAGTTGGAGTCGACGGAAGACTGAGATCACGTCACCCCCAGCGTCGGTGTCGTCGAAATGGTTGGAGCCTTGGGTGGGCCTTGTCCGATTGCAGAGGTAGAGCAGGGACGAGTCTCAGGCCTTGGTCGGACCTTTCGTCGGGTTTGCAGGAGGAATCAGCTTGTGGGTGGGGTCGGGGGTTCGATGTTGAGGCGAGGCACGATGAAGATGAAGGAGGCGAGGTCATGTTTGTGAGGGACGTGTATAAGGGTTCGATAGTTTAACTAGGCTTGGCTGGGCTGGAGTTTAAATGGGCCGGGTCACTGAATAATTTAAACGGGTCGTTGGGTTTAAAACGGGCTGTACACTAAATCATTTCAATGGGCTCGATCAAAAATAATTGGGCCGGGTTGCACATATCTTTTGCAACATTTTATTAAACGCTGCAAAAACTTGATCTTTTGTAACATTCAAAAAAACTTCAAAATCTTTATTTTTTGCAATATTTGAAAAACGCTGCAAAAGTTTAATTTGAGTGTTGCAAAAAAAAAAAAAAAAAATGAACTTATAAAAACATTCAATAAACGTTACAAAAGGGAATAAATCTCAAATATATGAATCAAAGACAACATTGAATTACTAAATGTTGCGATAAACCACCTTTTAGCATCATTTAAGCAGCAAATGTTGCATTTTGAATGTTGCAAAAGGTTTTTTTTGTTGTAGTGCATGAAAAATATTTTTCATACCAATTGTTACAATCAAACACAATGTTGGAAAATATTTTTCATGAAAGTAACATTTTTCATGGAAAATTTAACCAATCAAGCTAAAGAATTTTGTTGAGTATATAAGCATATTGCCCAGCAACAATTGACAAACTCATTACGATGTGAATTGCATTCGGAGCCGATTTGACGAGAGTTATTAAGTCTGTTAGGGTCTTGAAAACCTTTTGCCCTATGGTCAACTGACTTGAAGTAATCGATCGAAAGCTCCTTACTTATGCCATTTAGTTAGTTTAAAGAAGAAAATGTGTACATAAGATAGAAAAATAATATACGCTCATTGAAAGAAGTGAAAGAAAAAAAGAAGTAATAAAAAATTGTGACATGACCTGATTAAAAGGTCATGATAGCGCTAGGTAGATTTTCACAATTTTTTAATTGATTTGAGCTAAACCAAATTTAACCCAAACAAGAAGAAGAAGAACAATTAAGAAAAATAACATCTTGAACAACATAGCGCTATGTTCAAACAACTTCAAAACTCCATTTTTGCAGTTCCTACTTTCTAGCTAGGAGGGATTTTCTGTTCCCCACAATCGGAAATCTCTATTGTCTCATATTATAGGCGGGCCTCACCATACACTCCTCACAATCGAGATTCCCAATTAGGGGAAAAGAAAAATCCTTCCCAGCTAGAGCTGATTTCAATTACAAAATTCAATTTTTTGCAGTTTTAGAGTATGGATTGACGATGTTCAAAAGAAACGATGAATGTAGAGGCAGTCAGGCAGGTGGTAAACGGCAAACCGGCAAATGTGGGTGAAACATAAAGCAGGCGAAATGACGTGTCATATTAAAACATGCTCTCGGGTTGGCCAGCTGCCTAGCCTAGGTGTCAGTAATAATATATTACTTGTCCTTTGATGCAACTATAAATTTGTCGTGTTGTCCACGTCACTACTTCCGTGCCATACTCTCATAAACCAAGTATCTCGACTTCCTTCTTAATGAAAATGCTCTACAGCCTGGCACGGTCAAACCATTTATCTTCGTGCTTATCCTTATTTTTGAGAATAATATTCAACTATACTGCGATTTATACCTAAGAATATTGGCATGTCAATTTCTTAGAGATGTGACCAAATTTTAGGATAGGACTGGATGACAACGGAAAATTAACCTACTACTTCAATGGTAAAAGAATAAGAATAAAATAATACTATTTATCACAATTTGTTATTAGTTGAGGACTTGAGGTGGTAACTACATGTCAAGATTCATTTAAATACAATGTCATATGAATCATTTATCTTTTGTTTGAATTTAATAAACTATTTACAAACAAATTTATAAATAATATAAGTTTTCAAATTTCTTTTTTAACTCGCATATTTTTTAAATTATTTTTCAACCACATATTTATCTCAAATGTATTACATTTATTGTTTATAAACAAAAAAAACTTTTACCACGTAGAGACTTAATTGCACCTATCAAATGTGGCTAGTTCTCTAGCACCGCTGGTGGTAGATAACATTATTTTAAGAATAATATAATGTAAACAACTCATGAATAGAACATATTAAGCTCTATTTGGTACCAATAAAAATTTAGATTTTAATCGAAATCAAAATTGACACTTAATTTTAACTATACATTTCATAGAACTCACAATTTTTTTTACCACAAATTTCATCAAATTTTATTAAAATATTTTAAAAATCCAATTTTAATATGGGAAAAGTGCACAACAACTAGATTCTAACTTCTAAGTTAACTCCTTAAAATTAACAAACTTTTTTTTCTTTTTATTTTTTTTTATTTTTTTGTAATTCAAGCGTTAAATAGTAATTAGTAAATATAATATTATATATAATAGAAAATAATTACCATTTATATATTAAATTAAAACTAATATAATATTTTAAATAATAAAACACAAACAATACCTAATCTACAACTCGTCTGTCCCTCCACCCCACCACCCAACTTCGACTCCTCCCCACCCCACCCCACCCCACCCACCCACTTCGAGTTCGTCACACAAAGACAATTCGATCACATATACAAAATTAATCGCAAATTTAACCCTTCACCCCACCCATCTCACCACGCAAAGTCATAATTCGTCACAATTACAAAATTATCGCAAATTCCACCCACTACCACAGATTCCCACCCGCCCCTACCTGCAAAGTAACACTTGGTCACACAAAGTCACATTTCAATCATAATTACAAATTTAATCTCAAAATTCACCTTGGCCCCACCCTTAGTCACCCCACCCTAACTTGCAAAGTTACAAAATCACAGTTCAATTACAATTACAAATTTAGTGGCAAAATTTACCTCACTCCACCCTACCCTGCACCCACAAACTCATAGTTGGTCACATAACGTTACATTTCAGTCACAATTATAAATTTGGTTGCAAATTTCAACGCAACTTCACCACATCCACCCACCCCATCAGCAAAGTCACAGTTGATCACACAAAGTTACAGTTTGATTACAAAACGTCACAGTTCAATAACATAAAGTCACAGCTCAATCACATAAGATTATAGTTCGATCACATGATGTTACAGTTCGGTCACATAATCACAGTTTGGTCCCATGAGTTCACAATTCGCTCTCACAAAGTCATATTTGACACAATTGTATATTACATCACGTCCTCGTTCAATAATCAAACAAAGTCACAATTGGTCACAATCACTAATATAATTGACTACAATCCATAACTTGTCACATATTATTTATTTATTGATCACAACTTACGCGTTTATTTGGTCACGATTAGTCAATATTTCTCTCAATAATTGATCACAATCATCCATAATTGGTCACATATTATTTATTTATTTGTCACAATTCGATAAAATTCACAATTAATCAATATTTTGGTTGCATTTACCTAATAATTAGTCATAATCATCTATACTTGGTCACAATAACAAAATTATTGATCACAATCACCCATAATTAGTCACAATCAACTATAATTTATCACAAACAAGTTACCCAATCCTAACCCCATTCAACCCTAATTGGTTAATCTCACTCCACCACCACTACCACTGTCACCTCCACCACAATCACCACCTACCTCACCATTGTCGCCACCACCACCCCACCCCACCCCTCACCTCACAGAACACCGTCACAACCAGAACCACTGTACATGTACCCTCACAGTTGCCACCATCTCCGCACCAAGCTAGTAGCACCCCAAACCACCGTTGACGTCCAATGCATCAACACCACAAGAAGCACATTGCACCATTTCCATTTCCATGCCCATGTCCACCTCCACAACCACCACCACCACCTACAATCTACATCAAATAAAAAATAAACACCACCATAACTACAAAAAAACTAACAACCCTTCATTCCTTCATTCTCAAAAAATCCTGCCACACCATCGGCAAAAGAGCAGCAATGCTCATAGGAGAGAAGCAGTCGTCGAGGGATGCCATCGCACAAGTGCCTGCTGCTATTTTGGTGATTGTGTTGGCAGCGTCACCATCGTAGAGAACGCCATCGCACAGGTTCCTGCCATCGCACAGGAAGCCATCGCGAAGAACGTCATAGGACACAGTTGTCGCTTCTCATGCTTCTCTACTACCACTTGAAACCACCTCCACCACAGCAGTCGAATCTCCTAGCAGATCTCATGCCTCTCTACTGCCACAACTGCAAACTGAATTGGGGTGTAGTGTTGAATGTGGAGAGTGGGGAGATGTAACTTATAGTAAACTATTTAGTTAATAAAGTATTTAATTAATAAATATTAAATGAGTAATAAGCACCCAATTTTTAAAAAATGTAAAATTCAACATCTTATTATTACAATGTTATCTTTAAAAGTTGGGTTCCATATAATTTTCCCTTTTAATATCCACCAAACATGATCTAATATCTTTAAATGATTGATTAAAATAAGAGATTTATCATGTTTAGTCTCTGCTTGGATTTTTTGTTTTAAAATTCTTTTTTTTTTCAAACTCATTTTCAATTATCTATTCTCATAATAAAAAAAATTGCACATATAATCCAAATTTTTTCTTGCTTTTTAATAATATATTCTCTAACAACTCATTTTCACAAAAAAGACCTCAAACATAACTTTAAAATGTTCAATAAATTAATTGACACTTAAAATCGATGTTTAGTTACCAATAAGACAACGTAGCTTTACTTGGGACGTATTGTGTGTTCAAATATATGATTATTTGGTACATCATTTTTTAGCGTTGTTCAAATTACATTACAATAATCCAACTTGACATTAGTATTCAATCCCTCAATTTATCTTGATAGTTGATTGGACATCATTATTATTTATGTCCGCAAGGCAATGAGTGTTGTGAAACTATCAAAATTCTAAACTAGAAATAGAGAGAGATTGAGAGCTAGAGAGAAGGAGGAGGATTCTTCTTGATTCTCAAGAATGGTGCAATTCATTACAATGCCAATGCCCTCATTTTATAGGCAATTCTCAAGAATATAATAGTCATTAATATATTAAAATTAGGTATTGTGAAATATGATGAAAGCAAATTAGGTAAAAGATTTTATAACACTCCCCCTTTAATGACTTATTGCTCAATAGCTCAATTGTCTGCCTCGTTAAAACCTTGCTAAGAAAACCCAGTGGGATAAAACTTGAGCGAAGGAAAAAGAATACAGCTGCTCCCCCTGATGTTGGCCATCATTAATCATTGAGTCTAATATCCGAAATGACATCAATGATAAGTAGTACAAATCATGTACTGGAAACTTCGAATTTTGAAGTGCTGAAGTGCTTCATTGCTTCATTGTTGTATTGCTTTAGTGCTTTAGTGTTGCAGTGCTTCAGTGCTGCAGTACTTTAGTGCTTTAGTGCTGCCTTGCTTTAGGTCTTTAGTGTTGCCTTGCTTTAGGTCTGCCTCGTTAAAACCTTGTCAGTAAAACCCAATGGGACAAAATCTGAACGAAGGAAAAAGAGTACAACCGCTGTCTCGTTAAAACCTTGTCAGGAAAATCCTGTGGGACAAAAACCTGGACGAAGGAAAAAGAGTACAGCATGACAGCATGATTCTCCCCCTGAAGTGTGCAATCAAGTATTCATGAACCTTTTGAATAATGATATCATCTTTCGTCTGGAATATGTATATATGAAAATCTTCTAGTGTGTAGCCGATATCATAACGTTCTTCATAAGATGTGTATGATTTTCTTCATTTTGTTGATATCATTCCAGCACAATTTAAAGATAGAGCTTGTTGTTGAATTATAACTTGCAGATAGCTGTGACAATGTCTCAAAAACCTTGCTAGGAAAACCCTGTGGGATAAAACCTTAGCGAAGGGAAAAAGAGTACATTATTCTCATTGATACGCCATAATTGTTCCATAATTGCTGCCTCATTAAAAACCTTACTAGGAAAACCCTGTGGGACAAAACCTCAGTTAAGGGAAAAAGAGTGCAGTGCGTATTTGTTCCCTTCATAGGAATATCATAAGTATATTAATGCAATCTTAAATTATTTCATCAAACATATAGTTTGTAAGAATATCACATGTATATTAATGCAATCTCAAATCATTTCATCAAACATATAGTTTGTAATGAGCTTTTATAAATAGTTTATAACTCATTTATGATGTATTGAACATGCTATACCAAGCAATGTTTAGTTAGTTGACTGATTGCATTACTCAAATCTAGAATTGATTCACTTCTATCAAAATCTAGAATTCACTTCTGATGAATAATTAAATATTCATTTTTAAATTCACTTCTAGTGAATATTCATTTTCCAAATTCATTTTCCAAATTCATTTTCCGATGGATAATATAATTTTGCATATTGAAACTCAATTGCATGCCCAAATATTCAAATATAATAATAGTACACTCCAATTTCATTTTCATCATATATTATGGGGTCATATGTATCATTCTTCATGTGATTTTATTTTAAGAATCACATTTCATTCTATAATGATATTATTTTGGGCAAATTGAATCTTTCAATGATTTATACATGTACGTTCTTGCACTTTATAAACTGCAATTTCTAATTTGCAGGAGCATAATCAATCATTGAAATAGATATCAATTTCGACATATAATCTATAATCATTTTGCTTGAAATCCCAACGTACCGCGATCAACTGGTACATCAAAGAAAACTCCCAAAGTAACGAGATGAGAATCACACTTTTTGATCTCACTCATTGGTATATCAAAGAGCTCAAACTAGTGAATTTAGACTATAGTCTATCCACCATATTTCATGCCAGTTTTATGAAAAATTTTGCGCGCAACTAGTCGTCTTTTACGACTGTGTAATATTTTTCATTTGTATAAATAACTATTGGCATTACACATTTAAGTGTTTGGACTTCAGGTCCTATCCCAATAATCCCTATATTGGGATTTTATATTTGGCCAAAGTATTATAATTTTATCAACCTCATTTTCATAAGAGGGTTGTTTATGTATGCAGTCGACTTATTTATCGATTTCATTTTATGTCAATATAACATAGAGAGATCTCTGTATATGTTCTATCATCAGGCCTGAATCTCTTATCATTTAATTATGTCCCTTTTACTCACTATGAGTATTTAGCCTCAAAGGGATCATCTCAATTATTCAAGAGATATTTGTTTTTGGAATCGATTGTCATTATGCTTCAGGAATAATTACGCTTTAAGCTTGATCACGCTTCATGCGTGTTATTGTTTAATTTTCCCATAATATTTAAGAATCTTGTATTATATCAGTCGGCTAACAATGCCGCATCACATGTCATTCATAATTATGGATATAATCACAATATTATATCTAAGTGCGTTTTGTTGGAGTGTATATAGATATCGCACTTTTTAGAAATCATAAAGCTTTACAAGCAAATCTTTATTTCATCGTATTGACATGTTTGTATGTAGAATATTGCTGCATAAGGAATATTTATATTCAAGTTCTTCTCATAGCAAATAACTTGAGGCTTTTAATCTGCTAAATCATTAACAATATAATATTCTATTATCTCAACTAATTCATAAAATCATGATGACTTTAAGATATATTCATGCATGCATTTCTCACTTTGCTCGTAATATCATTACTTGAGCAAATAATCAGTCATTCATTTTCTTAGTGAGATAATTAATTTTCTTTTCAGAACAAGCAGCAATGATAACTTGTTAACCTGAACAATCTTCTGGTTCTTTAATAAATGCCATTTTGCATTCTCAATAAATCTCATTATTGAATTGGAATCTAACCAATCATTATAGAACTTCTGGTTCAGCAAGATATTTCACTTGTACATATGTATGAACTTCTGGTTCAATACAGTATTCATTTAATCAGTACGTATTTCTGTATAGTTCAAATCAGTATACTTTTATTACTTTTAGTATACCGAAAAAATCAGGTACAATATCCAAGGAAATATCTCATGATCTCAATCTTATCGCCAAATCTTCCCTTATTTCGAAAAAGGTAATGACGCATTATCTCATTGTTCCCACCTTTTCAATAATTTATTCCATTATTTCTTGATGGAATCGATATCACTGACACGCGGAGCGCTCCTTTACGCCTTTAAATAGATCATTTGGGAAGAGATTAGATCCATAAAAAATGGATGTTATATTATCAAATATTCGCAAATATTATTATAATCTTCCGGTAAATGTTTTGAAAAAGATTTATCGAGTTCGACTTGAAAGATTGAGGCTGCTGATGGATCAAGGCTTTCCAGAAGATGTTCGTTGGTTGATCGAAGCAAAAGTTCGATTAGTTGGTGAATTACCAGATTCATTTTCTAAACACATGCCTGGTTTAGATAAGAGTACTTTTGCAAAGAAAAGAAGAGCAAAAAGGTTGAACGGTTGTTACAAATGTGCTCGTTGGACATGTGATACTCGTTGCAAATCAGTAGGATATTCTTCTAGAAATCGGGATGATAAAATCGATTTCATTAAGGGTGGACTGAGTAAGGAATCATTGGATGATATCCGATTGGCTCTTGTGTGACGCTCCGAGTTCCGTATACCCGGTTCACCACGTCATTATCTAATCTAATTTTTTTTTTTTCGAATAATATTTTTGCGGAAGAATAACTGAATTTCATTTATGGCAACCTTAAATAAACTGTAATGGTCGATAAAATATAATAACATTTATGAAACAATTTGAAATAGTAAACCGAACCATTAATATTGTAAAGAAATTTACAATATCATAATTTCTCAAATAAATGAAGTTCTCATAATTATTCGATGCTTGGAAAATACGGAAATCTTAAAGTTTAACTTTCAACCATTTATCGATTATTGCCACCATCATCCATCACTTGCCACCGTCTCCGAAATCTGCAAAACTGTTAAAAGTGTAGTGAGCATTTCATAAATGAAATACTCAGTCGACTCATCGCCAATTAATTAATCTACAATATAATTGAACATATAAATACCGGCTCTTTGAAAACATCTTTGAAAAACATATCAACATATAATCACATAAATATACCAAGCATAATTTTCTTTTGAAAGCATAGGGATCATTTTCATCATAACATAGGATAGGATTGAAATATTCATAAACATAGGGAGACACAAGAATTTTACCGAACTTAGATGGCAAGAATTCTTATGTGTAGCGCTACTAAACTCCGGTCCTCTTAGCATAATCATAAACATATCATATGTGACCCATAGAAATCTTGTGAGATTGTTTTCATAGCAATGATCCAAATTTTTTCGTAAAAATATAGGGTATACTTACTTTTCGTAAAACCATAAAACATACTTACTTGTCATAAAAACATACTTACTTTTCATAAAAACATAAGACATACTTACTTGTCATAAAAACATACTTACTTTTCATAAAAACGTAAGACATACTTACTTGTCATAAAAACATACTTACTTTTCATAAAAACATAATTTCACAAGTTATGTGACATTCACATACAATCATAATTTAAATCAATTAATAGGGGCGAGTCTACCTTAAATTCGACGAGTGCAAAGTTGAGCGGGAAGGACTTCAATTTCTTTAAATTCTCCGTACGCTTCGTCTTAGCCAATAAGTCACCTTAGTCTTTTGAATTATATAGTTCAAATTGATAATTTACAATTTGAGGACTGAAATTGATGTTTTGAAAGCTTAGGGACTAAAGTGAATACTTTTGAAAGTTGAAGGACTAAGATGAATATCTTTGAAACTTGAGTTGAAACTTAAAACGAATATTACTATAGGGCTGAAATAATATATTTTAAAAATAAAAGGACTGATTAAAACTCTTTTAAAACTTTAAGGGTTGGAATTTGATAAGTTTAAAACAGTGGAGACTGAATTGAATAACTTTTAAAACTATAGGGACTAAACTGCAATTTCCGAAAGTTTATAATATTTAAAATAATATACCCTTTCCTTTCCTCAATCAGATCGAAGAGAGAGAGAGAGAGGGATCGGAGAGAGTGAGACGACGAGAGAGGGGTCTCGCCCGGTGGCGCGCTGCAGCGCTATTGACGGCGCAAACGCCGGAGCAAACGCCGGCAAGCGGCGAGAGTGCAAAAAGATAGGTTATGGGGTTGTTTGGGTGCGGTTTGAGGGCTGATTGGAGGCGCGACCGTGGTTGAATCACGATTTAGGTCGTGATTTCTCCGGCTACAATTCCGGCGTTGGTCGAAGGTAAGTGACTGGCTTGGCTTATTCTGGGTTTTGATTTTAGTTTTGATTCTGATTTTGGAAGTGGTGGTGCAGGCGGATCTTGGTACAGACGGTGGTTCGTGGTTGCAGTGAGGTCGTTTTCGTCTGTGGCTATGATCCGGCAGTGATTGCCACTCGTTGTTTGTAAATTGGGGACTGAAATTGATGTCTGGAGCTGGAGGTGGTGATTCTGGTTGGATTTTGGCATTTTGCAGCTTGCTTCGATCGAGTTGAATCGGTAGTGATTCATTGGTGGTGGATTGATTCATGGTGATGAAGGTGGAGCTTATGCAGGTGATCATAAGGGAGGTTCGTGGACTATGGATTGGTGATGATGATAATGAACAGGCAGTTGCTCCCTTCTTTAAGATGGAGGTGGAGTTTGGCTTATATATATATTTATCCCTCCCTTCCAGCTCTACTCTCACTTTCTGCTTTACTTTACATCATGAGTTTGCACATCAGCACATGGAAGATTTTATATAAATTTGTGTTAGTAGTGTGGAATCTAGGTACATGGAAGTGTGAGTTGTGCCATGTGTATTGAAATGAAGATGGGTAGATGGAAATGGTGATGATGAAACCGTAGGTGAGACATGAGTTGGATGGTTTTGTAAAAAAATAAAATGGTGGAGAATGTCATAATTGAAGGAATCTTTTGATAGATTAATTGAGTGGAAAGTGGTAGGAAAAACAATGGAATTGTGACTTGAAGTCTCTGCAGATTGAGATAGACATAGACATAGACGTGAGGTGATGATGAAACCGTGGGTTCATGGTACAATTTTGGTATAAAATTGAATTACGTATTTGGACTTGAAATAATTTGAATAAGGAAAATTGAGATATTTTTACTGAATTTGGAATTTAATTTAAAATCGAACAATCTTGACTATTTCTTGACTTGGCTAGACGAACACGTCGCGGCGTTAACTTTAAAATAATGGGTGAAATAGTAGCGACACGATTTTCTAAATATTAAAATAATTATTAAATTGCGTTAAAATTCTGGGTCGCTACATCTTGAGACGCACCCAAGTGGGTATGTGCAACGTGAACTCCTTTCCTTATATGCTCAATTTAACGAGGATAAAAATCGTTATAGTCTCAAAAATATAGTAGCAAAAGATCTTGTTTGCCAGGCTGTTATAAACAATAATGTTTTGGCTATTCAGCATTGATACAAGGTAAATCAGTTTATTATGTGTTTATATTTTTGCACATAAAATATTTTCATATTTCATTTCTCGAGTATTGATAAAGTGTATTAAAAAAAATCACCGAAAGGTAAGCTTTATCAAAAGTAGTGTAATTTAGTCAGAATTAGGTTTTCACTTTTTCAAAAGATGAGCAGTAAATAGTGAAGTTTCTTAAGTTTAAATAGCCAATGATTTTCACAATTTCATGCATCCCAAAATATCATTTTCTCATAAGTTTTTCCTTCCTTATATTCTCAAAGATGGAAGGACCAAAATTTCGACAGATCAAAACTATCTGTTTATTTTGTAGATCAACTGGATCTCCATACTAAGCCTACTGGGCTTTTAAATGTTAACAATTTCTTTGATGGTTTGCTAACATTTCTTGATTATGCTGTGGAACAGGGATTCATCACTCCATTTTCTAGGAGAATCCTTATTTCTGCTCCTACTATCGAGGAACTGCTGGATAAGTTGCAATCATATGTCCCCATACAAGATCCAACAGGAGTTAAGATAGATTGGTCGCAAGGAAGGGGAATCAAGCGAAAATGGAGTCTGGTTAATGTAAACTTAACTTTGTGAATCCTAGAATAGATGGTGGTAGAGTACGGAGTATTCTTACTCTTGAGACACACCTTAAATTTCTTGGATTTTATCAATGTTTAATCTTGTGTACCTCAAAGATAGGTGGTAGAGTACAGAGTATCCTTACTCTTGAAACACACCTCTTTGAGTGTTTCTTTATGTCCTCAAAAGTTCAGAGGTGGTAGGATACGGCTACTCCCGAAACACATCTCTCACTTTGAGGATCATAAATGTTTCCTCCTTTTATGTATGACTTGTTTTATGCTTCTTCAGGAGCAATAATGATAATAACATTTTAGTATGTTTAGATGATAATTTTTACTTCTTCTAGAGTAAATATGTACTTCTTCTGGAATACATAATTGCTCGTGCAAGAACTTTTTCAAATACTTATCATCTAATATTCATCTCATAATACTGATGAGATTATTTTCACATTAGCTATGTACATGCTATCATGTGATATTATCTTATCATACATCAACATTCTCTTGTTGGATAATCCATTTTTATCTATCTTTTCAATACAGATAATGGTAACTTCTGGTACCGTTTGATAAAATATTTTTTATATTTATCAACTTTTTGGTATTGATAACTTTTTATCAACATTTACCAACTTTTGGTAATGATAACTTCTGGTATCATTAAATGAAATAAATAACAATAATATTGTATATATATTAACAATAATAATACTGGGGTTTTACCACCACGTATATATGTTGACAACAACCTCTAATATATTAGAATTAACCAACAACTGAGGTGTTTCTGAAATAATATAAAACTTGAATATATGTAAAGTATTCCTTAAACCGACCATATAGGCGGTGTCAACATAATGAAATAATTACCTTTCATGAGTGAGCGAGTCATATCCTCCAGTCAAGGTATTCATAATAGTGATCAAGTCATATCGTCAAATCCAGTCAAGGTATAATGATCGAGTCATATCGTCAAATCCAGTCAAGGTACTCATAATAGTCCAATCCGTTGCGGTATAAATTCAGTCCATAATAACTCAATCCGTCACGGTATGAAAATGATTATTTTACTTATACCTTTTTAAAATCTTTAATTTATCTTGTTGATCACATATTAATCGTTAATTTTCGATTAATTTACTTTTATGTATTATCAAGGGTAAAATTGTCCATATTTTAATATGTTGCTCATATAGATAAATCAAAACCGTCAATAGGTTTGAAATTTAATTTAGAACAAACTTACTTTTGGTCCGAAGTTCAAAATCCCGTCGGAAGTGCTTCAAAAACGGTTTTTAAGAAAACCGCCACGTTCGATCGCCGGAAAATCTCAGAACTGCACAAAACAGAAAAGTAAGATCATATAAAAATCAAGAACGTCGATATGAACAAACTGCCTGTTGATGTCATCTCCGAGAAATGCTGCACGCGCCGTCACGCGCCGGTGAGACGTCTGCGCGTGGTCTTCACGCGCTTCACGCGCCGCCGCGCCGGTGCCGGTGACGTTGACATGCGCCGGTTCGGAAGAATCGTCCGGTCGCCATGGTCGTGGATCCGGTCTCCGATCATCATTTGGATATACGGTTTGTCGTGAATTTGATTTGGAAGTTTCGGATTACACAATTTCTTCAATTTTTTTACGTATTTGAAATTGATCTTCTAATCTATGATGTATAAATGATGATTAATAATAATCTGGTTTCTGATACAGAGGTTCATCATTTAGATGCAACTGTAGAGCATACTCCCGTCATATTACTCAATAGGGTAGAGACTCGTGCTGATAACGTGTTGTGAAACTATCAAAATTCTAAACTAGAAATAGAGAGAGATTGAGAGCTAGAGAGAAGGAGGAGGATTCTTCTTAATTCTCAAGAATGGTGCAATTCATTACAATGCCAATGCCCTCATTTTATAGGCAATTCTTAAGAATATAATAGTCATTAATATATTAAAATTAGGTATTGTGAAATATGATGAAAGCAAATTAGGTAAATGATTTCATAACAATGAGAATGTTTTTGAATCCTCTTCCATCCTAACTCCACCCGAAAATCCCTAAGTGAGAACACAAATGATCGTCTCAATTCGATTCGTCATGTTGTCATCCCTTATTTATTTGAATAGTTAGACCATTTGTAATAAAAATATATAAAGCGATACATATTTTCTAATCAAACATGACATATGTGATAGAGTGATTACTGAATGGGTCGTTGATTATGAAATTAATGGGAGTAAATTTTGTTGATGTCCTATATCTTGGAGTAAGATGCAAAGACGAAATGTCCGACCAAATGTTATTCATTATTCCAAGAGTAATAAAATTGTATTTATTGAAGAGACAATGAACAATTCTATCGTGTTAATTGAATTGAGCTTCATTTGAGGTGAAATGTTAGCTGGATAAACATTCTTAACATCTCAGTTGTTCATCTAGTTACCTCAAAATTATAAATAGATAGAAATTAAAGATGATCTGCATAAACAAATAAACAAAAATGTGATTTGGATATTTGTAGATATTTTATACATACGAGAAACATAGATTTAAGAGGGCAATTTGACAATTTGGAATCAAAGATATATTCATTAATAACGGTAGAGTATTCAAATTGAATTTGAAATTAAACTTAAAATGATAAGCAAAAATATGCAATTTAAATATTTTTTGGAATTTGAATTTGAAAATTTAGCTTCAAATAATAAATCATTTTGAGGATATATTTTAATTTTTAATGAAGATTACTCTACACAAGACAGTCCTTGCTATTTATACAACGGCACGAGTCACAATAGTTCAATAAGGTACACTTATTTTGTTTCAAGTTTTGCTTCACGTAGAATTTTTTGAAATATAATATCTTAATTTTTGTTTGAAAAATATTTTTAAAAGTAATTTCTACTCCGTTCATTATATAGGTAACATGATTGATATAAATCAATACGGTAGAGTATCATGATTCTCACTTCCTCATCCAAAACGGGATTTTGTAGCACTTTTTACCGACTATTTTACATATGCGTTTCCCAAAATACCCCTAACCGCCACCTTTTATAACCGGTAATTGTAGCGTTCCACCCTTTTTCTTTAACCTGTTCTTTCGTTTACCCTAATCGCCTTCTTTATATACCCCTTCACCCTCTTTCTTTCCCCTCACCCCCACCACCGATACATACAAAATTTAAATCCGTTACTTTTGAAATTTATATTTTTTGATTTGATCTGGAGATTATCTAAATAGGTTTTGGTGGTCATACATGGCGGCGATTGAATGTCGTAGTAAGATCAAAGGACCATGGAGTGTGGAGGAGGATGAGCTGCTGCAGAAGCTTGTGCAGCGGCACGGTGCGAGAAACTGGTCGTTGATAAGCCGTTCGATTCCAGGGAGATCGGGGAAATCTTGTCGGTTGCGGTGGTGCAACCAGCTATCGCCTGAGGTGGAGCACCGGCCATTCACGCCGGAGGAGGATGAAATTATTCTCAAGGCGCAGGCAGAGTTCGGGAATAAGTGGGCGACGATAGCGAGGCTCCTTAATGGCCGCACCGATAACTCGATCAAAAACCATTGGAACTCGACGCTGAAACGGAAGTCCGCCGCTGCAGCGGCAGATGAACCCGAGCGACCCCTACAGGTTTTGAGGAGAGCGAACAGCGTCGACGTTAAGGCGGCGGTCACGAATGGTCTTGCAGCGAGTCCTGAGAGTTTGAGTCCGTCTGTTTCTGAAATCAGCGATTCGATTGGTAATGTTGTCACGAATACATACACGAATATGAATGTTTACTTTCCGGTTACCAGAAATACAGTTTTCGCTCCTGCCGGGAGGGATGATGATACTTCAGATGAACCGTTGACTGCGTTGACTCTATCTCTGCCAGGGTCTATGAATGAATTTACGACGCCGATGGTGGTCGGGGAAAAGGAGGAAAACAGCGAAACGTTGTCGTTTGGCCCTGAACTGCGTACAGTGCTGCAAGAGATGATTAAGAAGGAAGTGAGAAATTATCTATCGGAACGATGAATTGATGATGGTGATTTTTGGAACGCTGGAGCTAAACTTGTTTGCATTAGCAAATTTTAGTAATTAATTTAACTCATTTAATGGTTGCAAAATTTCAATTTTCACTGATTAAATTTGAATTTTATTTACATGTTAGCAAAATTGGAGTAAATAATTTACAATGTCGAATCTGGTATTGTTGAACATCCTCTTAAACAAGATTTGGAAGAATAATTATGAAAACTAACTAAAAAAATTGGCCTATCTTTGTTAAAGGTTTTTTTATTTTTTATTTTTAACAAAGAATTTGGTATTTTGAAAGTAAATATGTGGTAGAAAAGTGATTAAGAATATATTGTGAAGGAGTGATTTTGACAAAAAATATTATTTATAAATTTATTTATAAACAAGTTATTTTACGCTCCGTTCGGTAATGTAATTGAGTGTGGTTTTTAAACTACACAATTCTCCAAATCAATCTCTAATCTTACATATTTTAACCATCCATCTACCTAAAAAATAACAAAAAAAAAAAACTATTTTTTTTCTAGGTTAGTTGCCGAACATAAGCTTAATGAACCCCAAATTTTTAACTTTTCAAATAATTTTAAATTTGAAAGTTAAAAAATGAGAGTGAAAAGAGAGAGAGTAACAAATTCAAATAAATTAATAAAAAATAGATGAAAGGGGTAAGTAGAAGGTCTAATTTTGGACCTTATGATGGACCAAAGTGAGAAAAAATAGAAAGAAAGTGGAAGAGAGAAGAAAAATGAAATATTAGAGTAGGATCCACGAATTTTTTTTTCTCTCACACAATTAAAGGTCCACCATTAAATATGCTCTTATTGAGGCCCAACCTTTGCATTTGTACTCAGTACAAAGGTTTGAATAAGGGTAACTTTCCAGCTATGTTCTAAGAGTATAGAAGTATGTTTTTTCACTCAATTTATTTGAGGCAGTGTGAATTTAAATATGGAAAAAAAAGAGTGTTCGGTGGTTAATTAAATTGTAGAGAGAATTTATTTGTATTTTCTAGGTAAAATATGTGATTAAAAATTGGATAGAGAACTTTCAAAAAAAAATTAGTGAGAGAAAATATGTGTGGTTAAAAATTGGTTTGAGAAATTGTGTAAATTAGAAATGTAATGATACCCATTTATAATGGGCTGCAGAACACAGTGTAAAAGAATGAGCGTTTGCACAAATACACACATTTGGTATCATAATTGAAACTTTCTTCATTTTAAAATATCATTGAAAAATATTTCAATTTTTTTCCTGAAAAATACTGTTTTCGTGAAATATTATAAGATACTTTTGAAGTATCACAATATAATACTTTCAAATTTTTGGTATCATAACATGAAACTCTATCAAACTTTTATGATACTTTGAGCGAAATTGTAGTATGACAGCTTGAAATTTTACATTTTTTTATGATACTTTGTCTTAAACATAAAGTCGAACAGTTTTCCTGCACTATTTTTCCTCCATATTTTTGCCAGAACTGCACCATTATCTCCAATCATGCCAGACATTCCTCGCCACCACCAACCTCTAAATAAATGTTGGTGGGCTGCAAGGATCAAATTCCACATTGGAGAATTATGAGGATTACTTAAACTGCAACACAACACATCAAATCCAATCGCCAAATTCGACTATGGAAACACCATCTTCCAATTTGATTGCTCGGGGTTCTTTTATTTCTTAAGTGGGCAGTCTAGGCACTGCAAATCTGGCCAAATGCTTATTGTTCGTGTAATGCACCCTTCTGAAGTTGAGTCGTCTGAGTCCGCTCCTCCTTCTCCATTGATGTCTCCAGCGCCAACATCACGATCAAGCGGAGAGTTGGTGGTTGTGCAGTGGTGCCGTGGTGGCAGTGCAATTGGTGGTTTTAGGCTGCGACCACGATTATATTTTTGGGGAAGGGGATGGTGGTGGCTTGGTGGTGCTGTGGTGGTGCTTCGTTGGTGTTTAAGCGAGTGGTGGTGGTTTTCTGGTGGTGGCAGTGGGGAGTTGGTATGACTCTGGGAGGAAGAAGAAGAGCAGTTCCCTGGGAGGAAGGAGAAGAACAGACAGTATTTTTTCAGTTTTTTTCATTTGTGACGTAAAGATCAGTTTGGTTACATTTTTAAAGTAACCAGTGCAATTAACCCTAACTATAAATTCCTAGAAATATATTGGTTGGGGGATCCAACCCAATTATTTAGGTTGAGCCACTCTTAATATATATATAGGAAATTAGTCCTAGCACCGTCAATTTTTTTAAAAATTGATTCTTGACACCAAGAAAAATATATATTGACATTTGCCATTTTGGTAAAAATAATTTAGTTATTTACCACCTAATTCAAAATTTAAAATAATAATAAAAATAAAATTTCAAAATTTAAAGACTTTATACTTCGAGTTAAATGTTTAAACGGTCACTGTACTTTAGTTGTTGTCTTGATACACCCGCTCTTCTTTAATATTCTTCTTAATGGCCATCCACCTTTAGTCTGTCTCACCCCGGTAGCCACCCAACAGCTACCGTTAACTTTTACTCCTACGTGGAAGATGGTAGTTCGAAATGGACGTTAAAATTTTGTCAACTATAATATCATAGCCATCCGGACGATTTTACAACAAAAAAACACGCTTCTTCCTTGTTTTAATGATGCCTCTCTTTTCATAACACAAAACAAATTTCCCAATTTTCCCCAATTTGTAGAACTTGCGATAGTAGAACTCTAAACCCCCAAATCGGTCGTTTGTCACTAGAAATCCACAATCTTGAGTGAGTTTTGTAGTCGCTTCGGTGAATCCAACAGTTGAAGTACAAATTTGGTTCACCCCCAAATCGGTCGTTTGTAGCCAGAAATCCACAATCTTGAGTGAGGCATAGAGTCGCACCACTGAATCCAACGGGTGAAGTACAAAATTTGGCTCCTTGCCTCTTAGAAATTAAACTGTTGTTTTTGAAACAGATGATGTGAGTTTTTGGTATATATGAGGAATGGCCTCCGAGCTTTGTTTTTTCTAGTTTTACAACATTTAGGAATTATAAATGTAATAAAGATTATATGCCACCTCTCTTCCCCTTTGTTTCACAACATTTAGGAATTACAAAATTTGGCTCCTTTGAGCTTTTTTTGAAACAACTTTTGTTGACTTCTTTTACCATTTGTTTATCAATTAACTACCAAATTAAACAATCCATGTTGACACTTGCATTCTCATCTAATTTATCCAGTTCTCATAGATTATATGCCAATATAGGAATAAGATAAGTTAAAAGAACCACCTATGTAGCAGCTGGTTAGATGTTAATGTAAAGAATTTTTGATTCCTTAATTGATTTGTATTTGTTGCCTGGAAATATCTGATGCGATTTTTGGTTTTTAGGTTTTCATAATGCATGGGAAGAGCTATGGCATATGCCATAGTTGTAGACAGAGCGGGCACTGGTTGGACGAATGCCCTAAGAAGCATTGATGCCCTGTATGTGGAGATGGTTTTGTAAGATGCTCAAAGTTGAGAAGAAGATAGAGAACAACGGGAAGCTATTCTTCTCCTGTACTATGGAGAAGTGTCGTTACTTTGATTGGGATTAAGGTGAATCAAGCAATATGCACTCGGCTGAGAAGGCGGATAAAGACATGTCATTTGAGTTGTCTAACTTATTGAAAACTTTGCATGAATTACAGATGATGACGACATCAAGATATCGCCAACAATTTTTATTCGTAAGAGTAAATGCACATCAGATGAGAAGGGGGAAGAGAGTGTGTGAGATTGACTAAATTTATTGTCCAATTTGTGTTGTGTTGTTTCAATTCGTAGTCATGTACCATTTTGTTGTGTTTCTGGAATTTTAAGTGAATGTGAATTCTGGATGTTGCCTTTATGTATTGGTCCCTTTATATAATGAAGCCTTTTTTTCATGAATTCCATAATGTTTGCTCTAATGTTTTTGTTGTGAAGTTTACAATGTCATCTATGTGAGCATACCTTAATTGTGGAGCTCACAGTTGTACCAATCTGTTGTGTTTATGATTTTTTTTAAATGAATGAATTTATTTTATTTGGTATCATCTATAGTCTCTTGAACATAGTTTTGTTTGTACACTTTTCCTATAATTTTTCCATTTGTTTACCATAATTGCAGATCCATTCCAATCACTACCACGAATGAAAGGGAGATATGAGTTTCATTGAAAACACCAAAATGCAAATTATGTCTACCAAAAACATCATAATAGACAAAAACCCCAAAAAAACATGTCATCTCAGTGAGCTCTCAAATAAAATAACTGACCATAGTCATTCAATCAGACATCTGTAATGCCATATGGTGGTTTTTCATACAATAAAAAAATATGGACCTTTGTTCTAGACAAAAAAACCTATCATAGTTCAACAAAACAATGAGTTAGATAACAAAAGTTACTTAATTTCCAGCTGCTTTTTTCCCCTTCATGTGTGTTCTTCATCCTGAGTGTCAACAAAATTGATTTCCTCGCACGGATGTGACATTGAAGTGGCTGATGTAGGACCGTAACTGAAGCTCCTGCTTGAAGAACTTCAGCTCGTGCTTCTATCGCGACCATATGGGTAGGCATGAACCGGAAGTCATTTTCCTTGTTTGATACTTGGTTGGCGTTATGAACATTTTTTCCCTTTCTTTTTTCTTTCCGCTTTAAGTTTTCCTCGTACACAACAAAATATACAAAATTTATTTGGGGGACGTGAACATTGTAATTCATTAAAATAATATAAAAGTACCCTTACTCGTTCATTTATTGTTATGTTGTTATGTGTTCCAACCGGTTCCAAATCATCTTCAAACAAATCCTGCAAGTAGGCAAAAAAAAATTGAAATTTCATGTTTAAAGTATGAGGAAAAAAAGCCAAAAAATCCAATATTTTACTTACATCTTTTGGTGCATTTTGCTTGGAGTGATATCTTAAATTATGCCCGCACAAACCACGTATTGAGCATGTAATCCTCAACCTTTTTTTTTTTTTTTTTCTTGCGAATATGCTATCATATCCTCGTCAGGCCCTTTCCTTTTATTTATCTGTCGTTTTTCCTTCCGAGGTAAAGCCCACGAGGAGGGATGATAGCCACCATGTCTACTTCTGCCTATAGACGCATACCATTTATTGCGTTAAGTATGCTAGAGTAACATTTCATATAGGTCTCAACGGTATAGCAATTATCGACATAGTAGGTCGTTCTTGCATTCCCGTATAACTGAGATTGCATGCATGCACAGAATTTCAGTTAGCTCCCATCATCTACATGCAAAAGTCCTCTCTTACATATCAACAACACATGTCCATGAGCTACAATCAACTTTCCATTTCTGCCCGCCTGACATGTGCAGTGTGCATTCACGAGACATCTCAAAAATCATTCAAAGTTTTTTGCCAATCTTTGGATACAAGCGAGCCCCTCATCATCATGTCTCGACGCTTTTGAATCCTATTCATGGAGGTCAATTGCATTGAAGTAAGCATTGATAGGATCATCTTCTCTCTATCACCCCTATAGTCTTGTTGAATACTTTGCAACCGTTATTCAGAAGTATATCACACTTAGAATGAAGTGCGAAATGTGACCTACTCCATTCTTATAGAGACCTCTCAATAAGTCAACCATATGCTTCCTCTGAATGGTTATGGATTTTCTTCAGCTAGTGTTAAAAGTCAGGTATGATCGTTGATTTTGCTGCACGCCAAAGGTAATTTTTAAGGATTTTACTGAAGAAATTATGTACATGTGACATACACACAATCTGTGCTTGGCCCCGGGGAACAACTTGTTAATCACATTATGTAATCCTTTTTCTCGGTCGGTCATCAAGGTCCAACTTCGACCATTTCCAATGTTAACATCCTCAACAAGATAGTTCATAAACCATCTCTAGGTAAAGGTATTTTCTTTTTCAAAAACCGCATAAGCGATGGGATATATACAATTATTAGCATCAACCCCGACTGTAGTAAGCATTATTCCACCACAACACCAATCACGTTTCTACAACCATTCTTGAAGCCAATCTTAGAGAAACTTAAGCATATATAAATGCCCTTGAACACATGTTCTTGCAACACTATATTGACAGTTGACTTGAAATTTGTTCGGAGTACCTCCGCTACCTAATACCTCAACACGAAATTAGTCTTGCATAGTTCCTACCAAAAGATCTTTAGCATATTGACTCATCTTCCAGGCAACATTTTTTCTATTTTTCGTCCACAAATCCTTCTTAACCGTTACCAAAATTAGCTATGTTTTCCAATTCGAGTCTGCCTTGAATTGATCAATATAACGAGTTGTTAAGAAAATATAATTGTAGTGCCCATTGTACTTGTCAAAGCTGCAAGTGTGCTCCAATATGAACGATTTTACTTGCAATGTACTAGTGTCATTTATGGCTGAAGCCGATATCCTCCATTTACAGCTTACCTTGCAAACTCCTTGCACTCGTCTATCGTCATTTGGTTTAAACTTCAAATGTAACCATTCAAGGCACCATAAGTCTAACTGCCTCTCGAAACACTTTTGTGTAACTAAATATTTGCTCCACTTCAAATTGTGGATTCTTCATGTCTTCCACATCATCAAATTTAGGAAATAGATGCCCACCTTTATCATTATATGATCATTGCGATAGTAGCTCATCTGATGATGGATATTCCAATTCTCTTATGATCCTATCGATCACGTTCATGTCATACAATACTTCGTCATCAATGGATGCCAATACATTATCAGAGACTATGAAATTAGGATCTTCTTCATGCTCTGCAAAAAAAAAAAAAAAGGTTGATGTCAATCAATATTTTGATCAATTAGTTTAAGATATTGACCTAACATTAAGATATAAAAGCATGTGAGCAGCTATCTAGTATATCAACTACAACTATCAAAGTTTATTCATCATTACATTTAGATTTGTCATTATAAACCTAAGGAAAATAAAATATTTTTCTCATAAGTGGGGTCCAATAAGCCAATCACTAGCTCACTTCTCACACAGTGTCATGTGACACATAACTTTCTCTTCTTCAAATTTTAGAGTTTTAATAAAGCAGTCAAAATAATCCATTCTTTTTCCTCCAAATAACAATTAAAATATTTGATTTAAAAGTCGGGAAATATGCCTTCAGAAGATTCAAAGTCGGTGAAAAAAGAGGAAGTTCAAGACAATGATGAAGAAGAGGAAGTTCAAATGAAATGAACATTCTAAGTTTTTCACGGAATCAATTCAAATCCTATCCATTGGACCTACCACTCTACCATAATATGTGAGTCTTCCTTTAGCAAGCAAAGAAATTAACTTCATTTGGACCATCCATTTCTATGATTACAACTTCCAGCAATTATATTTGAGGGTTTAGAGTTCTACAATTTGGGGGAAATTGGGAATTGGTTTTGTGTTAAGAGAAGACATGAGTTATTAAGATAAGAAAAAAGCGTATTTTTTTAGTTGTAAAATCGTCCAGATGGCTATGATATTATAGTTGATGGAATTTTAATCTTCCACGTAGGAGTAAAAGTTGACGGTAGCTGTTGGGTGGCTACTGGGGTGAGAAGGTGAAAGTGGTTGGCCATTGAGAAGAATATTAAAGAAGAGTGGGTAAACCGTGACAATAAATAAAGTACAGTGGCCATTGAAACCTTTAACTCTTATATTTATTATTATCAGGGAATTTAGAAAATTGGGTGAATTAAAAAAAAAATCCTATACTTTCTCTCTCTAGAAATCCTCTAAGAGAGACCGACTCATCTTCTGTACTTTCTCTAGTGGTTATTGTTGGCATGAGACAACAGAAAGATGCGTGTGGTGGCTCAGGAGTTCGGTGGTGGTTTTCTGATGATTGGGGGTTGTTTGCTTTGGGGGTTCGGCGGCGTTTGGTGGCTATTGAGTTTGGCCATTTTTGCACTTGTGGTTTAGAGGCGTTTGGTGGCCTTGAATCTATACGACGGTGGTGGTGGGAGGGTGTTGTTCCTATGTTTTTCTTGTAGTTACTGGTGGAGGTAGATGTGGAGGCGTTCATGATTGTGCTTTGGCAATTATAGAGGAAAAGCACTAACAATTGCAGAAATTATATGACATAAGGACATTGAAGTATCACAGGTACAGTTGAACTGGCTATTTATGGATGTTTCTTCTTCATTGGGTTGTGATGGCATACTGGCTCTCAAGAATTAATTTTTTTTAATGGTCGATGAATAGTTATTTATAAGGGAGCAAATTCATGGACTGATACCTAGTCTGATAGCTAAAGTGAAAAAGGCCTCCATGAGTAGAGGAGTTATTAGAGAAGATTTTGATCCTGTAAGTTTTGCATTGTTAATTGGCATTAGATGTGTACATGTAATTACTTTCACTTGCCCCTAGAGTTTTGAAGAATCCTTTGTGTTGAAGTGATGTACCTTTTTCAGATGGAATATCATATATTTTAATGAGCATGGTCAGAGTACTAGGTGATATAAATATTGCAGAAAATTATGTTACAGTGGGTTATAGCTGATACAGGCACTTTTTTTTTTTTTTTTTGAGAACAAGATAATATATAAAAATTATGTTTTTGGAGGTCTTCCCCTAATCTTTTCTCTTCCTATGCTCGTCAACTCATTTAATACCCCAACTGAATGGGTTAGTTTTAGCAAGCCAACTAGAACCATTTAAAAATTAGTAGACCACACACCCTGTTATTCTTTAGGTGATTCCAGAACTGTACGACATCCTTACCATGTGATAATTTTTTGTGTTTCTAATTCATTTTAATACAGTTTGTTTATCCAAAACTCAATATGTGATGAAGTCTTTACATCATTCATTCATTGTAACTTTAGGTTAATCCATATTGGTGAAGCACGGAAAAAAATCAAGATATGCAATCAAATTGACAATGAAAGAGCCAGGCTTTAACATTTTCAGAAACACATCGTAAAGGTCTACGTACACCAAGTAGGATGAAGATCGTAAGAGAGGTTCCACTTCAAAATATGATTTTTTGAATTAAAATTAATTTTTCATTTAATAGTAATGATATATTTAAGTGAAATGGTGTCTAGATACATTGGAACTTTATTGTTGGCAGGTTTAGAACCCGAGAAGCAAGTAGCAGCTAATCTAATAACTACGTCGGTGTATATTGAAATGCGAATGACCTTCATGAGGAGAGGATGGATGTGCATGGACTGGAGTCGAGCAAGAGTAACAAAGATCTATGCCAAACTTAAGAGTTTCATTTCCAATATCCAAAAATGTCACATTGGGCTTGAGTTGTATAACTTCACGAAGCATGACATAGTGAATTAATTATTTATGGAAGTATTACCTTAAAGATAAAGTCTATAGTAGGGAGATCGAGTATGAGTCCGAAATCGTTAATACGAGTTTGATGGTTTGAGAATGGTCAGAGAGATTGGGGATGAATGTACAACCGTTTATTTGGATTCTATACTTCGAGTAATGCCAAAGAGAACCCTTATTAAACATTTCTTGACTTACAAAAGTAGCCATTTTTTCTTTCGTTCATAGTAACACAAAATACTGAACAAGGAAAAAAATAACATGGTATAGAGTAAAAGCATATAAATTAACATTGTAATTTTCTTATATAAATAAAACTAGTTTACTTTACAAGAGAGCTAAATCCGATCATGCTCCCAATTATATAGGTAGAATATTTCTTAATCGTTATGGGGATAGAGACGAACATGAAGACCCTTAGCAGAAATTGTCATTGGATCAACGACAATCTTCTCATCTGCAACCTCTTCACAGATAGCAAATTGTAATTGTTTGCGGATGACAATAAGATAATTTGTCCAATCCAATCCATACAAGTTTTGTGTTCTATAGCTAAACAAAAGTGTCAATGTTCCTCATCCACCGAATCTTAAAAAATGGAGTCAAGGGGGCCATAATGGCATTGGCACCATCCAAGATATTCACATCTTGAATGAATCGAGTATCGTGTTTCAAAGGTGCACCAACCTTACAGCCCTTGAAGACTTGTGGTATTGTTGGAGGATGCTCATGTTGCAATCGAGAATATCACATAAACCAGACATAACTACATGAAAGATAAATGAATAGTAAATGACCATCCTTTCTTTTAAGGGAAGGTAGAAATATACTATCTTTTCATTAAACACACAAACAAGCTACCCAAACAAGACACACATAGTAAAAAAACTTCCTTCAACGAACACCACCACCACCTTCGTTGGCACCATAATCTGTCACCACCAACAATACTACCACCACCAACATGACTAGATTTGATCGTGGTGGATGTCGCCTCATATTACATGAGGAGACATCCACCAGGGTAAAATCTAACATGTTCCTCAACCAGCAACCACTCGCATACCATCTTTATCTTCATTTTCCCCAAAAAACCATGCACCACACACCACCACAGCCACCTCCTATAACTACCGCCACTAGCCCACCACCACACATCATCTTAGCGGGCACCACCAACACGGCACCATATCCAACACGTTCTTCCACCACCACCTTCATCTTGCCCAAAAAAGAATATCTATCACTTAATAATGATTTAATTCTAATTGAAATGAAGATGTGTAAATGATGTGTTGTAAATTGATGTATATCTTCATGATCTTTTGAGAAACAAAAGTCTAACAGCCACTATGCTACTATGGAGCTTTTGAGAAGTGGTGGCACCACCCTCAGTCCAATGACGTTAATATCTTCTCCTTTTTTTTATTTAAATTTGCAAAAATATATGGATCGTTTGAATTCTCTCTTGTACAATTTATTAGTGGTGATTATGGTGACGATTTTGCATGGTGGATGTAATCCTGGTAGTTGTGCTTGTGAATGATGGTGGTGGTGATGACATATGTGTTTATGATGAGCACTAATGTCATTTCGGAGGTAACCTTGGTAATGGTGCTCGTAAATGTTACAAGGGATCATGACGAAGATGGTAGCAGTGACGTAACAATATATGTTACAAGTGGGATCCAACGACGATAATGTAATGATGGCTATTACAAGTGATAGGATTGATAGAGATGATGGTGTAACTCTGAATCTTACAACTTACAAGTGGTGTTAACATCGAGGGCCGCGATGACATTGAAAATATGTGATAAAATGTGTGTAAAATACCGCATTACAAGTAATGTCCATTGTTATGACGATGGTAATCAAATGGTAAAATGCATATAACATTAATTTCAATATCATGTTAAAAAGTTTATTTTGAAAAATTAAAATTAAAATATATTTTAAGATTCAAAATTATTAATAATAAGTATGGAATTAGTAAAGGGTTAATGAACAACCCAATAATTTTTCCCTTAAGCTTTCCACCTAATCAATAAAATTGTGGGTTGACTTACATGCTACACAATTTCGTCCCTCGACCTAGTCAGAAATTTAAAGAAGTAAGTTTTTATTGACAAATTTCTCTATGCATATTGATAAATTTAAAATGTAGATTTTTCTATACATATTTACAAATTTCAAAGTTAATTTTTTATAAGTAAAATGCTATTAGCATGTATTCTAAAAATTTTGTACTTGATTATTTAATTTATATATAAGATACAATTTATTATTGTTTTCTAAAAAAAATTGAAGTCAATATTGATTTGATTAAAAATATTATACATCAAAAACACATTATTAGTAACAAAAATGTTTTTCCCAATTAGTAATGTTTCAAGGGTTCAATTTTTTCTTTGAACATTTTTTTTTTTGGGTGAAATTTACACTTTGGTTCACATAGGCATGTTCAATTGACGTAATTATTAATGATGACGTGTACGCCAAATTGGAACTTTTTTTAAAAAAAGTGTAAAACAAGAAAATAAATCATGGCCTCAAACTCTGACTGCCCTCCTCCGCGATCCAGGCGGAGAGGAAGAGAGGGAGCCTACCAGTGACGGATCCAGGAATTTTTTCATGGGGGACTGAAATTGAACTTGGACTTTTGTATGAAATTTACATAGTATAAAGACCTGTCAAAATAATATATGCTATAAAAAACTCACCAAGACACTAATAAAGTTATATTTGAACTCATCTAATGAAGAACAAAAATTATTTCAATTTTTCTCGACGAGGTTTTGAATCACCATATTCATCTAAAATAGAATTTAGATCTAATTTTACAGCAAGCTCCCGTTCGATATTAAGCACCATACTATCATCAAGAAAATCATCCTCCATTTTGTTACGAACAACTGTCTTCACATGTTTCATTGTTGAAAATGCTCACTCAGAACTCGCGGTAGAAACTGGTAATGTTAATACAAGATGAATCAATCTAGTCACCATACTATAAGTCTCTGACCTTCTGCTCTCAAACAATTTTCGGCATAATTCAGCAAGAGTAGATACTTGAAACAAAGAGTCACGCGTCACATCCCGCTCATAATGCTGCAACTCATATTCCAATGTAATGATGTATTGTGTCGAAAAATCTTCAGGATAGAACTTCTCTGCAAGTGTACAAATATCATGGATGTTAAATGATTGAAATGAATCTTTAGGGTCCAAAGCCGCACTGAGAGAAAGGAGTTCCACTGATGTGTCACTAAATCTTGTATTTAACTCCACAACTACGAAATCTAATGCTTCATTGAAAACATCGAAGTGATAATAATGCTCAATTGTAGTTTCATCACTAGTACGACCAGTGTTGTACAAACTGTCTAGATTAGTTATTTTAATACCATGTTTTGAGCAAAAAGTTTTCACTTCCTCAAAAATTTCTTCCCAACCATGCTCTCTCAATTCTTGAAGGAGTTGCTTTGCAGTAGAGACAAAAATCATAGCGGCCAAGATGTCTTGAGATCTTCTTTGAAGTGTTTGGCAAAGGATATCAGTTATTCTCATAATCTTATGTACCAAATGTAAGATAAACACGAACTTAAAACTTTCCAATTTTTTATTAGCACCACAAGCCTCAGACATAGTTCTTCCTTTTGAGCAATGGTCACAAATATATTGAAGCACGTTGCGAGTTGCACTATACATACCTATCAAGCTCTTCACAGATTCAAAATGAGAACTCCAACGAGTGGCCCCTGATCCCTGCAAATTAACCATTTGATTAGCCCCACGTCCAGATTCACGCTCTCCAGTAGCCAACATGCGCTGAATTTCTTCTCTATGCGAAGTTTGTAACTCATTAACTCGCTTAGGAGAAGAAGTAATGAGATTAACAATATTGTCCAAGTGAGAAAAAAAATTCCAAATGACATGGACATCTTTGGCTGCAGTAACCAATGTCAACTGTAGCCGATGGGCAAAACAATGAACATAATATGCATACTGACAATCTCTTAGAAATAATGCTTGAAGTCCATTCCATGCACCACGCATATTATTAGCACCATCATACCCCTGGCCCCTCATTTTCTTCACATCAAGTTCATGTTGAGCTAGAACATGGCATATCTCATTTTTTAGATTTAATGAAGTGGTGTCACTAACTCTTTTAATAGCAAAGAAGCGTTCTTTCAAAATACCTTGATTGTCTAAATACCTCAAGACGATGTCCATTTGCTCTCGTTTAGATGTATCTTGTGCTTCATCAACAAGAATACAAAAGTATCCATCCCCAACTTCCTCACGAATCATCCGCCGTACTCTAGAGGCCATAATGTGCAAAATCTCTTTTTAAACGACAGGAGCAATGTATTGATTATTCTTTGGAGCATTTTCCAATATAACCTTATCAATAGCTGGATTTGAATCCCTTGCAAACCTTAAAAGATGTAGAAAATTGCCACGTTTTAGTGAAGATGGAGATTCATCATTACCTCTGTAGGAACAACTTTGAAGTGCTAGCCATAGAACATTTCTTATTGAAGTCATTAGACGTAAACGACGTTTCTGAAGCTCCTCTTCTGATACGGTATGTATCACCTTGTCAATATGTTGAGAAGGTCTCATTAAATCTTTACCTCTTGTCTCATACATAGTGTGATCTGTTGAACTGGCATGAGTAAGAAACGCACATTTCTTTCCATCTTTAACCCTCTTCCAATTGTTAAATCCATCACTAATCAATTTTGAATTCTTGGATGAATTGTCATTTTTCTGAAAAAGAAAGCAATAGAAACAATACGCCTTCTCTGTTGAGGGGGAATACTCCAACCAAGGAAATTCTGTGAACCATTTTTTCTGAAAGCTACGAGATTGGGTTTTCCCTTCTATCCTTGCATATACCGTAAGCTTTGGTTGATAAGGCCCAACTTTTAAATATACGATTCTAACCTCATCTCGTGTATTGATAGGATGATCAAACATGGGCTTTATTTTTCCTGGATCTCGTTAAATGTTAGCACATGGTAGTTCAGGAGTTGACACTACTGAATGTCCAATTTCTGGCAATGTAGGAGTTGGAGGATTTTGTGGGATAGGAATTGAAGGTTGATCTTCGATCAATCCATCATGAAGTGTGCTTTCACTGGATTGACCTACCTTTGAAAAAAATGAAAGCAATGTCTTCGCTCTCTTGGAAGACGATTGGCCTTTCATTTGTATATTCTAAAAAAATGTAAACAAAAAGAAATCAAAATGAGGAACAATTCAACCAAAATGGGGCAAGACTCTAACAAATGGTGTAAGCCTAACAAATTTATTTTTTGCCCAATTCCAATGCTATAGCCTATACCTCTAACAAATTCTTTAACAATCACAAAACCAACACATAAGAAATTAAAAAATAAAACCAAATGTTGTAACAAATTGATTGAATCCAGTCATACTCCCATATGGGATCACGATTCACAAAAGTATACCTATCAATTGTTTTGGCTTTCCAAACCTCAGGTGTGCAAAGAGGTGGAAAGTCCATTCCTGACTCGAAGGGACAAATTCCTTTCGATCTCGCTGAAATTTACTGAAGTTGGGGATTACTAAAGCTAAACCCAGAATGTCATAACAATATAATAGCCAACTATTGCTCCACAAATGCCATCATTGACCAACAGTCCATATAATGCTAAAGCACGAGACATAATTTCGCCTAAAACAGAGATAATTTGGAAAAACTGTAAGCAGTAAGCTCACTCTGAGATAAGAACCTTCAACTCAAAGATGAAAAAATTAACTTTTTTCGAGACACTAGAGATTCCATTAAAAAAAATGTTGGTGCGTGAACTAGACTGCTAGAGCCGGCTTTCTTGATGCACAGAATCAATTAATAATATGTCCCAGACATGCTTTAATGTAGAAAACAATTAGGAAACATGGAACCCAGCTGAATCAATATTGTTATTTATACAAAATATAAAGCGCTTAAAAATTAATACAATCAATACCTACCTAGCGGCAGTGAATGTACTGCCGGACGGAGCAACCGACCGGCGGGGGTTGAGTGCAATCAGCAGAAAGCAATGGAGACAGAGACTCAGTCAGCAGCGGTAGGTTTGAAGCGTACCTTCTGTATTCTGTCTTCTGCATCGACTACCGAAGAGAAGGAAATGAAATGGGCTGCTGTGTATATGATTCATATTATGTAAGGAATTTGGGCTCATGGGCTGCAAAGTTTAATTGATACCAGACTGGACTCAATCAATATCGGATTGATCTGTAAAAAAAAAAATCTTCATCATTACTGGATCTGGGCCTGACTACAACCCAGTCCAGCCCCCCTAAAACCGTCCATGGAGCCTACCAATCCAGGAAAAACTAGGACTAGAAACACATGCAAAATCGGCAACTTATGGGCTATCACATTCCTATCTCTAGGTACACGACAACACGAACCACAATTGCCAACCAAAAGAAGTTCACGAACCTCCCGAATAAATGGGGTAATAGGCGCTAAGGGATCCTCCTTAATAATGCCAAGCACCACCCTCAAAGAATCGCTTTCAACTAGTTTGATGGTAAAAAAATTGTCACTTGCGAATTTCAGCCCTTCTCGCATGGCAAGAGCCTCAGCAAAGTATGACGAAACTAATCCTCTCCTACTTACTGCAAAGGCTCTGTGTATTCTCCCATCTTCATCTCTAATTACTCCACCCAACCCATACATCCCAGCATTATTTCTAATGGCAGCATCCACATTTAGGATGAGGCCATCTGAATCACCTGAGGGATTCTTCCAACTTTTTAGCTGCGGATTAAATTTTTGGTGTGACGACCCGAATTCTCGACCATTCGAGTGCCACTAAAAGTGACTCATATCATATTATCGAGACTTAAATATTAATGTAAAATTATTCAAAAGAATAATTAGAATCCCATAATTTTATTTGTGAATAAAATTAGAACATAATTTTCTTACATAAAGTTCAACATAATTATCTCATCAATCTTAACCACTTTTGCCACTTCCATGTTGACCGTCTCGAACCTTCAATTATTTGAAAATGATAAATATCGTGGAGCGAGATTTATAAAATCCCAGTAAGTATACCAAGCATAATTTTCTTTTGAAAGCATAGGGATCATTTTCATCATAACATAGGATAAGATCGAAATCCTCATAAACATAAAGAGACACAAGAATTTTACCGAACTTAGATGGCAAAAATTCTTATGTGTAGCGCTACTAAACTCCGGTCCCCTTAGCATAATCATAAACATATCATATGGGACCCATAGCAATCTTGTGAGATTGATTTCATAGCAATGATCCAAACATTTTCGTAAAAAACATAAGGTATATCTACTTTTCATAAAAACATACTTACTTTTCTTAAAAACATAAGATATTTTACTTTTCATAAAAACATACTTACTTTTCTTAAAAACATAAGGTGTATTTACCTTTCATAAAAACATACTTACTTTTCATAAAAACATAAGGTAATACCTTTCATAAAAACATACTTACTTTTCATAAAAACTTAAGGTATATTTACATTTCATAAAAACATACTTACTTTTCATAAAAACATAAGATATACTTACCTTTTAAAAGATTAAAATGAAGTGTAGTAGTAAATGGACCAAAACTTTCTTGACCACCTTGAATTTCTCTTACTTGTGGATTTTGTCAAGAGATTGAAAATAAGTGTATATGTGTAGAGTTGTGTGTAAAAGAGATGGATTTAAATAGATGTATAAAGTTGGCATAATGTAAACATCATCATTCAATTCTATTAATTTTAACACATCCTTTTCTTAAAGTAAAGCACCATTCATATACTTTTCCATATTTATACAAATATTATGCTCTTCATGATTATATATAATGGAGTATATCAACCATTCATATACTTTTCCATATTTATACAAATATTATGCTCTTCATGATTACATATAATGGAGTCTTATCAACCATTCATATACTTTTACATATTTATACAAATATTATGTTCTTCATGATTACATATAATGGAGTCTTATCAACCATTCATATACTTTTACATATTTATACAAATATTATGCTCTTCATGATTACATATAATGGAGTCTTATCAACCATTCATATACTTTTACATATTATTAAATTAAGATTCTCATAATTATTATATATAATGGAACCTCTCATGCTTGCATATATTTTCTTAATTTCAATAATAAAAGTAATTTGGAAATAAATAAATATTGGGATAACATTGAATTAAGTACTTGGACTTAATATACTTTAAATCAAGAGAATGGAGATATTTTTAGAAATTCGGAATTTAATTTAAAATCGAACGATCTCGATTATTTCTTGACTTGGCTATACGAATACGTCGCGGCGTTAACTTAATAAAAATGGGTGAAATAGTAGCGACACGATTTTCTATTAAAATAATTATTAATAGCGTAAAAATTCTTGGTCGCTATAAACTTACCCCCTTAAAATAATTTCGTCCTCGAAATTAAACTTACTTGATCTTATGATTTCTGAACACTTAATCAGAATCTCTTCTCTTCTTTCTTTCTCTTAGTAATCTTATCGCTACCAAATTTAACCCACTGGACTTTGACTAAATGCATTTCATTGTTTTCTCAAGAACATGGACTTTTCTATAGACATATGTGTCTACTCATAAATTCTTCTGAATCAAAATGAAAATTCCCAATCGTATGTGATATTTCATCATATCTTGTAGTATTCATGTAACTTGTCACTTATCATCGTATCATGTGACCTCAAATATTCGTATATATCTCTAAAATTTCAACAAATCTCTACTGACATATCATATCATAATAATTTTTTCCTTTCTTCTTATCATCGAATATTCCCAAAATAATCAAAACGATTACCTGAATATTCTCTATGTAATATATCCAAACATATTATTCAACAATCAACATAATATCACCAGCTTATCTTTTTCCCATATTTGTAACCAAAACGTTCTGCAGAATTCAAATAAATAATTAGCTCCCAAATAACTAAAATTCTTCACTCAATTGTCACAACTTTTCCTGCAAAGTATTTCTTTCACATGTACATACTTATGAATTCTGATTCAATACGGTCCTTATTTCACTTTCACGTATTCCCGTATCATTTCACCATACCTTGATTATTTATTATAATACCAAAAATATCAGTACCAAAATCCAAGACATATTCCGTATCACAAAATCTTATCATCAAATCTTCCTTTATCGATTAAATTAAACAGCGCATTAATTCTTGTCTCCTCTTTTCATTATTCTATTCCGCGCTTTCTTGCTGGAATCAATATCATATGGATCCACTCAGTTCCTTTATACCTTTAAATAGATCGTGTTGGGAAGAGGTTAGATCCATCAAAAATGGATATCATCCTTTCAAACATTCGCAAGTATTATTCCAATCTTCCTATGAATGATCTGAGAAAAATTTATAGAATTAGGCTCGAAAGATTGAGGTTGCTGATGGCTCATGGTATTCCAGAAGATGTTCGCTGGTTGATCGAAGCAAAAGTTCGACTAGCTGGTGAATTACCATTGACATTTCCTAAACACATGCCTGGTTTAGGCAAAAGCACTTTCGCAAAGAAACGAAGAGCAAAAAGGCTGAATGGTTGCTACAAATGTGCTCGTTGGAACTGTGATACTCGTTGCAAATCAGTAGGATATTCTTCTAACAATCGGGATGATAAAATAGAATTCATAAAGGGTGGACTGAGTAAGGAGTCTTTGGATGATATTCGATTGACTCTTGAGACGCACCCAAGTGGGTATGTGCAACGTGAACTCCTTTCCTTATATGCTCAATTTAATGAGGACAAAAATCGTTATAGTCTCAAAAATATAATCGCAAAAGATCCTGTTTGCCAGTCTGTTTTACAAAATGAGGTTGTGGCAAATCAGCATTGATATAAGGTAAATCTTTGATACGCATTTAAAAATATTCTTCTGTTTCCTTTCACGAGTTTTGATAAAGCTGGTAAAAATATATTTTCCTTTCTCGAGTTTTTATAAATGTTGAAAATTATATTTTCCTTTCTCGAGGTTTGATAAAGCTGGAAAATAAATCACCGAAAGGTGAAAGCTTTGATAAAATAGTCAAAAGTAGGCTGATTTTGTCAAAAGTAAATCTTTATTTTTTTTTTCAGAAGACAATCAGAAATAGTATAGTTTTTCGGCTTTAAATAGCCAAACATTTTCATAGTTTAGGCATCCCAAAATAATATTTCTTCGTAAGTTTTCCCTTCTTTACTATCAAAGATGGAAGCACCAAAACTTCGACAGATCAAAACTATTTGTGTATTTTGTGGATCAAAAGTGGGGAAAGGCTTCGGTTATCTAGAAGCGGCCGTAGATCTTGGAAAGAAACTGGGGGAAAAAGGTATCACTCTTGTATATGGGGGTGGTAGCAGTGGTCTAATGGGTTGTGTTTCCCAATCTGCTCTTGCAGAGAAATCAAAAGTAATCGGTGTCATACCTGTCCCTTTGGTAGATGTTGCAGGCAAAACACGAGGGCATGAAGTTCAAACCTTATCCATCCATGAATGCATAACTTGTATGCTATATGGTTCTGATGCCTTTATAGCCCTACCCGGAGGTTTTGGTACCTTAGAAGAAATCTTTAACATTACCTCGTGGGCTCAACTAGATCTTCATACTAAACCTATTGGGCTTCTGAATGTTAACAATTTCTTTGATGGTTTGTTAACCTTTCTTGATTATGCTGTGGAACAGGGATTCATCTCTCCATTTTCCAGAAGGCTTCTTATTTCTGCTCCTACTATTGATGAACTACTGGATAAGCTGCAGTCATATATCTCAATACAAGATCCAGCAGGAGTTAAGATAGATTGGTCGCAAGGAAGGGGAATCAAGCGAAAATGGAGTCCGGTTAATGTAAATTTAACTCTGTGAATCTTAGAATAGGTGGGGGTAGAGTACGGAATATTCTCACTCTCGAGACACCCCTCCATTTACTAGGATTTCCTTAATGTTTAAATCTTGTGTGTACCTCAAAGGTTCCAGGTGGTAGATTACGGAGTATTCTTACTCTCGAAACACACCTCTTTGAAGGTTTCTTTATTTCCTCAAAATATCAGAGGTGGTAGGATACGGCTACTCCGGAAACACATCTCTCATTTTGAGGATTATCCCATGTTTCTCTCGTTTGCTTTTGTGTGTTTCATGTATTTCCTTTCCAGTGTGACTCTTGTGTGTTCTCCTTATGAGAAAATAATAATATCTCTGTTATTATCTACTAAATCTCGTTTGTGATGTAAATGAACTTGCATGTCTAACCTCAATTCTCTTAGTGATTGCATACCATACTATGCTCTTAATTCCAAAAGATAAAATTCTAGGCAGAGTTTCCTTTGAAATTTGGACTTATTCAAACCGTAAGCATACTTCATAACTCACAATAATAAATAATTCCACATTTGATCACAACGATCTAAAAATTGACCACAATTTCATCAAACTTCAATATCATAAAAAAATATTCCATAAAATCAATTCATAATTCCTCAATATAGAAATTTCAAATCATAGTCATCAATATCACAATATCACTTCCTTCAATACCTTAATTGGCTCAAAAGATTACTCATACTTATAAATATAAGTCATAAATCATATTCCCAAAATTTAATCACAAGGCCAAAGTTCATAATAAATTTCTCTTCAATATAGAGGCATAATTCACTTACTCAACATAATATCCATTACTTAATTCCCAATAACCAAATCTTTAAATCTCTAACTTCATAATGCTTCTCATAAAAGTCTCATTAAAATCATATCACTTATAATCTTAACATCTCATAAAACTTCATAAAATTGGCTCGCTATTTCTCATTAAATCTAAATGATAGATAATCTAAACATATTTCTAATCATTTCTGTTGACTTCTCATACTTAGTGCCATGTCTAAAATCAATTATGCAAAGTCCATTTAAGGTTCATCATTTCTAAACTTGAGGACAACAATTATTTTGAAAATCATTCTTAAGTCATATTATTCCCATTATGCTCAACACCCGTTCTCTTTCTTTCTTTTCTTTCTGAATTTTTTTTTTTTTTTTTTTTCAGAATTGAAACTTGAAGAGTGGTACCAATAATCATCCACAGTTTTTCCTTGCTTTTAAGCAAAGGTAGTGATAAAGGGATAAATTATTGAACCGAAAATTGAAACTTGAAGAGGAAGTACTAATAACCATCCACAGTTTTTCCCTTGTTTTTACACAAAGGTAGTGATAAAGGGATAAATTATTGTACGAATTCATTATTAATTTTGTTTGTAATATATTATTCCATATATTTTTGGCAAAAGTTACGAACCAACTTATTTTTCTAATTTAGTCAGTCTTACTAAGCTTAATATGAACCAAAATTCATATCAATATCCTCTATGTCTCATGATTCTACATTAAAAGGAATAAATTAAAATTCAGGCTTCTATCAATTCATATCATACTCAACATGTATATTTCACTTAAGGATTCATAACATATGAATATTTCATACTTAACATGTCTTAATAAAATCGTAAATGACTTGCAAAGCATATAATATACCTGGTTCGAGGAGTCAATACGTGGAGAGTGACATAGTAGAGTGATGAGTTAAAATATTTCATATAATCTTATTTTCCTTTAATCAACAATAATTTAATGTGGTTGTATCCAAATCACATTTTCTTGAATCATAATTCCTAATTAATCACAGTCTTCAAAACAAATCCAATATCGATATAGTAATTATCTCCCCATCAATAATTAATAACTTAACCCAAATAAAATTTATCGTCAAATTTTATTTTCCTTTAGTCCCCGAACTTCTAGAAATTTATCAAAGACATCAATATAAACATCATATCACTAACTAATTATATTCCATAAAATTTTCAGGACATTACAAACTCCCCTGCTTAAAATGAATTTTGTCCTTGAAATTCGCACATCAAATTTCATCATGCTTTTCAAAATCATAACCATACTTGACATGTGAAAATTCAACTTTTCTTATCATAAATCAAGCTTTTAAAATCATGCCAATAGACTAACTTTTCATTTCATCACATGTTTAAAAAAATGTGCAAATCTTTACATTGTTTTAAACTCATAAATCTTATAAAATAATTAACCCAACTAAAATTTCAAGGTCAAATACATTAAAGAAGAAACTAAACTCTAGAAAATTTTGAAAATATGTCTTTGAAAAATAATTTCCCAGATTTTTTTTAATAATGAATAGTGATTTCGTTCACTGTTCATCATGAATAGCACGTCGTTTTACTGTTCACGTGAATAGTGATATATATATATATATATATATATATATATATATTTTTTTAAGAAATAAAATTTCAAAATCTACAGAATCGTTTTTAAAACTCTTTGCTCTGATACCAACTGTGACGACCCGAATTCTCGACCATTCGAGTGCCACTAAAAGTGACTCATATCATATTATCGAGACTTAAATATTAATGTAAAATTATTCAAAAGAATAATTAGAATCCCATAATTTTATTTGTGAATAAAATTAGAACATAATTTTCTTACATAAAGTTCAACATAATTATCTCATCAATCTTAACCACTTTTGCCACTTCCATGTTGACCGTCTCGAACCTTCAATTATTTGAAAATGATAAATATCGTGGAGCGAGATTTATAAAATCCCAGTAAGTATACCAAGCATAATTTTCTTTTGAAAGCATAGGGATCATTTTCATCATAACATAGGATAAGATCGAAATCCTCATAAACATAAAGAGACACAAGAATTTTACCGAACTTAGATGGCAAAAATTCTTATGTGTAGCGCTACTAAACTCCGGTCCCCTTAGCATAATCATAAACATATCATATGGGACCCATAGCAATCTTGTGAGATTGATTTCATAGCAATGATCCAAACATTTTCGTAAAAAACATAAGGTATATCTACTTTTCATAAAAACATACTTACTTTTCTTAAAAACATAAGGTATTTTACTTTTCATAAAAACATACTTACTTTTCTTAAAAACATAAGGTGTATTTACCTTTCATAAAAACATACTTACTTTTCATAAAAACATAAGGTAATACCTTTCATAAAAACATACTTACTTTTCATAAAAACTTAAGGTATATTTACATTTCATAAAAACATACTTACTTTTCATAAAAACATAAGATATACTTACCTTTTAAAAGATTAAAATGAAGTGTAGTAGTAAATGGACCAAAACTTTCTTGACCACCTTGAATTTCTCTTACTTGTGGATTTTGTCAAGAGATTGAAAATAAGTGTATATGTGTAGAGTTGTGTGTAAAAGAGATGGATTTAAATAGATGTATAAAGTTGGCATAATGTAAACATCATCATTCAATTCTATTAATTTTAACACATCCTTTTCTTAAAGTAAAGCACCATTCATATACTTTTCCATATTTATACAAATATTATGCTCTTCATGATTATATATAATGGAGTATATCAACCATTCATATACTTTTCCATATTTATACAAATATTATGCTCTTCATGATTACATATAATGGAGTCTTATCAACCATTCATATACTTTTACATATTTATACAAATATTATGTTCTTCATGATTACATATAATGGAGTCTTATCAACCATTCATATACTTTTACATATTTATACAAATATTATGCTCTTCATGATTACATATAATGGAGTCTTATCAACCATTCATATACTTTTACATATTATTAAATTAAGATTCTCATAATTATTATATATAATGGAACCTCTCATGCTTGCATATATTTTCTTAATTTCAATAATAAAAGTAATTTGGAAATAAATAAATATTGGGATAACATTGAATTAAGTACTTGGACTTAATATACTTTAAATCAAGAGAATGGAGATATTTTTAGAAATTCGGAATTTAATTTAAAATCGAACGATCTCGATTATTTCTTGACTTGGCTATACGAATACGTCGCGGCGTTAACTTAATAAAAATGGGTGAAATAGTAGCGACACGATTTTCTATTAAAATAATTATTAATAGCGTAAAAATTCTTGGTCGCTACATTTGGCCAGACTGCTTCCTGAGTTGGATCGTCAGCTGATAGGAGTGTATTTGAATTAATAAAGAATCTCTACAGTAAGCCGCATCAGCTTCCTTCCTTCCTTCCCTCCATGCATAAGCTGATTCCTTCTGTGCCACACGAACCCCATCCCAATGCCTATTATCTCATCAATCTCCATAGGAATCGACAACAACATATAATGAAGGAAGTTGCTGAGCTCCAGCCCCCCTCTAAGTACCAATCCCTCTTTTTAGAAGTCCCAACAATTCAATTTCTTCCAGAATCCTTTTACCCAGGAACACTGCAAGAATAGATGCGCATCTGTCTCCCAACACTTACACCGCGAGCAAGTTATTTGATCATCAAGTTTTCTTTTCGCCAAATTGTTAATCGTGGGGATAGGATTTTTAAGAATTCTCCAAGTGAGGTGACGAAATCTGGGTGGGATATTAAACTTCCAAATTAGTTTCCATAAGGGAGCACCTGGCGCACTGCCAGTCCCTCTCTCGTACGCACTATCAACATATTGGTTCATCAAATGATACCCGCTCCTCACTGTATATTCAACATGAGTTGAGTGATGCTAGATTAAACAATTCTCTTAGTCTCTAACATTGATGGGGATGGATAAAATACGGTTGTCATCCACTGGCCAGAAGGAATTCTTGATTATATTTTCGTCCCAGCATCCATTTCGATCAACCAATTCACTAACCTTTATAACCCCGTCATGTCTCGATGTCAACAGTTTAAAAGAGAAACCATCCACCAACCAATTATCCTCCCAAATGTTGATATTATGTCCATTTCCAATCCAACAACGGGAGCCCTTTGAAATTATTTCCTTTCCCCCACAAAATACTCTTCCAAGCATGGGAGCTCCATGATTTATCCTTCGCTTGCAGAAAATGGGAATCAAGAAAGTACTTGCCCTTCAAAATACGAGTCACCAAAGAGTCAGGATTATGAATAAGACGCCATCCTTGTTTAGTTAGCAAACTTTGATTAAAATTGTTCAACTTGCGAAAACCTAGGCCACTCTCATTTTTTGGACTATACAAAGAATCCCAACTCACCCAAGAAAGCTTCCTCTCGCCTTTTAAAGATCCCCACCAGAATTAAGAGATGAGACTTTGAATCTCAGCACATAGACGGTTAGGTAGTCGAAAGATACTCATAATATACGTGGGCATAGAATGCAGAATTGCTTTAATCATGACTTCACGTCTGGCGTGGGAGACGAACCTTCGATTCCATATTTGGATTTTCTTCCGGACCTTCTCTTTTAACTCCCCGAAGGTTCTCATCTTGTTTCTTTCCACCATAGATGTGAAGTTTAAATATTTATCGTGACTTTTATTCATATCAATATTCAATATTGCACCAAGTTGGTACTTAATGTTAACACTTCAGATTTTTAAGTTGAAAATTTAGCTGAGTGATCATTATTGCAATATTTGCAAACTTGAGTGATTGTTGGTTTAAGTTTCAAACTTTAGTGATCGTTTTGAAATTCTGGTGAAACTTCAATGACCTTAGCTGAAATTACCCTCAAATCATAGATTGCAGAAATCTCGTAGAAAAACGGGAGGGAACAGAACAGGGAAATGGAAGCGTGAGTGAAAATGTGAAATTGAGAATTAAGCAGAAATAAATTAATTAATGGAAGAGGAAAGAAGATTGAAGAATAGTGAATTACAGATGCTGCCAACTTCATCATCAACAAAAGCCCGATCGGGCTCTCATGCAACCCGTCCCAGCCCTTTCCTCCCTCAGTACCTCCGCAAAATAGTCAAGGTTCTTTTTCGTCCACTTTTTTCATTCACGATTACCAGCATAAATGTACAGACGTTAATTGTACTTGTCGTAATTTTCTGGATGAGTATAGATCTGATCTTGATCTCGAAAGTGAATTAAATAGCTGAATTGTAAGAATTATTAGATTTTGAATTTATCCGCATTAAAACAACACTGTTAAAATCATGCATTCGGAGTTGAATGGGGAATTATAGCCCGGTTAAGTATTGTAGCTCTCGGGTTAGTTTGTGATGGATGGTGTGTGATTAGTTTAGTTGAAAGAGGGATAAATGATGATAGCTATTTTGTTATGTCATTTTTTCTTTTTCAATATGAGATTTGAAATGTTAAATACTTGGAATGTGACTATAATATTTGGAAACTTGAGCTTGTGATTAGTAATAATGCTGGCTCACTGCAAATTGTGAAATTATTTCTGGAGTCTAAGCAATATCTGGAATGGAAAAAAGCTGGGTAAATTGAATTACATTTTGTTTGTTTTCAGTTTTAGCAAATAGTGAGAGGTGACTGAGCCATATATTTCAATGAACAAAGTGCTTGTTTTGATGCACAGTAATCCTGTTCATCAAAAAGTGGATTCACCCTGTTCTGCAAAGTAGCATTTTTTTATTTTTTTTGGCTGGTACCTGTGGGCAGAATTGAGCAATTGAACTTGTTGTAGGCTCATAGCCTTAGCCAATCAGGTTGTTATAAGTTGGCGAATTTACGATATTGCTGAAGATTGTTCAAGAGCTTCTATTATGCTTTTATGAGCTGTTCAATGGTTGTCATCGTGTGTATATATTTCCTTCTGTTGTCATTGTTCCCCCAGTGACATACATTTTTTATGGTTCATTGCAGTGGCAACAAATGGACATTGAATATACTTTCTGGCAAATGCTTCTCCTTTGCACATCTCCAAAAGTAGTGTACGTGTCCAGGCTCTATGGGCAGTTGTTGGTCATATAGAATTATTGCAATTGCTTCGTGGTAGCTTTAAAAATTAAATTCTTATCAGTCTCTTAAGCTTTGTAATGTTGTTATATCTTGAGTCTGATCCAGTTATGAAATGAATTTAGTAGTACTTGGCACTTCTGGACCTATTAACCTTGTTCCTATGTGATATTTATCCTATCTAATTGTTCAAATGTTTTCCAATCTTTTAATAATCATTATGGAATATTCAAAAAAAAGAGGGAGCCTGTGAAATATTTGTAAAGCGATTATCGGATTAGAAATGTCAAGTATTACCTATAAATTGTGTGATCGTTTGGATGGTACATATATTACTAGGGCAGTTCAATGATTTCCAATAGAGAGATGACATGCAATGAAATAAACTATTTCCCTTGAACGCTTCATGTTGTGCTCCTCATTCAAAGTTATAGAACAAACAATTTATTGATGATTGGAAATTTATAATTAACACCATGCCATCATTTTAGACCTTTATACCTGTGTTTTCCATTTCGCTTCATGTTGTTATCATCTAGAAAAAGTTGTTCACACTAGAAAACGTTTAGTGTAATTTATGTCTTTCTGAGCATATTCATATTGATTTCATACTTCTTTCATTGATTAATTGTTTTCTCTGAAGTCTGAACCAACAATACTTCTTCTCCTGCCCTATAGTGTTACAGTGCTATGTAGGAAGAGTTATTGACAATTTGGCATACATCGTTTTGATCTGGTTATTAATGTTGGACTTCATAATCACCTCTCTAGCAAGATTGAGACCCTCATTTCTATATTTATATATTTAAGATGATACATATTATAATGAAAAGTTGGTCAATGATTGATTTTCCCTCGGCCCTAGCTACTTTTATATAATATTGATGATATGTTGTGGTGCACTATGTACAAAGTTTGATGACAAAAGTTATCTTGCCGGCAATAGAACTAATTCTGGGTTCTAGATGAATAAATGAGGGTTGGTTGCATAATTTTCCTGATTATGCTTTTTCTCCGTTTTGCATGCAAAATTTTACAACGGATGAAGATATCAACACACCAAATACCACAAGCGTAAGTCTACTTTTTTTTTTTTTTTTTTTTTTAAAGTCTCTTTTGCTCCAGCTATTTGCTTGGACTAATTATGATACAGTTTTGGCCTTCGCGTCATTGATGTCCAGAATAACTTTAGATAGAAGGTGGACTGTCTCTCTTGAAATCGAGAAGTGGCTGATAAATGAGATAACCTCTGTGGCTACCCTTTAAATTTTATCTTCGGCCATTAATTAAATGCATGCAAGAACTTTCTTTCAACTGGAGAAAGTCCAGTTTTGATATAGAAGTCTGGTTCTTTATAATCTCTTTAATATATGCTTTAATGGTTCAAGCAAAGGTTCTATTCCGGCTGTTGATATTTTTTGCTTTCTAAGTGTAAAATGTAATATGCACCTTTGGTGCCTTATAAATAGATTTTCTAATTAAATATATCCCCCACCCCCCCCCCCCCCCCCCTCTCTCTTTTTGTTGAATTTAACTTAAAAGTTAACAAAGAAAATGTAAAGAAAGTTTGATTCTGTACTTATTTGGACAAGATATCCATAAACACAGGGTCATGTGAAATCTGTTGGAGCCAATAGTTTCTTTTCCAAGTGAACTATCCTAGCATACTTATCAGTCCTGCAATATATTTGCACTCTTATCTCAGAGATGAATGCATCTCATGTTTCCTTTTCAAACTTCACAAGACTTCAGTTTCCACACTTGTTTGTTTCAATAATACTGCAGTATAGCATGACAATGTGGGTAGATGAATTTGTTACAATTTGATGCTTTTGCTGATAATGAAGAATTTTAATGTTATGTCTATTGATATTTGCCATTTATTTTTCTAGTATAAGTGCATGATTGACTTAGTTTACTGTATGCTGATTTCATCCTTTTTTTTTTTTTTTTTTCTGATTCTCAATCTATATCCAAAAGCACATTTGGGAAGTGTTTATAAACGGTTTAAATTATAAATATATAGAAATGAGTTGTATATGAGCAGGTAGTACTTATGGGTTCCTCGAAATGTGTGGATAAAAATTGACTTGAGGATTTATAAACATGAATAAAAAATAAGCTAAGACAGGGAACATGTGATTTACTAGATTAACTAGTATCTTTCTAGTTCTAGAATTTTAATAACATTTTGATTGCAGAAACGAAGAACCAATGGGCACGTGATGACCCTGCATTTGTTGTAATATGCAGTCTTCTCATAGCAATATCTACAATAGCTTATTGTGCCGCGTAAGTGTCATATAAATCATTTTACTGCTTATTTGCATGAGTTTGATTGACAGAACTTGTAGGAAGTCTCTTCATGCATGTTTGGATGATTTATATTAAGCAATTCTATCTAAGATATCCATTATAGAATTACTGCAATATGCCATGATATGATTTGCATGATGGGTACATTCTTTTCTTTTCTTCATTTGAAGACAAGTTCCTGCACTGTTTTGCTTATAAGTTCTAAATGTCCAAATTTTTATTGAATTATATAGATATCTTGTGCACTGATACAATCTTGCTGTCTGCCGTTTGTTTCAGCTATGATCACAGTGTTGGACATGCTACTTTCATGGTTATTTCGGTATTGCTTTTCCATTTCTTCATAACAGGGGCAATTGTGGCAGCATTTTGTTGGTAAGGACCTCTGCAATAATTATAAAGAGATGAACTTATGATTGCAAATATTGTTGTTCTTGGTTTTTCATTTATGGATAATACTGGCCAAGTCTTAACATTTAAAGTCAGGATTTTTCAATCTGGATGACATGTCAATATTCTTCTCTAGGCAGTGTTCTAATTTGTACATGTGGTATTAAAGACCACTTTACATGTTTATCTTAACTTATTGAAAGAAGAGCAGACCAAGGGCATCTAATTGAATGAGAGATGTAAAGTAATAATTTTATATTTTTTATGGGATTAAGTTGAGCATCACTCGATTTTTTTTTTTTTTTTTTGGACAAGGTTGCATAATGGAAAATTTATTTGGTGAATTTCATGCAGGTTCGTTACTAACAATTATCTACGAGAAGAAGTCCCAGATAGTCATGTGGTGGAGCAACGTGTGGAATGGTAAGTTCTGATATTGGATGATGCCGTAGCTTATTGCTTATCAGAATTGGTATTAGGTGCCTTCAGAACTGGGATTTCTTTATTAAACCATTTTTCCAACCCTTACCCTGTGAAGGTTGTATGCTTTTGATGTACACTGCAACTCTTTCTTCCCCATGTTTGTGCTGCTTTATGGTTAGTACAACGTCAAAATACATTCCTTATCGATTTTTTTTTAATTTAAATAAATATTCATTGAACTTCTCTATTCACATTGTTTTTCTTTTGAGACAGTTGTACATTATTTTCTGTCGCCTCTTCTGGTAGCTCATGGTTTTGTTCCAGTTTTGCTGTCGAATCTGCTATTCATGGCAGCCATTTCCTACTATCATTACCTCAATTTTCTAGGCTATGATGGTAAGCTGAATTTTACTTCGTTTCTCTTATTCAAAGATATTCCAAGGAATTATACATACGAAATTGTGAAATACGTGAAAGGGGCTCATGTTTAGAAGTAAACTGTTATCGTCAAACTCTACTGATGTTCTCTTATCCGTTATGCAGTATTGCCATTTTTGGAGAGAACCACCTTTTTTTTGTATCCAATTGGTGTTGTCATTGTCCTATCTCCTATCTGTACGTATTTTACTACACCTGTTTGTTGTACAATGTCATTTATTGCCGTATAGATAAAAATTATATCTTTCTCGCAGTGATTTTGACCGGCTTCAACCCATCAAGATACCTTATGAACATGTACTTTAGCCGATTGCTATAGATGCAGCTAACAGGCACTTCAGACGACACATCTAGTGTGCTTCTGTTGTAGAAGGAAGATCGGAGTGAGCCAGGTAAGATTCAGTTAGAAATAGTCTGCATGATCGTCTGCTCAACCTAACCCGAATGGGTTAAATTCGAAGCCCGTTGAGGCCTTGATTTAGTTTTGCCGTATTGAGAAATTAGATTAGTGAAATCGTTACATTTCTGTCATCTGCTTGAGACAAATATTAGCGACACCTTACAAGAAAGTAGTGAATTCACTTGCAATGCTGCTGTATTAAACAATGTTGATAATATAGGATATTTGTCAAATAACAGATTTTTTCTCTTTTGTCTTTTTTTTTTTTAAAAAACTCTGTTTCATTGGGAATTATGTTTTTAACGGATCTAAACAAACTTTCTCACCCATCCCATCATGAATAACAAATGAGTAATTCTAGAGAGACATTAATAATGAACATTTTTGGGTGACATTGTGACGTGACATACATTAGTTGGATAATGATTATAACTACCCCACTACTTACTTTTTCATAACTTTAATAAATGTATGTCACATTATAATGTCATTTAAAAATGTCTCCCTAAAATTATTGATAACAAATGTATGAATCTAAATCTAATTGAGTTTATGAATCAACCATATATGTCTTATTTTAAATAAATAGATTTTTCCTAGTTCCTGAAAAAGACATTATAGTACTGTTCTACCTATATTGACCTCTCATTTTTTTTTTCCCCCCCAAAACTTATTCTTATAAAAATTTACATCAATGTCTCCATATAAATTGGATGAACTTTGAAGAAGAAAGGAGCCAAAGTGATTCTTTAGACCTAGTGAATCGAATTCCAATCAATTCTTGCTCATTATTTTTATCAAATGCTCCCCACGCGTATATCTAAAATATCGGCATAACTGAACAGGATTCCAAGAATCTTCGTGGCTGGAAATGCCAGAAAATTACATCCATTTTGAGGTTCCCCTTTGCTGATTTGATTAGGAACGGCAACCGTTCAATATTTTATTGACAAATAATGGTCATTCCAGTAGTAGCACCCCACATCTAATGATGATGGCTTTATTGGCAACAAATCCACTCACCAAAACAAGAATTAAAATCACTTGGTAATGCTCGATACTTCATACTAGCGTCCGATCCCATGTGTGTTCATGACCAATCAAAGACAAAAAGGTTTCAATTCCTGACATTAGCACCACTATGTTCACCATTTAAAGGAAGGGTGATGCTATTTGAACACACCGTGTACTACACACGATACCATGTCCTCACATAGGAGGTGAGACTGCTCATTATGAGAGAGGCCCCACACACTTTCATGTGAGGGGTATGACATTAGGTGTGTTCAAATAGATTAATTCTTAAAGGAAAGTAATAATTGTCTTGGTTGTAGTATAGGTTTCAGGTTATGACATAGGTGTTTTGAAGGTCAATCATCATTGAACTCTCCAACCAATGAAGTCTTTGCGACCGAGGTGGTAACACACATATTGAGGACGGAGGATGGGCATTATAGCCTAACAAGACTGTATGCAGTAAACTCCTATTACAGGATGTATATAAGTTAGCAAAAGCTTAAAAAGAATGGACTAGTTGAATGAAATTTTTGTAATATATTTTTAAGTAGATATTCAACAAAACATAAGTTTTTCCAGCCATTAAATACTATTACTCTACCTCAATTCTCTTAAGTTGATCTAGAGTTGTTACTTTGGCTTTATCATCAAAACTTCAAAAATATTTTCTTTCATTCGTCAACTGGACCATGGAAGGTCACTTTTGTTGGCCGGGATTGATAATTGGATGTCATGATAAGGGGTTCCTTCTCTTCACGCTTTCTATAATTCATGAACAAATTCTTTAGGATTATTTATTTCCTTTTCAAGTTTTGTCGGTAAGCATGCCCGTAGAAGGTGATTATGCAAAGTTGGTAGCCCTAGGACAAGAATGATTTATGCTTAATATATATTTGCTTTGGGTTAATTATTTGAACGGTCACTAACTATATCAAGTACTATTACTTACTAATTGAACTTAAAATTGTACTCTATGTGTTCGCTAAAATCGTGTACCTCAAGTGTACGGATCGCGTTCAAGTAATAAAGTGGACTTTTTGAGTTCGAGTTGTCTATTCCACGAGAAATGTATACTCAATTACACACTCTACTTAATTTAATTTTAACAACAAAGTCACACAATAAGTTTTTGGATTTTTTAGTAATTCTAACAACAATAAAAAAATGGAATATTCAAAAGTTGGGATTCATGATTTCACTTAAACAACACTTAATTAATTTACAATTTTGTAAATAAAATTAACTACTTAAGATAGAGAAATACAAGACAATAAACATAAATCAAAATACACAATATTAAAAGAAAATAATTATAAATTTTAATGCTTGAAAGTAAATAACTCAAAATACATAAACAAACTTAAAATAACTAAGTGAAGTTAAGTAACACCAATCATCCCAACAAAATACTATTTAGCCCATAATAAAAATTAACTCATAATAAAATCACAACATTTAACCACTAACATAATCATTTCAACAATAAGCTAAACAAAGTGTTAAAATAAGATAATAAAAGAAAATAACTTGTTCTATTTTCATGAACAACCCAACATAAAACTTTAATTAAACCATAAATAACATGAAAGTTTGAGGAGAAAAGTTAGAAAAAACAACAATGATGAAAATTTCAACAACATTAAGCTTTAATTGAAGGAAAGCAAATAAAAATACAAAAACTTAAGATTTAATGCATTAATCAAGAAAAGTTTGAGAGAAAATAGAAAAAAAAAATGGAAAAGAGGCAAGAAACTTACATTGTAACCCTAAAAAGTGAGGATTTTTCCTATTTAAACCCCCCAAAAATCACCCAAAAAACCCTTAAAACGCAGTAGATTCGCGAAATTCAGCATATGGGCCAAATCGGGTCGGCCGGGTTGACCTGGTCCGGCCCGGACATTTTTTTTTAAAGTCGCACGATCGCGCGCGGTAAACAGCGCGCGATCGCACGATTGATTTCTCGGCGGCAGCTTAGTCTCAGGTCCGTTTTGACCGCGTTCGGGACTTGGTTCGAGCCACGCGATCGCGTAGCTCAGCTGGAGGGTGGTTTTGCAGCTAAGTCCCTTCCATAATTGCCATTAAGTCCTCCATCTTTTAATCTCGAGCAATTTAGTCCCCAACTTTTCAGATTTCTTACAAATATGTCCTTCTAAAATTGCACTTTAGGCCCTTCAACTTTTGAAATCTTGCAATTTGGTCCCTCGGTTAATTGCGCGGCTTGTCCAAAACTTCCCGGACGTGACAAAATGGTCCCCAAACTTCCAATTTCAGCGTAATTTGCACTTCTTTTATGATTTTTGGCCTCAAACTTGGATATTAACCTATTTAAACACAAAATATATATAAATTAATAGATATTTGCTCAAGATGTTCCAAAATATGCTAATTTAAAGGTATAAAAAGTGTATAAAAATGCACTTAACACTATGCACCGTGATATCAATCCGTGACTCAAGTGAAAAAATCATTTAGGTGAAACAATCGAAGTCAATTTGAACGATGGATGGATAAGTGATCATTTAGATACGATTTAAGTTTTGTTATTAAGTAGTAACGATTTCTTCTTCCCTCAAATTGACCTCTGTAAAAGAAGAAATCAAAGAAAATGGATTTTTGGAAGAAATGTTGAGATTTCACGGCGGGGGGGGGGGGTGGTAGTGGTAGTTGAGATTAAAATTTATTTTTTAATTTTAGGATTTGAAGTTTCTACTAAATGATTATTTGTTCACTTTGGAATGAAATTGGATTGTGAAATTGGGCATATAAGATTTCTGCGAAGGATTGGATATATTTGATAAAATGAGGAGATTTTGGGACACTTTAAAGTTCGTATGTGTTTAAGATTATTTTACATTCGAATATGATATTTTGGCTTAAGGTTTGGGTTGCCTTTGTTTTGTAGATCGGACCAAGAATCCTAATTGAAACTTAAAATTGTATCTCAATAATTATTGAACTATGTATCATGTTACCTATCCATTTCTTAAGTTAGAGATGTCAAAAGATCAAGGCGAGCCAGCTTAGCCTTTATCCTAAGCGCTTGACTCGTCTCTCAAGGGAAATTGAGCTCGTGGCTCAAGCCCATAGTTTATTTATTTATTTTAAAACGAAAAACCCTTCTTTTTTATTCTGGCCTAAGACTTGAGACCGACTATTGATTTTCGAGTTGGTGAAGTTAAAATTGTACAAAACAACTTGTTACGTATACAATTTTTTTAAAATAAAAATTTTATTACGAAAATAACAAAGTTTTGATAGAGTTCGTTTACTAGCACTAAAAGCAAATTCCGATTCTATGTGCTAATCGGAGGTGTCGATAGACCCTTTATAATGGCTGAAACAATTGGATATCTCAGTTCGTTCATTAGCCAAAATCAAGAAAATCAGATTGTAGTGAATTAACAAGTTTACGTTCCTAAGCAATTCTAGTTTAAAATATTTTTTTTAATTCAACAGGAATTGTAGTAGGACCAGTGTCTGATGAAATACATGAGACATGCTAGAAAAAGAACCCGAATCATCCCTAGTTTGTTCCAATAAATCCACTAGTTCTACTTCATCTTCCCCAAAATTAGTAGAACGGGTAGGTTTGGAGGGTGCATGACTGCATGACTAACATTAATACCCAATCATTGTGCATGCGTTTGATACATGGAAACTAACGTGATTTCTAAACTATCATAATTGATAAGTGCATCAAAATTTAAAGCGGTTTTTATTTTGTTAATAATATGTTTAGTACGTTTTAAATTGTAATAAAGGTCCATTATGCATGCTAAAGGAAATAACATATGTAAATCTTCTCAATATTTTGGAAATTTTATTCCATTGAAAATAATATATCAGTAAAAAATGGACAATTTTTGTATTTATTAAAAGTTCTTGCAATAATAAAATATATTTAAGAACTGTAGAACTAGTGTCATAATGTACCTCGATAAAATGTTCGTTGAATCATAAAAATTTGTTAAAATCGTTCAACTTTAAAAGCACATTCCCAACCATTTTTTGTCTAATAGACTCATTTGTCATTTCTTACATTTCTGTTGTTATGAAATTGCTGAAAACAAAAAACAACAAAATCTTTCTTTTGTCCCTTCCATATGATCGGCACAAAACCACATATCTTAAAGATGTCGTATTTCTTTGACTTTTTAGTAATGTCTTTAGTAAAACATAAAACTTTGTTATTAATTCAAGTTAAATGAGCCCTCTGTTTTAATTCTTTTTTTTTTTTATCTACAGAATATTTATTTACACTAGCATTATCAAATGTAAAATAATGGATCTACTTTTAAAATGATATTCCCTAATAATATGGAGTATAGCACTAAATATGTTGTTAGCAATACCAGGATACTCAATTATCTGAAAAGCAATAATTTTTTTTTTAAATGCATAACACATAGTGGATTTATACAAATGCAATTACAACTATATAACCTTTTTCAGTAGTTCATTCCCATAGATCCTAAGTAAACGATATAACATCACGATATTTAAATCAGACATCAATTTTCTATTAGTAAACAAAATATTCTATAGTGTCATAACGAAAAACATTTCTATTAATTCAACATATATCGATTGAAGACATTCTTTAACGAATGTTGTGATGTGTTGATTGTCCACTAAACTTAGTGAAAACTCCCTCCTAACAACAAATTTCACCATTTCAACACAAATTTGATCCTCTGAATACATTCATGTTCTTAGAGTTGATGTAGAAATGATATCGGAGGTACCAAAGTGCAATTGTGTTTGATTTCCACCAACATGGTCATTTTTAGCCGCACTTGCAATAGTAACGGTTGAGATGGATAGTACAAATACATTTTTGCTATGCCAAATGTTGTGCACATTATTTGCTCATTGCTTTGTATTCTTGGGCTCTGTCATTTGTATGACCTATTGAAACAATTTTAAAATTATCCCAACACTTTACAGTTTTTTACCCTTTCGTTTTCCTTTTCCTTTCGCATCGGGAATATCGAGTACATCATCTTCGGCGGGTACCTCTTCTTCATCAACATTATCCAAATCAATTGGATGATTAGCTCAATGAGTGTCCATCCACACCTATAGTCTCCAACTCTTCTGGAATGGATCAAGGGAATGTTTTTGAGACAAACAAACTCATTGTGACTTTGAGATTGAGGTTGTAGCGACCAAGAATTTTTGTGACTTATTTAAGTAAATATTTTTATTTTAAAAACGTGTCGTTACGACTTTATCCATTTATTTTTTTAAGCATGTGTTCGTCTAACCAATTAAGTGAAATTAAATTTATTTAAAAGTCCAATTTCAATTTTTAGAATTTTCCAAATTCATCTTTGATAAGTTTTAAGTCCAAATTTTAATTTTTTGAATTCCAAATGATTTTGAGTCCAAGTTTTAATTAGGGTTAAGTACACAAATACGCAACTTTGAAGAACCTATTTTTTAATATCATGTATTTTAAAATATATTTCAACAATACAAAACAAATTATCAAAATCAGATAAAGAAACATTCTTTTGCGCTGATAGACTTGAATATAAACATAAATGTAAATGTGTGAATGGTCAACATAAATAATTGCACACTAATTTCACGGGGAAAAAAAGTTCTTTGTCTTTCATCAATTTCATTTTTGTTTGCACTACTTTTTATTTATTAATGGTTACTTCACATTCATTTATTATTATCACATGAATAATTAAAGATTATTGATATATGTCAGAAAATATTCTCAACTCAATTAACTTAAAGAAAGTTCAAACAAAAGTGTGAAATTCATTCAAAACTTGACACAGAGATAAAATACTTGATAAAAAAACATTAATTTAAAGAAAATACAAAATATACACTAACCAAAACATTGAAATGACGTTCGCAAGCCTTTAAAATTAAACGTGCATCTATTTTGTCTTTTTTTTTTTTTTTGGTAACCAATGAATTTGTAAACAATTTGTAAAATATAATAGATCTTTTTGTTAAAATTAATTGAATTAGTTACATTCACCTTAATTATAACTGTAATTGTAATTTAATTATATTTTACAATTAATTACAGTTGTAACTTTATTTTAATTTTGTAATTAATTACAATTGTAAATTTACTTCAATTTTGTAATTAATTACAATTATAATTAATGAATTTGTAAAATATGATAAATTTTTTTGGTTAAAATTAATTCAATCAGTTACATTCACCTTAATTACAAATGCAATTGTAACTTAATTACATTTTGTAAATCGATTACATTTTACAATTCATTACAATTATGACTTTATTTCGATTTTGTAATTAATTACGATAGTAACACTATTTCAATTTAGTAATTAATGACAATTATAACTAGTAAATTTGTAAAAATTAATGTAATTCATAATTTGTAATTAATTACATTATTGTAATTGTAATCAGTCACCACCGCCACAACCGTCGTCATCGTCGGACCACCGTCGAAAAATTCATATGACACATTAATTTGCATAAACTCATTCCAACCATAGTACTCGTGTTAGTAGAAACAAATTTTGACAACGCAAAAGACATAGATTTACTACAAGGCTAATCTTCTGTATGTATATATCATTTATATTTACCACTCCTTCTATGATGATGTCAAGCTCTTCTATTAACTTCTGAATGAATCTGATTTGATACTTGGAATTCTCTTATATCCTTTCCTCCTTCTTAGGTGTTTTTGATTCTTCCTTCCAAACATCTAAAGGTTTTACTAATTTTTTCCCGCAAAACCTTCTTCTAGAAATGATAGAAAGAAGTAGAGTTTTGCATGGAGAAGTCGCAGAATCTGGTTAAGTGAAAGTAGAGGAGCATAAGCAACCATCCTCTATATCTCCCCATGAATAAAAAACACAAGATTAAAAGGAAAAGACACAAGATCTGCTCTAGTGCTTGAGTGGTTGATTAGGGTTAGAAATGGAAAGACAAAAGATGAGATACGGAACACAAAAGAGGGTTGGTTATGGTTGAGTTTATAATTATCTGATTTAATAAAATAGTTTAAAATAACTTGCTTGTAAAAATTTAAAATTTGAAGGTATGAATGAGTCTAATTATCCATTTTAATTATTTTAGATCCAACTCCTTAAGTCAAAATGTCATTACCAAATATCTAAACCCATTTAAAACCCAATAAATCATTTCTTGGCCTAAAGCTTTGACAGCATGATTAACGTTTCCTCGCTTAATAAATCTTATTTCCAAAATTATTTCACAATATTTCCAATCTTCACAAGTACTTGCCTCCTTCGATCGACTCAAAATTTCCATAGGAATTTCCTATTGGTTCCTCCATCACAGATTAACCCTAAATTTCCATGCTTAACACACAATCAACCATTAACTAGACCCCTCACCTCATTGGCTAGGGCACACGCAGACCTTCAACTCTAGCAAGTATACCTTCTTCCCTTTCAAAATATATTCACGCAGCCAATCTGATTCTGGGCATCATTCTTCCTCCCACCTCCAATCGATCTTCATACCAAATTATTCCACATGAAGAATTCAACACACCACCCAAATCAGCCGCGCGTCCATAACCGGCCACCACAGATTAAACCTCCATCATCTACACCAATCCAACCACAATCTATAAACTTAAAACATTACACACAAACCAAACCGAGCACATATTTCCGACTTCAACCACAGCCTGCAACCACCATAGTTGAACAGAATAACACCACCACCCTAAACACCACTGCTCAGAACAAACGCCTCACTGTCCATACCCAACCACAACCACCGGAACACCACCACAATTCCACCACTCCAAAACACAACCTCAAACGAACGAAACCCAATCTCAAAACCACCACCGCCTGCCACCAGTCGATAGCCACTGCCATCTTCGGATTCCCCATTCTGACACCCAAATCAAACCAAAACTAAGAATAAACAGAACCCAAAAGCCTTACATTGACCGCCGCCCCCTTCGTTGCCGATTTTCTTCGCCAGAAGACCCAGAATCCCGGGACCTCGCAACCCCTTCGCCTTCGTTTTTCGCACCCAAGAATACTCCTCATCTTTCGCACACCGCACCACTCCTACCGCTGCCAAGTGGCGGCGGCGCTATTGCCTGCTGAACCGCCGAAGGCACCGAACGGAGATGGGCCTTGCCCATCGCTCTCTCCCTCTTTGCCCTCCGTGTCCGAAACATGAAGAGAGAGAGAGAGAGAGAGAGGAATGTTAGGGTCCGTTTGATTACATAAAATTTTCCATGAAAAATGGAATATGTTTTCCAATTCCCACTTTTGGTTTGTTTGTTTGACAAATTTTTTCATGTAAAACTTTTTCCGCGGACCCCACTTTTTCTTCCATTTTCCTTGATTTGGTGGAAAAGATTTTCTTTGGGTTTTGGTGGAAAAATGTTTTCCATGATAGATGGAAAATGATTTTGGACACGTTTAATCAATTTTGTTGTTATTAATTGACTTATTTTCTTTCCAAAAAATAACATTACCATCATCAAGTACAAATATATTTAAAAAGTAAAAAAAAAAATTTTTTTGATTAAAATAGCAAAAAATTACTTTATTTTCCATGGAAAATAATGTCAATCAAATAACAAAAGTTGGAAAATTCCCTACTTTTTCCACCTAGAAAATTAAACCAATCAAACACATTAAACTTCTAATTCCCAGTAATTCAATTACCTACAATTCAATTCCCTGAAATTCATTTTCTTTCCACCCAAATTCCACCATCGCTATCAAACGGACCCTTATATCTATTTTACTATTTTGATTTTTGAAAATTTATCTTTATGTCCCAACTTTGAAAAGTATTTATTTCAGTCCTTAACCTTTAAAATGTTTTACTCAGCTCCTACAGTTTTAAGATATTTCGTTCAACCCCTGTAGTTTTAAAATATTTCAAGTCAGCCCACTATTTTCGAAAAGATCTACATCTGCCCCTAAACTTTTAATATCCCAGCTTTCTTTAAAATTCAATTTAGTCCTTAAACTTTACCTTGTTACTTTAATCTTTGAAAGTACTAAATTAATTTAATTTTTCTTTTGGCTGGACGAAACGTTCGAAGATTTAAAGAATTGACGAGACATTTCCACTCTATTTTTTTCAAACTCGTGATTTGAGGTAGACTCGCCCCCACTAATTAGTTTAAATTATAATTGCATGTATTATGTGTACTTTACGTGATTGATTTAAATGCTTTAATGCATGATATAATGATGTGGTTATGCATAACTTAAATGCTTAAATGCATGAGAAGAGACACCCACACCCTATGATTTTAAAGAGCCTATGATTATGATAATTTGGTAACCGTATTAATTGCATAATTATGTGTTCAATTATTCTGTAAATTAATTATTGACGATGAGTCTACTTAGTATTTCTTTCTAAATGTTCATTCCATTTTTAACAGCTTTGCAGACCTCGGATACGGCGGCAAATGAAAGGCAGCGGTGGCAAACCATTAATAGAAATCATTTTACGTCATGCTTTGTGAACTTTGTTATTTCATATGGTCAAGATTATGAAGCTATTTTTCTTAAAGACAAGTTTCATGAACATCGTCAATTTAATTATTTTGTTGTTACTTTCTTTGAAAATTAAGATTTAAATATTTTTATGAATTTATCACATTTAATTTATTTACTGTTGCAAATTTTCAAATAAATATGATGTTTAGAATTTAATTATTTTTCGCAATAAAATTAGATTTAAAGGAGAAGTGGCGTCCCGAGTTTCTTGGAACTCGGGGCGTTACAGAGGTGTCATAGGCGAGTGGTCACCAAACAAATTCTTGACATATTGATTAGGATCCATGTGTATGTTTTGAGATGAAATAGAGAATGTAAATTGAATGAATATGAAATGTGTGAAGATGAGATGTGTAAATAATAAATTGAATAATGTATAAAACTATGTAATTGAATATTTTAAATGATATTATTGTTAAAATGAAGAGATTTTAGATAATGTAGAAGAAAGTAGAGAGTGTGGTTGTTGATTTGTTGTAAGAAATGAGTGAATTGTGTAGTATTTATAGAAGAAGAAGAAAATGTTGTGATCGTTGAAGACTCCAACGGTCTAATTCAAAGGTGATTGTTTGTGTGCTCGGCTTGTTTGATAAAATTATGATGTGCTTGTTAGACGAGTCCGAGCAACCCCATGGGTCGAGTTTTCACGAGCTGACAAATAAGACGGCTCATTTGTCACCTCTTGCTCAATTCGACTACATTTTGTTGAACCTAATGGATTTTTCTACTTGAGTGATGGATGAGTAACATGATGTATAATCCAGTGACCATTGAGATACATTTTTTAAGTTCAATTACTAAGGAGTAGCATTTGATATAGTTCGGCCCTATCTGCTTTGTAACAAATAAAATTCTTCACGAAGTGGATTCCTGTGTCACATCCCTAATACAATAATCTGAGATCAACTTAAATGCTACCTTTTTGCCTAATTCTTTTGTCAGTACAACTTAATTGAACCAGTAACGTTTGATTGCGATGATGAAAAATGAATAGAAAGAAAATATATTTTAAGGAAATTATTTGTCTGAAAATTATTTTTGTGAAAAATATGAATTGAAAGTGTTTGATTGGTTTAATTTTGTAGGTAAAAAAAGTGATTTTTTTTTTTTTCAGATTTTATTGTTTGATTAACATTATTTTCCATGACAAAAAAAGTAAATTTTAGCTATTTTATTTATTTATTTATTTATTTATACCTTTTTAATATATTTGTACTTGATAATGATAATGTTATTTTTTGAAAAAAAAATCAATTAACAACAATAAAATTGATCAAACGTGACGAAAAATCTTTTTTATGTAAATTAACATGGAAATGATTTTTTCACCCAAAGGTTAAGAAAACTTTTTTCAAGTAGGGAAATGGGCGCATGTTCAAAGAAGGAAGAAATTTTTTTCCAAGTTAAATTTTACTAATAAAAAACAAGAGAATGGGAAAGGTGGAAATTTTTTTCTTGTTCCATAAAAAAATCAAGGGCAATCAAACACATAAATTTTGACCATTTTTCTTGGAAGAAGATCCAAGTCTTGCCAATTTACCAAACCCCATCAATTTATGGCGTGAAATGTAATGACACAAACTAAGTCCCACATTGTTAAGTTGAAGACCATACTTGTGAACCCGATCTCAGGATCCGTTTGACAGCCATGGATTTTCCATGGAAAATACCTTTTTCCCATGACATTTTTCAGCTTTGGTCCGTTTGGTTTGATTGTCAATTTTCTTCGAAAATTCAATTCCATCTTCTTTGCAAGTGACTATGCTTTTCATGAAATTGTGGAAAATGTATTCCCGTGTATTAGGTGGGAGTGGGATGTGTTTTCCATGAAAAATCTATTTGGCATTTTTTTTGTTGTTATTAATTGATTTTTTTTTTAGAAATTAATATTCGTATTTTCAAGTATGTATGTGTCAAAATAAAAATAAAAAAAATCTGATCCAAAAAGCATTATTTTACCAAAATTTTCAAAAGAAAATAATGTCAATTAAACAAAAAAAAAAAAAAATCATTTCCATGAATATAATTATCTGAAATTCATTTTCTTTTCATCCACGTTCCATCGTCACAATAACATTCTTCTTAACGAGCCAACAACTTCAAAGTATTGATTACATTATCCAAAAAATAAACAAATGCCCATCGTCTCAATAACATTCTTCTTAACGAGCCAACAACTTCAAAGTATTGATTACATTATCCAAGAAATAAACAAATGCCCATTGTCACAATAACATTCTTCTTAACGAGCCAACAACTTCAAAGTATTGATTACATTATCCAAGAAATGAACAAATGCCAGATTTCATTGTCTTCAAAGAAAAAGAAAAAGAACACATCACTCTCAGTTTTGCTTGTTTGCTGCCATTCTATGTTTTTATGGATTAAGTTTGCTGCCAGCAACATCGACTACAAATCTGTACCTAACGTCGTTCTTTTCCAACCTCTCAAACGCTGTATTTATGTAGTCTAATTTAACCACCTCAATAGTTGAAGTAATGCCCTTCTCCTTGCAGAACTCTAGCATTTCCTCAGTCTCCTTAATGCTCCCAATGAAGCTTCCGGTGATCGTCTTCCTCCCTACATTCGTCAATGTAATCAAACATTTTGGATACTATTAAGCAGAGTACTAAGGAGAAAAAGGTCGAAACCTAGGTTGCACCGATACTCTGTCGGGAGCCAGCATGTCGTATCCGACACATGTCAAACACCGACACTCTCTGGACAATCTCTAACATGTGTTGGAGCTACAACATATATATCAAAATGAAAAAAGGAAATGGGCGAAATGTCTTCAATTAAAAAATGATAAATTTGACTTACAAGTTTGTTTTTATATTATCCTCATTTTAATTCAATAAATATGCAACGTGTTGTATGTATATAAGACTAAAATAATAAAAAATTAAAAAAACTAATTTGCGGGTCACCAACGTGTCGTCTCCTAACTTTTTAAAAAAACCACGTGTCAATGTGTTCGTGTCGTGTCCGTGTCCGTGTCGCGTGTCCATGTTCATGTTCATGTTCATGCAACCCAGGTCGAAACTCACCAAGCATAACCATGGGGGTGATGAACTGCAATGGAGTATTAATAACGCCCATTAAGATCAGCTTTCCGTCAACTTTCAACAAAGAAAGGTAAGGCTCGAGAGGATGGAAAACTGGGATCGTGTCGATGATGTAATCGAGAGAGTCAGCGACCTCTTGCATTCGACCGGAATCCGAGCTAACAAGGTATTCATCTGCTCCGAGGTCTTCCAATGCTTCGACTCTTTTCTTGTCTGAAGAACTAAAGACAGTGACATGATGTCCCATGGCCTTTGCTATCTTCACTCCCATGTGTCCGACTCCTCCGAGCCCCAAAATCCCACCTCTTAGGCCACTCTGTTTCAGGCCGAAATGGTGCAGGGGGCTGTACACTGTCACCCCGGCACAGAGTAGAGGTGCTGCTTGTTCCGGTGCCATACCATCTGGAATCTTCACAACAAACCTGAGAAGAAATATAAATCACATAGAAACACTAACAAACAAAAACTTATTCACTTGAAAAATTAGGATCAATTTTGAAGTTAAGAAAAACTCTACCATTTGGCATTTCTAGAAATGATCCGTTGCATGAATGGGGCACTATTTTGCCCGATACATGCATGTGCCTGTATCGGGCAATAGATCATTCCTAAATAAATGTCTCAAGAAATTTTTTCTTGATAAATTAATTGTCAACGAGGAACAATCCTAGCAGAGACTCAATTTTTTTTTTTTCATTATATTTGAACATTTTCTACCTTTTGCACTCACTCAATAGATAGGTGAAAGAAAAAGGTTGATATTGGTGGCTGATCCTAAGTTCTTGTCATATCGAATTAATCAAATATATCAGTAACTTGAGTCCAAAAAATCCTATTCAAATATTGGTTAGATTACTATTCTTTCCCCGGTTTTCTGTACATCTATAGGAGAAACCCCCCCCCCCCCCCCCCCCTTCTCCTACTTGAATGGGTTGTATTATTACTCCGCAATTTAGACAAAAATGGAATTGTGATGCTGGGATCTTGGGTAGGGACGGGTGATATTTTAGTAGGTAAATTAATCAAGAAGTATAAATAAGTCATATCGACACATACTTTTGATTAACGACCATGGCGTTGGAAAATCCTCCTTGTGTGGGATTTCCATCCGTGTAGACATCGTTGTACGACCAAATCTTCTTGTTGCAGTACTGCTCGATTTCCGATTTGCAAGGGTGACAGTTCCCGCAGCATCCTACCAGACAACCGACTCCAATGACTTCCCCGGCTCTGAACTTGGTTACATCTGATCCTATCTCCAACACCTCACCTACCACTTCATGCCTATATAGCAGCTCAAAAATAGGGACAAGAATTCAGCACAAAACATTACAAGTGCATGTTTGATACGCAGTACTCGAAAATAATGAAACAAAACTCTCCAATCATCTCTACCAAACACGCAATAATTAAAAGCACATAAAAATTTAAGGTTGGAATGTGTAGTTGTCTTATCATTATCATATCTATCATGAATGCCTATTCATAAATATTATTAATGGTTAGATATTAATAAATAATAATAATATCATATAATATAATTCCATGAAGGCTTGTGACCTATGAATTATTTTATTAAATAAAAAGACAGGACTAAATCCAAAATACACATGGTTGGTTTTGTCAAAAGGAACAGGTAATGAGAGGAATATTACCCAGGAACCATGGGGTAATTGGACATGCCAAGATCATTCTTGACTTGGTGAATATCAGTATGGCAAATCCCACAGCTTATCACCTTCACATAAACATCTTCAGGGCCAGTGTTTCTGTTAAAAATTTCCCCAACCAGAATTAATTAAAAAAAATTCACCCTAAACTCAAAAAAATTACAAGAGAAAAAATGATCAAAAAATTTCTGTTTCTTCTTTGGATAATATTATCCAATCCTCCATACAAAGCTGCATAAGGGTTTGAATTGAATTACCTGAGAGTGTAAGTATAGGGTGAGAGAATCCCAGAAGGGTCTTTTGCAGCTAACCCTGTTGTTGTTCTCTCCAACTCTCCACTGCCCATGTCTTCAAATTTCTATATGTGTTGCAGAGTGACAAAAAGAATGAATCTTGAGAACTAGAGATGGATGGTGCATTTCTCTCTCTCTATAGTGTGTGTATATATATAGACAAAAAAAAAAGGTAGATTAGAAGGAAAGAATTCTGAAAAGGGAAGTTGACAGACAGCAGGCAAGACTAGTAGTGGGTGGTGGGAGTTGGTGAGAAGGGCATTTCAACAAAGTTTTGATTAAAGTTTTCAACCTATATGATTTGTTGCTACATGAGTTGTCATGCTAAATTCCCAGCAAATTCATTGGTGAGAAGTCTGAATTGCATCTTTAATTAATAATTCCTAAGCATGTTTAAGTAAACTCTATCGCAATCAATTAATAAAGTGGATCTTAGAGTCCGGATTATCGTTCACACGAGAACTGCTATTAATTATCGAAATATTTCAGCAGTTCTTAACTTTATTTGAACAAATGAAAATCGTTTTAAAAATAAAAATCTAGAATTAAGAAATGGAACCAATGAATTAAAAAGAATTGTTAAATTGTTTTGTTTTCAAATAAGATTGTAAAGTAGTTGGGATTCACGAATTCACCTAACTAATTAAATTAATTCAAATTCCAGTTTTATTTCCTATTTGTGTGTTCGGTCGAATTCACTAATTTAAATTGAGATTCCTCTCTCGAGTTTAAATCAATCATACCTAAATAAGTCAACCTTGTATCTCTACAGCGGGTCCGAATATTCCTTAACTAGATGCATTACACACAAGAATTCACACACGACCGCAATAATTACAAGAGTATATCTCTATCTCTCGTTCAATTACCGGATTTATTACCTAGATCTATGTTATTAACTCACATATCGGATTATGGAAATAACATATGAAATCATGAATAAGTGGTCAGTTCATTCACGCATTAAACGCAATAATAAATCAACACATGCATTAAAGCGTTAAAACAAGGAATATGACATTAAAATAATTAACTAGGCTACATCGTTCATCTCAACATCAAATTTAGCTACACATCATATTTAAATAGCAAAAACAAAATATAATGACGTTCATTGAAAATAACAACGAAGAATGCAAAGATTGCACCAATTATCAATTCTTCAAGTATCTTCAATTCACGCCCCTCTGCGATGCTTGAATCTCCAAGAATTTTAATTCAAATTTCTGTTGTGGCTCGTTCTATGGAGAGGCAAATGTCTAATTTTCGTGCCTCTTATGTTGTATATATAGGTTTTGGAGAAAACCTAGGTCAAAAAGCCCAAAGCCTGTTAAAAATCGCAGAAAAATCTGATCTGCGGCCCAGTCAGACAACCGCGCGATCGCGTGGTAGAACCTCTGGCGATCGCGTGGTAGACGTTAAAAACTCTCGGGTTAAGAATTTGCACCATCTCGCGATCGCGTGAAACGTATCCAGCGATCGCGACTTCCTCTTTTCTCGGCTGTACAATTTAGTCCTTGACTTTTAATTGCACCTTCAATCCTCAACTTTCAATTGTTGCAATTTAGTCCCCAAACTTTATCTTCTTCTTGATTTGCCCATTTAAGCTCTCATATCCTTCAATTCGTTCCTCCAACCTTTGATTTCTTCACTTTGGCACCACGAATGTTTCCCGGTTGTTGTCACAAACTCCTCACTTATCCAATTTAGCTCCAATTAACATCCAATTGTGTCCTTTTTCCATTGCTTTCATCATTCTTCATCTTTTGAGATATTTTCTGAAAAGTAAACGATAAACACAAATTAAATAGGAAATATTCCAAAACGACAATAATTACACCTAATTTAGACATACAAATAAGTGTATAAAATACACTTATCAGTAACTTTTAAGAAACTCTCTCAAATAAATAAATAAATAAATAAAGATTTCAATTAAGAATATTCTATCTTGAGAGGAAATGATTCATTGTCCAGGTCGATGGTCGGACAATATATCATGCCAATGTATGTGTACATTAACCGTCGGGTAACATATGCTATTGAACAATAGACAACATATTAGTTTCCAATGACATCAAATGTTAGATCCAATTAAATGGACCATATATTTACACATTCAATTGGTTTTATCATTTAATAACATACTATATCTTACCATCAAATTTAATATTAAAAATATGATGATAAATAACATTACTTTATTATATTGAGTTATAATCAACCTGTAAATGATGTTATCTATTTATTCATCGACATATTTTTTAAATGTTTTTCCGAATTGACGTAAAAGACTAGGTGGAAAATTACAAAGTTGCTTTGGATTAAGATGTTATATGTGCTTTAGGTCATCACTAACTGTGCATCAAAGTGGAGTAAGTCAAATTTTATATTTTTTATAATTTCTATTTCGTCCATTTTATATTACAATAAATTTTAATTTCTGTTACTATTTAATAATTTAAATTTATTTTGTATTTATTATTATTTTAGAGCACGAGAACAATGAAAACTACTGGCCACTTGTATCTTCTAATTACCCTTTCCTTAGAATGAATATGCAACTACTACTTCATGAAGTAATAGCTTATTCATGAGTCATTGTCGGAGAGGGATATATTATAGTAAATTGTAATTTTTTTAATTGTGGTATAAGTGTAGTGCTTTTTATTTTAATTTATTTATGAATAAAATATTTTATTTAATTAAATACAATTTTATTGAAAACTTTTAATAGTAATATAATTGTAATTAAAATAACTTCTAAAATAAATCAATTGTTGAGAATTTAAAAATAAGGAAATCAAAGAAACCCAGTTAATTTGGTGTAATGATTGGAGATGACTTCAAAAATGGTGTGAAAGTTGCACCAATTTGGTGCTATGATTGGATATAGCTTACTAAAAACCCACCTTTTGATTGAATTAATTTTTCTCATTATTGAAATTAGGGCCGGTCATCAAAGGTAGTTTATAAGAATCGAAATCTGTAGAAATTATGTCCTTAATGTTCGCATTTTAATTACTTTTGGATCTAGCTTGCAAATAATGTTTCTGTCCTTATTTGTCGTACTGTAATAGTTTGTTAGACTGTTTTGTTTGTTATTCTTTCAGCCGTCTATATATGGTTGAAGGATAGCAGCATTTCCTTTTCAAGATAGTTGAAATAAATAAAAGAAGAACAATCCATTCTTCAGATTTTACATGGTATCAGAGCGGAGAGATCTTGTGATCGCGATCTGATATTTGATTACAATTGATGTTCATGAACAATTGAATCTATTCAATTTATCCGATGGCTGAAGAACGAGAAGCAGATCTGAACGTTCGGACAGATGCTCGCAGAAATGGAGAACAAAATAATGGAGGTCGACGAGAGGAAGATGAAGGAGATCCTTTACAATTAAATAACTCAGACCATCCTGGTACGTCTCTCGTCACCGTTCCTCTTACTGGGAAAAATTTCCTAGCATGGAGCAGATTCATTAGAATTGCTCTTGGTGCAAAAATGAAACTAGGTTTTATTGATGGAATAATTAAAGAATCAGCTAAAAATTCAGCTCAATATGAGAAATGGAATAGAGTTAATTGTATGATAACTTCATGGATTTTGAACTCTATTTCAAAGGAAATAGTAGATGTGTTTCTTTACACATCATCTGCTAGAGAGTTATGGAATGAGTTAGAGGAAATACTTGGAGGTTGTAATGGACCGCAATTATACCAGATACAAAGGGAAATCTATTCCATGACTCAAGGATCACAATCAGTGTCTCAGTATTATACTAAATTGAAAGGTTTATGGGATGACTTAACCTATCTGATTCCCTTACCTGAATGTGTCTATAGTTCTGCTAAGAAAGTCTCAAATATAACCTCATTTAATAGGTTGATGCAATTTCTTATGGGCTTAAATGAGGATTATGAGCATATCAGGGGGCAGATCTTAGTCATGGAGTCGTTGTCTACAGTAAACAAGGCATATTCGATGATTCAAAGAGTTGAGAAGCAGCGGGAGGTGAATACAGTCTTTGGTGATGGAACTGAAATGAGTGCTATGTTCACCAAGGCAATGAGGATAAAAAAGGATGGAGGAAACAGATCCATGGGAGGAAAGAGTGATGAGATGATCAAAAAGGAGAAACAGTTAATGTATTGCACTCATTGCAATCTCAAAGGTCATAATAGGGAAGGATGTTTCAAGATCATAGGATATTTGGATTGGTTCAAACAACCAAAGTATCAGAAAAGGCCTGGGAGTGTGAAATACTCTGCTAACATAGTGGATACACCATTGGAAACTGGTCAGGAAATGACAAATTAGCTGCAGGGATTGAATTTGGGAGAGATGATTCAACAAGAACTTGTCAAAATGATGAAGGCAAAGGCAAGCACAGGAGGTGACATCATTAATTTTGCACATATTGAAGATTTTGCAGGTTCTGTGCTCAAACATGATATTCTTTTAACCTTAAGTGCTACCAATCTATTAGAAGTATGATCTTGAATACTTGATACAGGGGCGTTTAATCATATGTGCCATGACCTAAATTTTTTCAAACAACCAAAGCAATGCAATACAACAATTCCTGTCTACCTTCCTGATGGCTCCATTAATGTTGTAAAAAACATTGGTGACATTCATATTAGTGCAGATATCACACTGATAGATGTATTACACATTCCCACCTTTAAATTCAACCTTCTCTCTGTCAACAAGTTAACCAAAACTTCCAAAATGAAACTCATATTTTTTGATAACCATTGTTTATTACAGGACCTTCAGACTGAGAGAGTTATGGCAGTTGGAAAACTGATCAGAAACCTATACATCCTTGATCAAGCATCATTTTCTGAATGCACCCTAAATAAATTCAAACTTCCTGTTTGTAATTCAGTTTCTCCAAATTGTAATAACTTTCTTTCTCCTTCCAATAATTTCAAAGACAGATCCATGCATCTCTGGCACAAGAGACTGGGACATATATTTGAAAATACTATGCAACATTTGGATGTTTTGAACAATTGTAAAAAAGACTTCATTTCCTATTGTGACATTTGTGCTATTTCTAAGCAACCAAGACTGCCCTTCACAAAAAGTAGAATACAAACTCAAATTGTTGCGGAATTAATTCATATGGATCTTTGGGGGCCTTACAAAAAGGGATCATTGTCAGGAGCACATTATTTTTTAACAATTGTGGATGATTTTAGTAGAGGGACTTGGACTTTTCTCCTTAAACACAAGACACAAGTCCTACAAACTTTCAAAGCATTACAACAATTTTTCAAGACATAGTTCAATAAACAAATTAAGTGCATTAGAATAGATAATGGGACTAAATTTGTCAATTTGGAGTTCCAAAATTTCATTATTGACAAAGGGATACTACATCAAAGGACTTGTGTCTACACACCTCAACAAAATGGTGTTGTTGAGAAGAAACATAGACAACTCTTGCAAATTGCAAGAGCTCTTATATTTCAAGCAAATTTACCAAAATTTTTTTTGGGGAGAGTCAATATTGATGGCTACATACATCATCAATAGGTTACCCACTAAACTTCTTGATTGGAAAACACTCTATCAGATTTTACACAACAAACAACCCACATATCTTAATTTAAGAGTGTTCGGTTGTCTTTGCTATGCTACTAGCACCAAACCATTCAAGGATAAATTCTCACCTAGGCATTTTAATTGTATTCTCATTGGATATAGTCATGGCCAAAAAGGTTACAAGGTTTATGATCTTGATAACAAACAAATACTTGTCTCTAGGGATGTAGTATTTCATGAAGATACCTTCTCTTTTAATAATACATCTATCACAGCAGAAATGACACCTCTTCCTCACCATATCCTTGATCAAGACACATTTGATAATACACACACACAAACATTGACACAGAAATTGACCATGATACTGATGAAATTCCTAATGATCAATCTGCTAGTCTGCCTACTGTCAGAAGTGAACTCAGTCCTAGGTCATCATCATCCCAACATACACTACCTTGTATTGATTCTAACCAAATTCATTCTGATACTGGTATTATAAGAAGTTCTAGACAGAAAACTGCCCCCAAATGGATGCAAGACTTTGTTTCCAATCTAAGTCATGTTGATCACAAACCCATCCATATTTCAAGAAAACCTAAACCCACTTCTTCGACATATACTCCTGCCACTTTTCCATATCATGCATCACAAAATTTTCACCATGCATATATTGATTTTTTAGCCAATCTCACTACTATTCAAGAACCAACATCTTACAGTGAGGCTAGCACTGAAGAGGAATGGATTCGGGCTATGAAAATAGAACTTGATGCTTTGGAGAAGAATGAAACTTGGGATCTGGTCTTTCTTCCATCTGGTAAAAAACCCATTGGGTGTAAATGGGTTTATAAGGCAAAATTGAATGCAAATGGAACTTTGGAGAGATGTAAAGCTAGATTGGTTGCAAAAGGTTTCAACAAAATCCCGAGTATAGATTTTTTTGAAAGTTTCCCCCCAGTTGCAAAGTCTATCACCATTAGGCTATTATTGCAATTGCAACTGCAAAGGCCTGTCCAATCTGTCAACCGGACATAAATAATGCATTTTTGCATGGGTTGTTGGAGAAGGAAGTCTATATGTGGCCACCACAGGGTTATGATAAGGCGGACTGGGGTCAATTGTGCAAACTCAAGAAGTCCCTATATGGTTTAAGGCAAGCAAGCAGACAATGGAATACAGAGTTATCCAAACACCTCACTGCCTTTAGCTTTGAAAAACCACCCCAACATGACCACTGCTTATTTACATTGCATAGTTCTTCTTTCTTTATTGCGTTACTTGTTCATGTTGATGATTCACTTATCACAGGGTCCAATGAATCAGACATACATAAAGTAAAGGAATTCCTTCATCAGGCCTTTACTATAAAGGATTTTAATTATGCAAAATACTTTCTTGGCATTGAGATAGCTAGATCCACATAGGGAACTTACCTGAACCAAAGAAAATATGCTCTTGATCTTGTTGCTGATGCTGGCTTGCTGGGTGCCAAAAGTACCACTACTCCTTTTCCTAAAGGACAAAAATTCTCTGCCTCTATATACGATCTTCATCACAATCCTGAACAATATAGAAGGCTTATTAGGCACTTCCTTTATCTTACACTCACTAGGCCGAATATCACATTTAGAGTACAACAATTAAGTCAGTTCGTTCAGAATCCTACTACTTCTCACTGGACCTCAGCTCTACATGTTAGAAAATTTATCACAGATAATGGTTTATCTATGATCCAAAATCATCATGCTGAATTATTAAGAATTAAATAACTGAAGCGGAAGCATACCTTAATCAGATATGATTCACGATGAGCGATTCTGCGGTTGGGTCTTCTAAATCAACACGTAGTCCTTATTTTCTCTCTGATGATGGGATGTCAGACAGAATGAAAAATACGTATGATTCAGGGTCCATAACCGACTTTATATACTGAATTGCCTGTTAACCTAATTCGGTCCATCATGAAATTAGGTAATGGCCTGGTATCTACACATAAAAGCCCATACATTAATTAGATGCATTAAAGCCTGATATACCAAATCCTTATTAGATCACTTTAAATGGGCTTAACCAAATTTGATAGCATTTTATTCAATACACAATAATTCACATATAAGCCTACACGATTGATTTAAATCTTACAATCTCCCACTTGGGCTATATGTGTAACCTTACAATTGTGTATCAATCATAACCTTATGAGTACTCAGAATTTTGCTATCATTACTAAATGCATCCCCAAACAATCCGGTCCATCAATTATATCAACATAGGATCAAAGCGATTTCTGCTACATTTATCATAACTAAACCTATCAATGGTCACGTATATCGACATAACTGAATGACATGGATCAAGTATGGATGTGTAGCATGGAAATTACATGTAATGTGATCTTTAACATGCCTATTTCCAACTGGTCCAACTTTAGTGAGATCATCCTCAAACGAGTTCAGAGTTAATAAACCTGAAACCTTACAGCTGTAAATAACTTTAACTTTAAACTGTATCCAAAAGGACAATAAATGTGTCTAATGCACCCAAAATACAAACTCCCACTAAAACCAAATATCCTTAAGAAATACAACACTCATATGAGTAATGTGCTCATGAAAGACCTTGGGTGGTAATACCTTAGTAAGCGGATCAGCAATTATGGAGTTTGTTCCAATGTGCTCTTATTGACACGTGTCCACTCTGAACTGTATCATTCACAACCAGGAACTTATGTCAATGTATTATGACTTAGTTGAGCTCCTATTGTTACTGGAATATAAATCTACTGAGTTATTGTCACAATATAACTTTAGTGGTCTTTCTATACCGTACATAATACACAGCCTAGTGACAAAATTTCACAGCTATATGCCATAATTAGATGCCTCCAAAAAAATGCTACAAACTCTGCTGCCAGGTGAAAGAAGCTAAAGTGTCTGTTAAGCACTCCTGCCAGAAATAGCTCCTCCAACTAGCAGATAGATGTAGCCTGATGTGGATCTTCTACTGTTTTGGCATCTAGCAAAAATCGGAATCATAATACCATATGATCTCCAACTGATCCGATTTTCTGTATGTGAGCATGTAATCTTTTGTTCTCTTTAAATACCTTATAACCCATGTTTGGCTGCTTTCCAAATAATCCATCCTAGGGTTACTTAAATATCTCATTAGTATCCCAATAATGTATGGAAAATCTAAACGCATACAAATTTGAGCATACATTAGATTCCCTATAGCTAAACTATATGGGATCTTCTGCATTTCTTTACTTCAAGATCACTTTTCGAACATTAGTTGAGACCAATTTGTCTTCCTTAGCGATAGAGGTGTCCCCTGGTTTACTATCTTGCATGCCAAACCTCTTAAGTACTTTATCGATATAGCCCTTTTGTAATAATTCAAGAATACCCCGAGAGCAATCCCGGTGTATCTGAATCCCTAATACAAAAGAGATGTCACCAAGATTTTTAATCTCAAAATTCCTTGACAAAAAATCTCATAATTTTATGTGACATGCCTATATCATTGGTGGCAAGCAATAATCAACATATAAAATCAGGAAAATATACTTACTCCCACTAAACTTGTAATACACAAAACCATCATCAGCATTAATCTCAAGACCAAATGAGATAATTACTTGATGAAATTTGTATTAGCCTTAACGGGAAGCTGGCTTGAGCACATAAATGAATTTCTTTAATTTACAAACCGTCTCATCAATGTCTCCATTGAGAAACGTCGTCTTAACATCCATTTGATGTAACTCGAGGTCAAAATGTACAACAACCTAACTTTCCTGAAAGAGTCTTTCATTGAGACCGAAGATAAAGTCTCTTTATAATCAATGTCATCATTCTGTGTAAAGCCCTTAGATACAAGACGAACCTTATATCTTTCCACATTACCTTTCGAATCCTTCTTGCTTTAAAAATCCATTTAAGACCAATGGGTTTCGTACCTTATGGTAATGGGACAAGATCTCAAACTTTATTGTCTTGCATATGCTTATATTCCTTATTTATGACATCAATCCACTTTTGAGAGTTAGAACCCTGCATGGCCTGATGGAAATTGATTGGACCATCTTCCACCAATCCATTATTTTCCTTATGTTCTTGGAAAAATACTATTTAAATTATGCAGAATAGCATTTTTCCTTTTCTCTCGTGGATGTCCTTAATGACTTTGGTTATTGAGGTTGTTGAGTTTGTACTTCTGAAATTTACCTTGTTTTGGATGGGAGGTTCTTCAATATTGTCTAATTGAGGTTCTGGATATGCTTCTTGATCAATGACATGCATAAAAACTTGCACATTGTCAAAAACAACAATAGGAATAGAAACCGATTCTTCCTCAACTTCTTCCTTAAAGACAATATCTCTAACCTTATTTCTCCCCCAAACTCAACATCCTCAAAAAATGTTGCAGTTCCCGTTTCAAAAAATTGACTTAAGTGTAGGATCATAAAATTAATAGCCCCTCGATCACTCAGAATAACCAATAAAATAGATGCTTACTGTTTTATAGTCCAATTTCTTTATGTGGCCTATAAGGCCTAGCCTTAGCTGGACATCCCCAAATGTGAAAATGATTTAGGCTAAGCTTTGTGCCTGTCAAAAGCTCCTAAAGTATTTTAGCAGTAGCTTTAGTTGGTACTATGTACGATCTTTCTTTAAATGTCCAGATTTCTGGCAAAGAAACAACTCTCAATATCTTTATGTGGTTTCTTTTGTTTTGGACCCTTAGCAACTTTATGTTCTTTATTAGTTTACTTACCCTTATCTTTAGAGGTATTTTCCAAGTGAACACTTTCAATTCTTTTCTACTTCAACTTTTCTTCCTCTTGCACACAAAAATAGAATGAGCTCATTTAGAGTTTATTTCTCCCTTTAACAGTTACAACTGACCTTAAATTGACTGAATTGTGTAAGAAGCTTACACACTTTGAAATAAGCTCATTGAGAGTCTATTTCTCCCTTTGACAGTTATAACTAACTTTAAATTAATTGAATTGTGCAGGAAGAGATATCAATACCAAATGCACGAACAAGTCATCAGACAAGTCAAGTTTTAGTGCCTTAAGTTTCTAAGTAGTTAGCAGTGTGAGACATCTACATGATGTACTCCCTTATGTTCACATTTTCTATATACTTTATTGAAATCAAGCTTTGTATAAGCGTGCTTGTTTCAGCCTTATCGTTTTTCGCAAAACATTTCTTAATTTCGACAAGGAACTCATTGGCATCATTTACCTCCTCAGATACTGTGCCACTAAAGGCTTCCGAAATGCCGCGCTTAATGATCATTAGACTCATGAGACATGAGCAATCTCAATTCTCAAAGTTCCTCCTTTGATTATATGAACTTTCATCTGTCAGAGGAGCAAGTTGCTCAGTCCTTACTTAGTGCACGGTCTAGATCCATGCAGCCAAGAACAATATTAATGTTCTTTGTCCAATCCTTGAAGTTTGTTCCATAAGCACGGGGATTAAATTTGAGCTTGTAGATATACTACTAACAGAATTTGAAATCGAATAGAGAATACTTAAATAAAATAGCTCACATAAGTACCTTATTATGCAAATCATACTTTCAAATAATGGTAGGGCCCATCACAAGATACCTAGAAAAACATCAATATTTAGTATTTGGATAGAAATATTGACTTGAAAGTGGTACTCTTGGTGTAGTAATCAAACACTGACAGTAAGACATGTCAACCAACAAACCTTTCTTTGGACCGATTTACTGATCACACGTAAAACCAAATAACCGTCACGTATTTATCACCACAAGTTCATGTGAAATTCGAGCCAAATATTGACCTTCCTTTGGGCCGATCAATATCCGCATGAAATAACACACAAACACCTAATTTTCCCTTAGTGTAGTGATCAAACACTGGCAATAAAACATGTTAACCAATAAACCTTTCTTTGGACCGTTTTATTGATCACACGTTAAACCAAATAATTGTCACGCGTTTATCATCACAGGTGCATGTAAAATTCGAGCCAAACATTGACCTTCCTTTGGGCCGATCAACATCTGCAATGAATAACACACACACACACAAATACTTTCTAATATTCTAAGTTAATTAATATCCACAAGAGAGGTTGCTTTGGTAACATGTTGCTTCAAATAACTTACTTTTGAATATTATATCTCTCAAAAGAGTCTGTAGTACCAAAATTTGAAATTGAAATTCACTGATTTGCATATATATTTGACTTTAGGATTTCAATTGCAATATTCTTAAACTTTCGGTGGCCAATTATGAAAAAATTTATGCTTGAAGGACTTAAATTACAATTTTTCCAAAACCTAATTGGCTAATTTAGAGAAATTACAAACTTTAGGTCCCAATTTGAAAGAAAATCAAACTTTAGAGGGTCAAACTAGAAAATTTTTCCAAACTTTAGGGACTGAATTAGAAGATTTTCAAACTTTAAGGATTGAAAATGAAAATCTTCAAACTTTAGGGACTGAAAATAAAAAATTTCAAACTTTAGGGACCCAATTAGAGAATTTTAGAATTGTATGGATCAATTTTGAAAAATTTCAGACTTTAAGGATTGAATCGTGAAATTCTGAACTTTAAAGAACCAACTTAAATGATTTCTTAACTGTATGGGCTGGTTTTGTAAATTCAGAAGTCTGAAGGGCTAACTTAAAATATTTTATAATCTTAGGGCTTTAAATATTATTTAAAACAAATCAGGCGGACCTGATGTTAAATAAAGCAAACTTTCATGAATTGCAATCAAGCCCTTCAAAACTTCAAATTTTCAAGTCAGGCCCCTGAACCCAAAAATTGAAATAGCTAGGGTTTGCAACCAAACCCTAGCCACCGCTGCAACCGGCCCAAGAACGCGGCGCCATCACCCCCGCCGTCCACCACCTGCAGCGCCATTGATGGCACTGCAACCAAGAACACAGCGTCGCTGCACGCGACACTATGAACCACCGCAATCACCATCTTGCGCGGCGACGCTGCACTCTGCCTCGCGCAACGCGCAGTGCGCGACTTCCCCATCTCCAACCAGATTCACACAACAATCTCAACCAAAATTCATACTTCAACCAGGTAATCAATTATCAACCAACCCAAGTTCAATATATAAAAAATCAGATCGGAAAATCAAATTTGTAAACCAAGATTTTGCATATACACATACAGAGAAATCGATCGGCTGAATCCTAAAAACCAAATTCATGTTCCAAATCGAGAAATTCTTAAGAAGCATGCTTAATCAATTCTAGATCCAAAGCTAATATACACGCATACTCAATACTAGATTCGAAAATATTCATTCCTAGTAGAGTCTGAATTCATGATTTGTAGACATATATGCACGGTTTTAAAAAAAACGTCTGATTTCATCCATAATTTTAATGAATATACACATGGCAGTGTGTATAAGAATCAATTCTTATGCACGAATAAATGAACTGGTTATCTAACGTGATGATTGGCTCTGATACCACTTGTTAGAAAATTTATCACAGATAATGGTTTATCTATGATCCAAAATCATCATGCTGAATTATCAAGAATTAAATAACTGAAGCGGAAACGTACCTTAATCAGATATGATTCACAATGAACGATTCGGCGGTTGGATATTCTAAATCAACACGTAGTCCTTATTTTCTCTCTGATGATGAGATGTCAGACAGAATGAACAATACGTATGATTTAGGGACCATAACTGACTTTATATACTGAATTGCCTGTTAACCTAATTCGGCCCATCATGATATTAGGTAATGGCCTGGTATCTACACATAAAAGCCCATACATTAATTACATGCATTAAAGCCCGATATACCAAATCCTTATTAGATCACTTTAAATGGGCTTAACCAAATTTTATAGTTTTTTATTCAATACACAATAATTCACATATAAGCCCACACGATTGATTTAAATCTTACACTACATATTTTGAAGTATATTAAAGGTACCTTATCAAAGTTATTCTTTCCTGTCAACATCAGTTTTGGTTTGGAAGCTTATAGTGATGCAGAATGGGCTACTTCCGACACTAGACGATCTTTAACGGGATATTGTATCTTCTTTGGCGGTGAATTAATCACTTGGAAGACAAAAAAACAAACCACCGTCTCCAGTAGCTCTGCTAAGGCTGAGTATCGAAGTGTAAGCACTACAGTTTGTGAGCTCAAGTGGATTAGTTATATTCTGCAGGATTTTAATCTGTCTGTTTCCCTACCTATTCCGTTGTGGTGTGATAATCAGGCTGCACTACATATCTGTGCCAATCCCGTATTCCATGAGCGTACGAAACATCTTGATAACGATTTCCATGTTGTACGAGATCAATTTGCTTCTGGATTTGTTCTTCCACGACATATCTCTACTAATGATCAGCTGGCGGATCTCTTCACTAAGTCTTTGGCAGCTCCCCAGTTTCGTTTTCTACTCTCCAAGTTGGGGTTGATGGACTTCCATCAACTTCCCACTTGAGGGGGGATGTAGAAATTATGTCCTTAATGTTCGCATTTTAATTACTTTTGGATCTAGCTTGCAAATAATGTTTCTGTCCTTATTTGTCGTATTGTAATAGTTTGGGACTGATTTAGTTTGTTAGACTGTTTTGTTTGTTATTCTTTCAGCCGTCTATATATGGTTGAAGGATAGTAACATTTCCTTTTCAAGATAGTTGAAATAAATAAAAGAAGAACAATACGTTCTTCAGATTTTACAAAATCACCAATTATACTTCAATTATTATGCAAATGAAATTATTCAGTTTAGTGCAATTTTTAGAATCGAACTAGACCTTTAGTTCAATTCTATTTTCACAAATAAAAAATAATCATGAGCAGCTAAAAATGATAATAAACTATTTTTTAACATTTTTCATTCAACTGGTTAATTTTAAAACTAGAAAAAAATAAAGAAAGGGAAATTATGTAAAAACTCATGATTTTCAAAAGCTCACTTACCAGCTTTCCTATATTTCTTTCAGCAAGTTTTGCCACAAAACAACGAAGAAGACCAATGGCATTGATGCTAATGTCTTTGTTAAATCTACTATTAGCCAACTAAATCGAAAATAACACAACATGTGGAAGTGAACAAAATAAAAGTACTTAGGAAAAAAATGAAAATGCACTTTCTAATCAGATTTCGGTCCGAGTATTTTAAAAACCAAAACCATCAATTAAATTTTGGGTATTTTGTGAGTCGATTTTGATTAAAATGTACATTACTAATTGAACTAAAGTTTATATTGGGGGAACTTTTTGTAACATTTATTTATGGGTTGAATAAACCTCTCTGATTGGTGTATGGTTTATAAATAAATTTATTAAAAATACATTTTTCTCAAATTACTTTTTAATCACACACATTTTTAAAAATCAATTTTCAACCACATATTTTACCTCGAAAACATCATCTTTTTATTATTATTATTATGATTATCATCATCATCATCATCATCATCATCATCATCATCATCATCATCATCATAGGCTAAGTGAGTAAAAAAGGACATTCCAACAAAGAAATAATTGATTTTTGCATCTTTAGATTATATCTTTATCTTTATTATATATTATATATTTATATAAAAGTATAAGTTATGAGATAAAAGTATTAAAAGTCATTTTTATTGTAAAGAGACAACAAAGAGAAGAAAAGTAATTGTATTTTTTTCGTACTTTAATTGTTACAATATAGTGACTATATATAACAGCTATACTATGAATATTGTTGGTATATAGAAGAGAAAATTAAGGTTATGATTGATTCTAATAGACTCTAATTAGCCCAGATTTAAAGGGATCTTTATCCCTTAATTTACTCATATGACAGCTCACGCCAACACTCCCCCTCAAGTTGGTATGTATGTCAATCATACCTAACTTGACAAGTGAGTTTTGAAAGATCTTGCTACATACAGCCTTTGTAAGAATGTCTGCTAGCTGTTCTTCTGACTTTACAAATGGAAACCAACTATCTTAGTTTCAAGATTTTGTTTGATAAAGTATCAATCAACTTCTACATGCTTTGTTCTGTCATGCTGGACTGGATTGTGTGAAATGTCAATTGCTGCCTTATTATCACAAAATAAATTCATCTCCCTCTCAGGAGGAAAGCCAATCTCGGACATAAGTCTTTTAAGCCAAAGTAGTTCACATAAGTCATAACCCTTTAGCCATTCCTCGAAATTCTGCTTCTGCACTTGATAGAGCAAAACAATCTGTTTCTTGCTTCTCCACGTAACGAGGATTCCTCCAGCAAATGTGAAGTATTCTAAAGTAGATTTCCAGGCCGATATATTTTCTGCCCAGTCAGCATCTGTATAACCTTCAATATTTAGATGACCATGTTTGGAGAATAAAAGTCCCTTCCCCGGAGATGACTTCAAATATCTAAGAATTTGAATCACAGCATTCATAAGGTCTTCACTTGGGCAATGCATGAACTGACTAACCACGCTTACCGCATAGGCTATATCAGGTCGTGTATGTGACAGATAAATCAATTTGCCCACTAACCTTTGATATCTTCCTTTATCTGTTGGGACTTAGTTTGGATACTCCCTAAGTCGAAGATTAGGAATTATTGGAATTTCTGCAGGCTTGCAATCTAATAACCCAACTTCAGCTAATAAATCTAGGACATATTTTCGTTGAGAAAGAAATATCCCTTGATTAGATCTAGCAACCTCAATCCCCAAAAAATACTTGAGTCCTCCTAGATTTTTCATTTCAAACTCAGACGCCAACTGTTCCTGAATTCTTGCAATTTCTTCTATATCATCTCCTGTAATAATCATACCATCAACGTAGAAAATTAGAGCTGTAACTTTTCCTTGTTGATGTTTCAGGAAGAGAGTGTGATCAGAGTTGCTCTGCTGAAACCCATATTTCTTCATTGCTAAAATCAGTCTTCCAAACCAGGCTTGAGGAGACTGCTTCAATCCATACAAAGTTTTTTTAAGTTTGCACACAACATTCTCTTCACAGTTTGTCGAATAACCAGGTGGAATATCCATATAGATTTCTTCCTCGAGGTCTCTACGGAGGAATGCGTTTTTTACATCAAACTGATGTAACTGCCAATCTAGATTTGCAGCCAGAGATAACAAGACTCTTATCGAGTTTAATTTTGCCACCGGTTAGAAAGTTTCTTGGTAATCAACCCCGTAGGTCTGGGTATAACCTTTGGTCACTAGTCTTTCTTTGTAGCGTTCAATAGATCCATCTGCTTTGTATTTGATAGAGAAAACCCATTTACATCCCACCGTCTTTTTTCCATTCGACAAAAGAGCAAGTGCCCATGTTCATTATTTAATAAGGCTTCCATCTCTTCTTTCATTGCTTGAGTCCATCTAGAATCTCTCAATGCTTCTTCAACACGTGGGAATATGATGAGAGGATAGATTGTCAACAAAATTCTTCATTGGTTCTGGAAGTTCTTTAGTAGATATATAGTTGGCAATGGGGAACTTTGATCAACGTTCTTCCACCTTAGGATAATATCGATTTGGTGGTTTACCTCGATTATGCCTGAAAGGTAACTCATAGCCAACAGGAGTAGTAGTATTTGTAATGTCAAAATCTTCTAGGGTAACTGAAGGATTTGGAGAACTTACCTCAGTGATATTCTTAGGAGATGGGCTGACAGGTACTGAGATATCAGGGAAAGCTTCAAGAGATCTTGATGAAGCCAAGGTTGTTGAGTCTTTTTCTCTTGATGAAGGAGTTTCTGTTGGGGAGTTTTCTATCCTTACTTCTGTATTACTCCCAGTATCAATCACTGGAGATGTATGTTCATTAAAACTAGGCCATTCAAATCGCAGCCAATTCATTTCTTCATCCGAACTCTCCCCCTGAAGAGGAGAAGTGGATGCGTTGGCACTAAAGAAAAACTCCAATTCAAGGAATGTAACATCCATTGTTACATATATGAGTTGATGGAAAGGGTCATAGCATCGATATCCTTTTTGATGAAGGCCATATCCAAGGAAAACACATCTGACTGCACGAGGATCCATTTTCGTTCGTTGATCTTTCTGTAAATGGACATAAGCGGCACACCCAAATACACGTGGCTGCATCATCAAGGTTGGAGGTAAAGTGTTAAGGTGGATAGTACTTGAAGAGGAGTCTGCATCTCAAGGACTCTAGATGGCATTCTGTTAATGACATAGACTGCTGTCATAACCGCATCTGCCCAATGTTTACTTGGCATATTCGCCCCAATTAGAAGAGCCCTAGCGGTCTCAAGAATATGACGATTCTTTGGTTCCGTGACTCCATTTTGTTGAGTCTGAGGGCATGTCTTCTCATGTATCATTCCGTGATTGCGAACGAAATTATGAAACCGAGCATTAACATATTCGCCACCATTGTCTGACCGAAGAATCTGAGGTTTGGTGGAATATTGAGTGAAAATCATTGTATAAAATGAATGAAAAATATCAAAAACTTCATCTTTATGTTTCAACAGCTATAACCATGTCATTCTTGTGCAATCATCAACAAATATCACAAACCATCTATAGCCATGCTTGTTGGGTTTGGGGGAAGGTCCCCATACATCTGTATGAATCAATGTAAAAGGATTTGCACTTTTATTGAAACTCAAAGGATAGTTTTCTCGATGGATTTTAGCAAGAATGCAGGTTTCACACTTCAATTCAGAAATTGACAAGCCTGAAAACAAGTGTGGAAGTACATGTTTTAAGTAATCAAATGAAGGGTGACCTAACCGGCGATGCCACAACCAGATTTCTTCTTCTTTAGATTGATGCTCAATTTGACATACATATCCTATCTTGACATCTTCCAAGTAGTATAGTCCCCCTTTCTTAGTACAACGCCCAATAATCTCCTTGGTGAGAATATCCTGAAGCAAGAAATAATCAGGGTAAATAATTGCTATACAATGCAAATCCTTTGTAATTTGGCTTACATATAATAATTTATGGGAAAGAGAAGGAACAAGAAGAGTATTGGATAAAGGCAATTTGGGGGATAGTATGGCAGTGCCGGCTCCAGTTACTGGATAGACTTTCCCATTAGCATTTGAAATGCTAGTTCTCTGGGGTATAGATTGTTGAGACAAATCATTTTCATCATAGGTCATATGATCAGAGGCTCCAGAGTCAAGAATCCATCGATCACAGGCCTTCTTTGACTTGGTGCTAGATATAAGTGTACCTGTATTGACATTATTTGCTTCGGCTGGAATCAAAGAGAGTGTCATATCACGAGTAGCAACAGAGTCTTGTCCTACGGGATTAGCCCCTTGGCTTGTAGTCATCATCTTGTCTTTGCTTGTGCCAACACCTCCTCCACCATCACCTTTTTTCTTTGCCTGCAACTCATGCCACCATTTAGGGTAGCCATGGATTTTGAAACATGTCTCTGAAGTGTGTTTAGTCCCTCCACAATGAGTACATTTTTGTCCATCTGTATTCTTCTTAGAATTTGTCCTTCCTCTGTGAGAGGATGTTGAATTTTCAGTTTGCAAGCCTTTCAATGCCAAAGCAGCACCTTGTGTTTCATCATCTTTGGTTCCTATCATCACTGCCCGACCGGTTGCTTCTCTTCGAACATGACTATATGCTTGTTCCACTATGGGAAATGGTTGAATCTACAGGATATCCTTCCTAATGCCATCTAATTGGTCATCCAGACCATCTAGGAAGATGTAGACTCGTTCTTCTTGTATTAACTTATTAAAGTGTTTTATATCTTCCTGGCATTGCATTGGATTCGACCTTTGAAAATCAATTTCTCTCCATAGTCCTTACAGATTATTGTAGTATTTTTCCAGAGATCCGCCTGTTTGTCTCAGCCTTGAAACCTTGCGTTGCAGGTCATATACCTGGGAGGTATCTCTTCCATCAAAATAGTTTGTTGCTATAGCATCCCAAACCATTTTTGCAGTTGGTAATCTAGTGAAAATTCCAATCAGAGATGGATCCATGGAGTTGATTAACCAACTTTTCACAAGAGCATCATCTGTGAGCCATTTACGGGAACTTGGATTGGTTGATACAGGTTGAGGTAAGTCACCATTAATATGCCCCAACTTGTTTCTGCCAGATACATACATCTCCACCGCTTGAGACCAGAGAGCGTAATTAGTTCCATCCAATTTTATCCCAATTGGAGTAGTAGTGATGTTTGTTGTTTGGTTCGAAACTGAATTTTTGGACAACACTTCGGCCATTTTTTCGTGAGTTCTGATAAAATAGAAGATGAAGACATATCAGGGGAATCAACATCAGCCATGATAACGAATTTAGGATTACCAGGGCTAGGAAAGAATAACCAGCTCTGATACCATATTGTAAAGAGACAACAAAGAGAAAAAAAGTAATTGTATTTTTTTCGTACTTTAATTGTTACAATATAGTGACTATATATAAGAGCTCCACTATGACTATTTTTGGTATATACAAGAGAAAATTAAGGTTGTGATTGATTCTAATAGACTCTAATTAGCCTAGATTTAAAGGGATCTTTATCTCTTAATTTACTCATATGACAGCTCACGCCAACAATTTTCCCGCCAAAATGCACTTGTAATTTTTGGAAAAAAATTAAAATAAATAGAATAAAGTAAAAATTCATGTTGATTAATGTCATATTTAAATCCGTGTTTATTAATACAATTTTCATTTGAATTCGTGTAGATTGATGTCCTATTTAAATTCGAATAGATAATATTGAGATTATAATATTTATTTTTTATTTTTGGAAATTTGAAAAAAATTGTTGTGAAAACAGAAATTATGTGAATTTGCATTTTCAATTAAATGAACAATAACTCACAAAAACTAGAGACTCTACAATCATTTTTTATTTAAATATATAAATTGACATTTACTATCCAGATAAATTTTTAATAATTTGGATTAATTATGTTGTTTTTAAAATTTTAATAATTATTGTATTATAATATTATTTTATGTGTTTTATATTTGTATTGATTATGTAATAAAAATATTAAAATTTTACGAATATTTATCGAAATAGATATTGCGAAAAACAATATATGTACAACGCATTCGCACAGGTAAATACTATTAAGGTTGAAAACACTTGTGTGGAAGATCCGTTGCAAGTATGACGGTCAACTAAGTAAATATTACCATTTTGGAGATGATGAATTGTTTGAAACCATATTGAAGTTCACTAGCTCAATTGAAATTCAGTGACCTAATTGAGACGAATTAATTAGTGACCCAATTGAGATTTCACGCAGATAAAATTTAACTTCGATTTTGTTGGCGATTGGAACTTGTTTGATAATGAATTTTTAGAGGAATTTTGAGTTTTCGAGAGATTACGTGGTTGAAAAGTAAATAAAAAGTTATTTATCGAAGTAATATATATATTCTAGGTTAACCATGTTTGGAGCAAAAAGGTCATTAAGAAATACTTTTTACTTGGGAAATTTACGTAACTATCTTGTTGTAATGTTCTATAATTGAAAAATACCCGCTTTTGAAGCTATTCGTAATATTACAGATTTTTTTATCCCTAGTTTTTAGGAGTAGGCGTCAGGTGGTTCGGTTTGGGTATCTCAAGAATCGAAACCGAACCATACTTTTTCGGTTCCTGTAAAATGGAACCATTCGGTTCCATTGAAACGCAAGAACCAAATCAGAATCAAACCATTCGGTTTTGGTTCCGTTTCAGTTCTAATTCGATTTTAAAATAATAATTATTTTTCGAGAGCCTTATCGAGAAGCATCAGGTCTCGAGAAGTGAGTCAATAACCTGAAATAAACTTCTACCGAATATACTAAGATCAAGGATTTCAAAAATCATTTCACCACAAATAAAGTATAGGATTCTCCATGAAACAGAAGATATTCATAAACAAAAATAGGAAACGGCCTAGAAGGTTTTTCAAGCATGACAATATAGTAAACTTGTGGGATGAATCATGAGTTTTAAATGCATTATTATTAATTATTTTATATTTGCATTTAAATATTTAATTAACTCCATCGTGGTCATTTACAACTTCGCTTATTAATAAGTTAGTGTCATTCGATTTTCATTTACTAAGAATTTCAGTTCAAGTGTGAAGTTAAAGGTTACAATGAGGTAGAGACGTAACAAATTTCATAAAAAGAAATTAATCATTTTCACTTTACCCAAAAAAATACAAATTCTTTTGATTTTTAGTTTTAGGACAACCAATTAAGATCATAAAAAAAAAAAGCAAGGATCAAAGATCGGTTCTAAGTTCGATTTTTCGGTTCTAAAGGCGGAACCGAGAACCGAACCGAAAACTAATCGGTTCTCGGTTCCAAAACCGATTTCCTATTTTATTTTTTTAAAACCATACGGTTCCGATTTTTTCGGTTCGGTTCCGGTTTGGTCATATCGGTTCCGATTTTTTTGCCCACCCCTACTAATTTTAGAAAAATACCAGAATATATGATAGAGAGTATATTATTTAATTCTTTAATTAGATAAGAACCTATTAATTAGGAGGTGGTTTCCATTTGTGTAGGTATTAATTTAGGCTATTACAATATTCCAAAAATAGGAGGGAGAGAGAGAGAGAGAGAGAGTATTATTTAATTCTTTAATTAGATAAGGAATGTATTAATTAGGAGATAATTACCATTTGTGTGAGATTAATTTAGGCTATTTTAATATTTCAAAAAAACTCTCAACACATTTTCTCTCTCTTAACAGTCTGTAATCTTCAACCTCTCTGATAGTACCAATTCTCCCAGCCATTTCTGTAATGTTATGTAATGTTACAGTCATGTAATGTGATATAGTGTTACATATTACAGTCATTGTATAATAGTCATCATTTTGTAATTTTATGTAACGTGTTGTAATTTATGACTACAGACGGTTATGTAATATTCATTACTATTATTTTTCTTCGTGTCGGTCGAAATTTGAAGCAGTTTTACAGTTATTGTAATGTTTTACCAATGCAATTTTCAATAAGATACCAGTGATTACAACCAAACCAACACTTCAAATGGGGGGGGGGGGGGGGTTTAAATTCTAAACAGCCAATGATCTATTACAACTTTGCAAATATTACAAACAACACAAAATCCCAACACAATTCTGCCAAAAAAGAGATGTTACCATTAAAAAAAAAAAAAGGTAGACAAGCAACACGCCACCTCGTAACCCCAGCACCGCCTTCATCCTCCTCGCATTCTCAAATCTACCCTCCAAATCCTTCGAACCCTGCTATAGAAATTCCTTACAAAAACCACAGCAACCTACACCTACAGCCCAACCTTAGCCCCTACAGTATAATCTCTGCCACATCCTACTTCTTTCCAGTCTTCAACGACCTTCAATACGATTATTTCCTTATCACCAAATATCCTTCCCTTCTAGCCCCTCCTCCTCTCCTCTGTCTACCACGTCAGGTTCGTCTCCTTCTTCACACTTAATCTGGGCATCATCCAAATTCCTTCGCTCCATGTTTCATTTGCTTTGATTGAATAATCAAACCGTCCCATATTAGAGATGGAATTTTGATGCAAATGAATAGAAGAAGATAAATCAATTGGTGAGCTTTTTTTAGAGAAAGAAACTCCCCTTCAAGAGAAGACGCCAATTCTTTGTTGCCCCTTTGCTTTGATTTGCTTCAAGAAAATGGGGAGAGAGGAGAGAGGGGAGAGAGGAAAGGAAAGAGAGGAGGGAGGAGAGAGGAAAGACGGAAGTGAAAGAAGAAACCTTATTATTCTAATTAGTTTGAAAAACAAGTAGTTATCTAAACACATTAGAGGAATCTAGTGTATAGCCTAATTATTCATTTTTACTTTTACATTTTAAGCTTATCCAAGTTCTTTGTAATTCAAGAATTTAAAAGTGCATTTCGACCACACACAAAATGTAAGAGCTCTGGGTTCTATACAAGAATGACTCCCTATAGATTTTGTCACGATCTTCTTGACCACAAAATAAAAATGTTTAGGAGATATACAAACCTGTTCGAGCCTCATTCCTTATAATTTTTTTTTTCTTCAAACAAATTTTCGATTACATATTTTTTGATAAAATAGTTTTTCACGTAAATTCAAAAAAATTTCTTACTTTTTAATTGTGCATTTTCAACCAGTGACGGAGCCAGGATTTTCATTCAGCGTGGTCGAAAATTAAATGAGTTTTTTTTATTGGGGGGGGGGGGGGGGATATGGGGGTTCAGGGGCAGCGCCCCCGAAATTCTTTTTTTGAGAAAAATTAAACTAAATAGTGAAAACTTAGTTTCGCAAATGAGAAGTAAACAAATTTTAACTCAAATGAAATACCATATTATCGTTGTACAATAACTTCATTATCAACCTTCACAAACCACAAATCTCAAAATTAAATCAACTCAACAAACCACAAATCTCAAATTACAAAAAATTCAAACAAAGCTAATCATTAGTTAAATCAATTAAAAATATCCCCAATTCAAAATTAATATCAAATAGACAACAATACATAAAAAATCAATCAATACTTCCAAATGAAAAAAAAAAAAAACAAACAAACAAAAATCAGTATTATATAAACTAAAAATTAAATGGAACTTCAGGCATTATCATTAAAAAAAACCATTATTTAACATTTAATATTACCCACGTTGAAAAAGTCAAAACTCAAGTCTCAAAGTCTTAAAAGTGAAAAGTACCTTCAGACTTCAAACTGAAATCAACCGAAAGAGCTGAACCTTTGTTGCTGTGCTGCAAACCAGTAGATCGTCGGCACTCGACAGGGTCGGAGTCGGGGACACGGAGTCGATAACGGTTGGGAAAGGGTTTAGTGTTATGCTTTGCTTCTGACACGAAGACTGTTCTGGGTCTTTGGACTATGGCTTCTGCGTTCAAAATCTGAGGTATGTGTTTAAATTTTTTTTTTTTTTGGGTTTGGGGCAAACCCAGTGCAGACCCAAGGTCCAGCACGGTCCATGGACCGCGCTGGACCTGAACTGGCTCCGCGCCTGTTTTCAACAAAGATTACTATTTACTATTTACATCGTTCTTAAAGAAATGGGGCTCAAACATGGATAAAAAGATATTTGAGGGGTTAGGTGAAAGGTGAAAATGTTACGTCGTGTAATTATCACCATCATTTTCTTTTCAAATCCAAATATTTCTCCCCTATTCTTATTTATTATAATTCCTATAGGGTAATGCAAATTTAATTGTATTTGGATTAGGATAGTTATGCGTAATCTGATTTAAATGCTGAATCACATTGTATTCTTCTATAAAAAATGAAAAATATTTCACAAAAATGTTTACATGAGGAATCTGTTGAGTTTTTTTAATCCCCCCTCGAGGGGAATAAGAACATAATCTTGATTCATTTGCTATTATGTCCTGTAAGCCTCTGTTTGGTAAAATGGTTTTTAAACCATTTATAATTACTCCAATTTTCAATACAATATTTTAATTACACATATTTTCTTTATCCAATTTTTAACCCTACATCTACCTTGAGATCAGCGAAAAAAAACTGGTTTTTTTACCCTCCGAAAAAAATGGTTTCTCCCTTGCTGTTTCAGAATTCAGATACAGTATTTAATGAAAGCTTAGTTCGATTTTCCCAAAAAAAAAAAAAAAAAGGAAATGCCAACTACTTGGTATGTGAAAATAACTTAGAGCAAAATATATAAGAAATAAATTTACATCATGAATCAATTACTAAGGTACATTTTTTTTTTTTTTTTTTTTTTTTAGTGTCCCTGACTACTTTGTCAACACCTGCATTACTATGGTACATTTCAAGACCATAAGATACAAATATAAAGTGACTTATAATGCTCATGTACAGACACTGAACAACATGTAGTCCATCAAAAGTATGAACCAACATACATATACATACATACATACATATATATATATATATATATATATATATATATATATATATATATATATATATATTGTAACAGTTTTTCTTCCCTACCATATACCCAACAGAGGTGGGTGGGTGGAGGGGAGGTTAAAAAGCTGGGGTGGAAGTGGGACCCACTGCTGCCACTGCCACCCACCCCATAGGGGGTGGATTTTTGTATGTGTTGGGTAAATAAGCCTCCTAACCTTCACTGATAGGGGAGTATTTTCATATATTGTAAATTAACTACTACATTACATTTTAGACAAGTATTCAAGTACATAATCCGTATTTACATATTTGGTACACAATACTAAAAAATATAATGAGGAAGATTTTAACTATTTTTTCTTTCTTAAAGCTATCGACTGTCCAATTCTCCCATCCAAACAGTTACTCAGTGACTGCTAAGTGTTCCCAGTGAGTTGAAAAATGCAAGCATTCTGTCATAAACATCTTCCTTTGAGCTTGTGCTCACAAGGAAATCTAGATGACCATAATTTTCAAGATAGAGCAAATCTGGCTTCGATCGTAATTCCTTGAGAGTATGCTGCAAATCTGTAACGTCTGCTAAGGCATCATTTCCCCCATACCCTATCCATAATGGTAAAGAACTGGGAATTTGGCTAAGATCAAATTTTGGTGGCTTCAATTGGCCATAGTGCCTCATGTTCTTCCACCTTCCATAGTCGTACATTGCGAAAGTACCTTCCCGGATCACTGTCAGCAAAATTGTGAAAGAGCATTAGTGCCAGCCAGAAGATAAAAAGAAACAAAGTGGCAAGTATACCAAGTGGGTGATGATACACTCCCCTCGAGAGTGACCTCCCGCCTGACCGCCCCCTCATATAGAGGGCGGTGGGGCCACTTTTTGAAGTGGCCCCACCGCCCTCTATGTGAGGGGGCGGTCACACTGGAGGTGACTCTCAAGGGGAGTTTATCATTTTCCATACCAAGTGCAGAAACAACAGAATTGAGAGGCAACCTCTTTCACCGGGTAGATACAATGGTTATCACTGAACTTAAATCTTTTGATATAGTCTATATACATTGGTTTAACTAAAGGAAAATGTAACTTGGCAGTCTAGGTATTTGCCAACTGAACTGCTATGCAGTTTTTAAGTTAGTAAAACTAAGCAAGATAAATAAAGCTGCTGGCCGTATGCATGATGAAATCGTAACAAACATTTAATTTCTGAATCAAATGGAACAAAATGACTTATTCTCCAATTCCAGTGTCTTCTTTCCTTCCCTTCCCTTCCCTTCCCTTTCCTTTCCCTTTCCCTTTCCCTTTCCCTTTCCCTTTCTGTCTTTCTGTTTTTCTTTTCTTGCGGGGTGGGTGGGGGAGTAAATTAGGGAAACTTCTCGAGAAAATGAAGACAAAATATGCAATGCGTGTGTGGAACAAAGCTAGCCATAAATTACAGAGCATAAAAGCATACTCTGAAAGAGATGATTCATATTCTTTGCAGATGATGGATGCGGTTCATATTCAAGATAGAAATCAATCCGAGAGCTATTGAAGCAACAATTCTTTCCTGCACGTGATTATTGTTTTGGTAAGCTTAAAAAGGCGTTTAAAGCAATATCACAAACATAATGCACATTTTGTTGAGCAACATGCATCACAATACCACAAAGTTCAGTTAATAATATTGCATTTTCTACAAAGTAAGCTTGTTTTCCATTTTCCAAAATGTGGAGACACCTGTCATCATACTATTATAAACACCTATACACATTTCTAACACAGACTTTCAAGTTATATTTTCTGAAGAACAGTCCTAAAAAGGCTGAATAATTGGGTGGATAGAGAATCAGATATTTCTGAGATTAACAACTCTCTTTCTTTCATTGTGTTTCATTCCACCTGAAACTTTCTCACAAGACAATGAGAGTTTCCAAAGCAACTAGGCTTTTGTTATTGGCAACTAATGCGAACCAACATTGCTTTCTAGCAGAAAGTGTAATTTATCTGTTGAGTAAAGAGATTGAGCACCATTATATTATCCAAAAGATTTATTGAAGACAATTAATGTCCCCTCTCTTATTACTTTAAGATTTTAAATACGGTGGTTCAACATGGAATCATAGCAGACAAATATCCCGAGTTCAAATCATGCCTCCACCCATTTATGAATATTGTGCACGATTCATGGCTTTCTGAGAAAATGGAATCTGCCTTCACGTGAAAAGGCATATCAAAGACTAAATTTACATGTATAAAAACTTGAGCTTTTAGACGAGGTCGTTCAACAAGGTTCAATACAAATAAAGAAACAAGTAGTTATGGCTAGAGGACCTGTAACAGAAGTGAGCAAGTCACTACAATCCACATGTTCGTCGCACATCATATCCACGATGCGAGTACACCAGTCACTGAATGGATGAGGAGAAAGTTAGAAGCTAATAAAATTATAACTAGAAAGCTAGACTATTACTAACGAACAGGTAAAAATAAAAGATATAAAAGACCTTTTGAAATTGAGTTCATGAATGCCCATTGCAAGAAAAACCTGTGATAAAATAACTATTTTTCAATAAGATGGGAAACATTTCCATCATGAAAGACATCAGGGCACAAAAAAAATACCTGATCAAGATGCATTTTAACTAATCTAAGGGGCAATCGAGCAGTGATATGATTCAAATATGTTATAGGACAAAGAAGTGCAGCTGCTCCAACCATTTCTACTATATCTGGTTGAGTAAATGCAGCCAGAGAAATTATCGTTCCCTATAAAAGTATAAAAGAAGCAGATATATCACAAGCCACCATATCATCCTGTATGCAATTAAGCAATACTCAAACTATCATAAATTGAAAACCTGAGAATGTCCAATGACAAACACTCTCGAGTTTGTAACTGTATATACATAACGAATCATTTCTCGCAGATCATAAAGAGCATATTCCTGCCAGCTCCAATCCCAGAATTCCTGAATCGAAGAGGCACTAACTAAAAATCAGATCACTGGCTGACGTGAAATGCATTAAAATAAATAAAGTTCCATACATCATAGGCATGAAGTTTTCACATTAAATGATCTTTGTGCTAGAAAAATCTAGTAATCATCTTGCAAGCTTTGAGGGGCAACAAACTCATCAAAAGCGTGGCTCAGATTTGAGTTTAACAATCCAATTTGTTGATAAATGTCCATATAAACCGAACCTATATGAGTTTTTCATGTTTTCAATTCAAAGATAACTTCAAAATTATTGTGAAAAGAATGAATATTATGAATGTCGATGAATGGTCTGTGGGAGTGTACTTGATATATCATAATTAGGAAACAAGGAATTGATGCCGATGAATGGTCATGTGCGGGTATATTTCGTATATCATGATTATTCATTAATAAACAAGGAGATAACTGAAACTTGTAGTAGAATGCTGGCCAAAGATTGGAGCAAGTACCATGACTGATAACCCATTAAACATAAACCTATCTTGCTTTTTTGTATGATGATATTTGAAAATGGTAAGCATACTTATTAGAAATAGGTATTCGAAGCATAAGTAGTACCCTATCTTTCTCCGATAAAGATACATGGCCATGACACCAGCGTGTCCCACGCACATTACCAACCCAGACATCAAAACCACGATTGGCAAGGATAAAGCCCAAGGACTGATTTGGGGTATCCAAGAACCACGCATCACCTGCCTGGTAAATCATGGATTATGCAAATGGTCAATGAATAAGGGTCAGAGTTGAATTTCACAGAACAGCACACAATTTCATTAATATGATAACAGTATAACCATTAGATGGAAAATCGCTAGTTTGTCCTTTATGAAGATGAAAAATGACAATGTATGACTAGCATGGACTAATAAGTAATAATAAGTTAATAACATAGAAAGGAAGAATTTGTACGTATGCACTTCCCAGTGTCGGTAAAAAATAAAACTACGGCTCTGCTTGCACAGAACATAATTTCACTTTCAAACAAAATTAGGACAGCTCAAGCTTCATCAAGCCATAAAATGGTATCAATTCACTTGATGAATGCTAAGTTCACGTTAAACTAAGCTTCCCCTTTATCAAGAAAATTACATTATTAAGTTCAAACGCGATAATAAAGAAAGGCATAAGATGAAATGCAAATGTTTTGAGGCCAACAAAATAGTAATATAAAAGTAACTTCTTTTTTTCATTTTTTTTCTGGTCTCAAAGTTTGTTTTATATTCATATAAAGAGAAGTACAGTGAGAAAAGAATTACCATAAAAAGTCCATGGATAAGCAGAACCGGAGGACCCCTTTCTCTTCTGAGATTTCCAAAACTAGATGACACGCGCTGAAGTCCTAGTACGAAACCATCTTTTGTTTGTGTCTACAGCGATTGATCCCAACCTCACTTATGTTAATAGTATCATTTAACCATACAAATGACAAAATAGCATAAAACCAAAATCGGTCAGGCTGATGATCATGTAATTCAAATCAAGATTACTGGAATGTACATTATATTTGTGATAAAAAAAACTACTCTTTACAGTATAACTCCCATAGTCAATGTTATGTGATCAATTTGCTAGCAAAAACACTTCTTGGAACTCATAAGTTCTAAATTCCTAACTAATATGGTTATATTCAATATCGCTTAAAATATAAAAGTTAATTATCATTGCATAAGAGTTTTGTCTAATCTAGTTAACATTGATTGACTTTAAGGATAGAATCGCGCAATCTCAAATTCTGTCAGATTTTTAAGATTGGTGTTGTCAATAAAGGTGAAAACATGAAAATGATAATCAACCTTTTAACCTATTCATCATACTAACCATAATATTATTTAGAAAACCCAAAACATAAATAGCAACGAATCATATCAGAAAAGTAAAAATAAATTACATAAATAAACAGAGAGGTTACTTTATGTTCTGAACAAGGGAAACCAGAAGGTTCGATGAGTTGAGCGCAAAGCCCGGCTACAGGTGACTTTCGCAGGAGATTTGAGGCGTCGCTGAAGTCTTCGGCGGACTTGACGGTGGACAGGATGAAACTACTTAACAGCATCATAACCGCCGCCTGCGCCGCTGAAAGCTCCATCGTTTCCCGATAGAGAAAGGCGGGAAGATCTTCAACGGCTTCAGTGACAGCAGTTAAATGTAGTGATGATCGGCTAATTTTACCTGCGCCAGAGTTGCGGATTTTGATTTGCTGGATTCACGTTTGTGTATATCGACGTATATAAATGCAGCACATCTTGTGATCCTGCTTTTAAGCAAAGTTTCATTTCGGTCGCTAACTTCAATTCATTTCAAATTCACCACTCAACTTTATTTTTATTTTCTATTTTTAACATAATCATTACAATTTATAAATCAATTTATAAATAATACAATTTTTCAAATTACATTTTAACCGCAAATATTTTTTTCTCCAATTTTAACTATACATTTTACATTAAAAATATAAATATATCAATTTACAAATGTTCTTTACATTGTTATCAAATAGAATCATCAATCCATTAAGCCAACTAACAATCTTTCACACGTGACAGACGTAATGTGTACAAGATTTTAAAAAACTCCTAAAAAATTTCAACATAGCACACTTCCCATTCGGGTCAATGTTATAAGCGTCTTGATATGACTTTTGAAAAATCAAAAGAAATTTCACTTTTTTTTAACTTGATTTAAATAACTTATGGAGAAGTTAACTCAATCATACTTTTAAATTCTTTCGACGAAGAAAAAAGGGAAATATCCACAAATAGTCTCAACAACCATAATGGTTTGCAAAATAGACTTTGAAATCATAACATTGTGAAAATAGATTTTGACTCTTCAAACTTACTAAAATACCCTCATACATGGAATTTACAATATAAGTCATTAAAGTATAGAAAAAGTCCATTTAAATCCTTAGATAATTTTGTAATTGATTTTTGTTTATATGATTTTTGTTCCCTCATAGTAGCACCCCCTGAATTGGTATCAGATATATACGACAGATCTAAAAGATAAATATTATATGACAAAAAATAAAAATAAACACATAATATACACATCAAGATTTATGATTATGCATACATTAATACTACTCGATTATTATAAAATAGAAATCTTCAGAACTCTAAAAAGATTTAGACAAAGATATAAGAAAAGATATTTATGATCTAATAAATTTCGATATAATAAAGGAAGATTTTATCATATATGGAATATTAGAATTAATCTACAAAGATATGCTAGAAGAATTATATAAAGATTATAGAAATGAATTAACATAGAACAGGTCCTCAATTAGTTAGATATCTAAATATAGAAACAAATGAAAAATTAGATTTAATAATAGAATAAAGAATAAATTTAATGGATCAAATAAGAGAAAAAAGAAATATAAAATGACAAGAAAAATTAAAATTAAAATTATTAGAGAAAAAGAGAGAGTATTATAATAGAATTTTGAAGCAATTACCGAAAATACAAATAATTTTAGAAGATAAAGAAAAAACTAAAAAAGAAAAATATGATGAACAAAAATATTGGAAGATTATCTAAAATATTATAGAATATATCATAGAAAATTAATGCTTGGATCAATAGAAGAATATTGTGAATATCAAATAATGAATTATAAAGAAGCAAAATATGAAACAGGACTTATTCTAGAAATCGAACATATCAAAGGAAGAAATTAATGATAGAATTTCCAGAAATAAAATTTGAAAAACAAATAATAGAAAATATAAGACTTCCAGTTGGATCTTATCAAATAAAATGAGATAATACAACTATGTTCCAACCATTAAGCTCATGGAGAGAATCCGATGAATTTCTTAGTATGCAATTAAACTGGATAAGTGCATTTTTATGGCAAACATATAAAAATATAAACATACAAGATAAATTGACTATTGAAGAATTACAATAGTTAAATATACAAGATATGAATATAAAAAAAAATTACAAAATATTCAAAGTAAACTAACAATACAATTTAAAGAATTAAAAAATATGATAGGAGAAGTTAAAAAAATAGATAAAGAAATTTTGAAAGAATTCCAAAGAAAATCAGGAGAATTAATTAATCAAGATAAAATTGAAATAATCATAAAAAATAGATAAGGTAAATGAGAAAATAAGGAAAAATGATAATGAAAGAGTAATATCAATAGAAGAAAGAATCAAAAAATTAGAAATGAAAATAGATGATATGCATGATAGATTATTTAAGATACAAAAAATTCAAACTACTAAACCAAGAGTATAAAATGTCAATAATGAATATATTGAAGACCTGAAGATATTAATAAAATTATTAATAAGTGAAGTTCAAGAAGTAAAAAATGAATTAAAAGAAGTAAGAAATGATATAAATATACTAAAACTAGAAATTAGAGAATTCAAATAAAATAATAAAAACAAAGACAAGAAAATAGACAAAAACTCATAGAAAAAGAAATACTTAGAATATGAAAGAAACACTTTGAACACGAAAAAATTATAATAAAAGTAGGAAGTATGGATGATGAATTTAGAAAAAATATATTACAAAAAATACTAGAAGAAGAATTAGAATTACAAAAATTCATAGCAAAAATTTTAGGGAAACTAAAAGCTGAAGAAAAAACTAAAGAAGAACAAGATAAAAATGAATGAAGAATTATATTTGCTTATAGAAAACTTTGACCAATTAAGCCTAGAAAATTTTAATGAATACCAAGTTTTATTGAATACTGGAGGAGGACCTAGCCCAACTCCAATGGGAACTTCCAAACAAGAATTATCAGATCCAGATGAAAGTTATGCACCTTTATATAGTAAACCACATCGACAATATTATGATAGAATAAGAGATAGACAACCACCTAAAGGGAATAAATATAAAGATAGATTTGAACCAAATAATAATTATGACAAATCTATTAATCATGGAGGAACAAAACTGGATTTGGATTGTAAAATAGATACTAAAAAAGTCTTATTAACTTGGGTAGATTCAATGATATTGTTTTTTTTATACAATAAATATGACACATGGGAAAATATTGAAAGAATGATAGACTTTTTAACATCATCTTTTGAATGATGTGTTAGGAATTGGTGGGAAGGAATAAGTAGTGATACAAAAGCATTAATAAGAAGAAATGTACAAATAGAACTAATAAATCAGATAGAAAAAGTATAGAAAAGTTAGTAAATTATATTGCGGATGAATTTTTAGGAGAAAATTTGATAAGTAATACTAAAACAGAATCGATTAGAGAAAAAGATAATGCAAGAATGAAATTAATAAACTTAACGATATGTGATATCTGTAAAATCAAAGAATACACTTGTGAATTTAAAGAATACTATTATGTCTAATTCTATAGTAACGAAAATCAAAAAGTATACAGAGATATGTATTACAATAAATTACTAGGTTCATGAGGAATATACTTTAAAATAGAATTTGAAAAATTATCAGAGATAACCCTGGATTACCTAAAACATTAGGATCAAAAATAAAATTTTTATTTGAAAGATTAGCACATATATATGTCAACAAAGACAATTATTAAAGAAATCAGGAAAATTAACTAGAATATGTTGTGAATATATGGAAAAACCTACCCAATAGGGATGTAACCCTAAAAGAAAAAGAATTAATAAAAAAAATATAAAAATAGAAAGTTTAAAAAATTTAGAAACTTTAGGAAGAGATATATAAAACCTAAGAGAAGATATTACAAAAGAAGATATAATCCAAATAAAAAATAGAAAAATAAAACTTATAAGAAAGATAAAAATCAATGCAAATGTTGGAATTGTAAATAAATGGGTCATATAAGCACTGATTGTAACAAAAAGAAAGTTAAAATATTACAAAAAGAATATCTAGAAATAAAAAGTGAATTAAGTGAAATACCTGACATTGAAGAATACTATGATCAATAAGTCTATATAAGTGAAACAAATTCAGAAAGTAATGAATCAAAATCAGAATAGAGAAATAGAAGAAATAGAAAAAAATAAAAACATAGATAAACAAGAATATGAAGAAATAGAAAGTTATGGATTAAAAGTAACTTTTGATAATAATAAGTTCAAGAAAATACAAAAATTATCTTTAAATTTGAAAATAGGAAAATGGAAAATATTAGACAAAATATGGAGAAGAGAAATAGTAGAAATAAAAGAATACCATAAAATTGAAAGAGCAATAGATGTTAGAATTACTCAAGGAACACATAAATTAAATCTTTTGATAAAAAATACGGTTACAGAATTATTCACAAAGATTAATAAAAAAACGAAGTGAAAAAATCCAATATGTTTATTTAGTAGATATTCAAATAATGTTGAAAAACCTTATTTAGAGAAAGATTAGATTCACCTTTGACTATAAGTTTACATGATGAAAGAATAATAAATTTAAAACACAGTCATTCGGGAACAGTAGAAGGAAATCTAGCATATAAGAAACTAATATTTACATGTTACCCAAAATATTGTATATCGTTAAAAGATAGAATCTTTAATGAAGTTTTAGGACTACATTTCAAATTACATAAAGATGATATAATGGAACCAGGAGATTAAATTATGACTATAGAATATAGAGCATTATACACATTTACTAATTCTAATTATGGAAACATTTATTCTAAAAAAACCATATATTAAAATTCATAAAGAATGCAAAGATTTTGGTAAAGTTGTGGAACCAGATAAACAAATAAGTTTAGTCCCAAGAAACTATGAACTTACTAAAACAAAAAATAAGCCAGAAATTATAGAGTTGAGAGAAGAAAAACACCGTAATAATAACATAACATTTGAAGATGGCAAATTAATTAGAAGATCAACAAGTTTACCCAATAGAAAACAATTAGGAGAAACTAGTAATTGATTATTGTCCAATTTTACTTATTTTAGATGGTAAATAAATGAAAAAAATACAATTTTGGGATATTAATTGGGTTATTTAGAGTAAAACTTATAAAAGATTCAATTTTAATTCTTAAACTCTAAATTGATTTTATTTGCTATTAATTTCATTTATTTAATTGCAGAAATACATTGGACAATTTCTTATATCGAATTCAATTTTCAACCCACATTTTTGGCCCAATTCTCCAGCCCAAAACTCACCTTCCAGCCCAACACTCGACCTCCAACTTTAACGCAGCCCACAACCATTCTCTAAAAAACCACCAGCAACCAACTCCCTTCCATCTCCCCTCTGAAGACAGCCACAACTCTCATCTCCCTCACGGAATCCTCACAGCAACGTCTCTCTCACGCCAACCAACCTAACAACCTTCTCCTTCCCTGAACACTCGACTGCCCCATCTCCTTCTTCCACCAAACGAGCCGCACTACTTTCCTTCCAACCAAATAAACCTTCACTAGCCTGCTCATTCACTCGGCCTCTGACTTAACCGACATCAACTCCCACTCACCTCAACATCATCTCCATCTCTCTCGTTCTCACTAACAGCCGCTACTTTCACTCGCACCAGCTCTCTCTTTCACACCAACAGACCTCTCCAACTCGGCAGCAGCAGCATCCTTCAGCACCACAGGAGGATGCTCCTCACACTACCGCCAACTACCAGCTCTCTACCACGAAACCAGCAACTCCATCTTTCCCAGCCTCTCATTGCTCGGCAGATTGAGTAGAGGCTGCATAAGTGGTGTTTTCGGGTTATTTGTTCTAGTTTTATTCCTATTTTGTTTAGATTTCTAGTTGTTTTAATCATTAGTTTACATAATTTTATATTGTTGATGTTAGTTGATTATTAGATATATATTTTCGTTATCGAATTTTAATTTATAAACTTGAATTACATTCTTTAGTAATGGTTATCGTTTATTTGATTTTTGTTTCGTTTAAGTTAATTATGTCCGGCTAAATTATATTTGAGGGGAGTTATTCTCAGCTTCAATGGGTATGTTTTAATTCGTTATGGATGAATTCTTGTGATTGATAATAATTAACGTGTGTTTTAAATTTTCAAATTGTTTTACTTCGATTGATGTCGTTGATGTGGTATGTATTAAATATGCACACAACATGCTCGACGAAATGCCGTAAAACAAATTGATTAATTTTCTTACTAATAAGTTTAAATCTTATCGATCTCAAGAAATTCATATTAAATTTATTTGCAAAGCCCAATTGATAGCGGAAGAATAACTCCACTCAATTTTTTTTTTCCATTGCATTTAATTATATCCTTTTTAAATTCATTTAAGTATAACTGAAATCGTAGTTTAAGACTTGAATTTAGTAATTATTATTATACCATAAAAATCCCTACGAAGAATGACCCTGGATTATTGCTGGGCTATAACTTGACCCCTTCATACTTGGATTGTAGATTTTCCATCGAATCAGTAATACAAGGGAAATAAGACTTCATAGAAATGCTGGAAATATGAAAATAGAAGGTGAATATTTAAATGGAAATGAACATGTAAAAGGATCAAATATATTAATTGATACAGGAGTTAGTGAATGTCATATAACTTAAAACATGAATAAAGAATTAATATCTTATAGAACTGATCCGTATAGATATATAAATTTTGATGGACAAATACATATGACTGAACTTGAAGTTAAAGTACCAATAAAAATAGGAGGAATAAATCTCTTAGTACCATGTCATTTAGATAACAATATGGTAAATCCCCATGTGTTATTAGGAATGAGTTTTCTAAATGGATTGGAAGATTATAGTATAAAACGTGAAGAATTATACAAAACTCATAATGATCAAACTATACTATGTAGAAAAGCTGAATAGATGAATAACCAAAGAAGTTTTCCATTAGCTGTTTATTTACAAGTTACCATTGTAGAAAAAAATAAAACAACCTTTGCATTAATTGACACAAGAAGTGATATAACAATATTTAAAAATTTATTAATAAAATCATGGAATACTGATGGAAAAATAAAAATAACAGGAGTTACAGGAGAAAATACTCAAATAATTAATAGTGCTGATAAAACCGATGTAATACTAGGAAGTAAACAAATAGTTGTGAATAAGATATATAGTTATAACAAATTATAATGTGATATATTATTAGGAAATGACTTTATACAACAATTTCAGTATTACAAACAAAATAATTACATAATAATGTTACAAACACTTTGCGGACATTTACTAAAAATACCAAGAGAATTTAGACTTTACAGAGTTCAGCTAACACAACGTGGTGATAAATAGGAGAAAAAACTAATTACACAAAATGAAATAAAAAATAAAAGAATAAAGTATAAAAAAGTTTTGAAAACAAATATAACAATAAGCATGGAAAAAATCATTGATCACTTAGAAAAAGTATATGGAGAAAATCCATTATCATTTTGGAAACCATATCATCCTAGAGCTAAAATAGAACTAACAGAAAATGTTACTATAAGAGTTAGGCCAATGATGTATACCATACAAGATACACAAGAATTTAAAACTCAAATAAAAGAATTATTGAACCAAAAATTAATCAGACCTAGCAATGGACCCCATAGTAGTCCAGCTTTCATGGTAATGAAACATTCTGAACAAAAAAGAGGAAAAGCTAGAATGGTGATAAATTATAAAAAATTAAACAAATATACCAAATTTGATGGATACTTTTTACCAAATAAAGAAATACTAATTATAAATCTTGCAAAAGGAAATCAATATTATTCTAAATTTGATTGTAAATTAGGATTTTGGCAAGTAAAAATGGAAGAAGATAGTATTCAATATACAGCATTTAGTACACCCCAAGGTAAATATGAATGGATGGTAATGCCATATGGTTTAAAAAATGCACCACAAATATATCAAAGATAAATGGATAACATATTTAGAAAATTTAATGAATTCTTAATTATCTATATTGATGATATATTGATATGTTCTAATAATAGAGAAGAACATAGAAATCATTTGATAAAATTTATAAATAAATGCAAAAAAGGAAGGAATTGTTCTTTCAAAAAAATAAAGCTATAATAGAAAAATAAGAAATTGATTTTCTTGGATTATCAATAGATAAAAGAGAATAAAATTACAAACCCATATATCTAAAAAGATAGAAAGTTTTCCTGATAAATTAGAATCAAATGAACAAATACAAAATTTTTTAGGATGTTTAAATTATGCAGAATGATTTATTGAAAATCACTAAAAAAAGAGACATAAAATTTAGATTTTACTTAGGAAAACAAATACCAAAGGATGGAATGATGAACATACAGAAATTATCAAATTACTAAAGGAAGAATGTAAATATTTACCAAAATTAAGATTACCAGATGAAAAAGATAATCTAATAGTTAATACTGATCCCTCGGATAAATATTGTGCAGCAATATTAAAAACAAATCTTAATGAAATTTGTAGATACTCCAGTGGAACGTTTAACCAACCAGAAATAAATTATACTACTCATGAGAAATAATTGTTAGCAATAATCAGAGGAATTTTCATTATTTTTATTATCCAAAAAATTCATTGTTGAAACTGATAATTCTCAAGTTGCAGGCTTAGTAAAAAAATAAGTTACCACCAGAACCTCAATATAGGAGGCTCCATAGATGGCAAGCTTATTTGACATTTTATAATTTTGATATGGTACCAATAATTATCTTGCAGATTTTTTAAGCAGGAATATTGAATTTGTAGATGGATAATATCAAAAAAAATCATTGATAGATGCCAAACAGCGAATAAACTTCCTCACAGAGGAAGCTGAAGATATAAAACTTGGAATTGAGCAACTAGCAGAGACTCTCCAAGAAAGTTTCAAGCAATTGATGGAAATCTCAAAATTTCATTACAATTATACTAAAGAGTTGAGCAATAACATAATTGAGATTGAATCTCTGTTTGAATTGTTAATTACCAAACAGGCTGATACCAAATAGGTTATATAAAAAATACAAACAGGTACATCTTCTGGAAGTAATGGTGGACCAACGATTAAAAGAGATGAACCAAGTCCCAAGAAAGTTGTCATAAATGAAGTTAGTCCTCGAAAAATAACAATCAATGCCAAAGATGAACATACAAGGGTAGTCAAAATTCGTGCTAAGGAGGAAGATGATTCCCTTTTTTTACCAAAAGAAGACGAACATAAAACTACTGTTAAAGTTATATATGAACTCTAAGAATGTGATTATTATTACATTTCATCTGGAGATCATGTATACCCACGATTGATCGTTACTCAGGGAGGAGATCCTGTTATAACAAGAATGGCAGTAGATTATGAATTTTTGTATCTTATCTACCCAGGGAAAGACTTGCAAGAGATTTAAAAATTTGATGATTTATTAAAAAGAGAAATTTCAAAATTCCCACAAGGAAGACCTATATATTTAAAATTTTATTAAATTAGTCCTAAAATTGATGGAAGGATGTATTATCCTACTGAGTATATTATCACAATTGGATATGTTGCTCAAAATTTCCAGATTGAAGTTGGAAAAAATACCAAACCTGTACCAAATATTACAAGATCTTGGTTTAGATCTTGAAGGGTGTTGGGAATTAAGGTTCTTTACAACATTGTCAAAAACTTGTATGATAAAAAACTCAAATGCATATGCCACTATAATGGATGGACTCTCCTCACTAATGGAGGAAAAGAAAAGTAAACAATCTAGAAAGAATACATCAACAAGTTTGACACTCATCAAATCCATGGAAGTTTTGCTACCTTACAAGAGGCGTGTATAGTCAGGAATTGACCCACATGCCAACAGAATTGATGGACAGGTGGAAGCTGCTTGATAAATCTGCTTTAATAAAACAAGGCAGCATAATGTAGGGGCCATGTGAAGACTGAAAATAATAGAGGGATATGTATCACTATAATGTAGCTATATGAATAAATAAATAATAGAAGACATGTGTGTCCTTGTAATAAATAATAGAGGACGTGTGTCCTTGTAATAAATAATAGAGGACAGGTGTGTCCTTATAATGTTATGAAAAGCTGTAAAATTATTAAGTCGATGATGTAAGCAGTGATGTAATTGTGTCCAATGTAACATTATAAATAGAGGCATCCGGGCTAGTTGAAAGGCAGAGATCACTTGAGCACTCAACTTGTGAGAAAGCCAAAGAAATCCTCTGTCTTTGAAAAAATTCTCATATCAAAGTCTTGTACCAATCATCTTTAAATCAATAAAATTCCAATCGTTTTGTAAAAAAAAAAAAAAGATATGAGTTTCTAAGTTTCTGTCTTCTAAATCCTATTTCGTAAAGAAGATATATTATTAAGAAAACTCCCTACACATTTTCCAAATTATTTTTCAGTAAGATATTATACAGTGAAGGTATGGATTCATGTGAGGCTAATTACCCATAAAGGCAGGAGGTCGTTGAAGGGAACGATAGCAGAAACTTGTAAACCCAAAGGTCATTGATATCAGAAAGAAAACTCAAAGGTACAAAGAATAGGAAAATAGGTTAGTATTCTTAATATATCTGTATTTATGGAATTAGGAGGAAGAAGAACTGTTAAGACAAGTTATCATGGGAGAATTTAGAATTATTAAGTTTAATTATCAAAACAGCCCTTATAAAGATGAATATCATAACATAATTGAACATTTATTCATGCATAAAAAATTTACTAAACCCAATAATGAAATAAAAAAGTTATATCATATTTATATGCCACGTTTGTCGGTTATCTTTCCAACATTAAAAAGATTATTAGGATTAGAAATTACAAAATCAATTATTTACTTCTGACTTGATAGTGATAATACTGAAATAAATAATGAATTGTATTTAGAGAATGTATTTAGTAGTGATAATGATTATGATCCTATAATAGATTATGACAATGATGGAAGAGAAGAATCTTTCTTTACTAATTCTTGAAAATTTTGATATCATGAATGAAGAAAATTATATCATAAGAAAACTCATATATAAGAGAGGTCCATATAAAGTTAAAAAGAATATTAAAAAAAAAAAAGAAATTGAAAATGGAAATGAAATTGATAAGATAGGATACCAAGAGCAACTTTATGCATCACAAGAGATATTAAAAAGTTTTAAAGAAAATTTGATAGAAAATTTTGTTAAGGGTACTATAAGATCTATAATAATACAAAATATTCAAGATATAATTGATAAATTAGAAAAAAGATAGAAAAATATTTCAAAATATAATATACCATTTGAACCAAGTATAAATATTATGACTGATATAGATATTATCAATTCTCAAACACTGATAGAATTTGAAAAATTACTTGAAACTTTATAAATTATTTACCTCTGTTTTATAGTGTCTTGATATACTTTTGAAGGATTAGACAATTTGTTAGAAAGAATAATGAAAAAAATAGATAGCATTATATCTCAATTAATAGATATGGATGAATCATCTGAACAATATTATATACTTTCAGAATACCATGAACAATACATTATAGATTATTCTGATATATTACAGCTTAAAATAGATTGAGAAAATAAAATTATGACAAATACAGTCCAAACCTAATGCCAGGACATACAATCGAAGGAGTAGATAACCTTTTAGAAAAATTGAAAGATAAAATGGAAGATATTAAACATCAAATGAAAAATGAAAACATATCTTCTGAAGAATATAATAAACTTTTAGAAAAATACGGATAATATATTACAGATTATTGTATTTTACTAGATTAAAGAATGGGCTTATACCAAAAAAAAAATTGTATAATAATTTATCAACCTGATAATTAATGGATACTTCAGAAGCATCAATTTCTAATAACTGTGATTATAAACTATATTTAGAAAATAAAGAAATTTTATTTTTATCAGCTATTGTTGAAAAATCTAAAAATATACATTTTGTTGGACAATCTAAACTAAAAGAGATATACAGATATATTGACTATGCCATCCTAAATAGAATAAAATTTAATTCTGTTGAAACAACAAAAAATATATATACAGTTCATAAAATTATAGAAAAATACGAAGACATAGAAGAAGAAGTTTCAGAAGGAATAACGTTAGGATATATAACTAAAAAAAATCATCCTAAATCTTTTGAAAAATTAATGCAATATAGAACATTTTTAGAAGAATTTAAAAGATTAAAAAGTATGAATATAATCAGAAGCCCTGAATTGAACCAAGCTAACTAAGTTTGGGAAATGGGTAATTATATTCACACAACACTTTTTTATATCTACACCACACTTTAATTGTAAGAGACATCTTCAATATTTATTTATTTTTGCTCTTATGTCCTCAACTTTTTTTTCATCACATTATTATTCATAACATTCAATTAATTAACATATTTTGTTTCTAATCACATATTCTATTCAAATACTCTGCTAATTTGTATTGAAATAATGTGCAAATATTTTGTTCAACTTTTTTATTAATTATTTATTTTGGTTATTTAAAATATGAGAGTTAAATAAGTATTTTTCGTCCTCGTAACAAATATTTTAGGCAAAAATCGTCTCTAAAAGCAAGATAAGGAAATTAATAGAGAGTTCATGATAAAAAAAATTATAAAAAACTTGGCAGCATGAATGAAAAAATAAGGAAAATTTAGGGATTTTCATTGCAATTAAAATGTGGTGTAATTAACAAAAAGTGTGGTGTCAATATATTTACCCTTGTGATATATCTTGTAAAATAAACAATCCTTTTCATTAAGGATAATTTGGACATTTCAACATAAAGATTTATTTTACTAAAGTTATTGTTTACCAAACCTATTTAACTAAAAATCCCAAAAAAATAATCTTTTCTGATTTTGTTTATCGAATATTAATTAAAGTAGTTTTCTCAATAAACTCTATGATACCAAATGGCCCCTAACTCTAAGAATGGTGCAAGCATACGAGCATCGACTTTCATGTTGGGTGTTTTCATCCATCCACCAACTATATGTAACTTATTGTTATGAACAAACAATCGATTAAACATAGACCAATCTGGAAAATTGAGAATTGGGTTCAGAATCCCATCACTTTACGTAAAAGTACAAAAAGGTAAGAGTCTTGAAATCGAAATTAGCAATAGTACTTTTTTGATTAATTATCACAATAAGGTTTCATTTTATTCTTTTTGTTACATATTTTATCAACTTCTGCATGAAACAATACTACAATACAGTGTTGAAGAACATAAATAATATATGTTCAATTAGTTATTATATTTAGCTTTGTAATCCTTCCATAGCTGACCCACATTTTTCCCAAGAAGATCCACAAAATAGCTATCACTATAGCCATTCCTCATCTTGTTGTTAAGTTGTGCAACAAACCCACTCTTTAGGCTATTACAGTAGTCGAGAAACCGTGCTGTTACGTCGTACCCTTGGTCCCACCGGTTGCCCTGCCCAGGTTTCACCCAATGGCTAGGTGCATAGCCGGCCTTAAGCCTCACGTAATCAGCAATTCCCTCTATAAGGCCTCCCGGGGTTCGTCCATTTCCATTCCATTGCCATATGTGCGTCATTTCATGATATAGAACTCCAGTTATTTCTTGTTTAACGTTGCCCGAGTAGCCTAGTATTGGGGACAATATCATAAATTCGATCAATGTATAATGATCAAGACATAAAAATATGTTTGATATGAAGCACTGGACATTAACAGATTTGAACGATAATATTGTCTAGTCTAACGTACAAAACAAACTAGAAGTATTATAGACGAGAGATTGTATAATATATTATTACCTTGAATGTATGGGGCGCTGACGTGAATTTCGTTGTTGCTCGCATATGCGACTCCATCCATGTTGTCGATGAACAAGCTCACTTTCGGAACGTTTTTCCTTTGTGATGGAGTGTTTTGTTGGAAGGCTCTCCAAATGAAACTTGTGGCTGAGTCTAGAGTTTGTTTGCTGTACTGGGCTCCGATTTCGCGGGTGAATCGGGCTCCACCGGGGGTGTTTGCAGCCCTGTTGGTGACCGTGTACTGGACTGCATGGCTACCGTGGATGGCTGCAGATATTATTGCTACATAAGTGAGGAACAAAATTAATTTGGCCATGGTTTTGTTGGTTTTTCTGGGTTATTGCAATTGTTTCCTAGTTGTGTTTGGCTTGGCTTTGCAGCAATTAGGTATTTATAGATGTTCGGAAAGTCAAAGGTTGACCAAATCAATGGTGACTAAAGGAGAGATAATATTGACAAGTCAATTGCTTGAAAAGATGGCAATAGAAAGGGACGTGGTCGACTAGAATTTCCCAAACATCAAACGGTTATCTGCATTTATAAATCCCTTCTCCCCAATTTCTTTGTTTTTAGTTGGATTAATTAATGTAGTCTAGCATTTACCTCGTCCATGTTCCGTATAAAATGTGAATTGTGTACAGACGGTGATTAAATCACAATATTTTACTATTTCAAATCAAATATATATGATTATGATGTCTTGACTAAGCTACTTTCGTGGTGAAACTAGAGGTGTCAAGATGGACGAGTCGATCAGACCCGTGAAAATCGATCCGGATTGACCCGAAATCGCGGGCCGACCCGTGACCCGTGCGGGCGGTTCACAGGTCAAGAAATTGTGAACCGCGAGTTTTACGGGTCAAACTTTCGCAGGCCGCGGTTAACCCGCTGGCCCGTAAAAAAAATAAAAATAAAAATAAATTGTTTTATTAAATATGGTAACATTGAAAATCTCTCTTCTTCTAGAAACTCTAATACAACTTTTAAAGTAAAATCTTATTTTTTTCTCCATAATAACTAAAAAAGTAACGTTTTTTTGATAATAGTAATTAAAAATACATTTATCACTTAGTTAATTGTTATTTGTTTATATTTTATTTAAATTTACAAATTTAGAAGTAATTCATATAACATAAACTATAATTTTAAATTCTATATAAATATTTTATGGTATAAATATGAATTTATCATTTTAATCATTTTGTATTTAGAAATTTGACAAAAAATTTGCTATAAATATAAAAAAAATCTATATTTTTATTCATACGAGCCAAATCAGAACAAACCGCGACCCGTATGGGCTCAACCCGGATGGGCCAGCGGGCGGGCCTGGGTTGTAGTTCAAAATTTGTTGGCTGACCCGTAACCTGTAGCGGGCGGGCTTTTTTCAAGCGGGTCGTTACCGGGCTTTTTATTGGCGGGTCGATCCGACCCGGACCACCCGAATTTACACCTCTAGGTGAAACGCCGGCGAGGGATATAAAAAATGTAGAAAAAGTGAAAAACTTTTTGCATTGGTCGACATTCTTGAAAGATGACATCATTCTTGATTTCTTGTAGATTATAATTTTAGATTTTAATTCGATCCAAAGTTAACATTTAATCTTAATAACATATTTTATGAAATTCACAGTTTTTCAATTTCGTATATCATCAATTTTTATCAAAATTTACCAAAAATTTGATATATCAATAACAAACCAGGCATGCATAAAATAGTCTTGTTCTAAGAAAGGAACGATGATGATGTTTTTTATTTCCATGTAATTAATTACAAATTTACAATAATCTATCTATATATTTATCTAATAACGATCAAGATTCTGATCAATTAATTTTGACATAAATAACAGTGGTCAACAAATCAAATCCAATTAAACTGTGGATCTAAAATCTCAACCACCTACTCCATGAATCTGGCCATTACCGTGGATTTAGATCGCAACCGCCCACTCCAGTTAGTTTCTTCTCACTTCCTTCGATTCTCTCTTCCGCCTCAAAATTCTGTACAAATTCTTTCTCCTTCGGCTTCAACTCTCCGTTCTGCCTCTAAATTTTGATAGATTGGTAGAAAAATCGATCCATTCTTTGGTAGGTTTCTGTATAGATTTCTCTCTTCCTTCAACTCTCTGTTCATTCTCAAACATTTCCCTCGCTTACCGTTTATCAAGGATTTGGTAGAAATCGATCCATTCTTTGAATCCCGATCCATGAGCGTTTGTGTTAGTTTTTCCGACCATGTGTTTGGGGCCTGTGATTTCTCTCTTGGTAGATTGGTAGAAATCGAACCATTCCCAAGGTTTTTTTTTGTATTAAGATTAGCATATTTGATATTATTTTCAATTGGACTTTTTGTTGGGAACCGGGTTGTTCTAATCACAAAAATTGATTTCTTGTGATAGATTATCCCGTTACAGGATTTTCTGTTCTATGTATTTAACTTGGAATAAATAATTTCGCACAAAAAAAAGGATTTTGAGAAGATTACCTTTGTAGCGTGCTTTACAATAATCTTCATCAACTGCTTCTTGATTCCACCAAAGCTTCAAACCCTCAAGCTTTCCTCGGTGTTCTCCAATGGCAGTTGTGCAGGTGTGTGGTCACCTTTCTCAAGATCTAGGTTAAACTAAGATTAGGGTTTCTTTGTAAAGAAGAAACACACACTACACACTTTAGTGTGTGTTTCGCCATTTTTTCAATTAAATTAATAAAAACAGTCTTAGGAGACTATTTGTAACCTCTTTACACTCCAAAATCCTACCAGGCCTAGTACCATAACCCAGGCCCATTTCTGCACAGCCTAATACAGGTAGTAAGCCTGTATAAACCCATTATAGTGAAGCCACCGAGGGAACCTGATCGGACCCAATTAAACTAAGCTCCAATAAATTAATTATGACCCGATCAACTCTTGATCAGTCAAAATTAATTTATTAATCACGTTCTATTCCACTAAAAGAAAGAGATTGCACTCTTAGTAAAATTGAAATTACTGAAACAATTAATCAATAATTATATCCTCTGACTTATCGTTCTTACATGTTACCCCCGTCGATCAACTTGAATATTCGGAGCAAGTTACAATGACCAAAATGCCCTTCTTCGAATATTCATAAATTCTCAACTCTCATCTTCTGTCTGACAGTTCGATGTGATCCCATCACATCATAGAATTCAACAGTCACTGTCGAATTACTGAGCTCAGATTCAACTGTCCACTAGAAGAACCAGTGAGATTATGATCATACCTAAAAGGTGACGGATTCCATAATACGAATATATGTTCCTCGTTAGTTCACTTTAATTCCCAAAGTACCGAGATATTGATCAGCAATTTGATCTCACCCATTGATACCTCAAAGAACTTCAAGTTAGTAATCGAAGTCCATTATCCTATTAGGATTAAGGTCCCACGTACAATAATCAAGTGAAATTAAATTTGTATGGTCAATGTCACAAATTAATTTCACGTGGTCCCGTCCAATACATTCCAAACGTACTCTCAATTTTATTACCAAAGTCAAAAACAGACTTTAATAAAATCGAGACGATCTTATCAAAATAAATCGTCCATATTTATTTACTGATCGTGAACGTTAATTTTAGATCGAATCACAAATTGAATCTTTCTGTGTTTAACAACTTAAACACTCAATTTGTAATATCAAATCGACCCGTGGACAAACACAATATCATATTAATACAATCAATTAATATTTTACTTTTAAATGTCGTGAATTATACTTTATGGGCATATATAATTCCAACACTTTTTTCATCTGACTTCAGGACGAAAAGAATTTGTGCAGTTGAAGAGGTTGTTTAAAGAGAATTTGAAAAGATTGTCTAGGTATTAATTGGAAATAAAATTTGTCAAGGTAATTTCGATTTTCTCATACTTTTTATTTGGTATTGTGATTTGAGAGTGTATGTTTTAGTAACGTCAAATGCTGGTTTGAGATTTGTGCCTCTGTTAGCTTCTTCAGATAATTAACTTCTTCTTGTGATTATTGGATTATTGTTTAATAGGATAGTCTAGATTCTTTGGTAGACTGAAACTTTGATTTTGGTAGAAGAGAAAGTGATGTGATCCAGCCAAGGAGGTTCAATCCCACATCGAAATTTGAGGGTGTTGCTGGCCGGTTTATAAGGGTTGGGGCAAACCTCCTCTCATAGGCGCGCTTTTGGGATGGAGTTAGGCAATTTCCTAACGATGGGTATCAGAGCCAACCCTCTTAGGTCGGTGTGGCGGGGGTCCTCTCTTGGACAAGCTGCGACACCTCTCAATTCGAGCCCTCACCATGGTTCCCATTCGGGACGAATGGTCTTAAGAGGGGGAGAATGATGTGATCCAGCCAAGGAGGTTCCTATTGCCTAACTTCGTCCCAAAAGCGCGCCTATGAGAGGAGGTTTGCCCCAACCCTTATAAACCGGCCAGCAACACCCTCAAATTCCGATGTGGGATTGAACCTCCTTGGCTGGATCACATCATTCTCCCCCTCTAAATACCATTAGTTCCAAATGGGAACCATGGTGAGGGCTCGAATTGAGAGGTGTCGCAGCTTGTCTAAGAGAGGACCCCCGCCACACCGACCTAAGAGGGTTGGCTCTGATACCAATCGTTAGGAAATTGCCTAACTCTGTCCCAAAAGCACGCCTATGAGAGGAGGTTTGCCCCAACCCTTATAAACCGGCCAGCAACACCCTCAAATTCCGATGTGGGATTGAACCTCCTTGGCTGGATCACATCAGAAAGGAACATACGAAAATTTGGTTGAGGAATTAAGAATTAACAAAAAAGTGTTTAAATTTGGTTACCACTTCAAATCTGTTTTATCTTAAATAATTAGCTTATTTTTTAAAAATATGTTTACTTTTACCTGATTATCTTCAATTTGTCAATATAATATGTGAAAGTTTGATATTAGAGATGAAGAAAAATGAAACAGATAGAAAATTGGTTAGATGTATTCATTCGTTTTCTTGCATTATTGCAGACTCTGTTTCTCTATTTCTTGAAACCTTCCATAGTTTGAGGTTCCAGATATTCTGATTTTGATGGACTATCCTGCTGAACTTTCACGATAAAATTAATATTAATATATTTATCGTAATACTATATTTGTATGATTATTAAGTGGATTTAAAGAGGAATCGGATTCCATTAGTTAAATGTTTGTTTACTTATACAACCAAAATTCCTTAACTAATTTTAGAAAAACTTTCGTATGGTGATCTTCATTTTTCAAATATTTTTTTTTTTTGTGGTTCTTTTTATTAACTTACTCCTCCATAAACACCTTAACCCAAGTTTAAATATAACCTAAAATAAGCGATAAACACATTAACCCAAGTTTAAATATAACCTAAAATTCAATGATTAATTAACCCTAGCCCAATGGGCTATGAAGCACGGACACGGACACGAGTGTCCGACACGACACGTGTCGGACACGTCGACACGTGATTTTCGAAAAAAATTGGGACACGACACGTTAATTTTTATTTTTTTATATCTTTTTTATAGAAATTTTTTTTGTACATGTTGTATAGAAAACTTTGTTTTCTGCCTTTTTACGTTTTGTTTTGTACTTTAAGAATTCAAATTAAGGGCAAAAATGTAAAAGTGGATTTACTTAGCTTGGTGGAAAAGTCTTTACAATTAATTTATTATTTTATTGTATTGGAAACTGGAAAGGAACCGACATTTACAATACATATATACATTTCTGATTTCACAACAAACCAAATAAAAAAGAAAAAGAAAAAGAAACGTCTTGCTTTCTTCTTCCCTGCTCTGCAACTCGGTCCAGCCGCAGCGTCCATTCTCGTTTCTTCAACAGAAAATGGAGGCTCAATATTCTCACGTTCCAGCTTCGATTCTACCTGCAAACACAAGATTAGGGAAAAATCCTCTCAATACACAGTAACACGGGTATGCAGCGTATCCTCTTCTTCCTCAGTTTTTTTCTTTTCTTTTTTGGTTGCTGGCCTGGACGTGTCCGACACGTATAATAAGTGCTCCATTTTCCGACACGAAAAATGGAGTGTCGGACTCGTGTCGTTGGCGTGTCCGGCCGTGTCCGTGTCCGATACGTGTCGGACACGGACTCGCCGGCGACAAGAACGTGTCCGTGCTTCCCAGCCAATGGGTATCTGTTAAATTAATTTTGATATAGATGAATGTTCATCTAAAATCCACGAACATCATGCTGTAATTATCAAGATCGATACTGAAGCGGAAGCGTACCTGAATTCATTGTTGTGTTTGATTGAACGGGGTTATGGCCTTCCAACTGATTCGTGGTTTTCTCCTTATGTTTCTTCTCTGTTGACGGGGATGCAGAGAATTATGAAAAGCCACGCTCAATTGGGAACCATGACCTGTATAAATAGTTGTAGGGCAACTATCATGTTTCAATGTTATTAAATTGGCCCCTCATCAATTTAAAACATTGAATCCGTCTCTACACTTTAATCTCACGACACTTAATACCCATTAGTCCCGAATAATCTTTAGTGGATCACTTTATTGACTAAATCCTTAAGATAGCACCACACATTTTATTTTATACATGTTTGGCCCCATATTATTGAATTTATCCAACAATCTCCCACTGGGCCATACATGTATCCTTACAAATGTGTACAACCTTATGAGCTCAAAAATGTGCTATCATTATTAAGGGTATTTTCAAACAATCTCGTCCATCAATCATATCAATATAGGATCAAAGCGACTTTCGTTACATTAATCGTAACTAAATCCATCAATGGTCACATATACCAATACAACCAAATGACATAGATCAATCATGAGAGTGTAGTATGAAAATTACATGTTATGTGATCCAAACATGCCTATTTTCAATTGGTCCGACTTTATTCCTTAGGTGAGATCAATACCAAACATAATGTGACAGAGTAGAATGAACTGAATACTTTATTTCCGTACAGAAAATTATCCAAATACACAAATGTGTCCAAAACCAAAACATAAAGCAACCAAAATACAAACTCCCACTAAATCATGATATCCTCAAGAAATATTACACTCATACGAGCAGTGTGCTCGTGAAAGACCTTGGGTGCTAATCCCTTAGTAAGCGGATCCGCAATCATGGAGTTTGTCCCAATATGCTCTATGGAAATCTGTCTACTCTGTACCCTTTCCTTCACAACCAGGAACTTAATGTCAATGTGCTTTGACTTAGTTGAACTCCTGTTGTTATTGGAATACAGCACTGCAGAGTTATTGTCACAATATAACTTTAATGGTCTTTCAATTCCATTCAGAATGTGCAGCCCGGTGACAAAATTTCGCAGCCATATCCCATGATTAGATGCCTCATAACAAGCTACAAATTCTGCTGCCATAGTGGAAGAAGCTACGAGTGTCTGCTTAGCACTCCTCCAGGAAATGGCTCCTCCAGCTAGCAGGTATATGTAGCCTGATGTGGATCTTCTACTGTCTTGGCATCCCGCAAAATCAGAATCGGAGTATCCTACGATCTCTAACTTATCCGATCTGCTGTATGTAAGCATGCAATCTCTTGTTCTCTTCAAGTACCTCATAACCCTCTTTGCTGCTTTCCAATGATCCATTTCAGGGTTACTTAAATATCTGCCTAGCATTCCAACAATGAACGCTATGTCTGGACGTGTACAAACTTGAGCATACATCAGACTCCCAACAGCTGATGCATAGGGAATCTTTTGCATTTCCTTAACTTCAAGATTATTTTTCGGGCACTGATTGAGACTAAATTTGTCTCCCTTAGAAACAGGGGTGTCCCCTGGTTTACTATCCTGCATGCCAAACCTTACAAGAACTTTATCGATATAGCTCTTTTGTGATAATCCAAGAATACCCCGAGAGCGGTCCCGGTGTATCTGAATTCCTAATATGAAAGAGGCGTCCCCAAGATCTTTCATCTCAAAATTCCTTGACAGAAAGCTCTTGGTTTCGTGCAACATGCCTATATCATTAGTGGCAAGCAGTATGTCATCGACATACAAAACCAGGAAAATATGCTTACTCCCACTGAACTTGTGATACACACAATCATCAACAACATTTATCTCAAAACCAAACGAGATGATCACTTGATGAAATTTGTAGTACCACTGACGGGAAGCTTGCTTGAGTCCATAGATGGATTTCTTTAATTTGCAAACCATATTCTTCGAGTCTCCTGACACGAAGTTTTCTGGTTGCACCATATAAATCGTCTCATCAATGTCTCCATTGAGAAACGCCGTCTTTACATCCATCTGATGTAACTCAAGGTCAAAATGTGCAACAAGTGCCATGACTGTCCTGAAAGAGTCTTTCGTTGAAACCGGAGAGAAAGTCTCTTTGAAGTCAATACCTTCCTTTTGTGTAAAGCCTTTAGCTACAAGACGAGCCTTATATCTTTCCACACTACCTTTCGAATCCCTTTTGGTTTTAAAAATCCATTTACAACCAATGGGTTTCGCACCTTCTGGTAATGGGACAAGATCCCAAACTTTATTGTCTTGCATAGACTTATACTCCTCATTCATGGCATCAATCCACTTTTGAGAGTCAGAACCCTTCATGGCCTGATGAAAATTAATTGGATCATTTTTCATCATTCCATTATTTTCCTCATGTTCTTGGAGAAATACTACATAGTCATCCGAAATAGCATTTTTCCTCTCTCAAGTGGATCGCCTTAATGGTATTGTTTGTTGAGGTTGTTGAGTTTGTATTTCTGGATTTTGGATGGGAGTTTCTTCAACATTATCATGCTGAGTTTCCGGATGTACTTCTTGATCAATGACAGGTATAGAAACCTGCACATTGTCAAAAGTAACAGTAGGAATCGAAATCGATCCTTCCTCAGCTTCTTCCTCAAAGATAATGTCTCTAACCTTATTTCTCCCCCCAAACTCAACATCCTCAAAAAATGTTGCAGTTCCCGTTTCAAAAATTGACTTATGCGTGGGATTATAAAATTTGTAGCCCCTTGATCGCTCAGAATAACCAATAAAGTAGCTGCTAACTGTTTTGGAGTCCAATTTATCCTCATGCGGCCTATAAGGCCTTGCCTCAGCTGGACATCCCCAAATGTGGAAATGCTTTAGACTTGGCTTTCTGCCTGTCCAAAGCTCATAAGGTGTTTTAGCAGCAGCTTTAGTTGGTACTCTATTCAGAATATAAGCTGCAGTCTTTAATGCTTCTCCCCAGAGTGATTTTGGTAAAGTAGAATGACTAATCATACTCCTTACCATATCCTTAAGAGTTCTGTTTCGTCTTTCAGCTACACCATTCATGCTAGGAGAACCTGGCATGGTGTACTGTGGGACGATTCCACATTCCTCTAGGAATCTAGCAAATGGTCCTGGACGTTGTTCACCTGAACCGTCATATCTGCCGTAGTACTCACCACCACGATCAAATCTAACGCTTTTAATTTTCTTGTTGAGTTGATTCTCAACTTCAGCTTTGAAAGCTTTGAACATGTCCAGTGACTCAGACTTTTCATGAATAAGATATAGATGCCCATAACGTGAGTAATCGTCTATGAATGATATAAAGTATTGTTGACCATTCCAGGAAGCCGTAGGGAATGGTCCACAAATATCCGTGTGTATCAATTCTAAGACGTCCGAAGTTCTATTAGCACCTAACCTTCTCGTTTTGGTCTGTTTTCCCTTGATACAATCAATACAAACATCAAAGTCCGTAAAGTCGAGGGAATCCAAAATGCCATCTGACACAAGTCGTTCAACTCTAGTTTTTGAGATGTGACCTAAGCGCTTGTGCCATAGTTTTGCCTAATTTTCTTTATTTAATTTTCGCTTAGTACCACGTGATTCCACATACAAGGTTTCATTATATGATGCAATAGTATCAAGCAAATATAGGTTATCGTACGAACATAATGAACCAGTACCAACAATTTTTGAATTTAAAGAAAGACTAAACTGACAATTTCCAAAAGAACAATAATATCCTGATTTGTCCAATAAGGAAATAGAAACCAAATTCCGTCTAAATGACGGTACAACAAAAGTGTCTTTCAAATCCAAATAAAAACCAGTTCCCAATAATAACCTAAAAGTTCCTATTGCTTCAACTTCCACCGATTTTCCATCGCCCACAAAGATGAATCTTTCAGCATCACTTGGCTTTCGGCAGAACAGGCAACCCTGCATAGAAACACTTATGTGAGTAGTAGCACCAGAATCTAACCACCAAGTGTTTCTAGGTACTGAAGCTAAATTAACCTCAGAACAGACCAAATTAAGAAATGTACCTTTCTTTGCACGCCAAGCGTTGTATTTGGTACAATCCTTCTTTAAATGTCCAGGTTTCAGGCAAAAGAAACAACCCTCTTTGTCCTTATGTAGCTTCTTTTGATCTGGACCCTTAACAGCTTCATATTCTGTTTTTCTTTTCTTGCCCTTATCCTTAGAGGTACTTGCCAAGTTAGCAATTTCAGTTCTATCCTGCTTCAGCCTTTCTTCCTCTTGCACACAATATGAAATGAGCTCATTTAGAGTCCATTTCTCCCTTTGACAGTTGTAACTGACCTTAAACTGACTGAAATGTGCAGGAAGCGATATTAATACTAAATGCACGAGCAAGTCATCAGACAAGTCGAGCTTTAGTGCCTTAAGTTTTGAAGCAGTATGAGACATCTTCATGATGTACTCCCTTATGTTCCCCTTGCCTCTATACTTCATTGAAATCAAGCTTTGCAGAAGTGTGCTTGTTTCAGCCTTATCGTTTTTAGCAAAACGCTTTTCAAGTTCGGCAAGGAATTGCTTGGCATTAGTTACCTCTTCAGATACTGCGCCCCTAAAGGCTTCCGAAATTCCGCGCTTAATGATCATTAGACTCATGCGATTTGAGCGTTCCCACTTCTCAAAGTTCCTCCTGTCATCAGGCGAACTTGCATCCGTAAGAGAAGCCGGTTGCTCAACCCTGAGAGCAAGGTCAAGATCCATGCAGCCGAGAACAATTAGTGCGTTCTCTTTCCAATCCTTGAAAGTTTGACCCATCAAGCATGGGGATTGAGTTAAGATTTGCAGATATTGTGGTAGCAGATGAATTAACTGTATAGAGAAGAAGATGGAAATAGCTTACATTAGTACTTTATTATGCAAATAATAATTTCAAATAATGGTAAGGCCCATCACAAGATACCTAGCACAACATCAATATTTAGTCTTTGGACATAAATATTAACTTGTAAGTGGTACCTCGATGTAGTAATCAAACACTGACAATAAGACATGTCAACCAATAAACCTTTCTTTGGATCGATTTATTGATCACACGTTAAACCAAATAATCGTCACGCGTTTATTACCACAGGTGCACGTGAAATTCCAGCCAAACATTGACCTTCCTTTGGGCCGATCAATATCCGCATGAACAACACACACACAAAACCTTCTAATATTCTAAGTTAATTAATTTCCACAAGAGAGGTTGCTTTGGCAACATGTTGCTTCAATTAATTCACTTCGAAATATTATATTTCTCAAAAGAGTCCGTCATACCAAAATTTGAACTTGAATTGAATGTTTTGCATATATTTAAGGCTTTAGGATTTGAATTATGAAATGCAATACTTTAGGATTAAGTAATCATTAAGTTGGATGGTTAAATTGCAATTTAATTAAACTTGATTGGCCAATTATGAAATATTTTTAAACTTGAAGGACTAAATTGCAATTTTCCCAAACTTTAGTGGCCAATTAATTAAAATCATAAACTTTAGGGACTGAATCGTAAAATTCAGAATTCTTAAAACCCAACTTAAATGATTTCTTAACTTTAGGGACTTATTTTGTGAATTCAGAAGTTTGGAGGGCCAACTTAAAAGTTTTATAAACTTAGGGTTTAAAATAATGTTTAAAACAAACCAGGGGGACCTATTGTGAAATAACCTTAATTTTCGTGAATTGCAGAAAAGTCCCTCAAGACTTCAAATTTACAAGTGAAACCCCTGCCCAAAAATCTGAATATCGCAGCTAGGGTTTTGAAACCCTAGCCGCCGCAGCGTCCTTTCAAGAACGCGGCGCCATCGCTGGCGCCGCCGTCACCTGCAGCGCCATCACCGGCGCTGCAGCCCAAAAAAAAAAAAAAAATTGCGTCGCTGCGCGCGCGGCGACGCTGTATTCCGTCGCGCGCAGCGCCGCTGTATAGCCCTCAAAACGCGACGTCCACTGCCTGCAAACCCCATCGCGCGCGGCTCCTTATCTCCAACCCAATTCGTTTCCATCAACAACAAACTTCAACCACAATTCATACACAACAATACACATAATCCAAATCCGTACATAACAATTCGAAATATCCCAAAAATCAAAACTGAAAAACCATTTTATTAAACCAAGATTTTCGCACATAATTCATACAGAAAAGACGACCCGCTGGATAGAAAAAAGGAACAAGAATCCATATTTCCTAAATCTCGAATCTGAATTCATTGTTGCATAAAGTATAAGATCAATTTTCGCATGTATACTTACACACAGAAGAAAACGATAAGGCTGGAGAAAAAAAAATGTGAACTGAATTCATGTTTCTCAATTTTACTTACGAAATCTGCTGAATTCATTGCTTTTGAAATATGAATCTTGGAAATATACTGAATTGGTTTTGAAATATGAATCTTGAAAATATACTGAATTCGGCCGGAATCAATTTTAACATACATTCGTTCAAAAATTGATCTGATAATTCAACACGATGTTGGCTCTGATACCACTTGTTAAATTAATTTTGATATAGATGAATGTTCATCTAAAATCCACGAACATCATGCTGTAATTATCAAGATCGATACTGAAGCGGAAGCGTACCTGAATTCATTGTTGTGTTTGATTGAACGGGGTTATGGCCTTCCAACTGATTCGTGGTTTTCTCCTTATGTTTCTTCTCTGTTGACGGGGATGCAGAGAATTATGAAAAGCCACGCTCAATTGGGAACCATGACCTGTATAAATAGTTGTAGGGCAACTATCATGTTTCAATGTTATTAAATTGGCCCCTCATCAATTTAAAACATTGAATCCGTCTCTACACTTTAATCTCACGACAGTTAATACCCATTAGTCCCGAATAATCTTTAGTGGATCACTTTATTGACTAAATCCTTAAGATAGCACCACACATTTTATTTTATACATGTTTGGCCCCATATTATTGAATTTATCCAACAGTATCAACTAAACAAATTTCAAGGTGGCGGAAATAAACAACAACACAAGAATAAAAATACTCAAGCAAAGTTGATTAAATTTCAAGAAGAAAACAATAACAAAGGATGTTTTTATCCTTACCTCAAGGAGCCTCTCAAGAGGAGCATTCTCAATGAACAACCAAGTTATTAGGTTTGAAATGAAAAAATGTGTATATAATGTACAAAATTGGGCAAAAGGTATAATTTCGGAAATTGCAACAAAAACCCTGTTTTTGTGAAACGGAAATGTTTTGGTCGATCACATGGTCGACCGAAATGGGACTTTCGGTCGACCAACCCTCAGCCGAACGCGACTGAGGCTGCCTTCAAAAATCTCTGCAGACTTTCGGTCGACCGATCTTGGCTGAAACTTCATTTCTTCAATCTTTGGCTCCAACTTGATTCTAGGCTTGTTTTTCTTGACTTTAAATACTTGTTTAGCCTCGAATATTGAACCTCTTCGACACCGGATCTCGCCATGGGTTCCACAGGCTCGCACATCGATGTTTGACTGTCTCGGTTCTCATCACTGCCAGAGTTGCACATTCCACTTTCCTTTTCTTGGTACACTTTTCTTTGTTTCTCTGACATGCACTCGCTGTTTGTTTGTCGACTGTATTTCTTTAGAATGAACTTGTATAATTTTTTTGGTGAATTTCTAGGGACCCAGAAAAGTCAGCCGAGGGAAATGGAATTTCCCCTTAGAATTTTACCTGTCCAGGGGTAGCACTTGAAGATAGATGTTTTCCTTTTCCCTTTCTTCTATTCAAAATGTTGGCTTGATTCGATCTTTTGGTTCCCCAAATGTCTATTTTTGGTTATTGTCATGGAGTCTGATGGATTAATTATTGTAATCACGGAGCTAAATATTAACATTATAAGACGGTTGCATGAGGTTTTCTACTTTCGCATTTTGTTTTAATTATTTTAAACTTGCTATTTAATTGCATGTTCTGGTATTGAATGTTTGAATTAAATAGAAACCGTGAATGAAGTTGTTGACAACTCGACTTTAAACCCGAAAAAAATAATGAGATAGTGCAATTTATTTCCTTCCTTACGCTAGAGCTTAGGTTTGTTACATGATTTTTTTGATGTGGGTTTTATGCAGTCATTTTTTCAATATGCATGCCAACTTATCCAAAAATGTTTTGCACTAAATTAGATCTTTTTTTTTTTCTCCTTATTAACATGTGTAGGGTGAATATGCGCTCCAACAGCACAACAGGCTCATCAACGTTGATTTTTGTTTGCTGAATTCTAATGTTTTTCACTTCTTGAATAATTTTGTTATTATCCATTCAAGTTATTCACTTTCCACAAAAAAAAAAAAAAAAAAAAAAAAGCTTAAGCATAAACACAGTGAGTTTAGGTGGAGAAACTACCCTTAATTTGTAGTAAATCTTGTAGAATAGGGCCAATCTTCCTTTTTTTTATGAGAGTTAAAAATAATCGTAGGTATGCTACTTCAAGGTCTTATGAGTCATTTCATATATCTATCACTCTCAAGTGATTCCAGTTGCAAATAATAAGTCCACATGGCCTCTACGTGTTGCTTTTTTAGAGCTTCCATATGTGGCTTAACATGTCAACTCACACAAGCATAGGATTGTTAACAAAATGTTATTGTACCAGTGCTTTAATAGATGTGCTGTATTTCCTAGAATTATGGTAGTTCACGTATTTATATTTTTTATATTTTATTTTGAATGTTTTGTAGAAAAAAATCTTGAGATTTAGCAAGATATTATCCATAAAATAATTTTTATTTGTGTCCTTTGACACCCCAGATTTTACATTATTTTAGATTTCATATGATGCTTTGACAATTTTACATCTATTCTATGTAAAAATCAGAGATTTCACATAAAGTCACTTAAAAAATTGCAAGAACTAACCCTAATAAGCTTGAGTCTAATCCATGATCTTAGAAGCAGCCTTTGACGCCCTTTAATAAAAAAATGACTAAATTATAACAGTAGATACTTTATTAACCAAAAAAAGTCTTTGTTTGGACCAAATTCTATTTTCATAACTTTAGTTTATTTACTTAGATCCTAGAAAAATCTTAATTAACATCCAAATTGAAAACTAAATCTCTTGTATTCCAAAGGATATCATTATATCATTGACTCTATCAGATGCGAGATAACATTTCATGTTTGAAAGAAGACGGTTTCTGTTGATTGTGTCATATGCTAGGACCATCAATAAGAGAAAGTATTTTGCATGTGTGACTATTCATAAAAAAAGTCATTGTTTAGTCACGAGCAGTTTTATGTAGCAATATCGAAAATTACGAATCGTGGTTTGAAGATATTGATATGCGATGACGATGAAAATTCAATAAATGTGACGACTGATGTTATGTATGAGGACTTTTTCAAAATTTTTAATACTTTTGATAACATACTAATTATTATAATTTAAATTGGCACTCATTTTTGTTAATTTTTATTGATTTTTTTTCTCAATTTCGTGTCTGTACATTATAATTTGTCACTAAAAAATGTTCGTGCATCGCACGAGTATGAAACTAGTTATATATTAATATAACAGTGAGAAAATTAGGATTGTCGTAGAATTGGTGGTGACTTGAAAGAAAATTAGGTCAAACGACTAGATCAAATTACAAATGTAGGATCAATCAAGTTCCATCAAAGCCATTGGTTGCTGTTTGGAAAAGCTGCCCAGCTCTCATTTTAGGAGTAGAAAGTGTTGGGAATTACATGCAAATTCCCTCTCCTTTAATCCACAAGATCCTTTTAATGTTCAAAGTAAAATAAACAAATAAGAAAATAAATATCGCAAAAATTTCGGATCGTCAAAGCTTTTTTCACTATATAATAAATAAATTGTTACAATTATATAGAATTTCTCACTCACCAGCCAAATCCAACAGACCATATAGAAAATACTAACAACGAGCTATTATCTATCACAAGTTTCTACCCCTTGAATTATCCCACAAAGAGTTCCTATGAAACTACAATGAAAAGCTCACAAATTTCTTTCTATTTGGTCACAATATGACACTTTTTGATGTGCAATAAATTGGCTCGTCAACCCACATATTTATCGGTAAAAACATTCCAAAAAACATGTATAGTTTGTGTTTTAGAATATTTCCTTGTTGAAGTAGACTAATTGGAATAAGGAAAAAAATCGCCCCCAAATTTCCCAAAAAATCGTCTTTTATATTCTTTCCTCCTCCTTCCACCTTTAACTTGATTTTCAAGTCACTACTTTTAACAAGGAACCCAATTGTCTAAGATATTTTTGGATCAAAACCAAACAGAAAGAAATTGGAACAAAGCTTATTACGCTTCAACCAACGAGTTACGTGATACGACAGCCAGCTAAGTAAGAAGAAAAACAAGGTTACTACTTCGCTTGGCATCGCTTCTTCCACGTAGAAAGAATACAAGCAGAAGAATATTTTTCAGTATATTCAAGGATACAAAGTTACACAGATTTATACACAGAAAGAAAGTCCTAGAACTATAAACTGAGTTGTATACATATTGGAGAGAATCTGTAGCTAATCAACAAGAAATGAATAACAAACTAACAAAATATAATATGGTGCACCTATACATACATCCGACTATGAGTAATGAAGAAGGAAAACAGTAGAAAAATATTTTAACCAAAGTGCGAGACTTGAAAACGTGATAATCTTAATTTAACAAAAACGTGATACTGATGTTAGATCAAGGCGTGTTTTCAAAGATTGCTGTTAGATAAAGCTTTTGTATTTCCCGCATTTCGTCTTTCTCCTTAACTCCTTCCCTTAAGATGGAGTAACTCCAATCTTAGCCTTCACATCTGGAATCTGGAGTTGGTAAGAGATTTGGTTAGGAGGTCTGCTGTTTGATTAGAGGAAGGTACGTAACCAATCTCTAACTCTTTCTCCAGAATTTTATCTCTCGAAAATGTATATCTATTTCAATATGTTTCGTTCTAGTGTGAAAAATCGGATTTGATGCCAGTGCACTAGCACTCTGGTTATCACACCACAAAATGGGTGTTTTGTTTAATTTCAATCCCAATTCTTTCTATAAGGCTTGCACCCAGGTAATTTCAGCTACTGTAAAGGCAAGGGCTCTGTACTCTGCCTCTGTACCAGACCTAGAAATCATAGCTTGTTTCTTGGATGACCAGGAGATTAGTCTATCCCCAAGATATACACAGAAAGCACAAGTAGACCTCCTGTGTAACTATCCGAAAACTTTGACGTCCTTTATTGTCCATTATGATGCAATAAAAATGTTTTATAATTTATGCAAATATTTGAAGCGTAAAGAAAGAAAAACGTATCTTAACGAAAGAGAAACTAAAATATAGAGAGGAATCCACATCGTCATCTTCAGTGGGAAACAACAAACAACCCAAGGGTGTGGATCGGAAACTTGAGTCGGGTAATGAGGTGATGGCAGCGATTCAAGCACAAATTGATAAAATAATAGTTCAGATGGAGAAACGGGATGCAGAGAGTGATCAACGACACCGAAACCAATCTCACATTGGTTCTAAGGTTAGGAGTGGTCCTCAACATGAGGTTAGTATGGATGATGAGGGTATGGGTAGTGAAAGTGGAAGTGTATCTTCGGTGGCAAGTGTGTGAAGGAGGGATAGAGAAGATAGGAATAGAAGGAGGGATGATAGGGAACATCATGATGTTAGGAGGTGTCGAGAAGGTAGGGATATTGAGGATTGAGACCTTGGGAACATTAAAATGAAAATACCTGCATTCCAAGGTATGAGTGATTCAGAGGCATACTGATAAGTGTGTTTGACACACTTATTTTGCTTTTAAATCGACAATTTAATTGATAAATTGAGCGAATTTCTACTTATAATTTGTGTTTATTTTGTACAATTAGGTACAACCTCAATTGGAAAGAAAATTGACAAGATTGGAGTGCAATTGAGCTAAAAAAATGAGCAAATATGATGTCTAAGGACCTAATTGAGAAAAATCAAAAGTTGGGAACTCAATTGTAACATCTCAGAAAGTTGGAGGACTAGAGATGCAAATATTTCAGGAGCATATTTGTAATAAAAGTCCAAATTCGAGGACTGAATTGAAGAAGGCCAGAAGATGGGAGACTTTGGTTGCAATTAGTTCAAAAGAAAAAGAAAAAAAATATATATATATATATATATATATATATATATATATATATATATATATATATATATATATATATATATATATATATAATATAGGTGGCATGGGCAAAAGCCCATGCCATATAATTATTGTGCTGGGCGCCTAGCACAATTGAGCAGTTTAAAATTCAACTGTGAGTCATTTTCGGTCCAATTTCGATTTTAAATTTTCGTTTTTATTATATTAATTTAAGGGCGTGTTTGGCTCGAATTGTACGCATTTTTGGGACCATTTTAGATCTAATTTTTGGGAGTATTTATACTCCCATTTCTTAAAACCAAAAAACGCAATTTTTTCCCCTCAAACCCTAACCTCTTCTCCCCTTTTTCTTCTTCTATCTTTTCTTTTCTTTGTTTTTTCTTTATTTTTGTAATTTAGTTTGTAGTTTATTTTTGTTTCCATGTTCCTAGTCTCCATTGGATCAAAGAAGCAAAAAGTGAGGTGAAAATTCAAAACATTGTTGAAGGAGTTTTGGGGCAAAAATCAAGGGAAGTGATTTATTTCATTATCTTGTATTTTTAATCTTTGATTTCTATATTTTGTGATGTATTTTTGTAAACCTCAACTTTTGTGCAATATTTATATAATGGGCTAGTTATTTTATATTGGGATGATTGATGTAGCTTAACTTAGTTTAAGTAATTGTAATGTTTGTTTATTAATTTTGAGCTTATTTCATGCGTGTTTGTTATTGAAATTATTCCATGTATTTGATTGATCACCAAATATATGTTTTGTGAAGTGTATGATAATCGAGAGATATTGTGCATTTTAGACCAAATAACAAATGCTCTAGGTCTCGTTAAGGATATAGATAGACCTTAAACCCTAGATGATCCATTGAGCTATTTTCACAAAGAGTTAATGCAATTGATTGTATTTTAATCGACATAGAGATATTGTAGGTTAAACCAATTGATTAGGGTTAATTTCACTCGAGAGTGGTAATTAATTAAACTTGAAAAATCGGGTCTAACATTGTAAATGGGTAATTTATTAATTTGCATGTGTTGAGAAATTACTTAAGTAAGAGTTAAGTGAAATCATGAATCCCAACTATTTTATTTCTCATTTTCCTTATTTTAATTTAGTTTCAAATTAGTTTCTTTAATTTATAAATTTACAAAAATCCATCTTTTAATTGTGTGTTTCTTTTTATTGTTAGAATTAAATTAATTAAAGTCATATAATATAAAGTAAACATTTATCGTGGGATCGACAATCTGGACTCAAAAAGTTCACTTTATTACTTGTACGCGACCCGTGCGCTTGCGGTACACACTATTTTGAGCGAACACATACTTGGATTGGGAAACTAAAGTTGAGCTACTATTTGATTGTCATCATTATTCCGAGAAGGAGGAGAAATTTGCAGTGGTTGAATTCACTGATTATGCAATCAGTTGGTGGGGTCAATTGGTGACAAGTAGGAGGAGGAATCTTGAAAGGCCAGTGGAAACTTGGGGTGAACTGAAGACTATAATGAGGAAACGATTTGCGCCAACTCATTATTATAGGGATATATATATCAGAGGCTGCAAGGTTTGACACAAGGGATGAGGAGTGTGGAATATTATCGCAAGGACATGGAAATAGCAATGACTAGGGCCAACGTGGTGGAAGATTGGGAGGCTAAAATGGCGAGGTTTTTGAGTGCTGAACAGGGACATTGCCAACATTATTGAGCTGCAACATTATATGGAGCTGGAAGAAATGGTGCACATGGCCATGATGGTGGAAAGATAGCTGAAGCGGAAGGGAGCAGTAAGGTAACCTCTGGGTTCATATCCAAAACGAGAAGTCAACGATGATCATCTCTCGAAAGCAAAGGAGGAGCCGACAGCTAAAGGTAAAAATATTGCTGAATCCCAACATACAAGGGATAGGAATAACAAGTGTTTTAAATGCTTAGGTTCGGGGTACATTGCTTCAAATTGTCCTAATAAGCTGATTATGATTTTACTTGAAAATGGGGACATTAGTTCGGAAGATGAGTTTAAGGGGATGCCTAGATTACTAGATGTTGGGGCTAGTAGTAGCGATGAAGAAGGGCAAACTTATGCGGTGAAGGGGTCACTTGTCAATAGGCATTCCTAAGCTCTAGAGCTAAGATAGATGAAATTGTTGAACAGAGGGATAACATGTTTCACACCAGGTGCTTAGTGTCTAAAAATGTATGTGGAATGGTGATTGATGGGAGTAGTTGTACTAATATGGTTAGTATACTGTTGGTTGAGAAATTGGGGTTGTCAAAGTTAAAAAATCCGAACCCTTATAAATTGCAATGGTTGACTGAGTCGAGGGAAATTAAGGTGAACAGGCATGTTAATGTCAAATTTAGCATTGGGGGATACAAGGATAAGGTCGTTTGTGATGTAGTGCCTATGCATGTTGACCATATTTTGTAAGGAAGGCCCTGACAACATGATGGAAGGGTTGTGCATGATGGTTTTAAGAACCAATATTCTTTTGTGAAGGGTAGGAAGAAATTACCCTTGTTCTGTTATCTCCAAAAGAGGTTCAAGAGGATTAGTTAAAAATCAAAGGTGAGTTTGAGAGAAAAAATAAGAGTGTTGATGCCACGACCTCAGAAAAAGGAGAGGGTATGAAAATTGAAAACAAGAGTGTTGAGGCCACGACCTTAGAAAAAGGAGAGTTTGAGTGCAAAAAGAAAAAGAAAAGAGAGTCCATCCCGAAATTGAGTTTCTTTGCACAAAGATTGATGTACAAGGATTCATGACTTGCACTTAACAAACCTAACATATCCCTCCCCAGTTCTATTAAATCTGTTTTGCAGATACCCAAATCAAAGTCGAAGATTAAGGTTGGGCTTGAATGTGATAGCGAGAAGAACAGTCCCGAAGGAACAAGGAATGCACAAAGCATACGCTTGAACATCAATCCCACAAAAGCAAGTATATTCATGAACCCGGGGCTAACAAACACAGGAGTTGCAAGAGGATTGGATCAGTTCCAGATTTGAGGTCGAATCCTTTTCAAGAGAGGGGGAATGATGTGATCCAAGTAGGCGTCGAAAGGAGAAGTCAAGCTATCGGAAATACAACAGCGACCTACGTGGAAAATGGAGTAAGTTGCATGTTGGGGTCGAGTCGAGAAGACGAACGGATCAAGCTGAACCGAAGTATCCAAGTTTGAGATCCAGAACCAAGCTTACGGCCGTAATGGTCCAAAGTCAAGACCGTAAAGATGTCTAGGTCAAAACGAAGAATTGGGAAATTTTTATACTTACGACCGTAAATCGTATTGTCAAAGTCGTAACATGTCCACGGGCGAAATTAAAGATTTCCAACAAAACAAGACTTAAGGCCGTAAGTCCAGGAGTCACGGCCGTAACCCTTAAGATGCAAGTTGATTACGGCCGTAACTCCAATTTTTTCCGAATTTTCGCGATTCTTATTTAATTTTCATTTTTAGTTTATTATTTCCATAATTTGGGCCCATTAGCGGCTAAACCTAGTTTATTTCAATTTTTACTTTCTATTAGCAATTTCATTAATTATAAAGATAGTTTTGAGATTATTGATATTATATGAAAGATAGTTTTCTCTCGTTAAAGGTTGAGGAGTCCCTTTATTTTCTAACTTATCAAATATCGATTCTTTGTAGCGTTCACCCACGAACTTATCAAGGAATTAGACAATTCTTCTGGCGTTCACAATTCCAGTTCTTTCCTTCACATCATCAATTTCCTGCATCGTGAGGTTTGGGTTAGAATCCTATCGTCTATTTTTGTTGTTTCTTTGTTAAATCTGATTATGATCTTTCCTAGGTTATTGTATGTATTTATTCCGCATTTTTCGTCGAGATTCTCGAGTGGGATTGCATCAGTATTCCTCTCCAAAATTCTTGAATTTATAAGTTAGGATTATGTTGGATTAATTTTAGGATCAAGACTTGTTAATGTAATAACATGTTCTTGATATCCTAAATGATATTTTGTTCGATCAAGAATAGTTAAAGCTTTGAAGAAAACCCAGAAAATAAGTCTAGAAATGCTGAAATTCCTGCAAGTATCGATACATTGAGAGCATGTATCGATTCATATACCTCAGACAGCATGTATCAATACATCTACAATATGTATCGATACATGTACAGTAAAAATCAGGACATACGACATGTATCAATACATGTAACAGCACGTATCAATACATGTGACAACATCAATACTACAAAACAAAGAACTTCTTTTGGACATTTCTCGATTAGAGGTGAGTGGAATATGTTTATCTTTTACTTGATTACGTGATCTCGTTATAAATGCATATAATAATTATGTTATCATTAATCTTGTTGTGATATTATTGTGATCTTATTATTATTATCTTGATATTACCATGATATTGTGATTTTATTACTTGGGATATCTTGAGTTAATATGGTTCATATTAACATAATCCTAAACCATTCTTCAAAAATTGATAAACAATTTTGGATGTAAATAAGTAATATTAAATATTGAATATCAATACGTTGAATTCATAAAAAGGTTCTGCTCATCATGTATCGATACATGATACATTAACCAGTATTATTTTCTTGTTCTTACTTGATACATTAACCAGTATTATTTTCTTGTTCTTACTTATGTGACGTTTGATTTATTGAAGTTAATAATAATATGCCATCTACTTGCTAAAAGATATAGTACATGATTATTTGAATTTGACGCCACTTGAATATTATCTTGATCTTCAATATGTAAGATTAATTTGTCTATATATAACTCTTGAACATATGAACTTGTCTTGACTTAACTTGGCTTGGCTTGGTTGGACTTGTACTTGATTACGTGATCTTAAATGCTACTTCGTGATATGCTTTTGTTAAACATCGCATTAAAAGTATTTTCATGCTTTTAAAGTTATTTCCTTATGTATAGCATAGAAAGAAACTTCTTACATGATACTATAGTTATACTCTATCCCGCTTGTTAATACGCCTATGACGTTTGTTTTGATATACGTGTCACGTAGTCCAGAAATTGGATCACAATATGGTTACACTTGTTAATGAATTTCAGAGATCTCAACTCCCTGCTTAAAACTCGTGGTAAAGAAACCACGCTTGTAAAAGAACTTGTTCAATAAACTCCATGCTTGAACTCGGGGTAAAACTCCCTGTTTCCGCGCTCTCGAGATAGTAGTTGATTGTAATATGGGCCCTATTAAAAGTCATGCTTTCTTGAAAATACATACAGTTGCATAAGTCTTGAATATATGAGTTTGACTTGATTTAAATATATTGGAATTGACTTGACTAAACTGGATATAACTTGAAACACATATAATCTAAATTAACTTGACTTGAACTTGATTTGGGATTGGAATTGATTTGGATATATGGCTTGACGTGAATATGGAACTCGACTTGAACTTGACGCAACGTGAATATAAGGTGTACTAAGTAAAGCTTGCACGAATCTTGAATATGTGAGATTGACTTGTCTGCATGCAATAGTACATGTGCACCATACTTCACTCACTGAGCAAGTGTATGCTTATTCCACGGTATCTAATATTCAGGTAATAATAGAAATGTAAAAGGAATTATCTTGGATCTTCGATGACGAGACAGATAGTGCTATGCTAGTTGACGACTTGTGAGCTGTTGACTCACTGAATAAGGTCTTGTGTTTGAAATCCCTGTCAAGTGATTTCGTCTACGTCACTGACTTATGAAAAGAAAGATAAAATTATTTTCACAAATTACCGTGCGCCACATGTTGGCATCGAAGTTTGAAAATAAACGAATAATTTGGGCGTGCGCGACATCCTGTCATTTGGATAGGAGCCTAATATGCATCTAAGAATGTTGTTATTTCATTAGTTTCACTTCTTTTGAGCCAAAGTTATTGATCAATAGTTTCCTTAAGATACCTAAAAACATGTTTTAAGGCTCCCCAATGAACTGTGGTTGGTTTCTGTAGAAGCTGAATGAGTTTATTGACAGCAAAACTAATATCTGGTCATGTATGTGATAAGTACTGAAGTCCACCTACCGCACTTCTGTAACTTGTGAAATCTTCTAGAGGTTCTCCCTGTTCGTTAGACTTTTCTATTTTTCTAAAGAACAAGGAGATATCAGTTTTTGCCTGTTGAAAACCCCAATCTAAAAGAGTAAATTTTAGCTTGTCATACCAAGCTTATGGGGCTTGTTTTAGCCCATAAAGAGCTTTCCTCAGTCTGTAGACATGTGAAGGCTTACTTTTTATCAACAAAGCATTTAGGTTGTGTCATGTAAACCACTTCTTCCAGCTCACCATTTCTAAAGGCATTATTGATGTCAATTTGCCTTATTTTCCAATCCCTTGAAACAGCTAGAGATAAGATTATCCTCAAAGTTGCTGGTTTGATTACAGGGATGAAGGTTTCACCATAGTCTATACTACGGGTTTGGTGAAAGCCCTTTGCAACAAACCTGGCTTTGAGTATTTGAACATAGCCATCTGAATTTTCCTTTAACTTGAACACCCATTTGTTACCCACAACATTCATTGTAGGAGAGTAGGGAACTAGGGACCAAGTTTTGTTGTTGATTAGAGCCCCATATTCCTCTTGCGTAGCTTTCTTCCACTTGAGATCAGCCTAAGCTTCTTGTGCACTATTAGGTTCCCTTTTACTGTTGTGTTCCAATGCTAAACCAATAAAGACTCTTGGTTTAAAAATACTAGCCTTTGCTCTAGTAACCATAGGATGTTGAGTGTTAGAGGCAGTTTATTCACTGATCGTGTCATGCCCACTTGAACCATTGCCAGTGTAATTAGCTGATTCAGAAAGAGGAGAATACTTTGACTGATGAAGGGTGCCGAAGTAGAAGTACTAACAACTTGATCCTTAGTGTGTTCAGTGACTGGACTTGGAGATGAAGTTGGTGAGTCTAAGGGGATAGAAGTAGGTCTTGTATCAACTAAATCCGAAGTTGAAGATCCATTGGATGGAGGAATGTGATAGAAAGGGAGAGGAAGATTTATGATGTTGTTGGAGGATGAAGTATTTTGGCTGAAAAAGAGACTCGTAAGGGAAATCTTTTTCATTAAACACTACATACCTTGAGATGTATTGGCTCCCTGTTGGGCTAAGACATTTGTAACCCTTTTGAGAATTAATATACCCCAAGAACACACATTTTGTAGAGTGAAAGCTAGCTTATATTTCTCATAGGGCCTAAGACATGGAAATCATGCACACCCAAAAACTTTAAGGAGGTTGTAATCTGGCTTTTTGTGGTATAGGAGTTGAAAGGGGGACTTAAACTGAAGAATGGGTGTGGGCATTCTATTAATGAGGTAAACTTCTGACTGAAATGAATCCCACTTGGATTTCATGGATAGTTTAGTTTGTGCAATAAGGGAAAGCCTTGTTTCTACAATGTGCCTGTGCTTCCTTTCCACTCTCTTATTTTATTGGAAAGTGTAGGGACACATATACCTATATTCAATGGTAAGATGTAAGGATGAAAGAGGTTTAGATTCAGCAACACCATATAATTGTAGAATTTTTATTGTTTTGTCAAATTTATTTTCAACCATGGCTTTAAATTGGTTAAAGAGACTTAATGCCTCAGATTTTTGTCTCACGGGATAGAGTCAGCTATGTCTACTATAGTCATCTACAAAGGTAATGTAGTATTTAAATTCAGAGGTATATTGTATAGGGGCAGGTCCCCAGATATCTGTGAAAACAAGATCAAGAGGTGCAAGTGATTTAGATATAGAGGTAGGAAAGGGCAGTAAGTGTTACTTTTCATATTGGCAGGCAAGTTTCACAATTTTTTTTTTTTTGTTTTTTCATCATTTGATTTTATTTTGACATTACAACTTTTGAGAACTTGGGCTACAATTTGATTGGAGGGATGCTCAAGTCTCATATGAAATAAACTAAGAGGGGAGTCATAAATCTTATTATTGCTAGAGGTTTCAAGAGCTAGGCTTTTGATAATTGAGTGTGAGCTGCTAATACTTGGATACTGGTTCTTTAGGTTGCAGTTTCAAGAGCAAAGCAAGGTTAGTTCTTTGCTTTGGCATCGCTTCTTCCACGTAGAAAGAATACAAGCAGAAGAATATTTTTCAGTATATTCAAGGATACACAGTTACACAAATTTATACACACAAAGAAGGTCCTAGAGCTTTAATCTGAGTTGTACATGTATTGGAGAGAATCTGTAGCTAATCAACAAGAAATAAATAACAAACTAACAGAATATAATCTGTTGCACCAATACATACATCGGGGGTGAGTAATGAAGAAGGCAAACAGTAGAAAAATGTTTTAACCAAAGTGTGAGACGTGAAAATGTGATAATCTCAATTTAACAAAAACATGATACTGCTGTTAGATCAAAGGCGTGTTTTCAAAGACTTTAGCTTTTGTATTTCATGCATCTTCACCTTTCTCCTTAACTCATGTGTCCACCAAGACGATTATATCATGTTATCGAGCGCTCCACACCGAATATTGTTATTTTTGGTGAGGCATCACGCCATCAACTCTTCGCTGCAGAATGATATCGAGGCAAGGGTCATCTGTTGCGATGGGTATCTAACCACAAGTCCCACATTGGACAAATAAATAACATAGTACACTTCATTGATTGATGTGTTAGTTCAACAAACAAGTCATTTGATCAGACAACTTTTCAACCTAATTATGTATGAAGGCCACAAGCCTAAAGTGGCTATTGATTGACATTTAAGGACAAGAAACAGTTGACAAAAATGGAGCTTGGCCAATGAGCCTTTAGGATGAAGTCGTGTCAATCATTCAATAGACCTTGGTTCATCTCTTAGTTATAAGTACACACATAGTAATAAAAAATTGTAATACAAGATCACACTCTCAATCTTGATAAATCTTTCTTCAACTAGACCCCACATTTTCATTGATTGTGTCTCTCCCACACCAAATATGTCTTTCCAAAGTCACATGAGTTTTGGAGTTCTCTCGACTATCATATTCCTATCTAGAGCTACAATCACGTAACATTTAATATCGATACCACGTGTGCATATAATAAATACATGGATCGAGAGGAGTCAAGATCTATTGATAATTGAATTCCCCGAATTAGGAGATCAACAAAGCTCTTTTGCCTCAACCCTCTTGTTCTCTCACATATTATGTGTATTTAGTGAGGTTAGTATACAAATTAATAAAATTATTCACTAATTAGTCTTAATGGCGACCGCCAGTAGTGAATATAATACTCAAATTAGAAATAAGGGAGGTTAGTGATAATTTTGAAATGTATGGGTTGTTTATAATATTATCTCTATAATCAAATATTTATTTTAGTAATCTCCAGTATATAAAGGTAATTATACTAACACTACAATTTTTATTTCTTGCCTCACATTTTAATTACACTTTAGATCCTCAATCTTTACTCATTGTAGCAGCTATGTCCCTAACAATTTTTCATGACATTCTTATCCTCAAACTTAATAGACACTTTTTGTTTAATTAACAATTTATCTCTATACTACCTATAAAAAGGCCAACATTTGAGAAAATTTTTTGGTCCATTATGTCCTTGCTAATTTTTTATAATTTCACATTCAACATTATTTCATTAATAGACTATTTTTTGGGTATTTTTTTTAAAGGGCCAAGATTTGAGAAATTTTTTTGGACCATTATATACTTGCTAATTTTTTTATAATTTCACATTCACCCTTATTTTATTAATATACTATTCTTCATTTTTGGTTATTTTTTAAATATATTTTTGTTATTGATTTTAAATCTTTGATTAAGTTCTTTAAAATACTCTACCTATTCATCTACCTACCTCTTCATCTTTTCATCTACCTACCTCTTCATCTCGTGACTTCAATGCAACTTATTGAAAATATATAATTAATTGAAAACATATTTTCATTTATGATGAATTGTTTTCATTTTCATTTTCATTTCGTGCATGACTTTGTATATAACTTATTGTCAGCTATTCTGCATGTGAAATGAAAAATTATTTGTTCTTGAACGATGGTTATTTTCATTTGTTCACCTCCTTAAAGTGATTAATAACTTATGTTATTTGTTGGTGTTAGGATTTGGCTTCCTTCAATTTGGTATTGAGAAGATCAGTTGTTGGAAAAGAAATTTGAAACAACAGAAAATGAAGTTTTTCATCAAAAAGATGAAGAACATGAAGTAGGAAGGGGAAAAAAAAAAGAATCTAGAATGTTTCCTCAGTCCATTTTATCTAACAAGTAGATTTTACACTATCGCTTTGAATCACCATACAATTGACTCAACCCAGAATTCTAGAAAACAAATAGAAAGTTATATACAAATATTGTTTACAGAACATGGCACTCTCAATCTTAATTTCTTGAAACAGAATTCTCTCCCTTTATCCTAGCTATCTATTCCTATTTATAGATGCAAGAGTTTTACAGTTAATTCTGTTACAAAGAATAAGGCTCCAGTCTTCAATCAAGTTGCAATAACAGGCTTCAATCAAGAGTTAACGTCTTCACAAATCTCCACCTTTGACTCTTAAGGATCATTTATTAATTGAGACTGACTAAGAATATCTTGCATGGTAGATGATTATCCAGATTTTATTTTCAACAAATCTAATGCCTCATGTAACTTGCTAACTGGAATTTCCTTGGGGAGCAAATCTGCAAGATTAATTTTGATTGAAATCTTGAGCTCATTTCTAACAAAACATAGAGGCCTTGTTGTAGGAATCCCTTCATGACCACCACAAGTCCTTTCATAACTTTTAGCACTCCACTTTGAGCTTTATACACATAACCTGAATTGTCCAGTGGTTTTAGTGAGATAAGGTTTCTTTTCAAACATGGTATGTGTCTCACTCCACCTTGGATCCTTGTAGAGCCATCCCACATTTTTATCTTGAGAGAACTAATACCAACTATATCACTCACGGGTATTGACATTTTCCAACAACACTTTATTTTGACAATCAGATTTGTAATCCATGAACAAGTCCCTTCTTGGTGTCGTATGAAATGCACAACTAGAGTCTATAATTCATTCATTTCTCATGTCCGTTCTTGTTATAGGAAGAACCTCAGAACTTACATAGCAATATGTTGTTGGAAAATTGAATGAAAACTATAACTTCTTTCCAGCCGTTGCTCCTCCCTTCATCAGCCGTTGCTCCTCCCCTTCATCAGTTTCAATTTGGTTGAATGGAAATTTATGTTATCAGTTTCCTCAGTTTCAGTTTCAGCTGGAAATTATTGTTGTGATTAAATGGAATTCAAAGTTGGTGGCCTATATATAGCTAACCTCTCTTCTCGGTGAAAACACACAGATCATAGCAAACACAGAAAAAATAAAAATTTCAGCATCCTCCATTATTTCAGCAGCCTAAATTCTTTTCCTCTTCTTCCTTCCTTCCTTGCCAAAGTTCTTCGAGAGATAGACACACTAGTTCGACAGGCGGTGAGCGTAGTGCAATGTAAACCGACAACCGATTGTATCCTGGGAATCGAACATCGATCTAAACCTCGTGCACCCCGGTGAGACGGCGAATTCGATTTAAGGAAACCGTGTAAACACGGGTCTTCGGTTTGATTATAATTTATTTATTTGATTCTCTAAATTTTCCCCAACAAACTTAAATCGAATTCCCATTTCGAAATATTTTGAGAATCATATTTTTTTTTCTTTTCTGCTCTGTTTCTATTTAACGTTTTTTTTTTCAAAAGCAATTTTTTGTATGAAAAGAGTTTTTTTTTCCAACAAGTTTAAAGTCTTTTTAAAAACAGAAACTGGTTTGTTCTAGTATATATTAGTGTATGTGATTCCAAGATTGCTTCAGAATTCGTTCCTGGAAATTTTAGAATCAGTTTTTTTTTTCCACCTCCAGTTTGTCTTCGGACATAATTTTTTTTTGCCAAATTTTTTTTCTTTCTGTTTGCCATATACATATAATTTTAAACTTATGTTCTAATAATCTGTTTAAGTTGTATTAAGATGATACACTGATACTTGTGCCGTGCAAGTTAGAAAAGAAAATAAAATTGTCGAAGACTTATTTTTCCACTTGTCTCTGCATGACATTGGTTAAAAAAAAAAAAAAAAAAAAAAAAATTCTATTTGCATGATTTTATCTCTCCCCTCTGCATGGTTTTAGAGATGATAGTTTTGCATGGTTTTAAATGATTTAGATGATTTTAATACATGGTTTTGCATGTTTTTTGTCTCTCTCCTGTACATAGTTTAGATGGTGGTTTTGTAGGGGTTTTAGATGGTTTTGCATGGTTGTAAGAAGTTTGTCATGATTGCTTTCATTATTATTTAGAACAATTGACTAATGATGGCTACCTGTTGATTTCATGATTATTATCTAATATTGCTTAATAATTATTTCTACTAATTCTATTTGATTTGGTAACAATATTTCACGAGATACAATATTGTTCTAGTGTGTTTGGTTTTATTAATTGAAGAGATAGCCCAACTTACAAAATTATTATTATTCTAAATTATTTGTTGCTGGTTTGTAAGGTTTAATGGTTTCTCATGGAAATGACGATGTGAACAATGGAAACAACACTGTTGGCACTGGCGTACCAAATCCTGTAATGACCGCGGTTAACGTTGGGGAGACCTCGACTGGAGTTCCTCCCGTTGATGGGACACTTGGTGGCGGTATTCCTCATGTTGGAGTGAACCCCACTTTGCCTACGACTGCGGCCTCGGAAATTCAATTTGGCACAATACCTTTGCCAGTACCTAGGGCTGCGGCCTCGGTACCTTTACCATTATTTCCGGCTCCATTTCCTGTGAATCATGCGATTCGACCGGACAAGTTTGCGGGGACTGATTTTAAAACATGGCAGAACAAGATGATTTTTTATCTTACAACTTTGGACCTTGCACGTTTCCTCACTGAGGATGCCCCTGTCGTGGCTGAAAACGACACTGATTTGCATAGGCGTGCGGCTTGGGATGCATGGAAAAGTGCTGATTTTCTGTGCCGCAACTATGTCCTAGATAGGCTACAGAATTCTCTGTATCACGTGTATGTGGTAAAGAAATCTGCTAAGGAGCTTTGGGAGTCCTTAGAAAAGAAGTACAAGACCGAGGATGCTGAGTCTAAGAAATTCTTAGCCAGTCGGTGCATGGACTTCAAAATGGTGGATTCTCGTTCAGTGGTGAGCTAAGTGCAAGAGTATCAAGTGCTTTTGCAGGAAATGCATGCTGAGAGTTTGACTATGTCAGGATCCCTACAAGTGGCTACTTCTATTCACAAGCTATCTCCTCAGTGGAAGGCTTTCAAAAGCTATTTGCAACATAAGCGGAAAGAGATGTCTTTCGAAGATTTAATAATCAAGCTGCGGATTGAGGAGGATAACAAATTGGCTGAACGTAAATCAGAGAATTCTTACTTTGAAAAGGCAAATGTACTGGAGCACGGCCAGAGTTCTGGTTCGAAGAAAGGTCAATCTTTTAAAGCCAAGCAGGGTAATTGATGTGATCCAGACCACGGATACAAGCCTGCACAAAGATCCGTTGAAGGTCAGAGGAGGGCCGATGACTCGATTGCAGACAAAGAGGGCCAAGGAAGCAATGGACAAGCTAGTTCAAGAAACAATGGCCAAAACAATGTTTGTGTCATCAAAAGAAGCAAGTTCCATGTTGGGGCCGAGTCAAAACGACAAGTGGATCAACATCATTCAAGCCGTCGAAGAAAAATGTGAATTTTCAATGTTACGGCCGTAACATATATTTCCTCACGGCCATAACCAACTTTCTGCTGAAAATTGATATTGCAAGACATAAGCAATCACGGCCGTAAAGGTTGAGTATCACGGCCGTAATGGAGTTTCTACTTAAAATTGGAATTTGGACGTTTTTGGACTTACGGCCGTAAGTCATATTGTCACAGCCGTAAGAGTGAATCAGAAGCAAGGTTACGACCGTAATAAAATTAGTCACGGCCGTAAAATCGAATACGCGTGAATTTTAGGGTTTTTTATTTCCTTATTTTTAGGTAGTTGTTTCCTTATTTAATTAGAACTCTTTAACCTAGTTTTTGACCCTATTTATAGGGATGTAATTTTCATTATTCACAACACAACTTTGATAATATTAATTGAGAGGTTATTTGCTTTCACAACCTTTATTCTTTATTGAATAAAATCCGAACTTGCGAGTTAATCTTGTTTGTTCAAATCTCGGTGAGAATTATTATTGTTTGTGATCAAGAGGTCAATATATCACAGTGATTGTATTGGTTGCTTGGTTCAATTAATTTTAATTGGATCCATAAATCGAGGTTCTTGGCGTTCTTGGGTCGATTCCAATAATTTGTGGGTTACGTAGCTACAATTGCTACATGGTTTGCATCATCTGGTATCAGAGCTTAGGCTCCAAAAATCAAGGTTATATCTTTGTTTTTGTTTTCTTGAGTTTCTTATTCTTGTTCTTCGTGTTCTTCCAGTTTTTGAGTCTTTAATCCAGAAAAGTGTCAAAAAAAAAATTCAATAGTCGTTATTTCCTTCGTTTGTTATCCAAATTAAATTTCTTTTGTTGCGTCTTTCTCGTAGTTGAATTTTCGAGAAAAAAAAACGAAAACTCTCAGTCCAATTAAAATAGCTGATATTTGATTTCAAGAATTATTTTCTTGAAACAATCTTAGTTTCCATAAAAGTGTCAAGTCCCTTATAAGAGTCAAAATTCAAATCTCTAAAGGTCTTCTTCAAGTTTTCCAACAAATTCATAAATTCTCACTCTTACTCGATTTGAATCATTCGGGCTTAAACTTGTTTGAGTTCGGGTTCGTTCTTTAAAGCAATTGGGGTGAAAGCTATTGAGTGGAAAAAGGCAGAGAGGTGAGATCAATAGAGGGTAAAAGCCTAATTTGAGTGATACACGAGCGAAATACACGTGAGGCATATAATATTTAGTTTTAGGATGTCTGAACAATCTGCTACTACAAAAAATAACGATCAAGTCAACATGACGGAAGAGATGGTACAACGGTTTGAGCGGTTGTTTGGGGATGTGTTAGGTAGGTTAGAAAGGCTTGAGCAACTTCGGGAAGTGCCTAATGCCCGTAGGCAAGGCGGGCAAGGTCGTAGAGTGGAGGGGATCGATGAGAATGAAGAAGGTAGTGATTTTGACGATGGGGCAATTGTGGATAGAGTAGTTAGGCATGGAAGAAGGGATAGAGATCTTGGTGGCGATAGAATGGATGGTAGTATGAGCAACATCAAAATGACAATTCCGTCATTCAAGGGTAGGAGTGATCCGGAAGCATACCTAGAATGGGAAAAGAAGATGGAATTAATTTTCAATTGCTACACTTATTCGGAAGAGAAAAAGGTTAAGGTAGCTGTACTTGAATTCTCCGATTACGCTATTACTTGGTGGGATCAATTGGTGACTTCTAGGAGAAGGAATCGCGAGAGACTCGTTAGTACTTGGGATGAATTAAAAGCTATCATGAGAAAGAGGTTCGTTCCTAGTCATTACCATCGGGAGCTTCATAAAAAATTACAAAGTCTATACCAAGGATCAAAGAGTGTGGAGGATTACCATAAGGAGATGGAGATGTTGATGATTAGAGCTAATGTAGAAGAGGATAGGGAGGCTACGATGGCTCGATTTTTGAATGGGCTGAATAGGGATATAGCTAATGTGGTTGAACTAAAACATTATTTGGAGATGGAGGATATGTTGCACATGGCTATAAAGGTGGAGAAGCAAATAAAGAAAAAGGGGACAGCAAGATATCCATCTGGTTCTAATTCTTCTTGGAAGCCGAAGTGGGAAAGTAAAGGAGATGGGGCTGTTTCTAAAGGAAAGTTTGAAGCGCCAAAGGGGAAATTTGAGGCACCAAAGGGGAAGGAGGAACAAGCTAATAAATTCGTACCTAAAGGGGAACCTCAACCATCTAGGAGTAGAGACATTCAATGCTTCAAATGTTTGGGGAGAGGACATGTGGCATCTCAATGTCCTAATAGGAGAGTGATACTTGTGCGAAAGGATGGAGCCATGGAGAGTGATAGTGAGGAAGAGGATTATAGCGATATGCCGGCATTGGAGGAAGTATGTGATGATGAGGATGTGTTATCCGGGGAGCATGGCGAGTTATTGGTGGCAAGGCGAGCTCTTAGTGCTCAAATCAACACGGATGATTTGTAACAACAACGGGAGAACATATTCCATACACGATGTCGCATAAATAACAAGGTATGTAGTATGATTATTGATGGTGGTAGTTGCACTAACGTCGCTAGTACTATACTTGTTGAAAAATTAGGATTACCTTTGTTAAAACATCCTAAACCTTATAGGCTTCAATGGTTAAATGATAGTGGAGAAATTAAGGTGAATAGGAGGGTGTTGGTGAATTTTTCTATTGGTAGCTATGTGGATGAAGTTATGTGTGATGTGGTACCTATGCATGCCGGACACATTTTGTTGGATAGGCCTTGGCAATATGATAGGAAGGTCACGCATGATGGGTATAAAAATAGGTATAGCTTTATCAAAGGGGGAAAAACCATTACATTTGCACCATTGACACCATCACAAGTGTATGAAGATCAAATAAAACTGAAAAATGATGAAGAAAAAAGAGTAAAGGAAAATGAGAGAAAGAGAGTTGAGGTCACGACCTCAGAAAAATGAGAGGAAAAGAGAGTTGGAGCCACGACTCCAGAAAAAGGAGAGGCGAGAGAAAAAAGGAGTGTTGGGGTACATACCTCAGAAAAAGGAGAGGGAGCGAAGAGTGCCAGAAAAGAAAGAAAAATGAGTTTCTACGCAAAAAGGAGTGAAATCAAAAAGGCATTCATGGAAGAACGACCGATGGTCCTTCTGCTGTACAAGGAATCATTCCTTGCATTTGATGAAACTACCAAATCTCTCCCTAGTTTGGCTATTTCTTTATTGCAGGAATTCGAGGATGTGTTTCCAGATGACATACCTAGTGGGTTACCACCCATTCGAGGTATTGAACATCAAATTGATTTTATACCTTGAGCAGTCATTCCAAACCGTCCAGCTTATAGGAGTAATCCCGAGGAGACAAAGGAGCTTCAAAAGCAAGTGGAGGAATTAATGAGTAAGGGGTACATAAGGGAAAGCATGAGTCCATGTGCCGTACCCGTGTTACTTGTGCCGAAGAAGGACGGGACGTGGAGAATGTGTGTTGATTGTAGAGCCATCAACAACATAACGGTAAAGTATCGTCATCCTATTCCTAGGTTAGATGATATGTTGGATGAATTGCATGGCTCTAGCATATTTAGTAAAATTGACCTTAAGAGTGGTTATCATCAAATTCGAATGAAAGAAGGAGATGAGTGGAAAACTGCTTTTAAAACTAAGTATGGCCTGTATGAATGGTTAGTAATGCCTTTTGGATTTACTAATGCACCTAGCACATTTATGCGTTTAATGAATCATGTTTTACGTGCATTTATAGGTAAATTCGTTGTAGTTTACTTCGATGATATCTTGATATACAGTAAAACTTTGAATGAACATGTGGAGCATGTTAGGTGTGTGTTTGTGGTTTTAAGACAAGAGCAACTTTTTGCTAACTTTAAAAAGTGTGATTTTTACATGGAAAAAGTTGTGTTTCTTGGTTATGTGGTTAGTGCTAAAGGGATAGAAGTAGATGAAGAGAAAATCAAAGCTATTAAAGAGTGGCCAACACCTAAAAGCATAACTGAGATTAGGAGTTTTCATGGCTTGGCTAGTTTTTATAGGCGCTTTGTTAAAAATTTTAGCACGATTGCCGCACCACTCACAAAAATTGTCAAAAAGAGTGTAGGGTTTAAATGGGGTGTAGAACAGGAGCATGCATTTGATACTATCAAAAATATGTTATGTGAAGCACCGGTTTTATCACTTCCTAACTTTGACAAGGCTTTTCAGATTGAATGTGATGCCTCAGGGCGAGGCATTGGAGTTGTTTTAATGCAGGATCAAAGTCCAATCGCCTATTTTAGTGAAAAACTAAAAGGGGTTGCACTTAATTATCCCACATACGACAAGGAGTTATACTCACTTGTGCGCGCTTTGGAAACATGGAAACATTACTTGTGCCACGGGAGTTCGTGATACACACTGATCATGAATCCTTGAAGCATTTGAGGGGTCAAGCTAAGCTGAGTAGGAGACATGCAAGGTGGGTAGAGTTCATCGAAACAATTCCCTATGTCATCCGATACAAACAAGGTAAGGAAAATGTGGTGGCAGATGCATTGTCTCGGAGGTATGTTCTTTTAAATTCTTTGAATTCTAAATTATTTGGATTTGAATACATTAAGGACATGTATGTTAGTGATTCGGACTTTTCTCGTATTTATGATTCATGTGGTAAAGAGGCTGTGGATAAATTCTTTAAACATGATGATTATTTATTCTGAGAAAATAAATTATGTGTCCCTAGGTGTTCAATGAGGGAGTTACTTGTGAGAGAGACCCATAGTGGAGGTCTAATGGGTCATTTTGGAATTAAAAAGACCATTGAAATCCTAAGTGAACATTTCTATTGGCCTAAGATGAAGATTGATGTGGTTCGGGTTTGTAATAGATGCATTACTTGTAAGAGGGCTAAGTCTAGGATTAAACCCCATGGATTATATATGCCTTTACCCGTCCCTAGTGAACCTTGGGTCGATATCTCTATGGATTTTGTTTTGGGATTACCTAGGACTAAGAAGGGAAGAGATTCAATTTTTGTGGTAGTAGATCGCTTTAGTAAAATGGCACATTTCATACCATGCCACAAAACTGACGATGCTACAAACATAGCTGAAATTTTCTTTAGGGAAGTCGTGCGCTTACATGGGGTGCCTAAAAGTATTGTCTCGGATAGGGATGTTAAATTCCTTAGTCATTTTTGGAGGGTCTTGTGGAACAAATTAGGTACAAAACTACTTTTCTCTACAACTTGTCACCCACAGACCGATGGGCAAACCGAGGTAGTAAATAGGACAATGATTCAATTGTTACGCACGATAATCAATAAAAATCTGAAAAATTGGGAAGAGTGTTTACCATTTATTGAATTTGCATATAATAGGGCTATACATTCTACTACTTCTTATTCACCATTTGAAATTGTTTATGGTTTTAATCTGCTAACACCATTAGATTTAATTCCTTTACCTGTGAATGAACGGAGTAGTCTAGATGGAAAGAAAAGGCTGAGATGGTTAAAGCACTCCACGACAAGGTGAGGTTGGCGATTGAAAAGAAAAAATGAACATTATGCTTCGCAGGCTAACAAAGGAAGAAAGGGCGTCATATTTGAACCCGGTGATTGGGTTTGGGTACATTTGAGAAAGGAGCGGTTTCCAGAACAACGCAAGTCAAAGTTACAGCCACGAGGAGATGGTCCATTCCAAGTGATCGAAAGGATTAACAACAATGCCTATAAACTCGATCTTCCTGGTGAGTATAATGTTTCGGCTTCCTTTAATGTTTCTGATCTATCTCCGTTTGATGCAGGTACAGATTCGAGGTCGAATCCTTTCGAAGAGGGAGGGGATGATGTGATCCAGACCACGGATACAAGCCCGCACAAAGATCCGTTGAAGGTCAGAGGAGGGCCGATGACTCGATTGCAGACAAAGAGGGCCAAGGAAGCAATTGACAAGCTAGTTCAAGAAACAATGGCCAAAACAATGTTCGTGTCATCAAAAGAAGCAAGTTCCATGTTGGGGCCGAGTCAAAACGACGAGTGGATCAACATCATTCAAGCCGTCGAAGAAAAATGTGAATTTTCAATGTTACGGCCGTAACATATATTTCCTCACGGCCGTAACCAACTTTCTGCTGAAAATTGATATTGCGAGACATAAGCAATCACGACCGTAAAGGTTGAGTATCACGGCCGTAATGGAGTTTCTGCTTAAAATTGGAATTTGGACGTTTTTGGACTTACGGCCGTAAGTCATATTGTCACGGCCGTAAGAGTGAATCAGAAGCAAGGTTACGGCCGTAAGAAAATTAGTCACGGCCGTAAAATCGAATACCCGTGAATTTTAGGGTTTTTTATTTCCTTATTTTTAGGTAGTTGTTTCCTTGTTTAATTAGAACTCTTTAACCTAGTTTTTGACCCTATTTATAGGGATGTAATTTTCATTATTCACAACACAACTTTGATAATATTAATTGAGAGGCTATTTGCTTTCACAACCTTTATTCTTTATTGAATAAAATCCGAACTTGCGAGTTAATCTTGTTTGTTCAAATCTCGGTGAGAATTATTATTGTTTGTGATCAAGAGGTCAATATATCCCAGTGATTGTATTGGTTGCTTGGTTCAATTAATTTTAATTGGATCCATAAATCGAGGTTCTTGGCGTTCTTGGGTCGATTACAATAATTTGTGGGTTGCGTAGCTACAATTGCTACGTGGTTTGCATCAGTAATGAGAATCGAAATGATAAAAAGCAGGCCATGAAAGGGTCTCAGTTGAAGCTTACTGGTGGCGTAGGAAAGAAGGCCAAGTTCCAGTTCAATGGAAAGTGCTTCAATTGTGATAAAGTTGGGCACCGATCAGCAGACTGCCGCCAGCCTCGGAGGGATAAAAAGCAGCGTCCTCAAGCTAATATGGTTGGAAATGAGAGAGATCATCTCTCAGATGACATGTCTGACCTAAACCTTACAGCGGTGATTAGTGAGGTTAACTTGGTGGAATCTAACCCAAAGGAGTGGTGGATGGATACTGGGGCCACTTGCCATGTCTGCTCCAACAGGAGCATGTTCACTACTTTTACACCAGTTACAAATGGTGAAAAATTGTTCATGGGAAACTCCGCAACATCTGAAGTGCTGGGTAAAGGCAAGGTGATCCTGAAGATGACCTCTGGTAGAGAGCTTACTCTGACCAATGTGCTGTTTATGCTAGAGATTCGCAAGAATCTGGTTTCTGGGTCTCTTCTGAGCAAGAATGGTTTCTGCATGATCATTGAGGCAGACAAGCTGGTGATTACCAAGATAGGAGTTTATGTTGGGAAAGACTATATGACTGATGTCCTATTTAAATCAAATGTAATTGCTGTAACCCCAACTGTTATGAATAATGAGAAAACTCCTTCTGTTTACTTGCTTGAGTCTCCTAATCTGTGGCATGGTAGATTAGGTCACATAAATTATAATGCAATACGTAGGCTAAGCAAGCTAAACTACTTGCCTAGGTTTCAAACTGATTCGAATCACAAATGTGAAACCTACGTTGAGGCAAAACTTACAAGGTCTTCGTTTCATAGTATTGAAAGAAGTACCGAGCCAGTGGGACTAGTCCACAGTGATGTGTGTGACTTGAAATTTTTCCAAACAAGAGGCGGCAACAAGTATTTTATTACTTTTGTCGACGAGAGGATGAGATATTGTTATGTGTACTTGCTTAAAAGCAAAGACGAAGCTATCGAAAAATTCATTCTTTATAAGAATGAAGTTGAAAATCAACTTAGCAAGAAAATAAAGGTGTTGCGAAGTGATCGTGGTGGTGAATATGAATCACCATTTGGTGAATTTTGTACTAAACCTGGTATAATTCACCAAACCACTGCACTTTTTTCACCTCAGCAGAACGGAATCGCTGAGCGTAAGAATCGAACATTGAAAGAAATGATGAATGCTATGTTGATTAGTTCTGGATTACCACAGAACATGCGGGGAGAAGCTATTCTTTCTGTGAATTACATTTTGAATAAAGTGTTAAGAAAGAATATGGATAAGACTCCGTATGAACTTTGGACAGGTCGAACACCTTCGTATAAATACTTAAGAATGTGGGGGATGTCTTGCGAAGGTCGCAGTGCCTCCTCCCAAGAAGGTCAAGATTGGACCTAAGACAGTTGACTGTGTGTTCATTGGTTATGCACAAAATAGTAGTACATATAGGTTTCTTGTGCATTATTCGAATGTACCTGATATTGATCCGAACACGATCATGGAGTCTAGGAATGCACAATTCTTTGAGAATATATTTCCTTGTAAATCTCCTAAACAGTTAACTCCTATTAAACGGACTATGGAATCTTCTGCTTCTGGAAGCAGTAAAGATCCAGTTGAAGAAGGTGAGGATGAGCCTAGACGGAGTAAAAGGACCAAAACTTCTAAGACTTTTGGCCCTGACTTTCTCACATATTTGATGGAAAATGATCCTCAAAGCTATAAAGAAGCTATATCTTCTCCCGATGGTCATCTGTGGAAAGAAGCCATCAAGAGTGAAATTGATTCTATCCTACAGAATCATACCTGGGAATTGGTAGATCATCCACCGGGTTGTAAGCCTTTGGGCTACAAGTGGATCTTCAAGAAGAAGATGAAAGTGGATGGATCCGTTGATAAATATAAAGCTCGGCTAGTAATCAAAGGTTAAAAGCAAAAAGAAGGCTTAGATTACTTTGATACTTATTCTCCTGTGTCGAGAATAACTTCTATCCGGATGATAATTGCTATTGCAGCCTTGCAAAATCTGGAAATACATAAGATGGATGTAAAAACAGCTTTTCTGAATGGAGATTTGAATGAAGAAATCTACATGGAGCAAGCAGAGGGGTTTTCGGCTCCAGGTCAAGAAAGGAAAGTCTGTAGACTGGTTAAATCACTTTATAGGTTAAAGCAAGCGTCGAAGCAATGGCATGAAAAGTTTGATAATGCTATGATTTCTAGTGGCTTTAGAATCAACGAGTGCGACAAGTGTGTATACGTTAAGGACACTAATGATGGATATGTCATATTGTGTCTGTATGTCGATGACATGCTCATTGTCGACAGTTCTGATAAGATTATCAAAGCCACTAAGAATATGTTAAACTCAAAGTTTGACATGAAAGATATGGGTCTTGCGGATGTCATTTTGGGAGTAAATATTACTCGAACTCCGAATGGACTTGTGTTATCTCAATCTCATTATATTGATAAGATACTAGACAAGTTCAACAAATCAGATACCACTGTGGCCAGGACTCCAGTGGATTTGAGTCTCCATTTATCCAAGAATACTGGTGACGGCGTGTCATAGTTAGAATATTCTCGGATAATAGGAAGTTTAATGTATTTAATGACTTGTACGAGACCGGACATAGCATACTCAGTTAGCAGACTGAGTCGCTACACGAGTAACCCAGGTGCTATCCACTGGAAAGCTATTTTCAGGGTGTTACATTATTTGAGGTACACTCATGATTTTGGACTGCATTATTCTAGATACCCAGCTGTAATCGAAGGGTATGCTGATGCAAATTGGATATCAGATATGTCAGACTCAAAGTCTACAAGTGGATATGTCTTCACACTTGGTGGTGCAGCTGTCTCTTGGAAATCGTCCAAACAAACTTGCATCGCAAGATCTACAATGGAATCAGAATTTATCGCGTTGGATAAAATAGCTGAGGAAGTAGAGTGGCTTTGACAGTTTGTTGAGGATATTCCAAGATGGTCAAAGCCTGTGCCTGCAATTTGTGTTTATTGCGATAACCAATCAGCAATTGACAGGGCACAGAGCAATATGTATAATGGTAAGTCTCGACATATTCGAAGACGACATAATACCATTCGACAACTACTCTCACAAGGTATTATCACTCTAGACTATGTGAAGTCAAAGGATAATATTGCTGATCCGCTAACCGTTAACTCGTGAGCTAGTTGTTAAAGAATCGAGGGGAATGGGCTTGCAGCCTATGACGTTGAAATGTGTCATGGTGGAAACCCAACCTAGCTGAATGGAGATCCCAGAATCTAGGTTCAAAGGGACAACTAAACCTTGTAAATCTGTGTAAATCACTGAGAAGGTTCTCCTTCTGCTCATTCCTATGGTGCTTACAGTGATTGGAAAGATGCAGGTTAAGCTATGCTTTTAATGACTCTTAAGCGTGGTGGCGAAATGCTGAATTAAGAGGTCACCTATGTGAGTGTGAAGTGGGGCCGCTTCTATAAGGATTGTGAAGGCTACATCCTTGAACAAACACTTGCAGAACCAGGCGACCTGTTCATGGCCAAAACGAACACAACTTTGAGAACTACGTTATGTTTAGAATGGTCCTGTGTGAGGTCTATTGTCTTGGTTTACACAAATGGCAATACAGTTCAAGGCATCAGACCCACTGGTTTGCTAGTAATACCAGATATGTTTCACAAGGGAAGGTTCAAAGCTAAACGCTACCTATCCTATGCAGGATTGATTCGTCTTACTCTCTCTTTCTCTTTAGAGACTTTGATTTCCGCAAATTTTCATTCATGTGGGGGATTGTTGAAAAATTGAATGAAAACTATAACTTCTTTCCAGTCGTTGCTCCTCCCTTCATCAGCCGTTGCTCCTCCCCTTCATCAGTTTCAATTTGGTTAAATGGAGATTTATGTTATCAGTTTCCTCAGTTTCAGTTTCAGCTGGAAATTATTGCTGTGATTAAATGGAATTCAAAGTTGGTGGCCTATATATAGCTAACCTCTCTTCTCGGTGAAAACACACAGCTCATAGCAAACACAGAAAAATAAAAATTTCAGCATCCTCCATTATTTCAGCAGCCTAAATTCTTTTCCTCTTCTTCCTTCCTTCCTTGCCAAAGTTCTTCGAGAGATAGACACGCTAGTTCGACAGGCGGTGAGCGTAGTGCAACGTAAACCGACAACCAATTGTATCCTGGGAATCGAACACCGATCTAAGCCTCGTGCACCCCGGTGAGGCGGCGAATTCGATTTAAGGAAACCGTGTAAACACGGGTCTTCGGTTTGATTATAATTTATTTATTTGATTCTCTAAATTTTTCCCAACATCTGTGATATTTGCATAGTCCCATTTTTGTTTTCTATTGAAGTTTCCTTGTTCCCTTCACTTTTTCCATGAACAAGTCCCTTCTTGGTGTCGTATGAAATGCACAACCGGAGTCTATAATTCATTCATTTCTCATGCCCGTTCTTGTTACAGGAAGAATCTCAGCACTTACATAGCAATCTGTGATATTTGTATAGTCCCATTTTTGTTTACTATTGAAGTTTCCTTGTTCCATTCACTTTTTATTTCTTTGAGGACATTGTTTCTGAAATTTCCTTCTTGGTTGCAGATTCAACACAACTTCTTATCTCTTCTGCCTTGCACATTCAAAACATTCCCAACCGACTTGACTTGATTTTCAATTAATTTCAGATCCAATTCTTTAGAATAAGCTGCTAAAGTTACCTCTTTTAGTGTCAATGTTTCTTTACTATATTTGATATTATCAAATGTTCAAACAATCCCTTCTTTTGATTTTCTACCTTCAAGTTCGATTATGTCAATATAAATTAATAATACAGATGAAAGCCGCAAAAAACTACGTATTTGGAGAGAAAAACGTATGAATATGAATTGACGATAAGTTAAAGAAGTCGACGCCTAAAGGGGTGACAGAAGTCTACTTTATAGAACCAGAGGTTGTCCCTACAGATAACAAAAAGGCCTTGCAGTGTGCATCTTCAAATGGTATATAGATGTTGAGATGATAATGATGATTTGGTGTAGGAGTATTATGATTGGACAACTAGAAAGAAAAGGAATAGATGAAATCAAGTACTTATGAGAGAAAAGAGTAGTATAGCATACAGTGACGGACGCAGAGCATTTTTACTAGTGGGGCACACGGATGGTACGGGGAAATTTTTTTTTTGTAAGAAGAAACTGAAAAATGAAAAAATACTTGAAAATATTCAATCCCCAAACAAATAAATAATTATATTAACCTTGTATACTTATAATATAATTAACATAAATCACACTGCCCCAAAACATTTTTTTTGGTAAGAAGAGACCGAAAAATAAAAAAGTACTTGAAAATATTCAATCCCCAAACAAATAAATAATTATATTAACCTTGTACACTTATAATATAATTAGCATAAATTACACTGCCCCCAAACATTTTTTTTTTTTGGTAAGAAGAGACCTAAAAATGAAAAAGTACTTGAAAATATTCAATCCCCAAACAAATAAATAATTATATTAACATTGCACACTTATAATATAATTAGCATAAATCACATCCCTCACTGCCCATGGCTCCACTTCCATAGGTGCACTATTTTTATAAAAAAAAAAATTATATGTAATGTATCATCTTCAAAGTGCTGAGTCCTGAGTGTACTGCAAATGTGCACTATTATATTTATATCTTAATAAATCAAGTTTGAAGATTAAAACAAAAAAGTTACCTTACCTACCTGGTTTTCCAGTAAGGCAAATGCAGAAGAAGAAGAAGAAAGAAGAAGAAGAAGAAGAAGAAGAAGAAGAAGAAGCCGAAAAAAAAAAAAAAAAAAAAAGGTCAGAATTTTTACTGGGGAACGTGCCCCAACAGACCCCACTGTGGGTCCGCCCGTGATAGCTTACTAGTTTAACATAGATTTTGGTTCGTTACAATCTCTTAGTCATATTCTTATAATGTATATCGAGTATAAACTCCATATTTTTAACTCTTTTAAGTTTTTCTTAAAAATCTAGATGCATGCATATTATATAGCTAAAAATTATTAATAACTTTTAGAGCAAATGGTGATGGGATCACGAAATGTGTGAATAACTAGTATTTTGCTTTTTCGCAATGAGATTCGATCGTAAAAATCCTTCCTTTTTTTATCATCCCTTTGAAGATACCATTTCGAGCTTTCGATTGTGCGTGTCTGATTTCTAATTGTGGGTGTCTCATTTCTAATTGTCGGTATCATGTGGAATGTTTTGTGAGAGTGTAAGGGTGAATTTTTTTTATATTGGGAAGATGATGAGTTTGAGGACGGACTTAGTCACACGAGGACGAGTTTTTTGTGTGTATGTATGAGTAAAAATCTCCTTTACAGTTCGTGATAATGAGTATGAATTTTGAATGTATTATTATTAGTGTCAAAGTTTGACTTTCATAGGTGAATTAATTTTCCAAAGATATTTCCCAAACGTAGGCATGGACTTGAAGATTCTCCACAATTATTCGTACTTGCTGGTTATTTTATTTCCAAATAATCTATTTGTTATGTATGATCCATAATCTCTTTGAAGTTTGAATTACTGCTATTATGCTTCATCTTCTTGCTGAATTATGTGTGAGATAATGATCTCGTGATCACACATAATTGCAGCTGCTTGTTGTGGTGGTAGTGTCGTGAGGAAGAAGAGACACCAAGGATTAAGTATAAAAAATTTATATAACTTCTTGTAATGATTTCTTAGTTTTCACATTTACCAAACAATGTGTAAACATGACCTGCTAAACCTAAAAATGTTGAACTCCAACCTTAGGAACCCCTACAGTCCATGTCCTGAGGATTTGTAGAGAATGTAAATCGCTGGATGTGCGTCAAATTAGGTTGCACGGAAACGAAACCGAGAAGCTAATGCCCTGGTCCACGACGACTCGGCCCTGAGTACGCCCTTTCGAATATAAATCCGGCTCTCATCAAATCAGAAAAAGATTTGTCCTTTACGGGTCTGTTGCACATAGCACTCGAGATCAAGAGAAAGAAGATGATAACAAAAATAGCCTTTAGGGCCAATACAAAAGCATGAGACCTCATCTTCTTTGTCCTGTCTTGGCCAAAAGGTACGGATTGTTGGAACTGTGAATTCCTGGACTGTCTATATATAGATGAGAAAAAGGATGGTGGGAGCCGAAGAAGGGCATGCTTGTTTGACTTGTGGAAATTGGAGTTCTTAGTGTTAGACTTAGTTGGCGGGGAGAAACAGGAACCCTTTTTCAGAGTTTGAAAAATGTAGAAGCTGACTGATGCTTTGAATTGAAAAATAATGGACATGCTGTTAAAGTCAAATAATAAATATATTAAATATAGCTCGTTTATTGAATAAATTAAAATCAATATTTTAATCTGACAATTAATTTTAAACACACCCACAACTTTTAAATCACATATTTTATCAATTTGTATTAAAATTTACTAAAAACTTGATTTTAATTCTTATCAAACGTAGGCATAATAATGTCATTTAATACAATTGTTGTTACAAACAACAATCTAGATGACACGGAAGTGACGGTAAAGGACAGAGATGATAAAAAAAAAAAAAAAGTCACATAATTTTCTTTTAATTGAGCACAGTGTCACCTAAACTAATATCCTAAAACTTGTGATATTGGATAACATTATTCAAATAGATATAGATCATAACGCCTTAAACTTTGGTGGCTTTGTTTAGATATTTGTTTTACCAACGCCCAATTTGTCTCCCTCCCTTCCAGCACTGAAGCTACTAGTCTTGAACTGACGTCTGACGGTTTACATTCAAGGTCCGAACTAATCAAATATAGAATTCAGACATTAAGGGTCAATTGATGGTGTTCGACCTTAAAAACTAAACAAAAGACCCACCTCGAAAGTGATTAAAAACGCTGAAAATAGATCTCCAATAATCACAAGTAAATGTCAGCTCAGTAAAACGACCTCCATCATCAGTAAACATCATTATTATCCAAGTGAAAAATGTGCAACCGGTGACGTCAACACCTCCCCAACGCTCCACCGATTGATAAATGTCTTTTTTTTTTTTTAAACCAGTTTATAAACCATACAATTTCTCAAACCATTTTTTAATCACACTTTTCTCTCTTCAATTTTTAACCACTACTTTTTACCTCAAAATCATAAATAGACCAGTTTATAAACCAAACAGTTTTACTTGAATCAATTAGAATTGAATAATGATTATCTGGATGACAAACAATCATTACCTATATTATAGGCTACGTCCTAGATAAAATGATGACTTGGCATATGTTCGGTAATTTGATGTTATAATCGGTACAATTTTCAACATCACTTTTTAACCACACATCTTTTTTCTCTTAAATTTTTAATCACATCTTATCTAAAAAACATAAATAACATTAACAGGGACGTAGCCAGAAATTTCATCTTGCAGGGACGAAAATACTGAGGGGTGGAGCCCTCGAATTTTTTTTTTTTTTTTTTTAACTAAGAGAATTCGAAACGGCAATTTTGAGTACCAAAATAGACAAGTTAACTTTGCAATGATGTTGTTAAGTGATATGATCTTTTTGCTTAGAAACCTCCCTCGACCTGCTCTATATAAAGAAGTCATATTAAGAATGTCTATGTGTCTTTAAGTACAAAATGACTTCACATTGTTCAACAATCTATCCTATCCACATTCTCTATAGTTTTGAAGTTGAGTTTTTGTTGGCGGAGCAATCGGACTCGCGGCGTTGGCAGTGGCGGAGCTGCGGAGAGGAGTCGATTTGAGGAAGAATGAGTGCAAGAGTTCTGGATTGTGAGGACTGAGGTGTGTAGTCTGATTAGGCGTTACAAGATTAGGTGTGTTGGATAATTGATTTGGGTCATTTGCTTTTGTATTGAATTTGGACTATTTATTTATGGGAAAAGTACATAACTATACAACTAAAATTTTCACTTTTTAAACATAACAAACTTAAGATTTTTTTTTAAAAATCAGGTTTTAATTAGTTAATTAATTAATACAATATTATAATAATTATCATTTATATATTAGATTAAAACTTATATAATATTAAATAATAAAATCAAAACAACACCTAATCCAAAATCACTCCACTCCATCCCAACCCAACCCAACCCAACCCCGCACTCCCCCCACCCCACCCTACCCCGACAACCAAACCACCTACCCCCACCAAACCCCAACTCATAAAATAACTTTTTTCCTTTTACTTTTCCACACTCACCCCCACCCCCAACACCACCTTACCCACCTCACCCCCACTCCTCCCCAACCCAAACCCACCCACACAACCCCCACTCACTCACCTACACGCCTTACCCCCACCACACCACACTACAAGAATGATTTTACTTTTATTTTTTTCTCATCCCACGCACCCGCCCACGCACCCTACTCCTCCCCAACCCCAACCCCAACCCAACCGCACCCACCCAACCCACCCACCAGTCCCAGCCCATCACATTGCACCCACCCACCCACCCACGCCCACCTCACCCCATACCACTCCAAAAATAAGTTTTTTTTTTTGATATATTTTTCCACCCTTCCCCACCCGACCCGACCCGCCCCACCTTACCCAAAATGATTTTTTTCTACTACTTTTCCATAACTCGCCCAGACCCTACCCTATCCTACCCTGCCACGTACCCCAACCCCACCTACCCCACCCAAAATTAATTTTTTCTTCTAATTTTCGACTTCCCCACCAACCTCGCCCCAAATCCTACCCCAACCCACCTCGCCCCATATCCTACCCCAACCCACCTCATCCAAAATGATTTTTTTCCACTACTTTTCCACGACTTGCCCAGACCCCACCAAAAATTATTTTTTTTCTCCTAATTTTCCAAACCCCCACCTACCTTGCCCCGACCCTACCTCAGCACCCACCGACCCCCACCCCCATCCTACCCCACCCAAATATGATTTTTCTTCTATATTTTCACACCCCACCCTAACAACCTCACCCCACCACAACCCACCCCACCCAAAAATGATTTTTCTTCTATTTTTTCACATTTCACCTCAACCGCTCCATCCTATCCCACCGCACCCCACCCTACCCCCATCCAAAAATGATTTTTCTTCTATTTTTTACACCCCATCCAACCACCCCCACCCCACCCAAAAATGTTTTTCTTTTATTTTTTCACACTTTCCTTCAGCCGCCCCACCCCACCCCACCCCACCCCGACACCCACCATACCCCATCCAAAAATTATTTTTCTTCTATTTTCTCACACTTCACCCCAACCAAGTCATCTCAATCCACCCTACCCCACCCACCCACCCACCCACCCAAAAAATAATTTTTTTCTTTAATTTTTTCAACCCCCAACTCGACCTCGACCCCACCCACCCACCCAACTCCAAAAAATGATTTTTTTTCTTCTACTTTTCCCCACACCAACCCAACCCAACCCATCCTACCCTACCCCCACCCACCTCGACCCTACCTTACGACAAAAAATGATTTCTTCTACTTTTTCTAGCCCTACTCGACCTCTACCCCCACCATCCCCACTCCAAAAGTTACAGTCAGTCACGCAAGTTGACACGAGATCCCAATTAAGTCACACAAGGTCACACAGAGTCACAATTACAAATTTAGTTTTAAAACCCCACCCATCCAAAGTCACAGTTGGTCACACAAGGTCAAAGTTCGGTCACACAAAGTCCCAGTTTGGTCAAACGAAGTCACAGTTAGGTCACAATTAGGTCAAACGAGGTCACAGTTGGATCACACGAGGTCACATGTCGATCACATAAAGTCACACATCGTTCTTACAAAGTCACAGTTCCTCACACATAATTATATTTGACACAATTGTAGGTCACATCATGTCCTCGTCCAATGGTCACATCAAGTCACAGTTGGTGACAATCTATATAATTGGCAACAATCATCCATAATTAATCACATATTATTTATTTATTGGTCATAGTTACCTAATAATTGGTCATAGTCATCAATAATTGATCACAGTTTATTTATTGATTGATCAAAACTTACTTATTTTCTTGATCACATTCGCACTTATAATAAGTCCCACAAACTTACAATTAGTCAATATTTTAATCACATTTACCTATAATTTATCAAAATTATCATATAATTGGTACATATTATTTATTTATTGGTCATAATTTACTCGCTTCCTCAATCACAATTAGTTAACATTTTTGTTACAATTACCTAATATTTGGTCACATTCCGTATTCTTAGTTTTCTTGGTCATATCCCCCATTTCTCACAAGTCGCAATTAGTAAATATTTTGATCACATTTACCTAATAATTGGTCACATCTCGTACTTGATCACACTAAGTCACGATTTGAACATACAAGGCCACAGATCGATCACACAAAGTCTCAATTCGGTCATACAAGGTCACAGTTCAATCACACGATGTCATAGTTCGGTTACATTGTGTGGGTGAGGTTTTTCAACTAAATTTGTAATGTGACATTGTGTGACATTTTGTGACATGTTGTGACTTTGCATGTGGGGGTGGGGGTGGGGTGATCGAATTATTAGGTAAGTGTAACCAAAATGTGGACTAAATGTGACTTATGACGAGCAAGGAACGTGACCAATTATTAGGTAATTGTGACAAAAAATATTAACTAATCATGAAAAAAAAGAGTAAGTTGCGACAAATAAATAAATATGTGACCAATTGTAAATGATTGTGACCAATTATATTAAAGGTTGTGACCATCTATAACTTTTTGTGACCACTGGACGAGAAAAAGGATAAGAAAAAAATCATTTTTGTATGATGTCGGTTTGTTGGGTGGGTGGCGGGGTAGGGACGGGGTGTGAAAAATTAGAAGAAGAAAAATTATTTTTGGGTAGGAGCAGGGTTGGTGGGTGACGGGTATAGCGTCAAGATGGGGTGTGGAAAAGAAAAAAATCATTTTTGGGTGGGGTGGGTAGCGGTGGGGTTGTTGGGTGATGTGCGTAGGGTCGGGATGGGGTGTGGAAAAGTAGAAAAAAATCATTTTGGGTAGGGTCAGTTGGTGGGGGGGGTGACGGTAGGGTCGGGAGTGAGGTGGGTGGGTGGGGTCGGGGGATGTGGCTAGGGTGAGATAAATATGTCACTTTGCGATGAGGTGGGGTAGGGTAGGGTCGAGTGGGGTTATGTTAAGTTGGGATGCGGTGGGGTGGGGTGGGGAAGTGTAAGAAAATATCGAGAGAAAATAAAAATAAACTTATTTTTGGGGTGGGGTAGGATATGCGTGGTGAGGCGGGGTGGGTGGGGTCGGGGGATGTTGCTAGGGTGAGATCAATTTATCACTTTGAAAAGAGGGGGCAGGGCAGGGTGGGGTGGGGTGGGGTGGGGTGGGATGGGGAATGATAGGAAAATACCGAAAGGAAAAAAATAAAAATTATTTTTGGTGTGGGGTGGGGTGGTGGTTTGTGGTTGAAATAAGTTCAATTTGTCACTTTGTGATAAGGTGTGGTGGGATCGAGTGGAATGGGGTTGGGTTGGGGTGGGGTGGGATGGGGAAGTGTTGGAAAATATTGAGAGAAAACAAAAATAAACTTATTTTTAGGGTCGGGTAGTATATGGGTGGTGAGATGGTGTAGGTGGACAGGGTGGGTTGGTGGGTCTGGGGATGTAGGGTGAGATCAATTTGTTACTTTGCAATGATGTGGGGTGGAGTAGGGTAGGGTCGAGTGAGATTGGATTGGGTTGGGGTGAGATGGGGAAGTATAGGAAAACATCGAGAGAAAATAAAAATAAACTTATTTTTGGGGTGGGTTCCAGTGGGGGTGACATGGGGAATGATAGGAAAACATCGAAAGGAAAAAAAATAAAAATTATTTTTGGGCGAGGTGGTGGGCGGGGCATGGGCGGGGTGGTGGAAGGTTGTGGCGTTAAAATTTGAGTTTTTGATTTAATATTATATTAGTTTTAATATAATATATAGTAGATGATTATGTTTGCCTTATATATATTATTATATTTATTTTTAATTATTAAACAGCTAATTAAATGAAGTAGCACCTGAAATTTGAAAAAAAGATTTCATTCACATGATTTTTGAATTGCATCTTTGAAATACAAGGTTCTATGTAATTTTCCCTTTAATTATTTTAAGTAACTATTGAATGTTTTGTTTAGATCTAAGATTTTTGTGTGGTTAAATTTTAAAGTGTAAGTTATTGAGTCAATATTTATTAATGGAAAAAAAGTAAAAAATTTCAAAATTTTGTGGGGGCGAGTCCAAATTTTTGCGGGGGCGAAACTGAAAAATATATTACAAATTAACTAGAAATAGTGGACCAGCGGACAATGTTGGGGCCACTGCCCCCTATCTCCGTTTCTGAACACTAATCATGAAATATTATAACAGTTGTCGAAGACACTCTTGATTAACTGAACTCAACATCCATTATGAACTCTTAAAATAAGAATGTGTAACGCCGACCAAATTGAAGTCAAACACTATGGCGTGATTTGACAAAGAGCAACATGCTCCTAATATTAGGCTTATAAATAGGAAAAATGATATACTTCCAACGGGGTCACCTCCTATTGGGAGTGTGATGAGAATCAAGGAAGTCAACCAAGTTAAAGTTAAAGTCAAACCTCGATAAGAATACCGGTGGGGCCCCTGACGAGATCTAAAGTCAAAGAGGTCCAATAATCGATGGCGGGACTCATTTACAAGCTCCTAAATTAAGTTCACGAGGAAGAGAGTAAGACCCAAGTCAATTGCCTAATTTTGGAGCTTCAGGCACTTTCGGTTGACCAAAAGTCATCTTGGTCGACCAAAACTCTGCAGGAATTTTAGAGGCAGCCTTAGTCGTTATCGTCTGAGCAGTGTTCGACTGGAACTGTCGTTTCGGTTGACCAATTGTTCAATCGAAACAGTTTCGTCGACCGAAACACGCTGAACTTGAGAATACGGGATTTTTTGTGCAATTTCCTATTTTTCATTCTTACCCCAACTTTTGTAATATAAAAACATTTCCTCACAACCCCAAACCCTAGCTTGGAAATTGAAGACTCTTTGAGAACATTTAGACAGGTAAACATCATTTCTTAATTTGTAACTATCTTTGGAATTTCTTCAACTTATATTCGTGAATATTATTCTTATGTATTTGTTGTTGTTATTCCACAAATATCTTGGAATTTGTTTCATTCTCTCAATTGGGCTATTGTTCATTTCTTTAGAATTTTAGTTAGGATAAACTTGGGTCAAGATTAATCATTTATACAATTTTTAGTTTTCTTGATTTTGATACAATATTGTGTGGAAATTTTTGATCCCAACACCAAAAGGGTTCGCATCAAAGTGTATCACAATGCTTCCCTACAAAAGATCGAGCTAAGCCTCTATTTGACAACTCATTATAATGAGTAATGATTGCAGTTTATAATTTACATAATTTCTTAAATTATTTTTTAATTACACACATTTTCTCTATTCAATTTTCAAACACATATTTTATTTTAAAAAATACAAATAATCAATTTAAATTGGCTTAAATAGCCGTCGAAAACTCCCTAAGTCTTTTCTTACAAGATCCTATCACAAATACGTTCAAATAAATTTTTTTCTTTATAATATTCCAACAATTACGCTACTAAAATTTCCTTTAACCTCCGTTTGGTTATATGTTTATAAATAACATATTTTTTTAAATCACTTTAAAATATATTTTATAAATTACTTTTTATAAATATATTTTATCTTGAAAACAAAATATTTGCAATAAATTTTCAGCCGCCGACGGAGCGTAAGTTTCAATCATCAATCTTATCAAAAATAATAATAAAAAATTCAAATTAATTGGAATTGACAGTAGCACAACAATTATGACCGCAAATATCACAGTTATTACTTATTACACAAAGCCTACAACCAGAAATCATTTGACTTCATTCGTTGTTTGAATAGATATGGTCTAATGGAGCCGTTCGATAACAATGTTTAAAAGAATGTTTATAAATACTAGTTAGTTAGTTAGTTATTAGCGTGCGCCTTCTACGTAACTTTGTGATCATATTTTAAAATATATTTAAACGCCGTGAATTGTGTGCCCTTGTAAAACATATCAACTATTTTAATATATCATTTTTAAAAGACGTATAAAATAAAAGTCCGTATTTACATGTTCATTATTTATTAGATTAAAATTGAAGTCAATATTTTCATCAGAACAACATTAGACAAACTCACAAAATGACAGTTAACAATTCGAAGTTGGTCGAGTTAATGGCATTATTTTAATATATTATTTTAAAAAACTATATAGATTAAGAACACATATTTACTATGTTAATTACTTTAACTGAACTTTTAAATAAAATTTTTAACTGAACTTTTAAATAAAATTTGAAGGGACGGGCTATCTTTAGATTAGGAAATATTGTAATTAAAAAATATATAGAAAAAAAAATAAGAAATAAGAAATTATTGTTGAAAGTATTGTGGTCTAAAACTATTTCTCTATTTAAGGGCATTTTAGAAGTACTAGTGATGTACACGTGCGTTGCACGTGATTGTTCAACAATATTTTAAATTTTCTATATTTTAAAATTTTGTGTTTATTAATTATTAATAATTACAAAGTTAAAGTAATAATAATTATAATAAATATATAATAAAATGCTATATTATATTATCAGATATTACAATGAAGAAATTGACAATTTATTTATATTCACAGAAATACAAATACAATTAGAGAAGATTTTGAAATATGACAATACTAAAAGAAACTTGAATCTTGTGAATACCTTCTGGCGAATGATATTTGATTGACTAACTTGTAATATGAAATTTTATGCGTTTGGCGAGGTATTAATAAGAATTTTTAGGGTCTTATTTACAAAATATAAACTTAATAATTGCTAATTTTATTGTGATTACCTAGAGAATGCTGAATGCATGAGATTCAAGATATAGCTTCGTGAATAGTGTCCATTTTACACTAAGTACCTCTGAAATTCAAAACGTAATAAACTCTTTGACTATCCTAAAAGAATATTATTAACATCATAGAAATTCATTTTTGGGCCCAAAATTCTTTTCAAAAGAAACAATATCAATCCCTTTAAGTTCATCAATCAAATAAGGTTGCGGATGAGAACATATTCATATATGCCCTGACTTTAAACTTATATCAATTTCATCAATTGTTTAGTCAACGAATAATACAGAATATGTTTGATCCAGAACTTGAGTATTTTGGCTTCCCATTTAACACATTTGTATATTTCTATACTTAGAACTTTTACTTGGAGTATCTGTACTTTTTCGTCAAAGTGTAACAACAAATTCTTCCACATTTAGATTGCTCATATGAAATGTACAAAATATTATGTTCTCTCTAAAAAAAAGTAAATTTTTTCTTTCTCACGTCTTTAAAAACCTCAAAATTTACAAATAGAAAATAAAAGTACAAACTATTAAAGATAATGAAAAATCATTCTGCAAGATCGGGTGAAATAAATGAAGACTCTAGTAGAGATGGTAAAAAAATCCGACCCGATCCGAATGGGCCGAAAAAAACCCGCCCCGAGCGACTCGCGAGGGCGGGTATGGGACGGGTTTTTGAGACCCGGGGTTTGGCCCCCCATCCCCAATTAAATTAAATAATAAAAATAAATAAGGAAAAGTAAAAAAAAAAAAATGAAAAAAAAAAAAAAAACTAAAAAAAATAAAAATTAAACGGGACATCAAAAGTGACCAGCTCCAAACCCGAACCCAATGGTTTGGGTTTAAAAAAATTAAATGGGTCGGGTCTCCCCGACTCGAACCCGCCTCGTTGCCATCACTAGTCTCTAGCAAATCTTCGATAATAGTATATAGTATTAAAGCAATCCAATCATAAATCTCTCAAATAAGATACATATTATAAGTTTTTTCCTATAATCGCCCAAACAAAAGCTTAAGTTTGCTTCTACTCCTTGAAACTTAACGGTCATCCTATCATATGCACTGCCACTAATTCAACTCTAAACATTTCTCTTCAAATCTCAGTTGATAATTCAATAAAAGGTCTATAAAGAACTCGAAATTTATTATAAGAAATACAGAGTATTCATAAGAAGAAATTCAAAAAATATAAGCATATTATTAGCATTTTTAATGAATTGAAAGTGAATTCATTGTCATTCTGTTTCAAAATTATTTTGCAATTTCAATTGTATCACATTTTTGCGATAATAAATTCTACAATATAGAATCAATCGAATTCTTAAAATAATTATAATAGAAACATCCGAATGAGTCAACTCATAAAATTCAAAATTATGAATCTTTAGATCGCTCCACTTCATATCCATACATAAACACACAAAACTGAAGATGTAACAATAAAAATATTCATAAAAACAAAATCAATCATTTAAGCTTGCAAAGAGTTGTATTTTCCAACATATAAATAGAAGTTTTCAAAAGGTTTTGCACTTGTTCAACTTCACTACTTCTTTATGATTGTAATGTATAGACTTCGATGGGGCAAATCCAATCAGGAATTTATCATTTTCAATATAAACTAAAAAAACCCAACCGACTCCGAGTTTCACGGGGCACCTTTGTTACGGTCCCTGACACCGAATCATGAAGGTTTCCACCACCTACACACATCTCTTTATAGAGGGAGATTTAAAGCACATCAAGATTTAAATATTTTAATTCTCATCTTCATCTGCTTTTATTATTACTTTTCTCACACACTAAAGCGATCAAACAAAATAAGAAATTAACGAAATATGCAATTGGAAAATAAGGAAAGTATTGAATTACATACCTACAAGAAGAGTTTTACTAAGAATATATCAACGTCCCTATGCATGGAGTGAAAATAATGAAATGAGAATAAGAATGGTTTAAAATGTGATAAATTATTTATTTAGGTAAACTAATTGATTAAAATTTGATAAATAAAATTTTAAAGAAAATGGAAATTAATGAACATTAAGGATGAATAAGGAATTTAAGAGATTTGTGGGGTTAATATAGTCCAAAAAAGTTTCTCCATTTAAGAGTCTTTTAAAAGTAGTATAGATTACAATTACAGATAAATAAAATTTAAAAGGATAATGACTATCATTAAATTAGAAAATATTAAATTAATTATAAAACATAATAATTAAAATAAAATAAAATAAAGCCCATGTTTGGTATAACTAAAAAAGTTATATTTTAATCAAAGTCAAAGTCAACACTTAATTTTAATCACATTTTTATGGGACCTACATTTTTTAAACCACACATCTTATCGACTTTTATCAAAATCTGATAAATCTGATTTAAGGACCTTTTAGAAGTAATATAGATAATATTTAGTTCAAAACCCACCCCACCCCACCCCAACCCACCCCACCCCACAAAGTCACAATTACAGATGTAGTCGCAAAATTTACTCACCTCACCCTACTCATAAAGTCACAATTCGGTCACAATTACAAATTTAGTTGCAAAGTTCACCGCACCTCATCCCACACCAACCTACCCCACCCACTTGCAAAGTCATATTTCGATTACATTTACAAATTTAGTCGCAAATCAAATTTTGTGACGGAAGAATTTAATAAAACGGATCACATCTCGTAATTATCACAAGTCTCGCAAAGTCATAATCAATACAAGTTTTGGTCACAATTACAAATATAGTCACAATCAAACATTTTTAGTCGTATATTATTTATTTATCATAATTAATCAATATTTTTGTCACAATTGCCCAATAATTGATCATATTTATGATCAACGAAATTTTGTAACATATAAACTAATTCAACAGATCACGTTCAATAGTCACACAAGGTGACAATTGATCACAATCTCTCATATAATTTATCACTATTGTGACTAGAATGGTGGCGTAAAGTCATAGTTGACGCAAATCAAACGATCACATTCCATACTCATCACAAGTCGTATAGAGTCACAATAAGTAAATATTTTGGTCAAAATTACACAATAAATTGGTCACGTTTGTGATTAGAAGAGTCATACAAAGTCACGGTTGATACAATGAACCAGTTACATTTCGTACTCGTCACAAGTTGCACAAAAACACAATTAGTCAATATTTTGTATGATATTTTTGTCTCATTGGGTTTTTATTAAATAAGATTTTAACGAGTTAGATATTTTGTAATGTGTTATTCAATAGGGAGTGTCGTAAATAATATGTTATTAGTGAATGACATTTATACCATTGCAACTCTATTTACTATTAACATTGTATCCCTAATTATTCCTTATGTATATGGGCTCTAGTTCTTAATAAAATACACAAATCTATTGACTTCACTATTATTTTCTCATTTTATCTATATTTTATAACATATATAAATATATTCCTAATCTAATTAAGCACCTGGTTGATGGAGATTAAAATTAGATTTTTAGCAGATTTTGATAAAAATTGATAAGATGTGTAATTAAAAGGTTGTGGAGTCCATGAATATGTGGTTATGACTAAGTGTTGACTTTAACTTTGATCAAGTATTTAATCATAACCAAACAAGTCGTAAAATAAATAAATATATATATATATATATATATATATATATATATATATATATATATATATATATATATATATATATATATATATATATATATTCTTTTGCACTACTCAAGCCTAAGATGGCAATGGGTCGGAACCAAACCCATAACCTATCGACTAATGATTTATAACCTTCATACACTACCCTTTTAAGAATGGCGGGTATACTTCTATACTCATTTGAAACTCATTACTATTTATTTATTTATTTTTATTATTTTTTTAGGACTGTAAATAGGTTACAGATTATAGGTGCTCCGGATTAACTTGAATCAGTTAAATATTGAGATTTACTTGAATTTGGCTTTAAAAAAGCTTGTTTTAGGTTGAAACTAAATAAGCGAATTTGAACAATTTTTTTAGACGTTAACAAAGTTAATAGTTTAAACATATTAAGGTTTATACGTTAATATTGTCAATAGATATTTGACTTCTATTTTTTATTTATTTTTTATATTTTTTACACAATCATTTTTGTTTTAAATTCTAGTATAATTTTTTAATGAAATAAATGGGTATGTGGGTCAGGTATTGGTATTGTAATAAAACCTACACTTGATCCATACCCAGATTCATATCGAATTTTAAAGTTTACCTTCATACCCTATCTACGAATCCATTTAGTCGGATAATCCCCGCCCAATTTATGTAGGATCTCCAACGAGTATCAGGTCCGTGAGTATTATTGTCATTCCTACTCATGCCTCTGCTGAAAACCAAAAGATTTTCATCCAAATAAATCTCCTTCAAAAAACTGTAAAAATTGACTTATTGTTCTCTTATGCCCAAACTTTCGGGAACCACTATTTCACCAGCAGTACCACATGCGTATATGATACTTTAAAAAGCTATACGTCTTTCAGAAACGAATCAATCTAATTGGATACCTTAGAATGTGATTGTTTTGTGTATGTGAAGTAATTGACTCAATACTATTTTTTCTTTTTAGCTTGTTCTGTGTGAATTAATGGCAAAGTTGGTAGTTGCAGATCTTCTGTAAGTTATATGGATATGCATAAATTATAAACCTAAGTGGAAATAATTTGATATTTCATTTCAGTACGTAATGAAATCCAAGCAAAATGATTTGGCATCTGCTAAGAAATATTTGGCAAAGGCTACTTTAAAGCTCTCTTTTCAAAAGTGGGAGTAGAGTTTCTCTGAGTTCTAGACTCGATCCTAAAATAAGTGATGAAGTCGTGGGTGAAGGATAAATAGTGGCAACACCATTTAAAAAGAGATAAAATTTATTGGTATTCAAAAAAAATGAAAGCAAAATATTACTGAAAAACAAGATTTCAGAGAGAAAAACAAGATTTGAAAGAGAGAGAGAGAAGACGAAGAGGAAGATTATTAAAAAAAAGTTGAACCGAATCCTTGATAGTCCCCATTGCCTCGCATTTAGAGCCTTGTGGAGGAGATAAATTGCGAAATGTGCTTTAGTCAGTTAGGGTCTGAAATTTGTCAATCGATTTTTATTATAAGAAGATTAAATCTAAAACATTTGCAAGGATTCGAATCCCCACCCTGTGGCTGCTAACAACGTGGACTTTAGACCACTTCAACTTTTACCAACTGAGCTATGTCTTGGGGGACAAGAAGAAGATTATTAGTATTAAAGAACATTTATGTCATTATATTTGTACCTATTTTAGTAGACTAGTAGTAAGCACGTGCGTTGCACGTCTTACGTATTTGATGAATGTGATGCATAATATCTTCACTGAAGTAATACCATTTTTTGAAAGTTGTTGAGGTAAAAAATTATATAAATTTGAACAAAAAAATAGTAAGTAGTGTGTTCGAAAATTAATTTGGAAAAAATACCAAGGACATGTTGTAGGTTTTGCATAGTAATAAATATTGAATAATAGGAAGTTATAAAACCATTCAAATTTCAATCATATTTTTCTTTTTTTATCATTTGATTAATAATTGGAAATTTGTAAGGAAAATTCAATAATGTAGATTTTTCAATAAATTTCACTAACTATTGATTGTTAAATTCAATGTTTTGAATTGAGAAAAGATAATGTGAGAAAAAGGTTTACCATGACTCACGTTTTTTTGCTTGCGATTTGGATGATCACAAAAATTGTGAAAAAGCTTAGAGGTCGTTCTCTTTGTGTTTCGATTTTGAATTTTAAGTTTTGGATTTTGTTTTGAATTTTGGATTTTTGTTGTTTGTTTTAGGATTGCTGAAAATATGTTCTCTTTGTGATTTTGAAAAACTGTTTTAAAAAATAGAAAACTGAAAAATGAGTTTACTTTGTAATTTTTTGATATATTTATTTTCTGATATTTTATATGTAAAAAATGGTTGATTTGTTGAATTACATTAATTTTAATGTCAATAAATCAGTTAGTTCTCTATGTCAATAAATTCATCATTAATATTGTTTCAGCTAAACAAAAATCCAATCTCATACCAACAAAATCTTAATATGAATCTATATATAATGGCAAAATAACATAAAAACTTCAAGTGAAGGAAGTGTCTCACGTTTACAAAAAATAATAATAATAATAATAATAATTTTACAAATAAAAAAAAAATCTTAACATGGATTTTTATATAATAGCAAAATAGCATAAGAACTTCAAGTGTAGGAAGTGTCTCACATAAAAAAAAAAAAAAAAATATTAACATGGATCTATATATAATGGCAAAATAACACAAGAACTTCAAGTAAAGGAAGTGTCTCACATTTACCAAAAAAAAAATATCTTAACATGAATCTATATATAATGGGAAAATCATATAAGAACTTCAAGTGAAGGAAGTGTCTCACATTTACAAAAAAAAAAAAAAAAAAATTACAAAAAAAAAAGTCCAAACCGCACGTTTTGGACTTTTTAACACAAAATATTCAAAACGCAATAAACTCGTTTTGAGTTTCCTTTGTATTTTTTTTTTTTTTGGAAAACAAATTTCTGAAAATGAGCAAAATGAACGCGTTTTCGATATTTCAAAAAATCGAAAACTCAAAACGGGTTGAAAACAGTAAAGAGAACATAGCCTTATTTACTACTCATTTTAGTCATTTTTCCCTTTAATTTCAATAACTTCAAACACACATCTCCAACCCTTATAAAGAAAATTATTACAGAATATTTAAATGTACTATAGATTGATATTACAGACTAATAAAACAAAAAATTTGAGGATAATATTGACAAAAAACCTAACAATTTTAGAGTATTATTGACAAAAGAGAATAATGCAATAATTAACAAAAGAATAAAAATAATCTATGATTTGACTTTTATAGATATTTTCTTTTTCACAAATCCATAAATAATTTACTATAGGTCACATATAAATTGATTTTGCATTAATTAAACTCCCCTAATCCAATTATTAAAATAAGTTGATAAAATTTAAAAATACCTAAAATAAAAATAGACAGAAAACTATGTGCGGATTTATATAAATTCTATATTGTTATTATATATGATGATGATGATTATTATTATTATTATTATTGCACAACTTATGTATATTATGAATGATATTGATATTGTTAATGTTAAAATTATTAAATAGAATACACACGAAATGAAACCATTGTAAATGAAAATGTTGAATAAATTATTATTAAAGACGTTTTAAAAATTATAAGATATTTTCTCTTATAAATCAGAATTACAAATTCTAACAACAAATAATTTTTTAATACTTAATAAATGTGAGAGTATAATAATACGAGAAAATATAATAACGTAAAATTTTATAACATTGTGAATTGTTAGACACTAAAAATATTTTAATAATAAATAAATGAGAGATTATAATGAAATAAAATATTTAATGGTGTAAATAAAAAAATTGTAATCAAAAGTTTCTCCTAACCCCTAATTTTTTATATATTGTAATAAAATATGAGGGATGTACAAAATCACTCCCTTCAACTCTAACAACAAATCATTAAAAATTCTAAAAATTATTGAGAAGATGAACCAAATAATAAAAGGATAAAAAAATGGTAAATTTGAATAATTTTTTTTCACGTGTAACATATGACATTAAATTCACGGATTAAATTTGAATATATATATATATATATATATATATATATATATATATATATTAGACAATTCAATTTTTGAAAATAGATATAAGCAAAAATTAAAACATAATTTTTTTAATACTAAATAAATGCGATAGTATAATGTTATGAGAAAGTATAATAATGTAAAATTTTATTATAACACTGTGAATTGTTAGACAATAAAAATATTTTAATAATAAATAATTGAAAGATTATAATGAAATAAAATATTTAATGGCATGAATAAAAAATTGGTAATTAAAAGTTTCTCCTAAATCCCAATTTTTATATATTGTAAAAAAAAATATTGGGGGTGCATTCATTTTTTTTAACTTAATTAATTAATTAATATAAGAGGGCATAGTTGGTTTAAAGCAAAATATGTGAGGGCAAAATCATGAAGTCAAAGATTCTTCATTATCTATATTTTTAAGGTAGTGTAGATAAGCAAAAAAAAAAAATCAAAAATATGGTGCACAAAATAATTTTCGTGCTAGTAATAAAGTCACCCTTTTCAAAATTGCTTTTTAAGAACATATTTTAACTCGAAAATAAGTAAATTATATTTATAGACACGGTTGACAGCCGTTGAACAAGGGCATAGACACATGACGGCAAACTTGTACTTTTGGGGAATTATAACTATTCAAAATTTAGAAAAAGAGAAAGACAATAATTATAATGTTATGGGTGATGATTTAATCACCTCGGGGCACATGGAGGGGTGGAGCTCACCCCTGAGATGACCGTCTCCTCACATAGAAGGAGTAGAGCCCATCGGAACTTATCCCCCGAAGTAACCGTCCCCTTACATGGAGGGGGTGGAGCCCACTTTCGGTCCCCTCATATGGAGGGGGTGGAGCCCACTTTTTCGATCCGAAAGTACCGAAAGTGGGCTCCACCCCCCTCCATGAGAGGGGACGGTCATCTCGGGGGTAAGTTCCGACGTGTATTTATCATTTTTCTAATTTTATAGGAGATACTGTGATCGGAATTTCATTTGCTTTCATATTGGCTTAATCAATTATTTTAGAATCACACATTTGAATCGTCGACTTATAGTTCATCAAGTTACTATACCAAAGCGGCTCTTCCGAGATCATCATTCATTACAGCACCTCTACGTTTGTGGTGGTCGTCGGAAAAAAGTGGGTGCTCCATTTTTGTCCTTAATTTTTTTCTAAATAATTAAATGGAAAGTGCTGCTGTGGGTGTGGTGTTGGTAGTGGTAGTGGTGACAGATGCACAGGTGAAGGTGGAGAATGCATTTGAAGATGAAAATTCGTAGGTCATAAAAACAACGACCACCACCTCCGACGGTGAAAGCAGTTCCACAAACCACAACTAACCACCATCACAACCCATCGTCACCAATCCAAAACCCCCCAATTGCCACTACTATTTGCACCACCAACAACATTTATAACCACAAATCAATAGCACAACCAGCAACCACCACTATTTACAAACTTCAAACAACAATCAACAACAAAATCTTGACTGCTGATCTGGAGAAGAAAGAAGAAAATTCAAAAAACTCGGCCAAGCAACGACGCTGTGTGCGATCGCAGTCCAAATTTCCTCAAAAACAAAATATAGACAGAGTTAGGGGATAATTGCACCCCAAATTTTTTTATATCCATCCAACAGAAAAATACTTACTATAGAAATATACGATCTTCACCTTCAACATCCTCCGACTGGTGACATCTTCGTCTGTCTTCCGCTATGCACTGCTGCGTGGTTTTTTCCTCGATTCCTCTTTGAGATTCATATTCAGAAAAAGTAGCCATGTTCAATAGGCATCAATGGGTGAAGCAACTGATTTTATTCATTTCTCCACTAGTATATTTATATACTGTAGCAAGAGATTTGTACTTGAACATGTAAGAGGTAACAACAAAAATCTGGGTGATATGTTTATACATAAAAATTAAGATTAGCTAAGATTTTTCATCAATTTTATAATATGTTCGATGAATTGTCTGACTGATTACAGTGAGAAGTATTATAAAAAGTTGAAAAGTATCAAAATGTGATACTAAAATTTACAGTCCAAATATCATAAAAAATTATAAAAAATATCAGGTTGCAATTTAAAAATTTAAAAGTGTTGTAAGTATCATGCTATGATATAGAAGTACAATAAGTATCATTCTATGATCCTTGTTGAAAAACGTAAATTTCAGTTTTTCCAAAAAAGAATTGAGAAGTATCATAAAAAATAAAAGAATATCAATTTGTGTAATCATTTTTTTAAAATATAAATCGATGATATTTTTAAAGGACGTAAGTTTTTGGAGTGATACTAAAAGTTAGGTATTTATATAAATTGTGTATATATTTAGTGGGTTGGTTTGGGCTTGGACCAAAATCAAAGTTTTCCAAAAATAATGTCTATTCGTGTAATTGTGCTTAGTGCTTACCATGTTTCAAGCAAATCTTCAACTCAGTCTTGGGTTCAAATTTGAGCTTAGGTAAGTGTTACCAAACACAATTTGAAAAATATTATTTTCATATCCATTCATTGTTACTCACAATACATATATACAAGAGAGAATTGACCTAATTGCCTCAAATCACACTTAACTAGTTTATGGTAAACAATACATTACAAAGAATGAACCAAAAAAGAAAAAAATATATACATAGAAAATCCTGGACTTTCAATCTTAACCCCAAGAGATCGCTTGGTATAAGACTAGGTGATCGCTTTGTTAAGTGGAATGTGTTCCTATTAAGTAAACATGTCCCGGCGATCACTTAGGGTAAAGATTGGATTCCTCCTCTTTACTTCCACACTCATCCTCAAGTTAGTGTATGGATGTCACACATGCCTAACTTGTCTAAGGCATCATCAAATGCTCTACTTGCCATGGCCTTAGTGAGTACATTAGCTAATTGATCTTCAAGTTTCACAAAGGGAAAAACTAAGATACCCGCTTCAAGTTTCTCCTTGATGAAATATTTACCAACTTCTACATGCTTTGTCCGATCATGTTGAACTAAATTTTGGGCCGTCCCAATGGCCGAGGTGTTATCAAAATATAGTTCATTGAGGTAAATCTTTTGTCATCGCCTGAACCTTCCTAATCCACATCGATATAGCCTTCTTCCTTTACGTGATTATTTTTTGTAAATTCTTCTCCAACCCAGATTTCAAATACTTCATTATTCTCTCAATGACATCCATATGGGGTTTACGAGGATCATGCACAAATTGACTCACTACACTTATTGCATATGCAATATCTTGCATAGTATGGAACAAATAAATCAAATTTCCCGAAAGTTTTTGGTCCCTGCCTTTATCAATAGAAGTTGCATTCGAGTATAGGAGCAACTTGTGATTTTGCTCAAAAGGGGTGTTAGAAGACTTACATTCAAGCCTGCATGTCTCAGTTAACAAATCAAGAATATACTTTCACTAATATAGGAAAAATATCATTCTTTGATCAGGCCACCTTAATTTCCAAGAAGTATTTCAAATCTCCAACTTGTTTCATCTCAAGTTTTGAGCTTAAGTGGCATTGTAACCTTTCAATTTCAACTTGATCTTCACCCGTCACCACCATATCATCAATATAGATGGCTAATGCATTAACCTTACCCTCTTTTTGTTTCAAGAACACGGTGTGATCGGAGTTGCCTTTCTTATTGTCAAAGCTCTTTCATAGACTTCGTAAATCTACCAAACCAAGCCCTCAAAGATTGTTTCAACCCATACAATGCCCTCTTCAGTTGCACACATTTGTAGTGTCTGAGTATTTATCTATACCTGGAAGAGGATCTATATATACTTGTTCTGCAAGGTCTTCATGCAAGAATGCATTCTTTACATCTAAATGAAGAAGTGGTCAATCCTGATTGACTGTCAAGAATAAGAGTACCTTTACTGTATTGAGTTTGGTAACCGGTGCGAAAGTGTCTTGATAATCGATATCATAAGACTTTGTATAAACTTTTGCAACTAATGAAGACTAGTTATACCACTAAATGGTTTCATCTGCCTTACGTCTCATCGTAAACACCCATCTACACCCTTATAAATTTTTTTCTCTTTGGTAGAGTCACCATCTCCCGAGTGTCATTTTTTTTAAGTGCGGCCATTTCATCTGCCGTAGCTTGAGTCCATCTAGCATATGCTAAAACTATTTACATTTTATTAGGAATAGAAACAAATGATAATGGTTGCACATAAGATGCATATGGCTTGGACAGTCTATGTCAGGTCACATAATTGCCAATAGGGTATCTAGTTTTGCAATTAAGGTCAGGCTCTTATCCAATAGGCAATATACCATATTAGATCTTGGTGGGTCAATGTTATGTGATAAAAGAAGTTCAGTATTATCAAGCAAAAGATGTTAAATTTTATTAGTATCATTATCAACAAGATGTTCATTACCATAAAAAACTGAAAGATTTGATGAGAAGGTACCTCAAGAGAAGATTGTCTCGATAAAGAAGGAAGAGATATTGTACTATCAGATGAGACTTCACCATTATCACCATTACCAATAGGAAAGAAAGTATGTATCTCTTCATGATTAACTTCTCCCTGAAGTTATGAATCAGCAGGCAAAAATTTGTAGAAGCGCATTTTTTTCATCAAACTAATATCCATGGAGACATGAAGGGGCCGTTATCTTTATGTTTCGATTTTTCAGTTTTGAGCTTTTGATTTTGTTTTGAGTTTTTGGTGTTTGTTTTAAGATTGTTGAAGATGTGTTCTTTTTATGATTTTAGAAAACTTAAAAATGTGTTTACTTTAAAATTTCTGGAAATAATCGAGGATTTATCACCATCACCACAAACTTCTTCCAAAAAGGGGGATAGAGCACAAATGCAAGAACAACAAAACTTATGAATAATTTTTATCTTGCACTGCTCTATATAATGCTTGTCATTCTTTTTACACTTCCCATATTTGCAACAATCTAAAAACATACCCAGAATCACCATTCATTCCCTTCTAACCATATCATAACAAACAACATAACAAGGCAAAGAAACCCAATGACCACAACAAGAAATCAATCATCCACATTAATTCTTCATCACCGTCCAGAAGAAGCCAAAACCACAAACATCTCCAAACACATTCAGTTCTTCCCTCACTTAGCACGGATTATCTTTGCTTACAAAAAAAGGCGAATGTACACTATCCTCATTTGAATCAATCTTGGAAGAACTCTTTGAATATGAATCTGCAAATAAAATCAAAATATAAAACATGAAATAAATTCATTTACAAGGATCTCTACAAATATTATCTTGTATAGATCTTATACCCCTCAATTCATTACTTGCACCAATAGCATCCTCTCAATCTCCACGGGGGAAAATTATTTACAGAAATCTCCTCCCCAATATGAACACCATCCTCCCCAACCACAACCCCTTTCTTCATCTGTTGATGACCCTTAATATCAACATGCTCATCTTTTGGTGAATGCTGTCCACAAAAACCAAATTATATCAATTAAAAATAGAAACAAATTACATATTATAGCGATGCAAAAATTGAGGTCAATACTAGTGAATAAACTGAAATATTTTATGAAATCATCGAGAACTTACCCAATCGATTAGTAACAAAATTGAGGTCAATACTTGTGAATAAAGGTTGGGGAGAGGCAGTTGAATGAGTTTCAAACAACCAACATCAAGCTGCAACCTCAAATCACACTACCCAACCTGCATGTAGTTTGTAGTGAATAGTAATCGCGAGCGGGCCACCATGAATCCGAACAAAAAATCCTCAAATCTATTGAAACAATGTTGAATGATGATGTTAGAGAGGAAACAAAGCATCAACATCCGACAGAACTCCAAAAATCATCAAGGCCAGATCCAGTCGCGCGATTAGAAGAGTAGAGAGAAGAAAGAGATGGGAGAGAGACGAAAACTTGGAACCTCTGAGCTGTTTTCTACATTTTTCAATTGGAATGGTTTTGTACACAAAATGTTCAAAACGCTTTTTTCACGTTTTGGATTTTCAGTGTAATTTTTTCTTTCATTTTCAAAAACTCATTTTTGAAAATGGAAAAGTAAAAGCATTTTCAGTGTTTTCGAAAATTGAAAACTAAAAATGACCCAAAAATAAAAATGAGAACATTGCCGAAACCTTTTAGAGACAGGATCATAACATTTGTACCCCTTTTAATTGATTCCATATCCTTCAAAGATGCATTTTACAGCACAAGGTTCATGTTTTCTATGTTGACGAGAATGCAAGTGGGCAAAGGCTATACACCCAAAAATCATAAAAACAACCGATGGTTAGGTGCAAATGGTTAGATAAGACATCTAATGGTTTCCTAAAGTTAAGGAGTCATATGATTTATCAAGTAAACCACTGATTCAATGTCATACTCTATAGATTAAAAAGCACACGCCTCCCAAATAAAAGAGATCTAGTAACCTCCAATAAGTGTCTATTTTTCTTCTCAACCACCCCAATTTGTTTGGGAGAATAGGGACATGACGTTTGATGAGTAGTTCCTATCGACTGCATCCTCTCTCAATTCATGTTTAGATACTCCCCCATTATCAGAGCGAATAAATTTTATTGAAACAACAAAATGAGAAGTGATGAAAGAGTTGAAAAATGATACTCACACCACTCCTGTATTTTAATTGGCAAACTCAACTCATTATAGTAAAATCATCAAAAAATGTTACAAACTAGTCATCCCATTTAGAGTAAGAATTGGTTTCGATCCCCAAATATCCGAATGAACTAGTGAGAAAGTTAAACTTTTAGTATCACTCAAATGAAAATAAGAACGATGGCTTTTCTCCATGACACAAGTTTTGCAAATAAGATCTGATAAATTACATTAACAAAATAGAGAGAGAAATAACCTTCTAAGGTAACTAAAAGAGGCATGTCCTAGAGGCCTATGCCATAGCCAAAACTTCTCATTTTTTAACCCCACCTTCATTTACCAAGTGAGCTTGTCATTTTTTGTTGGATTGTTGAAAGTCATCATCCAAATGATACAATCCTCCACTCTCTTTACCACTGTCAATCTTCCCCTTGGTGTGGATGTCTTGAAATATACAGTAAGTAGGGAAGAACGTGGCAGTGCAGTTATGAATCATATAGTCAGTTGCACCCCAGTCAATTATTCAATCCCTATTTCCAATAAAATGCATGCCTAACATACCATCAAGTCGTTCTGGGGTAATTAACGTGGAAGTTTCTTAAACACAGAGCCCATCCACTATAGTAGAATTACTCTTCTTTGAAAAATCTTTTCCTCCTGCTCTAGCGGATAAGACAACAAAGAAGAATTTTGACATAAAGTAATGAACAAAAAAATTGTGAATAGAAAAACCAAGCTTCAATTCATATAGTAATGAATAAGAGATTAAAGGTGACTCTCATACCATGTCAAGGAACACAATTCGAAGAATAATTTTCTAATACCATTTATTATGATTCACAATACATATATACACCACTGAATTGATCTAATTGCCTCAAATCACGCCTACATAGTTTATGGTAAACATTGTATTGCAAGGAAAGAGTCAAAAAAGGAAAAAATAGATAAAATCACGAACTTTCCATCTTAACCCCAAGTGATGCTTGGTTAGGTGGGATGCGTTCTTGTTAAGCAAACATGCCCCCAAGCAACCACATGTCTCATCTTTACTCACACAACAAGAGTTGATAAACCAATCAGGGGTCGAGACGGAGCTAGACATTTTGAGTTGGGGTCCACGTAATAACATGTATAAAAAGTTAAACAATATAATATAACAATGATGAAATTTTTTAATACTCGTGGTTGTGAGGTGGCACAAAATCGTTTGTCTTTGTCTCCTTTATATGTTAACGTAAACTCGTGGTTGTGAGACTGGCAAGTACCCCTTTGCATAAATGCTCTTTGAATTACATGTCGAACATGAACATCATAATTAGCAATTGAAGTTCTTAATCCAGGGTCATGAGGTAATTCTACAAAATTGGTTTCATCTTTTTATTCTCCAGCAACATAAATTTCATTTCTTTCTTCCCCTACATCAATGTCATCCTTGATCAATTTCACCGATTTCATCACTTCCACCGATTTCATTACTTCCATCTCCTACATCAATCTCATCAATTTATTTTCCAATATGTCGAAGAACATCATTCTAGACACACCTTTCATTAATATCTTACTGACTATAATATGGAGGAGACTTAGTTTTGTAATATTTCTCCATCACTATTTAACATTAAATTCAACAATCAACTTTTAACTTTCATTTAAACACATTAAATTTAGCAATCAAGTTTCAAGATTCAATTATAAAGTGTAAACAACAAATAGATAAAATCATAATATATATCTCTAATCTCCACAAATAAGATTCTAAGATCTAAACTAATATCAAATTCTCAAATTCTAAATCATAGACACATTGAGATATGTGAAATGGAAAAAAAAAAAAAAAAAAAATTCAATACGAAGTATAGATTGAAACCTTACCTCAAGGTTCAAACAGTCAAACTCAAACATTGAAACTTTGCCTTATGTTTTCGTCGTTGACCGGTCCCATCTTGCACTCTTGCAGAAAATTTTAAATTTCAAAGCCTACACACTAGTGACATGAAGGTCCCCTATTTGATTCACCTCCATTGCAATTCAAAACATTTTTATTTTTATTTTTTTGCTATCTTATTAATTCCATCCACCTTCTTCTTCTTCTTCTTCTTCTTCTTCTTCTTCTTCTTCTTCTTCTTCTTTCCATCCTCATCGAAACTCACCGTCCACCACCTTCTCCACCACTATGCAGGCTCTCCATTTCGTCACCTTCTATCCCTCTCCTCTCGAACCCCCTCCGCAAACCAACCTCCAACTCTAAACAATTATCCCCATCCGCAACAATGTCAAACCTCCCATTCCCACTCCATAAAGTCCATTTACCATTTCCGCTTCCACTTCCACAAACCTGTAAGAGCGTCCATATGTAGCCTTATATCCTACATCAAGTTCAAGTGCTCGTTTGTAGATTCTTGAGAAGAAGCCTAGTATTCTGGAGAAGGCAACTGAGCTCAACCCGGATAGTGAAGATTTGTTTCTCTCTCTTTGAATGCTTATTAGAGCAAAGACAGCATCGATGCCTTGATTTGAGATGGCAGAAGATACTATCTCAGAATTTTGGGAATTTTAAGCTATGGAGAGAGTTTTGACATGTCGTTCAGGTGAATTTTCCAGATTCAAGGTTTCTAAAAAGAGCAAAATGTATGGCAATGCAATGCAATCCACGATTTATTTCTAGTAGAGATTGAATAAAGTTTGTTTTGTCCTTCTCTAGTTCTTACGAAGCAAAGTAAACAAATACTTCTTAAGAACTTCTAGAGTAGTAACGGTGCAAGAATAGGAGAAGATGGTGCACTTGGTTGGTCAACTTTGCTAGAGAAAGAGGAAGAACAGAGGCAAAGACTTATTAGTGAGCGTGGAATAATTGATACAAGTTTATAGTTTTGGACTACTTTGCAAAAACGTGTTTCCCTTGAAACACACCTCTGTTAGTATGAAAGGCATAGCTTTTGGTGATTCAATCTGAGTCGTTTGATCTTTGGAATGGATCCTAGCCTTTGGCTTGGGTTTGGCAATTGAGTCTTCCAGACTCTTCTTCTGGATAACCCATTATCCAAACAAAAGTAAATTAGTGAAAATGTAGATAGCACCACATAAAAGTAAAACAATATGGCTTTTCAAGAGTCTGAATATACCATAGTCCATACTAACTGTGAAAGAGCTCTCAAACCTCCAAGAAGTCGTGCAGGATAAGGAACTCTCTTTGAGGATAGATATTTAGAGATTTTATTGGAAGATTAATGCATGTCCATTGAGCATGTCTTTTCTCATCTCTGATGGAAGCCTATAAACTTGCATGTACAGTAGGACTCCCAAGATCTGTGGATCTTAATGTTTAATTAAAATTAAAAATTATTGTAATTAAATAAATAAATCATTTTTTCCATACAAAATATCACACAATAATGATTCTAGAAATTTCAAAGTAAATGCATTCTTCAGTTTTTATTTTGGAAAACATTTTTTCAAAATTATAACATGTTTTCAATAATTTCAAAACAAACACCGAAAATGAAAAAACTCAAAACTCAAAACCAAAACATAAAGAGAATGATCCCTAATTTTTTATGCTTCCAAGTTCCAAATGGTTAGGGGGTGTTGGATGAAAATTGTTGGTTTAGGTTGTACACTTGCAAGTTTAAGGATTTAGCTTCGAAATTTTGGGTAAAATAGAATTGGGAGCAAATGAATTTTAGTTTCTCAATTCTCATGCAATGCCTGGCTTCTATTTTGGTTAAGGGATAAGGGTTTGACTAAGGATTTGGCTCGAACACTGAGGACAAGTGGGAGTAATTCTTAACCGGGGCAAATTTTTTTCAATTTTTTATATGGGCCTAAATGCCTAACTTAAATTAAAAAATGGGAATTTACGCAACTACCTGGTTGTAATTGTGGTAATTGAAAAATACAATTTGTATTATTATATAATTTTATCCCCCAGTCTTTAAAAATATCGAATTTTGGGAGAGAACGTGATTTTTTATCAATTCCAATTAGCACTATAAATTGATTCCAGGTTGTTCATATACCTTTTCTGCACGGCAAAGACAACATAAAAAATTATTTCGTACAATCAGCTTTTGCGCATCTTTAGATTTTCAAAAAAAAAAAAAAAAAAAAAATATTGCTTCACAAGCTACACTTTTGAGAGACTTGCAGAAAAGGCGGACTGATTGGATTTTGAAGGTTCGACTTGCACGAAAATGGATCGTACCTGCTGAAAATTTCCTGAACTTCCCTCCAAGCATGGAATTAGTTCTTGTAGGAAATTAGGTAACCAATAAAACCTATTTTATTTTATTTTATGGCTTTCGTTATTCCAAAATCAAGGTATACTGGGCAACAAGAATTGTTTTCGATTTTCTAATTTTTTTTATTTCTTAATATTTCAGTATGACTACTAGCATAATTGTTGTGTTGTCGTTGTGGTTTATTAATATTCTATTATTGATTTCCTATATTAGGTATTTTTATTTCTTAATACACGTTTTCATGCATTATGAATCTACCTAAGATGATGCATTTCAATGCAACACGTGACGTGGGGTCCATTTCATGTATTTATGAATATTATACTTCACTCGATGCAAATCATTTGTTCATCACATGCAACAATTTATGACCTCTATATAATGTTTGGCAGATCATGTGTTTATGGTTATTAATTTTGCACATTCATCATATAACGATTGTCTGCTAATATTAAAATCATTTCCCCAAATGCAGGGTGATAGAATCCAAGCTTCTATTAATCAATCCTTGATTAAATAATTTGAATCATCATTAAGAGAAGATTGTTTATACTACATAAGTAACATAAGCATCATTGATAATCGTGGGAGATACCGAATTACAACACATGCATATCAAGTGTTGTTCATGTCTACCACTGAGATTATTACAGTTGGGGACAGAATGCTTCCAAGAAAGATTTACAACTTGAAGAGCTTTCAAGAAGTTATGGAAATTGGGGAAGTTGAAGAAGCTAGATTAATAGGTACCATCGTTTATGGTTATTTTTATTTCTTGAATTATTATAACTTTTTTAACTTTCCAGATGTTATTGGAAAAGTTGTTGGAAAGGGGCTGCTCAAACACCAGCAACACAGTCAAGTAGGAGAACATCAAAACATATTGACATTGAACTTGAAGATATTCAGTACATTTTCGAACCTTAAATATTTCATATATATTAAAAAACTGCCTTTCATTAAACCTCTTATTTGATTATATTTTATTTGCAATTCGTGTAGACAAAACAAGATTAAGTGTACATTGTGGGATACCTATGCTGATGAGATATGCCACTTCATTGAAGTTTCGTGTACGAATCCATTGGTTGTGTTATTACAGTTGTGCAAACCCAATACATTTCAAGGTAATAACAAACAAATTTACTTACACTATAATCTTCTAAATCTGTTACATTAGTTTATGTTAGTGTACTCTAATATGTTTTAAAAATCTAAATGTAGCAGGGAAAATCACTTTGTGAAATGCTTTCTACGCTACTAGACTAATAGTCAATATTAGGGTACCAGAATTAGATGAATTCAAGATCCAGTAAATTCAACTAAATAACTCATAGAAATTTTGATTTCTAATACGTTTTCATTATTTTGTTTCATTGTCATTTTTTTATATGTACATTTTGTTTTTCATTTCTGGTTGATATTTGGAAATTCTAATTCACCTCATAAAATTTCGCAACTTTCCATTACAGCTACATGTGGTTCAGTAGATGAACTAGAAAGTGGAACGATTGAAGTAAAGATTGTTGTATATTTACTTGAGTGCGCCCAGGTTGTCCTGTTATCATTGCTTTTATTTACTTATTTTTTGTTTGCTCTTAGCTAATATTTTTTTTATTACTTTTTTAAGGAAGGTTTCTATGGGTTGTTGCAAATTTCTGAGATCATAACTGAAGGGGGTTGGTCATTCATTAGCAGTAAGAGGTGTAGGAAAATTTTTAGCAACCAGTCTACTGGATATTTTTGTGAGCCATGCAATAGGCTTGAAACTAATGTCACTCCTAGGTACAAGGTAAAAGTCAATGTACTAGACGGGACCCATTATGCACTCTTCTTACTGTGGGATCAGGCTTTTGAAAAGCTTATTGGAAAGACTTCTTTGCAGTTAAGAGAGCGTATTATATCGGCGAGTTTTTACATTTTACTTTATTATTATTTCACAATCAACAGATTTCATAACGTGTATTAACAATGCATTATTTATCAGTCTAATGCAATAAAAGAGAAGAAATCTGGTGCAAAGCTTAGAGAATATTCTACCGTGAAGGCTGACTGTCCAGAAGAGATTGAATCCTTGGTCGGTTGAACGACTCTATTTAAGGTTCATATAAAAATGGAGAATATTACAGGGATTGAAAAAGTTTATTCTATAAGTCATGTCTTTGAAGACCAGAAATTAGTTGACAAGTATAAGAAAACAAACCTTAGCGTCATAAGTGTAAGTCGCCAATCTTCACAACGTTATTTATATTCATATTCAATAATGAACATATGCTAATTTTGAGTTCTCTTTTTCTAGAGGTTTGACATGGTATCAATGTTGAAAGAGGCAGGAAAGGAGATCATAGAGGTATATGATAAATATTATCTTGGGTTATATTAATGTGTTTAGGAATTCTGCACAATTCTTTTCTCAACATAATAGTGCATTTTTTCGTTACACATTTTCCAGATAAATGATTCTGTCAGTGAAAATGAAGAGAACACACCCACAGATGCTCTACCAAATGACCACGCCTTATGTCAGGTTATGACACACCTACCAATGGGGTTCTTAAAGATGATGGATCTTCTTTCAAAGCTTCTTTTCGACCAGAGCGAGAAGGCCATTAAAAAAGAACAAGACTAAGGATGGATATATTGCCTACAACTGATGCATTTTCAAATTAAAATTTTTATTCTGTTTACGAACTTTAATGTCTGTTTTATTGTCTTTTGATATGAGATTTCGATATCTTTGATGTAGGCGCGTGTGTAAATGAGAAACAATAGAATTCAATCGTTGACTCAAAAGAATACTGAATTGAATTGCATAGAAACTAGAGAGACTCCAAGAACAATAAGTTTATAATGTCAAAAGCTGCTCATAATGCGAAAAAAAGAGGCATAAATACTTAACCATAAACCTAGAAGCGAGAAAATAAAAGAAAAGACGAAAATGGACATAATAATTCAAAGAAACTCGTTTTTAACTGTATAAACGACTTCAAAAGCCAAAATCCATCATTTATAGCAGCAAAGCAGCTAGTCCAGCTCGGCTCATCGAGAAGATTCTGAAAACATATTATGGGCCAAAATCTAAGTCTGTATACGAATTCTAGGCCCATTTCTTTGAAAACTTTGAAACTGCGCGATCCGCTCGTCCAAATAATCCAACGCTCGATCTTCAATGCCATCATTCTCCCGGGGATAGAGAAGATTCTCCCTCGAATCTGTAACGCCATCATCGGAAGAACTGTCACTCTCATAAGGAATCAAATGCTTAACATTGAAGGTGTCGGCTGTACAGATATTGCTGGGAAGCTTCAAACGATATGCAATTGGATTAATCTTCTCAATGATCTCCAGTGGACCAATTTTATTTGCAGTACGCTTGTTGTATTCATGGGAAGGAATTCGATCATTGGTTAACACTGCCCAAACGAAGTCACCTACCTCAAACTCAACATGGTGACGCTTGCGATCAGCATCATGCTTATACTTAGTGAAAACTGCTTGCAATTGCTCATGAGTCTATGAATGAACCTTTTGTAACTGTTAAATGAGGTCCCTGGCTTTACCATGCAACTTAACAGCATTAGAGATTGGAACCAAGTCAAGTGGACCACGTGGAACAAGACCATACACCACCTGAAAAGGACTAAAGCCAGTACTCAGGTTAACGACATGATTGTGAGCAAATTCAGCTAAACACAACTTCTGATCCTAAGACTTAATGTAGCCGCCCACTAAACAATGCAATAAATCACCCAACGAACAATTGACAACCTCTGTTTGGCCATTCGTCTGAGGATGGTATGCATTGCTGAAATCCAACTATGTATTGAAGGGCACCATAAGTTGTGCTAGAAATGAATGAGAAAATGGTTATCCGATCAGACACAATAGATGTAGGCAGTCCGTGCAGACGGTACACTTCACGGAAGTACAATAAAGCCACATTGACAGCATCTGTGGTTTTCTTGCAGGGGATGAAGTGAACCATCTTGAAGAACCGATCAATCACCACAAAGATAGAATCAAACCCCTGTTGAGTCCTGGGAAGCCCCACAACGAAATCAATGCTCATGTCTGTCCAAGGCTGTGTTGGAATAGGCATAGGCATGTATAGGCCAGCATTTATCGTCTTTCCTTTGGCTAAATGACACGTTTGACACTGCTCGACAAACTTGCTGACATCCTTATGCAATGATGGCCAAAAGTGTGAAGTAGCAACAAGTGGCAATGTTCAATCACGGCCTACATGGCCCTCATTATGCACTTCTTGATTGATCTTCAATCGTAAACTGCCCTCTGGAATACATAACTGAGTTCCATGAAAAAGAAATCCATCAACCTATGCAAACTGCGACTGCACACCCTCTTGCAACTTCTAAAAAATATGGGAGAAATATGGATCAATAGCATACAAATCAAAAAGACTGTCAAAACCTAGGACCTCCACACGCATTTCTGTCAGGAGAGCTTGGCGCCTACTCAATGCATCTGCTACCTTATTAAGTGCACCTACTTTGTGCTTAATCGCGAAAGTAAAATGTTGCAAGTAAGCAATCCAAGAGGCATGTCGAGAAGATACCTTATCTTGAGTACCAAGGTGTTTCAGGGCATCATGATCGGTATATAAAATGAACTCCTTCTGGAACAAATAGTGACGCTAATGTCACACTGCCTAGACTATTACATAGAACTCCACATCATAAGCACTATATCGACACTTCGGGCCAGAAAGCTTCTCACTGAAATACGCAACAGGGGGTTGTTCTGACTCAGCATGTCGCTCATACCCACTTTTGAAGCATCGCAATGCAGCTCAAATGGCTAGTGAAAGTTAGGTAACACCAAAACGGGAGCTGTAGTCAACTTCTGCTTAATTAACTGAAGAGATGTTTCTGCCTTAGGAGTCCACCAAAATTTTCCATCCCTTATGCAATCCGTGATTGGTGCCATGATGCCATTGCAATTTCGGATAAACCTGCGATAGAATGAAGCAAGGCCGTGAAAACTTAGCACTTTAGTAAATATTTTAGGTTGTGGCCACTGACTGATTGCTTCTAATTTTGATGTGTCCACTGCTAACCCCTCTTTTGACACCACATTACCAAGGAATACGACACGATCAATAAAAAAAACACTTTTTCCATGCAGCATAAAACTGATCCCTGCGAAGAACTGAAAGAACTTCCCAAAGATACTGGACATGATCATCATTATCAGCACTATAAACCAAGATGTCATCGAAATAAACAACAACAAATTTACCGATGAATGGACTAAGAGCCTGATTCATAACCCGCATAAAGTAACTCTACGCGTTTAAAAGGCCGAAGGGTATGACCAACAACTTGTACAATTCTTCCCTGGTCTTAAACGCTGTCTTCCGCTCATCCTCAGGTCAGATCCGAATCTGATGGTAACCACTCTTCAAGTCAAGCTTGCTGAACACACAAGCACCAGTAAGCTGGTCCAACAAATCATCGAGCCGAGGAATAGGGAAACGATAACGCACCGTTATCTTATTAATTGCCCTACTATCTATACACATGTGCCACATACCATCCCTCTTTAGTATGAGGAGGGCAAGAACAGTACAAGGACTAATACTCTCTCTGATGTGCGCCTTTGCCCGAAGCTCCTCAACTTGCATGCGCAAGTCCTCATGTTCAGTGGGACTCATCCTGTAGTGCGCCCAATTGGGCAGAGAAGCATCAGGCACCAAGTCAATCTGATGCTGAATATCCCGCAGTGGTGGCAACCCATCTGGATGTTCTTCTGGGAATATTTCATGAAACTCCTCCATCAATGGTCGAATCCTATGAGGGACTTCCTGCCCACTATCAGCTAACTTCCCCACCAGCACATACACTACCCCAGACTCCCCCATCGCTGTTTCAAACTTCGCTCTAGACAGTAAATTGGTGACGTCTCCAACTGCCTTTGCTGAGACCTTATCTGGTAGTAACACAATTTTCTTTCCCCCAAACAAAAAACTGTAAGTGTTGGTATACCCATCATGCAACGAATATTGATCGAACTGCCATGGCCTCCCCAAAAGTAAGTGGCATGCATCCATCTCTACAACATCACATAACACCTGTTCTATTTTGGTAGGTTCTAGGGAGAAACTGATTCGAGCACGTCGAGACACTTCCACATCACTACCCCTCTTCAGCCAAGCCAACTTATACTATTTTGGATGCTTCTCAATCTACAAGCCCAATTTTTTAAGAACTTCTTCAGCCACCACATTCTAGCAACTGCCAGAATCTATAATAAACTTACATATCTTCCCTCCAATAGTACATGTTGACTGAAATATATTATTACGTAACCAATCAGTGCTACTCTCCAGGGGAGTCAGAAAACTACGTCTCACCACAACACTTGGCCCACATCACCAACCACAAACTCTTCCTCCTCTGTTGCTTCTTCTATGCCTGACTGTCAAACACGTGTGGAGTTTCATACTCTCCATCTCCCTCATCAACAAAGAGTCCCTTGCGCAAATTTTTTGGGCACTCAGACTGCCTATGACCTGTACCTCTGCATGTAAAATAACGAATACTACCTCCAGGGCATGTTGGTTGCTGGACAGAGGTTCTCCCTAGGGGAGTTAGATCGAGTGGGATTACCAGGGTGTGCAACCTGTTGTTGTGAATTAATGGACGAATTTCATGTATTGACAGGAACTGTACTCCTCCGGGATTGTAGCTTCTCTATCTGTATTTCCCTTTGATGCAACTTAGAAATCGTCACAGGATCAAACATATTCAAAACATCCTATATTTGGGGATGAAGACCACCTACATATCGTGACACCAATTGTTCCTCCGTCTCCATCACCTCATTCCTCGTAATTAACATATAAAATTCAGTATTGTAATCACTAACTGTCCTTCCACCTTGACGCAGATTTTGTAACTGTTGGTACATGGTCCACACATAATTGTAGTGCAGAAACTGCTTCTTCAACCTGTACCAAGACGTAAAATTGGCCTTCACTAGCTTGGCTCTCGTCACTTTAGTCTATTGCCTCCATGCCGCTGCTCGCCCAAGAAATTTTGTTGCGATCAGAGGCACACCCTTATCAGTAGGAACCTCCTTAAACTCCAATACCTCCTCCACTGCAGGAAGCCAATCCAAAACTTCTTCTGGGTTCAAGCCACCATGAAATTCTGGAATGTCAACTTTTAACCCTGATTCCTAGCGTTTATTGTCCTCCTGAACACCCCCTCATCGATGAACTGTAGATTCGATAGTTGTTCAGGCGGTGCAAACAGATTCTCATTATCAAAATCCTCGAACCGTTGGGCTGCTAGTGCGTGTTGATGCGGCATAAGTACGGTGATATGCTGCGTCAGCAACTCCACCTGTTGACGTAGTTGTGCAATCTCATCACGTCTATTCACCTCCTCTATTGGGATTTCATGGGCTTCAGGACAACTTCGGCTCTGATACCAACTAATGTAGGCGGAAAAGTGTGTAAATGAGAAACAATAGAATTCAATCGTTGACTCAAAAGAATATCGAATTAAATTGCATAGAAACTGGAGAGACTCCAAGAACAATAAGTTTATAATGTCAAAAGCTGCTCATAATACGAAAACAAAGAGGCATAAATACTTAGCCCTAAACTTAGAAGCGAGAAAATAAAAGAAAAGACGAAAATGGACATAATAATTCAAAGAAACTCGTTTTTAACTTTCTAAAGGATTTCAAAATCCAAATCCATCATCTATAGCTATAAAGTAGCTAGTCCAGTATGGATAGTCAAGACGATTCTGAAAACATAATATGGGCCAAAATCTGAGCCTGTATGTGAATTCTAGGCCCATTTTTTAAAACTTTGAAACAGCGCGATCCCGCTCGTCCAAATAATTCAACGCTCGATCTTCAATGCCATCAGTCTTCCATTACGAACTTTGAATGTCGATTTTTATGCATTTTAATATGACTATATTAAACTATGGTTCTTGAGTGTTTATATTTTATGGTTTGGTTTTTGTTATAGGATTTAATGTAATTGTAATCTGTATTAATCAGCCATGAATCCGACTTTTTTGAAGAGTTGGCATGTCCATAAAAAATTATGACATAAATTGGGGTTTACTATGTCTACAAATAATTTGTGAACTAACCCATTGGGAAGTAGCTCATTTCTGCCGAAATTCCTGATCATTCAGTTGACCCACATTACTATGTTGCTATTAATGATTCACGGTCATTGTGGTAGATTGAGACCAGACTCCCCGTGTATGTCTGATGGTCGTTGCACCAAACATTTTCCTAAACAATTTAATGATAATGGTGGTAGATGAAGATCACTGTCCTGTTTACAAATGTCGTGACAATGGAAGGACTGTGATCGTTAAAGGTATAGAGCTTGATAACAGATATGTCGTTCCTCATAACCGTGGTCTTCTGATGAAGTATGTTGCTCACATCAGTTTTGAATGGTGTAATCAGTCTCGATCGATCAAATATCTTTTCAAGTATGTGAACAAAGTCCGTGATCAGGTAACAGCAAGCTTCTATTAGAGCACTGGTGAATACAGAGCCAATGATACAGTAGATGAGATAAAGATTTACTTAGATTATAGATATATATCACCATGTGAGACTTCTTGGAGATTGTTTGGATACGATATCCATTTTAGGGATCCTCCCGTTGAGCGGTTGTCTTTCCATCTTCCCGGTGAGCATAATGTAATATTTTCAGATAACGATCCACTTGATGAAGTACTTAACCGTCCTACATCAAGACCCAATATGTTTACTACATGGATGGATGCAAACCAAAAATATGTGGAAGCTAAAGATTTGACATATGCAAAATTTCCTACAAAATTTGTTTGGAAGACCAACAAAAGAGAGTGGCAACCAAGGAAGCGTGATTTTTCCATTGGCCGCATTTTCTATGTGGCACCTGGACAAGGAGCAATGTATTACTTGAGAATGTTGTTGAATCCAGTGTGGGATCTAACTTGCTTTGATGATATTAGGCGTGTCGACGGTGTGCAATATAACTCTTTTACAGATGCTTGCTATGCACTAGGCTTGTTGGACTACGACAAGGAGTATGTAGACGGCATTGCTGGAGCTAGCCACTGGGTCTCTACACATTCTTTGAGGAGCCTTTTTGCAACGTTACTGATGTCAGAATCTTTGTCTCGACCTGAGTTCGTTTGGCAAACATGTTGGCAATATTTTTCGGATGACATCATTTACATGCGCAGACGTATATTCGGACACGGAGGTAATGTACCTTTTTAATTATCATTTTGTGTATTTTTATTTATTTTAACTCATTGTTAATCAATTCGTGTCCTTCTTCTCTTCTCAATAGGATTGCAATTGAGTGAGGAAGGAATCCAAAATTTGACTTTTTTGGAGATTGAAAAGATTTTGTGAAGTAGAGGCAAAAGTCTTTGAGATTTTTTATACGATGTCATATCCGAGTGACAACGATGCCTCAATATTTGATAATAGACTTATATATGATGAGCTGGTGTATGAAAAAAGTTCTTTAGCCGAAGAACATAAGCGACTCTTGTAAGTTGGTACAGATGATTACAATACAATTATGCATGATGTCAATTCTCTTCATGGAGGTGTCTATTTTCTATATGGTTGTGGGGGAACTGGAAAAACATTTGTCTGGAAGACTCTTTCTGTGGCACTAAGATCATAGGGTGAAATAGTGTTAAAAGTTGCATCGAGTGGAATAAAATCTCTTTATTTCCTAATAGTCGAACAGCTCATTTGAGATTTTCCATTCCCTTAAATCTGAACGAAGACTCAACATGTAATATAAAATAAGGGAGTGCACTTGCAGAGCTAATCATTTGAACAAAGCTTATAATATGGGATGAGGCACCAACGATGCACATATATTGTTTTGAAGCTCTTGAAAAAAATTTGCGTGATATAATGAGGTTCAATAATCCATATAACTTTCACCTACTGTTCGAAGGAAAAACCATTGTTTTTGATGGGGAACTTTCTTCAAATTTTACTAGTCATTCCGAAAGGGATTAGGCAAAATGTTGTTATGGCAATAATCAATTCTTCATATTTATGGACACATTGCAATGTTGTGAGACTAACCAAAAAATGAGACTCCAAAGTTTAGGAAATAATGATCATGGTCTCAAACTGAAGGCGTTTTCTAAATAGATTTTGAATATAGGAGACGATACATTCAGGAGTGAAAATGATGGCCATGCAACAATAGAAGTTCCAAATGACATTTTGGTTGATGCATCAGACGATTTGGTCAAAATCAATTGTTGAAAGTACATATCCTTTATTTTTAGACAGCTTTGACGACGAGTAATTCTTGTAGGGAAGAGCTATAGTTGACCCAAGGCTTGATGTTGCTGATACCATAAACGAGTACATAGTTTCAAAAAATCGCTTAGAAGGAAATACTTATTTGTGTTCAAATTCTATGTGCAGGGTAGAGAAACGCACAAGTTTATTCGAAGACATTCATTCTATAGAGTTCTTGGATGGTATAAAGTGTTCAAGAATGCTTAGCTGAGCTAACGCTTAAGGTCGATGTTCCAGTAATGTTGTTGAGAAACATTGACCACGCTACAGGCTTGTGTAATGGAACAAAACTAATATTTACAAAGCTTGGGCATCATGTTCTAGAAGTTAAAATTTTGTCTGGAAGCAATGCCGGGGACAAAGTATTCATCCCAAGAATGTCATTGACACAATCAAATGTGAGATTGCCTTTCAAAATCTAGAGAAGACAATTTTCATTAGTAGTTTCATATGCTATGACTATAAACAAGAGTCAATATCAATTACTCTCACATATAGGACTGTTCCTGAAAAAGTCAATTTTTAGTCATTGACAGCTTTATGTAGTAATTTCTAGAGTTACAAATTACTCCGATTTGAAGTTATTGATATGTGACAAAGATGGCAAGCCAACCAATGAAACGACAAATGTCGTGTATAAGGAAGCTTTCCAGAATTTGTAATATTTTACATGATAGAACGATTCTTTCTATTTAGATAAATGTTTGCAAAATTACCTTTTCATTTATTTAGTTTTTTTTTTCCGACTTACAATTGTCTTTATATATTTTAGTTGTCAACTTAATATGTCTGTACAACTAATTTTGTTTTTAATCACGATTTCTATTCAAATATTCTGCTAATTTACATTGAAAAGATGTGCAAATATTTTGTTTAACTTTTGTATTAATTATTTATTTTGATTATTTAAAAGTATGAGAAATAAATAAGATTTTTTCGCCATCGTAACAAATATTTTGAACGAAAATTGTCTCTTAACACAAAATGTGAAAATTAATAAAGATTTGATGATAAAAAAATCATATATATATATATATATATATATTGGCAGATAAATGTAAAAATAATGAAAAATTAGGAATCTTAATTACAATTAAAATGTGGTATGATCAAAAAGTGTGGTGTCAATATATTTAACCATACAATTAAGCAATAGAGAAATGAAATTTATTTTCTTTTTATAATATAAAATCGATCATGTATAAGAAATGATTTTACTGACCAAGAAGATGGAGAATTAAGTGAATTAATTATTTATTTGTTTGTTGGTTGGTTGGTTTGTTTGTTTATTTATTTATTATTATTATGGGTTCAATGAGTACGAATAGTAGTTATATTTTTTCTCAATTACTTTGATTAGTTGATTATATAATCCCAACTTTTTAAAATTCTTTTTTTTTCTCGACTTATTATGGGACCAGCAGTTTTAATTTACTTTTCAATTATACATTTGATGTGAATCCCTTCGGTATATTGATCGAAAAATTCCCACAATAATTTAATACAAAATCCAAGAAAGTTAAATTGGTAAATAAAGCGATAAACACCTTAACCCAAATTTAAATATAACTCAAAATTCAAGGATTAATCTAACCATAACCCAATGGGTATTAATCAAACCAATTTCAAGGTGGTGAAAATCAACAACAAACACAAGAATAATAATACACAAGCAAAGTTTATTAACTTCCAAGAATAATACAAGAACAAAGGAGGTTTAACCTTACCTCAAAAGGGATCTTTCAAGAACAAGCTCTCAAGAACACTTCATATGAACAACCAAGTTATAATGAAATGTAAAGAAATGTGTATATAATGTACAAAATGGGCAAAATGTGCAAATTCGAATTTTGCAAGAAAAATCCCGTTTTTGTGAAACGGAGTGTTTCGGTCGATCACATGGTCGACCGAAATGGAACTTTCGGTCGACTAACCTCAGCCGAACACGACTGAGGCTACCTTAAAAAAACTCTGCAGACTTTTGATCGACCGAAATGACTTTCGGTCGATCGAAATTGGCCGAGTCCAATTTCTTCTTCTTTTTGGCTCCAACTTGATTATCGACTTGCTTTTCTTGACTTTAATTTACTTGTTTAACCTCGAACTTGAACCTCTTCGACATCGGATCTCGTCATGGGTCTCACGGGCACATGCATCGGGGTTTGACTTTCTCGGATCTCATCAACATTTCTATTGAAACTACTAAAATATTGTAATTTTTAGTTTAATCAAATAGGAGTTATAGTTAAGTGGAGGTTGAAGTAAATTGTTAAATATAAATATTTTTTTCTAGTTTTTTAAGAATGCATCTTATGCCATTCAATGTTAGAATTTCACTCTTATACGTTATGCCATTTGTAGATGGCGTTGAATAAATTCAACCAAATTAAAGTTTGCACCATATAACAATTAATTAATTACAAATTTGGGCCGTAACCTCAAAAAAAGGAAACAAAACAAAAATCTACTATTAATAATACAAAACAAATATTAATAATTTTGGATAAAATCAAATAAAACTTTGCTACATGTACATAGGTATTCACACATATGTTGACACAATGCAAGGTGGTATGATCTCATTACTTTTTACATCACATCAATTTAGAAATCAACAGTTATAAAGTGCCACATCATTTTTAATAATTATACAAAAATTTGAGGCCCAAAATTGAAATTTAGCCTAATTTAAACCTGGCGTGGTTGTGTGTAATTGAATTTCTGTGCTGAGAGAATCTTGAAATATTCGGTTTCCATGCATGAGATGGATCATAGAAGATCTTGTGTATATCTTTAAATTTCCTTAATCCTTCAAAAGACTAATTTCTCTCTCTAATTCTCGTCTCAAGAGATACAGTGAGAGAAAACTTCTTCTTTGTAACAGCAACCAAGGAATTCTATTCTAATGGACTCTCTCTTTAAAACCCTTCTTTAAAACCCTAATAAGTTTCTTTGTCATTCTTGAATTGAATGAGCAAAACCCGTTTGGTTTCTGAATCAGTTACGTTTTTACGGTGAAAGATTGTAAGGCGTCATCAATGAATAACAATAAATCAAGAAATTTGGAGATGCCGGAAAATAACCAGCAGCCCAATAACGGCGAGTTCTTTCCGGCGGGTGACTGCACTTATGGGCTGTCATTATTGCCGGAGAACAACCCTTTTGAGTTTCAACTGACGGAAAGCAATTCTTACCACGTTGGAGATGATGGCCGTCAAAATCATGCTATGATTAATACCAATGGCCAAGTTAACGACGGCGGCGGGAGCGGAAATTTTTATGGGCTTCCTTCATCGCCGGGAATCCACTCTTTTCAGGTTTCGCAGCTGGAAAACAATACTTACTATCCTGGTGTTGACGGCCTTCAAAGTCTTGCAATGATGAACCCAGGCGATGACCAGATGAATTCGGCCGGCGGCGGCCAAATTAACCGGCTGTCCTCACTGTCGGGAAACAACCTATTTCAGGTTCCGCCACGGGAAATTAATGCTTACAATCCTGTTGACGGCCGTCGGACTCTTGGAATGATGAATACTAATGGCCGCAATGAAAACCCTAGTAATGTGGATCCGTTCTATGATTTTCCACTCGAGTCCGAATTCAGTCGCCTCTCAATGTCAACTCATCCTCCCATCTTCACGCCGCCGCCATCTTATGGTCGCCGAACTGTTGTTGGCGGCGGTGGTGACTGTGGTCGGATTATTCCGAACAATTTTACTCTTGGAACGGGTCCATATTCACAATCACAGTGTTCTTATGGGGATCTTCTACACAGAATGAGAATTCAATCTGCTGCCATGGGACAGAATATGGACCTCTACACGCAGCCCAGAAACTATTCAAGTTTCGACAATGATTTTGATGAAATTGCTTTACGATATGGTTTGAATTCAAATACACTTTCCAACTATGATCGAAGATTCTCTGGAGAAACAATCACGTATCCAACACGACCTCGTACTGCACGAATTGGTTCACTTCTGCCCTTTGGATATTTAAATCAGACAAGTTTGAATAGAAATGGCCAAAGACTTGACACCAATGGATCGATTGAACCTAACTATAGTTCCCTCTTAACATCTCGACTCCGGCCAAGCTTCTCGTCGTTGGAGGATTTGCGGGGTAACATATTCATGATGGCAAAGGATCAACTTGGATGCAGGTTCTTGCAAAGGAAAATCGAAGAAGGAAAACCGGATCATATCCACCTGATTTTCTCCGAAGTGAAGGATCGCATTTGCGAGTTGATGGTAAATCAATTCGGAAGTTGTTTGATTCAAAACCTTCTCGAGGTTTGCAGTCAAGAACAAATGGATGAGTTACTCTTATTGGTTATGCAAGATGAAATGGTTCACCTGGCTATTTGTGTTGATTTCTATGGGTATGTTCATTTAGTTTGCTTTTAAGAAATAAGTATCTGTTACATAATTACCAAACTACAAGAAAAGAATGTGCTCTAAATTGGCCAATTCCAATCCCATTTTATGCTATGATGATCTTTCCGTAGAACTAAAAACATTGTTTTATTTCTGATAAAAAAAAATACGTTGTTTTATTAGGTTCCTGTTTGAGCCCCAATTTTTTATGACTATATTTTTAACACTCAATCTCAATCATTCATTTTTAATCAAGCTTACAATATTTCACTTTTCAAATGATTTTAAACCATGCATTCTTCAAAAAACTACAAAAATTTATCAAAAATTGTGGATTAAATAGGGGCTAGAAATGATTTCCTCTCCCAATGGGCAAGAGTTTATAATCCCTACTGCTAATGTGGCAGCACCGCATCAGTGAGTCAAGTGGAATTGAAAAGTCAAAAAATGCGACTTTGACTTGCTGGCATAGCATTGTCATGTCAACGGTGGATAAACTTTATCACTGTCCATTGTGAGTATGAGATCGGGTTTGAATATTTCATATGTTTCATTTTTGTCGTTGTTTGGCAGGAAGGAGGCTATGAAGAAATTATTGGAGCATCTTAAAACCGAAGAACAGAAGTCTACAGCCATTTCTTGTATAACTCGCATTACTGTTCCATTGACAAAAACTGTGAGCGGAAATGATGTAATTGAACACATCTTGAAAGTTTTTTCCTCTGAAGATAATAGGGTACGTATATCTTCTTCCTTTAACTATAATTAATTTAAAGAAAAAAATCTTTTTCAACATGTTGACAATTTTATCTTATTTCTAATTAGCATATATTGAACACGGTGGCGGATAACTGTGTCCAAATAGCAACCGACAGATGTGGTTGTTGTGTTATACAAAAATGTGTAGCAAATGCTCAGGGAGAATCCCTGGATCGTCTTGTAAAAGAAATAATAGTAAATGCATTGGATTTATCTATAGATCCTTACGGGTATGTACTATGAGTAATGCTACTTGTATATGCCCTTTTACATCTTGATTTATGCCCAGGTGATGTGTCGAAATTTGACAGTGATGGTGACATGTCATTCCATGGATCTCGACACATCACCCGGTATATATATCAATTTTGCTACATGTACTAGGGGGTGACTAATTTTTTGACAACCTCCTTACATGGGGGTTGTGTGTTGGGCCCCACAACCCCCCATGTCACGGGGTTGTCAAAAAATGTTGGGCACCACAACCCCCTGTGAGGGGTTGTCAAAAATTGGTCACCCTCATTGTACAACAAGAATAATTCTACATATATTGACGTTGGAGTATTGTGTTCCAGGAATTATGTTGTGCAGTATATAGTAGATCTTAAGATCCCTAATGTTACGAGAGGTCTACTAAATCGGCTTTCGGGAAGCTATACTCAACTATCGATAAGTAAGTTTGGGAGTAATGTGGTGGAAAAATGCCTGAATGAGTCTGAATACGAAGAGGCATCACGTGTAATACAAGAGTTATTGAGTGATCCACAGTGGTTGACGGTTATTCAAAATCCTTACGGAAACTATGTTGCTCAGTCGGCTTTAAAGGTCTCCAAGGTTTGATTTCATCCAAACTGGTAATGTTTATCTTCTTGTTACAGAAAGATTATGGTGCCCACCACCCGCCAAGTGGTAGGTGGGCACTGATTATCAGGTGGGCTCAACCGACACCCCCAGTAAGGAGGGACAAGGGCTCATTGTGGACACCTTAAAATTTCTATATATATATATATATATATATATATATATATATATATATATATATAAAGTTTTCATCTCCTATGCATCATGCTTAGGTGACAATAAGTATGTACACAATTTAATTGCCACCTAAGCACAATAATTAGTATAAGTTACGTACGACGTTTAGGAGATCATAACATAACTCGATATTTTTGGTGCAGGGAGATATTCGCACTGCAATGGTTAACTTCATTAATCACCATTACCCTTTCCTGAACAGCCATCCACATGGAAAACGTGTGTTAGCTCTTACCAGAGGAAATAGAAACCGTGGGTGATCAAGTGTAAGATCGATGTATCCAGATTTTGATACACGTATTTTTATTTTATTTTTCTTGTTTCTAGATGTTTGTTTGTGTTTGTTTAGTAATAATTAAGTGTGTATGTAGTACGTTAAACTAAACGGGGTTACCTCCGTTGAATTTGACGTACCAAATATGCCCTGACTGTCGTTGTAGACTACCATATATTGTTATGTTTAGGAGAAAAGGTATTGTGTTATTCTGCTATAGGACAGGACAGTAATTGTGTAGACATGAATTAGCATATTGCTAATTAAAATGTTTTTTGTTTTTCTGTTATCTGTGGATACGCTAATTTTTTCAGATTTATGCGATAATTTTGTTGGTTTCATGAAAGAATAAAGAAAAAGATTGCTGAAGAAATTGGCAAGCTTAATAGGGAATGTATTTTTCCGACTGAGAACTCGGTCGACAGACGACAGTTTCATGTTGTCATCTTGAATCGAGTTTTTACTACCGAATACTATAAATATGTCCTCGGCCTCGGCCTCATCCTCGTCTCTGTGGCCAGCCTTGTGTAGTTTGAAAGGTCGCGATTAATTAATGAAAGAGAGAACAATTTCTGTGTTTATTAATGCCACGAGAGAAATCTGATACTATTGTATTCTTAAAAGTTTATTTGCTCATCTATTATCTTAATTTTACAATTATAAATGTCTCAACAAGTTTGTCTGTAAGAAACCAATTTCCTTAGTATTATTACTATTTCAAATGCGTTAATTTATAAATAAATAAAAAAAAAAACTATATTTTTTATGTAGTATATGGTCATGTATAAAGAATTTGAAATATCTGATCACTAGAAAACCCACATGTTGAAATTGTAAAATTAGGAGCTGCTAATCAAAGGTTCTTCTCCAGTTCTCCTCCATGGAAACATTAGTGTCGTTTAGCTCCTTATTATTATTGAACTTGTTACAGATATGAAATATTACCAAAATATTTATTTTTCATAAGATGTTGAATAAAAAAAAAAAAAAGTTGGCCAAAAATTAGGATAAAACAAACTAGACAAGCTATGAGTTCAGTCGTAAATATGAAATTGGTGCTAGATGTAAGTTCAGGTTTAAATTTCAATTCTGGTGAAAATCTCTTAAAACCCATGGCGGTTTCGTGTTAAGATTTGGATTTTCAGGACAATAGTACAATGGAAAAGAACTCTGTATTTCTTTACAAAAAGGTGCGTGAGCGTCGGTCTCAGGTCCAGATCATCGAAACATTCAAAAATAAGAAAAAATACTTGAAAAAGGCAGAAAAAAAAACAAGAACTTTTTGATCCAAGCTTGGGAGGTTCAGTGTACGATAGCACCAACGTCTCCCATTGAGCAACCACCATCAGTAATAAGTTCAAATCCACGAGAAATTGCCCCACTGCTCAGCTCTCACTTCTACTCGACTTGTAACGATCCGAACATTTCACGTTATTTATTATCCATTATGACGTAATAAAAGTATTTTATAATTTATGTAATTATTTTGGAATGAAACGAAAGAGAAACGGGATTTAACGAAAGAAAAACAAAAATATTAAATAATAAAAGTTACGGTAAAAACGTATTTAAGTGTCTCTTTGTTCGAGACTTTTTTTAACACTTCCGATCTCATTTGATTACATGTCATATATGTACAGGCAAGTTCTCGAAGTGAACTTCGAGAATATGAAAACGGTTCGTCTTTCCGACCAACAGATAGCTCTCGGTGAATTTTTAAAGTTAAGACAGTAAAAACGGTAACCTGAAAACAGTTTTGAGTAACCAACTTCAGAAGGCCATAACTTTTCCCTCAATTATCCGTTTCTTGCTCCGTAAATTGCACATTAAAGTACTCCGTGAGTACTTCAAAATGGTACCAAGAAACCATGATTTCAACTCCGTTGGTACCTCAAATCCGGGCTCAAACATGGCTGGTCGAACTGAAATTTGAAAAAATTAGAGCATGAGGTGGCACGGCTATGATTTATAGCATTGGTTAGTCATCTAATCCTAAAGAGACACCACCTACTTGCTTAAATCCAGCTCTTGCTTATCAATTGACACCTCCAGCTTTGCATGGTTCAAAAACGGCACCTCATGCTTCAAATAAATGCTTTAATCACCTACGGCCAAGATTTTTAAGAATTGATGCACTCAAATTTCCCGTAAATAGCTTAGGTGGCGTTCAGTTTGTATTTTATTTTGTATTTTCATTTTCGAAAATGTTTTGTGTTTTGTGTTTTCATTTTTGTTTTCAAATTTGCTGAAAACGCGTTTGGTTTGTCATTTCTGAAAACTGTTTTTGAAAATGAAAAGCTGGAAAACACGTTCTGTTTGAAATTTTGCAGAACACTATTTAAACTATTTTTAATTAATTTTCTTGCAGAATACTACTAACTCCAACTCAAATTTCCTTTCATAATACACTAAAAATATGGTTACATGCAACACACTAATGTGAGCATTAAGAGTCTATATTAACACAGCTTGATCAGGTTCGGGACTTGAGAAAGTTCTACTTCTATTAAAATCCAGAAAATGCAAGTTCTTTCAAAACCACCAGAGTCCATTTATCATTGCATTTTTTGAAATATAACAACAAGAATTCTCATTTAATTTTTTTTTGTAATGTTGATATTGAATTCAATAAAACTTTATTTAAACTAAGTTCCAAGTTAGGATAATTCTAAAAAAAAAAAAAAAAAAAAAAAAAATTCTTTATTTAGGCTTAGTTCCAAGCTATGATAATTCTAAAAAAAATAATAAAATAATAAAAAATAAATAAAAACTTTATATTAAGCTTAGTTCTAAGTTAAGATAATTTTATAAAAAAAAAAATTTCCCAAAACGCGTTTTTCGCATTTTGGACATTTTTTGTCGAAATACACACAAAACGCCCAAAACGATGTTTCGGGCGTTTTCCGTTTTGTGTACAAATTTTTTTTTTTTTGTTTTCCAAAATGCGTTTTCGAAAATGGTAAAGAGAACGCGTTTTTAACGTTTTCGAAAATAAAAATAGAAAACGACATCAAAACAGCAAAGAGAACAGGGGCTTAGCCTCTAAAATGAAATCTCATCAATAAAATCGTAAGCGAAATAATAGGCTCTTTCTTTCATTATTTTAGAATTTCAAACTTAGAATCTTTGTTTAAATATTATGTTAGCATTATGTTTGAATAAATTAGGATTAAGACCTGTTAATTCAATAATATGATCATGAAAAAATCTCAAAAATCATACTCGAAAGTGTTGGAGCGACTACAAGTATCGATACATTGTATCGATACATACTCTTGAAGTATCGATACAGCAATAAGTAGAAAATATAGAACTTCGTTTTATGCACTTTTGGACTGAGGTGAATGTAATATGTTTAATTATTTACTTGTTGTACATTGTATATATAAAATCCATGATCTCATTATAGGGATATGTTTTACTTGATATAAGTTTGGTATAATCTCGCTATAAGTATTTAACCTAACGTTGTCATTATAATATCGCCAATCTTATCTTAGTGTCAATAGCTTGTTTAAGATAAAAGAATAACTTGTCTAATATAAAATAGATAATCAAACTTTATCCTCAACTTGTATCAGTTGGATATATTGAATAAATCCTATTCTTATTAATATGATTGACTCGTGTTAAAGATGGTAATTCTCTAACTTAAAAAGCGTTAAGCATGTATCGATACATTAATGATATGCTTTAAAATCTTATTTTCTTTATAGAAACTATGAGTAATACTTGTACTCGATGTAACATTTGAACTTGCACTTGTTTATGTTATCGTAATATTATCTTGATCTTGAATATGTAATATTAATTCGTCTAATTGCAACTCTTGAATATATGAACTTGCCTGACTTGACTTGAGAAGATGAAACTAAAGTAACTTTAATATTACTTCAATCTTGATTATATAAGAATTTACTTATGTATGTGCAACCCATGAGTATATGAACTTGTCTTGATTTGGTTTGACTTGACTTGTATGTTCTCTTAAAGGCTACTTCGTGATATGTGTTCATTATGAATTACATTAAAAATATTTTCATGTCTTTAATATGCATTGCACAGAAAGAAATTTCTTGGTATTACAGTTACTCTATCCCGCTTGTCTTGATTTACGTGTCACGGAGTCCAATAATTGGATCACGATGTGGTTATAGAAATCACACTTGTAAAAGAACTCATTTTCACGCTTGAACTGGAGGTTACAATCCCTGCTTGTGCGTACTCGGGATAGTAGTTGATTTGTAATATGAGCCCATTAAAAGTCATGTTCTATTTAAAAGACATGCATTTGCACCAGCCATGATTATATGAACTTGACTTGATTTGATTAATATGCAAATGCATATACTCTTGAATATATTATCTCGACCCAACTTGAATATATATATGTTTTGCCTCGACTTCTTTCCTTACCTTGCCTTGTCTTGTCTTGTCTTGATTGTATGATTTGAGTATAGGAAATTAATATGTAAGACGTGGTCTTAAATTTATGAAGTATGAATTGACTAGAATATGTGCATTTGACTTGACTTAAATACATGAAATTGACTTGACTGGATGTAACTTGAAATACCTATAATCTAAATTGACTTGACTTGGATCTGATCTTGAATATAAGCATTGTCTTGAATATACGATATGAGTAGGAAATATGAATATAGACTTGATAAGTAAAGCTTGCATGAATTTTGAATACGTGAGATTAACTTGTCTACATACAATAGCATATGTGCATCATACTTCACTCGCTGGGCAAGTGAATGCTCATTCCACGTCATATCTAATATTTCAGGTAGTAATAGAAATGAAAAAGGAATTGACACGAATCTTCAAATGGCGAGACAGATAGTACTGTGCTAGGTGACGACCTGTGAGATGTGGACTCACGGAATGAGGTCTTGTGTTTGAACTACCAAACTACTGATTTTATTATTATTATTATTATTATTATTATTATTATTATTATTATTATTATTATTATTATTATTATTATTATTATTGTTTATCTAAAATATTTTAAAGTCAAGATCTTATATTAAATGTTATATCGTTACTTTTTAAATGAAATGATTTTATTTTAAAGTAAAGTGATTTTGAAATCTCAGCCATGTGATGTCGTTTACTTCACAGACTTATGAAAATAAGGATAAAAGTATTTCCTCAAATTACCATGCACCATGTCTTGTCATTGAAACTCGAAAATAAAAGAAAAATTCGACCGTGTCTTACGCGACTCGTCCTTCGAAGGCCAAGTTCAGCTTGACCCTTAAGCTTGTGGTTAGTGGGCCGAGCCGAGGTTGGCCCATGAGTCATTAATTTTTTATTTTATTTTATTATACATTCTTATTCAAAAAATGACATTTTTGGACAAACAAATTACGAGCCACAAGCCAAGCTCAGGCTCGCTCGTAGATCTTTTGTGGTGAGCTGCCCTTGGAATACGAGCTAAGTTGCTCGGCTCATTTCTCAGTTCGCTTGCTTGGCTCGTATCTAAGCTCGTGGCTCGTGTTTTGACCGACCAAGCCGTTGAGCCGCGTTTGCAATCTCTAGGAAGAAGACGGCGGAGGGTTAGAACTTTTAACTATAAAGAATCAAATCTAAGTATATATAAAAATACAAACCGTCAGGCTAATCCAACGGCCAAGGTAAGTACAGTGTCAATTATCCAACCGTCCAAGGCAAGTGAGGGAATAGGCGTGTAACCAAAAACACTTTAAGCCAATCCAGATTCTTCTAACAGATAGGCTAACCATATGAGCTGGGTGCAAGGCCCAATCAATATAGAGCTGTTTTAATTTCAACAAACAAATCACAAAAGGCTAATTAGACTGATTCACATATTTAATCTATGAATTTTTCAAATCAGGTGGAATAAATGTAAACCTAATCATTCTCCCCTCTCTCTCTCCCCTCTCTTCCTCTTCTCAGATTCGCTCACCTCTCTATTTCTCCATCACCACCACCAGTGCAGTTCCCACCACCACCACCACCACATATCACCCCTTCCTTACCTCAAGAATTTTCCTTGCCCTCATATCTTGTATGATACCTTGTGTTGCAGTCCCAAGAAAATGAAGGATAGAACCTTGCAGAAGAAGAAGACTAGTAAAAAATCCAGTAAAAAGAGGGATCTCTATCCTAACAGCTACCTCCATGCTTGTGAAAAGCCTTTTGTCATTGATGGTCGACAGGAAGGAGCCAAGATGAAGTGCAATCCTTCCGCTAAAGAAATCCGGTCCTGAACAACCTTAGCTTCTGACCTAAATTTTCGTGAGTATCACCGGGACAAGTGTTGTTGTTCTTTTCTTCGTCGTCTACAAAGTCTCCTGTGGTCGGGTGCCCTTCTGTACCTCTAACGTTTTGACCACCGAGGTGGGGTTCAGATTAGTTTGGCTATCTGGGATGCCAATAAACTGAGGGACACAGTGACCTCTATTAGCAAGAATTATGGCAAGTTGGGTATGAAGGAAGAGGAAATTATGGACAATCTCGATCGGACATTGAAGGATGTTTATTTCAAAGCAGCAGTGGTATTGGTAGTTTATATGAGGTATCATTCAAGGTGGATGCGGTGATAGTTTATGTGGTGGCGGTGGGAATTGCACTGGAGATGGAGGTGATCAGTAGTGGTGGTAATTAGTTACAATTGTAATTAATTACAAATTGAAATAAAGTTACAATTGTAATTAATTAAAAACTGAAATAAAGTTACAATTGTAATTTAGACGGTGCTCCAACGATGGTGGTTGTGGCTGATTACAATTACACTAATGTAATTAATTATAAATTACGAATTACACTAATTCTTTAATAATTCATAAGTTAAAATTGTAATTAATTACAAAATTGAAATAAGTTACAATTGTATTTTTTACAGTAATTGTGGCTGCGACTGATTACAAATTAGGTGGTGATCGATGGTGGTAACTAATTGCAATTGTAGTTAAATTTACGATTGTAACTAATTACAAATTGAAATAGAGTTACAATTGTAATTAATTCAGAACATAACTTTGATTAAAATAAAAAAATACCTGATTTTGAAAATTATTTTGATACTTGTGCAACTAGTTACAAAACACCCGATTATAAAAATTATCAAACTTAAATATGTGTAATTGTGTACTTAACCCATTACAAAATGAACGGTCTCAAAAAATTTGGATTTAAAGATTTTGCTTCATTTAGTGCGAGCCAAATTGAAGACTAATCAGTACTTTTAAGCACCGTTCTAAAAAGCGTGCTTAGTCATATGCCTAGACGCGAAGTTCACCCTTTACGCTTCGCTAGCACATTGTCGGGTTTTTTCACTCGACACGATTAAACGTGATGCTCGACCTCGCCATTTCGTCAAGTTTTACGTTTTTGAGAATCCTGCTTCCAAGTGAAGAACAAGACTACAAGTTGCAGCTTATAAAATGACAAGAAAAAAAATCAAATAATAACTCAAGTTAATTTATTTGATTTTACCTTCAATTTTTGATTTTGCCTTTGAAAACTAGCAGGTTTTGATTTCGATTTTAAAAGAAATAAAAATAAAATTGACCGATCTTGGTTCTTTTGGTTCGGTTTAGGTTTGATTGACTCGATTCCGATTTTTTCTCTCTTTTTTTTTTTTTTTTTGCCCACTCCCACTGTATGGTCCCTAGTAATTTGGAGACTCTAGTTGTAGTCAAGTCATTCTAATTGTTAGCAACAACTCACAACCGAACAAGTTTTTCACCCACTCCTAGTTGTTGGTCCATAGTAATTTGAAACTTTAGTTGAAATCGGACGGTTTGGAGTCGAGTGATTCTAATTGCTAGCAACGACTCAATCGAACAAGTTTTTTCGCCCATCTAAAAATCTAAATGTTCCCCAAGTGACTGCTCTGTTGGATAAATTGCTGAGCCGTGTTCAGGCAGCTTGAATTATTAAATTGAAATTATTTGTATTTTTTAGGTAAAATTTGGAGAGAACAACGTGTGATTAAAAAATAATATGAAAAATTGTATAAATTAAATTTTGCGACTTTTCCAATTTAGGCTTTGTTTGATATTAGCTTGATTTGCCTAGAAAATATTAAATCATGGAAAATATTTTTCACCTTTTACATTTGGTTGATGTTGGATTGACAAAATTTACCTTGAAAAATATTTTCTTAGGTACAACCATTTAAAGTAAAACTACCTCATTTGACTTGAAAATATTTTCTTACTTATTTGCTGAGAAAACATTTTCAACCTTTGAAAATTCTTTTGCGTCACGTTTGATCATTTTTATTGTTATTAATTGACTTATTTTTTTTTTTCAGAAATTAACATTATTATTATCAAGTACAAATGAATGAAAAATTAATTTTTTTTAATTAAAATAGTTAAATTTTGATTTATTTGTCACGAAAAATAATGTCAATCAAACAACAAAAATAGGAAAATCTCACTTTTTTATCTAGAAAATTAATATAATCAAACACTTCCAATTGACATTTTTCAAGAAAAATAATTTTCAGGTAAATCAATTCCTAGAAAATATTTTTTTACCACTTATTTTTCATCTTTTCAATCAAACACAACCTAAATGTATTTACCAGAACAGTCACAGATGTAAATAAAAATCCACTCACTGCTGCAATAGTAATACAAAAGGGACCAAACGGCAAACTCTGAGCCTTCTTATTCAGAAATTCCAGTCTCACTTAGTACAATCAAACCTTAATCTAAACTAAAGGTGGTACAAATTTTAATATTTTAGTAAGTCGTCATAGACAGAACTCAACAGTATTGAATCCTCCTACCAAACAAGCGAGTAGATAAGTAGATATTCAAGGGCATTTGGGCTTGCCCTTGGAGCTCCTCATGTCCCTGTAGCAAGGGCACTGGTGCTTGTTCCCATAAGTTCCGGAAGGAACACATTTGCATATTTGACAGCATATTCCACAGTACTTGAGGCACCGGTCCAGCACACCCGCCTTGCCGCACCTTGCCTTGCACTTCTGTCCACAGTTATCTACAAAGACGTGCTTTAAAAATAAGTAATATATTTTTATTTTACTTTATTTAAATTATAAAATGTTAAATTTATCCAGGTTGTGTGAAAATAAAATCTACAACTTTTTCAGGCGAACAAGAACTTGCTATTACAATATTTCGTTCGTCTATTTTATTTTAAAAGTAAAAAATGTTAAACGAAAATCTTTAATTAGTTAAAATTATTTACTTATCAAAAATTGATCTGATAAAATATACTCGTGTAATTGTTTATAAACAAAATGTTACAAACCAGAGGCGACCCATAATTATAATTAACTTTTAAAAAGCCTCAAAACCTGTTCGGCAAAAAAATTACCAAAATAATTATTAAGCATAGCCAGACATGTGTAACTTTTCTAATAAAAATTAAAATGTAGAAAAAAGAGTACACTTACTGTATGTCGCCGTTGTGGGTTCAATGAAAGTGTTGGTGAGCACAAGAGCAAAAATGAGCAAAACAGAGAGTAAAAAAGTCTTCATTTTTTGTTTGCTGCTGGGTGGATTTTGTCGATACTGAATTGCAGGAATGAGAGGAAGAAGGAAAAACCTCTGTGTCTGTGGTGGTGTTGTGAGGTGACACTTTATGGGATTCGGTAGCATTTATAGGAAAAGTGATTAAAAAATAAGGCTTGAGTTTGGTAAAAGTTTTTATTTTTATTTTTTTTAAATGATTTTTCGAGATAAATTACATGGTTAAAAAATTATATGAAAAATATGTATGATAAGTTTTAAAACAGTTCGAGAAAATATATTGTTTAAAAACTTGTTTATACACAAGTTTACCTAAAACTCAGTTTTCATAACACTTTTAGTCTTTTGTGAAGAATTTGGGTTTTTAAAATAAAATATGGTTGAAAAGTGAATTCAAAAAAAGTGTGAAATTAAAAAGCGGTTTAAGGAAATGTGAAGAAAAAAATTATAAACATGTTTACCAAATACTTGCGGCTAATTTTTGTTTATACACAAGAAATTTAAGTTTCTGAGGTAATGCGTGATTTAAAAATGTGTTATTAAAAATGATTTAATAAAATAAAGACAAAACTATTTACCAAGCTCATGTGGTAGAACTTTTAGGAGAAATACTTAGGTAGCCGATGTGCATCACCTCAGTAGGTGTGTGTGGGCCACCCAATGGGGTGGCAGCTCCCCATTGGGTGGTCGCACCAGACGATGCAATCGTCCCACAAAAGTATTTCCCAACTTTTAGAGCATAATCTCTCTGTCTCATGAAAATAGACTTATTTGATTTTAATATAGATTAAGAAAATATAATTAATGTTGTTAAGAAGTCGAATTTTGTTTACTCTTTTAAAAGGGGATGAACATAACCCTCTACAAAATGAACAAAAAAGAATGGTCCTTTTTATAATTTCACCTACCCCAAGGCCACCCATCCCCGACCCCTACCCTTATTACACTTTTATTTACACATTTTTTTGGATCTTTTTCTTAAATTTTTCAACATCGATTAAAAAAATCGTTAATTTCATATTATATTATTAGTTGAGAGTTTCAATATTAATATATAATTCTTTATTATTTTAAAAATAAATATTTATTAAAGGAAAACATTTTCTCTTGCTTTTGGGTAAAGAAAATATTTTTTATGTTAGTTGGCAAACAATTTTTATCACGTTTGATCATTTTTATTGTTGTTAATTAGATTTTTTCCAGAAATTATTATTATTATTATTATTATTATTATTATTATTATTATTATTAAGAACAAATGTGTGAAAATAAAAAAATGATCAAAATAGCTAATTTTTTATTTATTTGTCATGAAAAATAATGTTAATTAAACAACAAAATTTAAAAAATTCACCACTTTTTCCACCTAAAAAATTAAATCAATCAAATATAGTAAACTTCAAATTCCCAAAAAAACAAATTCTTAGAAATTCATTTTATTTCTACTCAAATTCCACTCTAACTATCAAAGGACCCTATATCATTTAAACATTAATTTTAAACGGTTCAATTTAAGCATAAATTATCACAAAAAGAATTTAAGTATAAATTTCAGTTTTTTCTGCTGTTTAATAAATCATCAAAATGTAAATAGAAAATGTTTGAAAAAAGTTAATTTATATGTAAAAAATATTTATTTTTAAAATAACAAAAATTTAAAAATTAATATTCTACTCATATTGATGCTCTCAACTAATAATATAATATGAAATCAATGAAAATTTTAATTTTTTATCGATGTTGAAAAATTTAAGAAAAAAAAAAGGCCTTAATAAAAGTGTAATAAGGTTTGGGGTGGGTGATGGTAGATTTGGGATAGGTTGATTTGTAAAAATCACCTCCCTTTTTTTTTTTTTTTTTTGTTTGTTTGTGTGAAGGGTACAAAAAAATCTCTCCATTATGAAAGATACAATAAAGAAAGAGGTAGGTAGGTCATAGGACAGCTGTGGAGTATGGAGGTTTGTGCATGCATGCATGCCAGTAGGTGAATGTGAAGTTTGGTCGAGGCTTCGTGCCAGATCCGTACGTGTAAACAAAATAAATTAATTTTTTAAGTTAAATAATTTTTTTAAATATTTTTTAATTAATGATTACATTTTTTTAAATTTTCACAAGTGGAGTACTTTTTATTTCAAAATTATAAATAAATTAGTTTATAAATTTCAAATAAAGGTTAACACACCGTTCTTTTACGCAATCATTACAATTTATAGTGTGTTCCCTAACGTAATCATTACTGTTTATAAACCAATTTATAAACAACACAATTTTTCAAACCACTTTTCAACCACACATTTTACCTTAAAAAAAAAAATTGTCGTCGAACAGATTGTAAAATGATTTTTCGTTTTTTAGGTTAAATAATGTGTGGTTAAAAAGTGAAGAAAGAAAAATATTTGTGATTGAAAAATAATTTAAAAATTTATATTGTTTATAAATTGTAATCACTACATTACGTAATGGAGTGTTAGTAAATTTATGTAATCCAAGTATTTGATTTGATTAATAAAGAAATATTGAGTCATTAGATGGTTAAGTTTTAAAATTAACTATTTTTATTAATTTAACATTGTAATAATTATAATTAATCAAAAAAAATTGTAATAATTATAAATTGATTTATTTATATTTAGAGTTAAAATGTATGGTTAAAAAGTAGAGAGAATGTGTGTGGTTATAAGCGGATACATGCATATGCCAACATTTTATTAGATCATTTTTTTAAAAAATTCAATAATTTTGGCATATCAAAGATTCTTGTCTATCATATTTGTTTTTTAACATAATGGATTAATTAGTTATTGATACGTAACTGTTTATAAAGAAAATTTATAAACAATTTTTTACCAAACATAGGCTAAATTACTCTTTAATTACATATTTTATTACGAATGTAAAACTTTTTTATTTGCCCTTGAGACATAGTCCAATTGATAAAGACTGAAGTAACGTAAAGTCCCAGACTACAGTCAAATGATGAGGGGCTTGAATCATGACAATTACTTTTGATTTGACTTTCCTGGAATGAAAATCAGTTGGAAAATTTTTAAATCATGACTAACTGAAATACATTGCGCAGTTTACCTTCTCCATAGTACTCTAGGAGCGGGACTGCAGGGCTATTAAAATTGCGGTTCAACTTTTTAACACATTTTTTGTTTTAAAAAAATAAAAAAATAAAAAAAAATCTACCAAATGGAGGTGTGGCAGGCAGTGCAGGTCCAACGCATTTACTAGCATTAATGGTATGAACTGTTGGCACGAACCTCTATGCAACATTTCAAATCAAGTTTTCATCGTTCCCAAAATCATTCCACGACAGACAGGTGTATAGCAATCACATGATTTTTTAAATACGGTCGGTCGATGAAATTAACCTGTAATAAAGAGATCAACCGAGCTATAGGGCCATATTTTTTAACCGAATGCTTACACATAGAGTTGACAAAAAAATTCGATCCGTCCCGTCGATTCGATCCGTGGATCGACGGATCGAAATTTTTGTGATCCGCCCCGATCCGAAAATTTACGGAGCGGATTTGGATCGGGGCTGATCCGATCCGCGATCCGAAATTTTTTTTTAATATAATTTTTTTATCATGTATAAAAATCTAATATTATAAATTTTGTAGCAAACTTTAATTTTTGGGAATAACCTACAATCTTTGCATTTTAAAGAAAACACATTTTTCATATTCTTCATTTGAAGAAAGAATTACAATAAGTGATGGTAAAAAAACTCGATCTGTTGAATCGACGAATCGGCCTCTATACGTCTCGTTTCAATAAAATAAATAAAATTTAATAAAAAAATAAATTTTCTAAATTTTTTATAAAAGATTTAATTTAAAATATATTTAAAAAAATTAAAAAAATAAAAAATAAATAATTTTTTTTTTTGGCGGATCGGTCTACCGCCCCGACCCGACCCGAAATTTGACGGATCGCGGGGCGGATCCGGATCGGGCAAAAAAATCTCGGGGCGGGACGGATCGGGGTCCGATCCGCCCCGATCCGCCCCGTTGCCATCTCTATTTACACATGCACACTTGTCACAAATCTTTTTTTTTTTATCTATCACATCGACCTCGATATCAACGATCCACAGCAATTCGATCACGAATTCGATCCCCAAATTCGGGCTAAGTAGCATAACTCTTTACCCTTCTAATCCTTAATATTTTCCTGTTCCACAAACATTGCATGAAATTATGGGTGTGTTCGATTGAAATTTAATTTGTAATCATTACAAAAATTTAAATTACACAATTTTTCATACCACTTTTTAATCATCCACATTTTCTCTCTTCAATTTTTAACCCTTTATCTTACCTAGAAAACACAAATAAATCAACAAATAATTTCAATTTCTTGATTTGATACAAAACATTCCATATTAAATTTAAAAGAACACACCCTATGAACTTGATTGATTCCCATTTGGGGAAAATGAAGTTTTTGGAAGAATATGTAGTGTAAATTGAGTTAAAAATTCAATTTTTAAGTGTTTTATTTGCAAAATCTTCAATGGAAAATAAATACTTTTCCATTAAGGCTGCGTTTGATAGCGAATGTGGAATTTGGGTGGAAATAAAATGAATTTTAGAGAATTGAATTTATGTGAATTGAAAGTTTAATGTGTTTGATTTGTGTATTTTTCTAGGTGGAAAATGTAGGGAATTTTTCAACTTTTATTGTTTGATTTACATTATTTTTCATGGAAAATAAAGTAAAATTGATCTATTTTAATAAAAAAATATTTTTTTATATTTTTTCACACATTTGTACTTGATAATAATAATGTTAATTTAAAAAAAAAATCATTAATAATAACAAAAATGATCAAACGTAATGAAAATGGTATAAGATTTTAACCTCCTTTCCCCTTGAAAAATGAATTCATTCAAAATAAAGAAAATATCGAATTTCGAGACAAGTGAGAAAATGAATTCTATACAAAATTTAAGCAACCAAACAACACAAAATTGGAAAATCACATGAAAAATATGATTTTTTATGAAACTTGGCACGTATCAAACGCACCCTAAGATCAAAATAGACTTTTTTTCCATGATTTTATAGAATTCAAATTCTTAACTTAGGGTTGGTAAGACATTTGGGTGACTATGTTGTCTGGAAAATGATTGTTTTCGATAGCACAATTTAAATAATTTCCTTTTCTACAAAAATTAATATTAATAAAATTATATATATAACACTTTAATCTTCTCTTACTAATTTTTACCTACACTTCAATCATTACATTTTTTTTTTTTTACCACAAATATATTCCCTCCATCCTAATTATATAGACTGTCTTATTTTTTTCTCTTGTCCTAATTATATAGATCAATTTCTTTATTGAGAAGTATTTATTTTGTTTGTTTACTAATGTATCTCTATTCATTACTTCCAATAATAATAATTTTGATATTTAAATAAGGGTAAATTGATTTTTTTTTTTTTTACAAAAATTATGTTTTCAATAATATTAAATATATTTTCTTAATTTGTATGTAAAGTCAAATCAGCATATATAATTGAGACAGATTGAGTATTTGATTTAAAGAGAGAATATCCAGAGAGAGATGATTATAAATCTTGAAATTGTTCTTTCTTTAAGGTCAATTTAAAATGATTAGTTCTCTATTTGATGTGTCATTGAATAATCTGGAAATGATTTGGTATTTCTGGGGAATACATAGCTAATTTTATAGTTGTCGACAATTTTGGTGTTTGTTAAATCGGGATTTCATTTTAAATTCTTTGGATTTTACAGAAAAGATCTTAGAGGAAGCTTTCTATTCCTCAATTTTTTTTTACCCATAGAGCCGTCTTTTGTCAATCATTAAGTTTCTATTTTCATCACTAATGTAAGTAGATTTTGATAATGAACTTGTTAAAAGACATCGAGAATAATGAATTGGCGGTAGTGGAAGAGTGAAGGGAGAAATGACGGTTAATTATGAATGGTTAACAAACTTGTCTATTACAAGAACCCAGAACTCACATATGGGCTCTTCTAATACACGAATTTTTGATCTGTTGCTTGTGATGGAAAACAAATCAATTTCGTATATTAGTAATGTACATTTGGTTTTTTTTTTTTTTTCTTTTTTTAAATTAAGCAGTATATTTGTATATTATTAATCTAGTGTATTTATCAAAAAAAGAAAAAGAAAATCTATAGTGTATTTAACTATTTATAATGTGGTGTGAAAAATAATTATTGTGATGATAATATGTAACTACCCAAAATATTTTCCATAAAAAATTAAAATGATTTTATTTTCACCTCCCTGGTCAGACACACCCTAAGTTCATAATCTTTCTGGTCAGAAACTACAAATGCTCAAAATACTCTTTCACAATCATTATTTTTCATTTTTAGACTCTATTATTTTTATTTATCATGATATTGTCTAGAACCTTCTCTCTTTAATGAACGGTGGGTTGAACTTGAATCATGAATGAAAGTTGAATTATGGGAGACTGAATAGGTCCACACCACAATCAGGGGCGAAGGCAGCCCAAGCCCAGCACTGGCTATGGACCGCGCTGAACTTTTGAGCGGCCCCGGGTCAGCCCAATGAAAAAAAAAAAAAATTAAAATCGAAGGAAACGCAGCAGACTGCAGTAGCCAGTACAAATGCAGATGTGAAAGACCTTTGGAAAAAGAAATAATCAAACAACCAGTTCCACTTCTTCCTCGTAAATACCTCATCCCCGCGTTGCCGCCGCTGTGCCGACTCCGAGCTCCGACATGCGAGGCGAAGTCACAGTCCGAGTTCTCTGCTGCCGACTGTCCTCAGTTTCATTTCTTCCTCAAGAGTCAAGACCTCATCCTTCCACTGCTGCAGTGCTCCTCCGCGTCAATCATCATCACCGCCGACCACCGCTGCAAGCCTGCACCGCATGTAAGCTTCCTTCCTTCCTTCCTTCCTCAGCTTCCCGTGTCAGCTGCAGTCTGTCCTTTCCTTTTTTAGTTTTTGGGTGCAAATTTTGAATTTTATAATACTAAATGGTAAATGTCATCAGACAACATCACTGCCTTTTTTTTTTTTTTTTTTTCAATTGCCTATTTTAATTTTAAAATAATGTTTATTCACTTACTTTATTGTTGGAACTTGAAACTTTTATGATTATTAATGTTTTAAAAAGTGAAATGTTAGTTTTTTATGTTCTTTAGATTTGTGAAAATAATATTGATTTGGCATTTGGGATTTTTTTAATATATTTGATTAATTTTGTTTGAATTTTCGTAATTTGAGATTTGTGGTTTGTAATTGTTATTTGTTGAGTTTGTTTAATTTGGAGAAAAATTAAATCAAATAGAGAAAAGTTAACATCAACATCCACTCTATTTGAAGTCTCCTCATCAACATTTTTTATAACTGAAAATTTTCAAACACAACATAATTTGCTGAGATAAAAAAAAGCTAACGATTCGAACATTTTAGAAAATCTTTTGACGCTTAATATAATGAAATTAGAAGAAGATCAAGTAGAAGTGAAATATCACTAACCGGATAATGTGACGTCTTATACTTGAGAACCTACGACCAAATGGGTCTAAGTGAACACTTGCTCCAACCATATTCCAAATCGCTACAAGAATTCTCAGGAGATTTGATAAGGGCTAGAGGACAAATAACATTTATGGTGGAGTTGGGAGAACATCCTAGTCAAATGAGGACAATTGCAAATTTTGTGATAGTCATCCCACCGTCAAATTACAATGCAATCGTAGGGAGGCCTATACTCCACGAATTGAAAGCAGCCACATCCATCTACAACTATGTCACAAATAGAGATGGCAAAAAAACTCGATCCGAACCCGTCCCTAATGGGGCGAAAAAACCCGTCCCGCGGGTCGGCGGGACGGGTATGGGGCGACTTCCCCCTACCCGGGTGGGTCGCGGGACGGGTACGGGTTTGATTGTCCCGACCCGAACCCACCCCGATTAAATAAATTAATAAAAATTAATAAGGAAAAAAAATAAAAAAAATACCGAAAAAATAAAAATAAAAATAAAAAATTAAACGGGGCGGGTAGGTTGACCCACCCCGAACCCGAACCCGCCCCGACCCGAAATTCGCGGGTCGCGGGGCGGGTTTGGAATTGAAAAATTTTTGCGGGTCGGGGCACCCCGACACGAACCCGCCCCGTTGCCATCACTAGTCACGAAATTTTCCACCCAGAGTGGAGAGGGTGTAGTGCGGAGGAATCAAGAAGTTCCAATATAATATACCAAAGGCCAGAATCAATACTTTTACCAACTTGTCGATCGACTACAGAACAAGCGATTGACACAAAAAGGCAGAACTATTTGAGCAATTAGATGTAGTCAAACCTCACTCAAACCACCTTGATAAAGAACTTTGAATAGGGAATGAACTCCAAGTGTCCATGAGATTGGAACTGGTCAAATTTTTAAAAAATGGTTTTGACATTATTGCATTGAGCAACGGGTTCATCAAAGAATTCCAATATCCGAAGTGGGTTGCTAACCAGATCCCGATGAAGAAAAGTAATGGGAGCTGAAGGGTCTGCATTGATTTTAACAACTTTAACAAAGCGTGCCTAAAGGACAGCTTCACATTCTACGAATAGACCAGATAGTAAATGCTACTGCAAAACTTGAGCTCTTAAGTTTCATGGATATTTACTATACTTAGAAAGTACAAGATGAAGCTTAACCCTTTAAAATTTGCTTTCGGGGTGATCTTAGGAAATTCTATGTTATATGGTGAAGCAGAGAGGAATTAAGGTCAAACATGAAAAGTTAGAACAATATTGGAAATGAAATCACCAACCAAACCAAAGGAAGTGCAAAGCCTCGCCGAAAGGAATAGCTGTGCTCAGTAGATTTGTTTTCAGATCGACAGAAAAATTGATGTATTCTGGACACTTGACAATCGGAGTCATTACAGGCTTGACGGAAAAATTCAAGTAATTCAAGTCAAAACGGAGTTAATTGCAAATTGGAGCAAAAAAGGACCAGTTTGATCCTTACGGCCGTAACGCTCAGAAGGTCACGACCGTAATCAAGCTACTGGTTAAGATGCGAGATTTCAATTTTACACTTACGGCTGTAAACAAACTGTCACGGTCGTAACATTCACAGGAAAGAAATCTTACGACCGTAATAATCTCAATCACGGCCGTAACATGCGATATTAATTTTCGGGATTTTCCATATTTTGTACATTTTTAATTTCATTTCTTTTATTTAGTTATTTTAGCATTTTACTTTAATTAGAATTCTATTTTGAGCCAGATAGGGTTGATAGGTTTTAGTTTTGCTTATTTATATTCTATTTCCATTGAATGTAATATTAAATTTGATTTGATTAAAAACAGTTTTATTGAGGATTCAATAAATGTTATGGGTGGATTCTTATGTTTTTGGAACTTATCAAGAATATTTCTTGTGGCGTTCAAATATCGAACTTATCAAATATTTCCTGAGAATATCTGTGGCGTTTCGAAAGTCGTGGTTCTTTATTCCGCATCGTCGAGTCATCGCGTCGTGAATATCGGGTCATGATTCATCCGTCCAACCACATCCTGAGTTCGAAACTTTCCGGCGTTTAATTCCGCACTTCGATTCTTATCATTTGATATCAGAGCTGGACTCTGAATTCAGGTTTTTCTATCCAGTTTGATTTTTATGTTTATCATCGAGTCCCATAAAAATCATTCATATCTTGTTGAGTGTTTTGTTTTCAGTTTTTTTCTGCGTTCTTCTTGTTTTTGGGTCTTTAATCCAGAAAATCGTTCCAAAAGTTTTTAAAAGTGTTTGTTTTGCTTAATTTTTATCCGAATTAAGTTTCGTTTGTTTTGTCGCGTTCGTGTCGAAATTTCGGATTTGTATATAAAAAAAATTATTTTTTTTATTTTCCGAAAAATTCATCCATTGTTAAAAAAAAAAAAAAAAAGTCATTCCAAAATTCAAGAACCACTTTCTTGAGTTTCTTTAAAATTCTTGATATTCATTTCCTTCCAAGTCAATAAAAGTCGTTCTTGCTCTTTGATGTCTAAATCCTCTTCATTCTTGAATTTTTTTTAACGTCATATAAGGAATGGATTATGATCCGGGCTTTTTATTTCAAACTAGATGTTATGTGGATCATAAGGGGTGCAGTTTGGCAATTGATGGAAAATATTTTACTTATTTCGTTAGTAGCACCGTAATTGAAAAATTAGGATTACCCTAGAACCACACCATAAACCTTATAGGATGACGTGGATGAGGGAGTTTGAGGATTTCAAAGTAACCAAACAAGTTCTAGTGTCTATTACCCATGGAAGGTATAGTGATGATGTATGGTGTGATGTAGTGCCATTGAAGTCTTATCATATTTTATTGGGAAAATCTTGGAGACGTAGGAGGGAGGCTGATTATGATAAGAGTATGCACATATACAAATTCCTTAAGAAAGGGGAAACATGTGCACTGTATGGGTTGACATTAGAAGAAGCACTAGAAGATTCACAGAGGGTAAGGAAGGAGAGTGAAAAGTGGTATAATAGGAGGCATCATGGTGATACAAACTCCAAAATTTGATGAGGAGAAGGTGGAATTGGGAGTTGAGGTTGAAGTTCAAGATTTGACCGTTGAATTGGAAGATCCACATTTGGGTAGTAATGAGGTAGTAAATGATCATGGTGATACAAATGTGGAGGTCGGAGATGTGGTTGAGTTTGAAGATAAAAAAATTGAAAAGAAATTGCAAAGGAGGAAAGAGGCGAAGAGAAGAGCCTTGTGGTTCAAGAAGTGGAGTTGGTGGTGGTTTATCATGAATACAAGGATCCATACCTTGTACCTCATGAACCTAACATTTCCCTCCCCGCTTTGTTAAATTTTGTCTTGCAGGTTAAATGTGCTTGGAAATTTGGGAAACACCATCAATGCCCACAGGAGTTTCTACTTCAATCCATTCATGTTTCTCAAGTTACAGGATACTATTGGTCATCCATCTGGCATGGAAGCAATAATTTTCCGTTTGATCCAGGAGGTGAAGTGAAACAACAGGAACAAAGCTATGATTCAGGACGAATCATCCTAAAGAAGGAGGGTACCGTGTAGAATCCAGTTGCGGCCGTAAATGCCTCTCGGGTCCAAAACTGCTTCAATAGTTACGGCCGTGACGAAATTGATTACGACTGTGAAATGCCCTCTGTTTAGATGTTATGGCCGTAACTTCCAGACTTACGGCCGTAAGTCTTGTTATGCTGAAATTCTTTATTTTCCCCCGAGAATTGGTTACGGCATTGATAATAGCTTTTACGGCCATGATGATATGAGTTAAGGCAGTGAAGGACCTTCATTATGGCCGTAATTATTTTTCTGCACAAAGAACTTCGACCACTCGACTCGGCTTGATCCTTTCTTCCTCTCGGCTCGACCCCAACACGGAACTTGCTCCGTTTTTCACGTAGTTCACCGTCATACTGCCGATGTCTCGACTTCACCCTTCGATGCCTGGTCCGGATCGTATAAAAAATGTAAGTTGTTCTTTGATATACTTATGAGAGGGAAAGGTTTTTGATGGATGGCTAAATGTTAGCAAGTGTTTGAAGAAATGGAGGAGGACCTATCGAAACCTCTCTTGTTGTCCAAACATAAATTCAAAGAGCTGTTATATCTTTATTTGACAGTATCTCAACATTCTATCAACATCGTACTAATTAGAGAAGAAGGAAAAGCTCAACTTCCGGTATACTAACCAATGGAGAAATTAGCTAAGACCATCATTTTTCAAGCACCATGTAATTGTTTTGACGAACTACCCACTTCACCAAGTTCTCCAAAAAGCAGACACGTCAAGGAGGATGGTCAAATGGGTGTTAGAACTCGGAGAATTTGAAGTCTTCTACAGGTCGGGGACAAGAATAAAGGGCCAAGCCCTAGCTGGCTTCCTAGTAGAATTCATCCCAAGGATTGAAAATGAGAAGTTAGACCCTAGCCTACCATGGGAATTGTTCATTGACGGTTCTTCCACCGACTCAAAAGCAGGAGCATAACTGGTCTTAATAAGTCCAAACAAGAAAATATTTTTTCGCGCACTTTGTTTTGATGTCAAAGCTTCAAACAATGAAGCTGAATATGATACCTTCATAGCAGGACTCAAAATGGCCAAAAAGATGGGCATAACTCATCACCCACAGCGACTACCAGCTCGTGGTCAACTATTTGAAATGAGTTTATCAGACCAGGGATAAACGAATGGCTCATAACTTGAAAACATCACATAAAGAGCTTGACTCATTTACCAACTCCAATGTAAAGAAGATTCCACGAACTTAAAATAGCCAAGCAGATGCATCGGCTAAATTAGCCACTAATGAATGAGTGGATGACCTCAACAGAAATCCATTAGGGGAACTCCAATACACCATGGTTGAATTGAATGAGACTGCAGTAGACCCTAAGCTGACCTGGATGGATAAAACTTTTATTTTTTTGAAGGATATTAGGGCCTTGGAGAACCCAAATCCAATTCGGAAGCTAGGGATAAGGTCAGCCATGTTAACAATTACAAAAGGAATCTTATACAAGAATGGATACGCCATACTTCTCTTAAGGTGCCTCAATGAAGAGGACCTGTAATATGCCTTAAGAGAAGTTCATGAAGGAGTATGCAGAAACAACAATAGGGCATGCTCTCGCTCACAAAATACTAAGACAAAGATATTATTGGCCTATACTGAAACAAGATGAAATTGAATTCGCCCAAAAATATGGTGGATGTCAAAGATTTGCTCCCTTGTATAGAGCCCCACATGAAGAGTTGAGCCTAGTTTTCGACTCTTTGCCTTTTGCTAAATGGATAATGTATCTAATAGGTCCCATTCCCACTAGAAAATGAGGAGTAAAATTCGCTGTAGTGGCAGTGGATTATTTCACTAAATGTACGAAACCAGAACCGTTAGCTAAAATTAATAAGCAAAAGACTACTGACTTCATATAGAAGTCAATCATTTGCCGATTTAGAATTTCTCACTCAATCGTAACATAAAATCAACCAATTTGTCATCAAGAGGCTCCAGAAGTTTTGTGACGAGCTCAATATAAAGAAACACTTATCTTGTAAGACCGCTTTTCATTTCTCGTGCAATTTTAAATTTCACGTAATACTGTGATGAATGTTATTATAAATTATGATTTTTTGATCTTTAATGTCTATGATTGAAATTATTTTTGCAGTGGAAGAATTTGGACGCCGGCTCGATCAATGTACCAAATCGAAAGTTTATAAATTGATTGTTTTAATTATTTACGTGCAATTTTATGTGATTAACTGTTTTATTACCTAAGCATGCTATAATTTTTATTTTATTAAGTTGTAAGTGACCTAAATTGTATTGAGTTGAAACTTGGGGGAAACTTTAGTTACATTTGGTGAATAAATGGAACTTATGGAATTACTTATGCATGGGAGGAGATTTGAGGGACCGAAGTGTAAATTTCAAAAGATTAAATTTAACCCTAACCTAAACTACCTCACTCAGATATCTCTCCCTCACGCACACGCACACACTCTCCCTCATCGCTCCTCTATCTCGTCACTTTCCCAATCCCTCAGTTTCTCTCGGCCTTTCTCTTGGGACACTTCCGATCGACGAGCACGTCTACCACCAGCGCCCTCTCCCTCACTGTGGGCCCAACCGCGGTAAGTACTCTATATCTTTTTCTCCTCCTCCGCCAACTGCCGCGAATGACACGCACCCGCACGCACACTGTCACGAGTTCGCGCACACATAGAACACAACCCACGAAATTGTGTATTTGTATGTATGGGAGTATTACCTGTGGTTGTATATTTCAGATTTAAGTTTGGTTAAATTCGAATTATACTGTTAAATTTGAGTTTGAGTAATGCTGATGTAAGTGGGTATATCTATATATATGTATGTATACATAGATGTGTAAATTATACAATGAATTTTCAGATTTCTGTTCTTCTTGATTTTCGAATTTTAGCATAAATTAGGGATTTGGGATGTTTATGTGTGTGAGTATTGATGTATATGAATGTGTATATGATCATGTATATGTAGGTGAATATTTAAACGACATATGAAATTTGAAATTTTGAGATAATAACGACATGTGTAATTTTGAGATTTTAAGATAATAGTATAAAAAGAATTAACCTTAACATTTAAAGAACAAGTTAGTTTAAGTTGAAATTATATTCAAAGTTATAAAATTTTAGTTCAAGATCATATTTTTTGATAAGTAATGCTTGGTTTTGATTTGTGGAATTGATGAGTAAGATTTCAAAATTTCCTTGAACTTAATGTATTACTTCGAATATGATATTATATGTGTTGTTAAAAATGTTTGTTATATTATGAGTCACATGAAAGTATATGTTTTGGGAATTTGAAAGTATGAAAGGAAATTCTTTAGTTTTATGTGCTCTAGTCTCGATATAAGATCACATGTGAGTTAAATTGAAGTTTTAATTTCAGTTAATGTTTGATTGAGTATTAAAATGAATAACGAATTTAATTGTCAACTAAAATTCATATTTATTGACGAATGTGAATAATTAGGGATTTTGGTACATTGACGTTACGGGAATCCGAGACTCTTCCACTTGCAAGTTCAGAACGGTAAATACTAAGGATTTCAGGTAAGTAAACTTCCCCCTATTTTCATCAAAGTTGAATGTAAATGTGAAAGTTATGTGTAAATGACTGTCGTGCAACTTGCTTGATGAATTTCCTTTACTTTATGGAAGCATATGTTATTGAGAAGAATGTTTAAGCATGCACATTACCATGTCATTGCATCATCAAGCATGCATTGACATCGAAATTGGGAAGTCAAATGCTTTTAAATGAAAGAAATGTGTCAAGTGCAAGTTTGTTCAAAAGTTATGTATCCCAAGTTTTTAAGAATGAATGGGTGTACTTCTAGTTCATGAAAGTTGCGAGTGGGAAATGGGGCGCGGGGGACCGGCGTACCCGACTTAAGTCGCCTTGCGACGGAATGTTCAACCGTTTACGGTGGACTGTTAAACCGCTTTGCGGTGGGAAAGTGAATGTTAAACCGCTTTGCGGTGGGAAAGTGAATGTTAAACCGCTTTGCGGTGGAAATGTGAATGTTAATCTGGTTCCAAATAAGTAATTGCCCACTGTATTCTGATTGACTAGAAGTTACATCAAGTGAGCTCACGATGGAAATGAAGTGAAAGTTTTGAAATGTTAAGTGAAAGTTTGAAATGTTGTATGTTCTGGAAAGTAAAGAAAAACGGGATACATACATGGAATTTTTAAAAAACATTCATGTCATAAGCATGCATTCATGCATACAGTTTACTTACTGAGCTTTAGCTCACCCCAATCTCTCTCCAACATTTCAGGTGATGAAAGTTAGATGATCAGAGGGGAGCACTTGGCGGCTGACTCAGACAGTACCTGCTGTTGCCTTAATTAATAAAGTTAAATTTATTCAAGTTATCATTAAATTTATTCCTTCATTTATTGTTATTGATAATGTTTTGATTGAAGTTAGTCTTGATTACGTATGGGTAACGTATTAGGGGTTAAATTACCTCTTATTGCAATTGTCAATGTCTGTTGATTTTTGGGAAATCTTATGCTTGAGGAGGTTGGGGAATGAATGAATTGGTTTTGGCGATAATGAATGTGATTGAGATGTGATTGATGCTTTTAAATTTTTAAAATGGTTTTGATGCTCCTCTACAGGTTGGCTATGTCCAACTTATAGAGGAGACTCTGCCGAAATTTCGCTAAAATTTTATAATAGATAAATGAACATTTTGTCGTGTAAACGATTTAATTTCCGCAATTAATGTGAATGGAAGTTAACATTCCTAGGTTTTAGGTTTTGAAACTTGGGGTGTTACATATCTACTCCTAACCATCCCCAAGCCAACGGTCAAGTCGAAGCAATCAATAAAACCACCAAACATACTTTGAAGGCTAGGCTTGACGAACTAAAAAGGGCTTGGGCAGAGGAACTTCCTAGCATGTTATGGTCGTACAGGACAATCGCTACGACTAGCAAGGGAGAAACACCATTCTCTCTCACATTTGGAACAAAGGCAATGATCCCTGTAAAAATAGGAGTCCCCTGTAAAAATAGGAGTCACCTTCTATTGAACCCTACATTTCAATGAGGAGTACAATAATGAATCCCTCGTGGCACGACTTGACCTTTTAGAAGAAAAATGAGCACCTATGAACTCAAAAATGTCATTTACAAGCAAATAAGCTAGAGGTAGATAATAAGAACCGAACCTAAGGTTTGGTTAAATGTCCGCAAAAGTCCTACAAGAGGATAAAGATTCCCAAGGAGTTTAAGTACTGTACACTTTGAAGGGAGATCTACAAGCCAAAGGTCCCAATAGGCAGAACATAAACTATTGACCTTAGTACCCAAACGGAAGGCTCAAAACAGTCGGTAGGTTCTGTAGGAGTCAAGCCTAAGTAGAGCCCAGACAATCAAATTGATTCCACGATATCAGAAGAATGTTCTGAATGACTAAAAAGATCCTGAAAACATAACTAAAAAAATCAAAGATTCACATGGTCCAACGAAACCTCAAAATACAGGACTCGAATTGAAAACCAAACATTGAGTTTAAACAATAAAAATAGAATGAACTGTCACTTAACATTCTAAAATTATACCTAAAAGAATAACTTTCAAATAACATACAAAAAGTACTAATTACGACAACTACGATAAATGCTTGGTTAAGTACAAGAGGTACTTGAAATGATTAAAGTAAATGTTTAAAGCACGAGTCATGTCCACTCGTAGAAGTATTAACAACAAAATATATAAATCAATACTTCGGAAAAAATTAGAATTGGGAGAGTACGAATGAGGCCTACTAAGGCATTACATGAGAAAGCTCAATTCTCCTTCTCATCTAGTTCCTTGACATCAGCTTTCAGCCACTGGATGTCCACCCCTAGAACTTTCTCCTTAAACTCCTCAACAATGGACCTGAAGCCCATTATGTAGAGCTCATATTCAACCATCTCGAGCTCATAAGATGCTTTGTACTAAGCTATCACTTGGACAACACTCTCATGTGCTCGATCTTCAGCATCATTAAGGAGTACTGATTGAGTTTTCTTCAGAATCTCTTGGCGTTGTCGCATATTTTTTCGTTCTTCCTCAAGGTTCTACTGGAGTTTTACAGTCTTCTTCTGCTCCACCCTTAAACTCTCTTCAGCCAAGGTCTTAGAATCGTCTACTGCTGCCGCAGACTCTTGAGCAACGAAGTGAAGATGCTTCTCATCTTCAAGGGCAGGAGATTTCTGCAACTCCAAGAGTAGGTCCTTCTGCCTTTGTAAAATTATCTTTAGGTGAGACATGTTAGGAGAAATTCATAGAATCAAATAAATCAAACCGAAGGCCCGTGTTCACACGGTTTCCTTAAATCGAATTCGCCGCCTCACCGGGGTGCACGAGGTTTTAATCGGTGTTCGATTCCCAGGATACAATCGGTTGTCGGCTAGCGTTGCACTACGTTAACCGCCTATCGAACTACTGTGTCTAACTCTCAAGAACTTTGGCAAGGAAGGAAGGAAGAAGAAGAGAAGAATTTAGGCTGCTGAAATTTTTATTTTTCTGTATTTGCTATGATCTGTTTTTCCACCGAGAAGAGAGGTTAGCTATATATAGGCCACCAACTTTGAATTCCATTTAATCACAGCAATAATTTCCAGCTGAAACTGAATTGAAATTGATGAAGGGAGGAGCAACGGCTGGAAGCTGGAAAGCTGAGAAAACTGATACCATAAATTTCCATTCAACCAAATTGAAACTGATGAAGGGAGGAGCAACGGCTGGAAGCTGGAAACAAGTTATATTTTTCATTCAATTATTTCCAACAATCCCCCACATGAATGAAAATTTGCGGAAATCAAAGTCTCTAAAGAGAAAGAGAGAGTAAGATGAATCAATCCTGCATAGGATAGGTAGCGTTTTGCTTTGAACCTTCCCTTGTGAAACCTATCCGGTATTACTAGCAAACCAGTGGATCTGATGCCTTGAACTGTTTTGCCATTTGTGTAAACCAAGACAATAGACCTCACACAGGACCATTCTAGACACAGCGTAGTTCTCAAAGTTGTGTTCGTTTTGGCCATGAACACGTCGCCTGGTTCTGCAAGTGTTTGTTCAAGGATGTAGCCTTCCCAATCCTTATAGAAGCGGCCCCACTTCACACTTACATAGGTGACCTCTTAACTCAGCGTTTCACCACCACGCTTAAGAGTCATTAAAAGCATAGCTTAACCTGCATCTTTCAATCACTGTAGGCACCATAGGAATGAGCAGAAGGAGAACCTTCTTAGTGATTTACACAGATATACATGGTTTAGTTGTCCCTTTGAACCTAGATCCTGGGATCTCCATTCAGCTAGGTTGGGTTTCCACCATGACACCTTTCAACGTCAGGCTGCAAGCCCATTCCCCTCGATGCTTTAACAACTAGCTCACGAGTCAACCCTTTGGTTAGCGGATCCGCAATGTTATCCTTTGACTTCACATAGTCTAGAGCGATAATACCTTGTGAGAGTAGTTGTCGAATGGTATTATGTCGTCTTCGAATATGTCGAGACTTACCATTATACATATTGCTCTGTGCCCTGCCAATTGCTGATTGGTTATCGCAATAAACACAAATTGCAGGCACAGGCTTTGACAATCTTGGAATATCCTCAACAAACTGTCGAAGCCACTCTGCTTCCTCAGCTGCTTTATCCAACGCGATAAATTCTGATTCCATTGTTGATCTTGCGATGCAAGTTTGTTTGGACGATTTCCAAGAGACAGCTGCACCACCAAGAGTGAAGACATATCCACTAGTAGACTTGGAGTCAGACATATCTGATATCCAATTTGCATCAGCATACCCTTCGATTACTGCCGGGTATCTAGAATAATGCAGTCCAAAATAACGAGTGTACCTCAAATAATGTAACACCCTGAAAATAGCTTTCCAGTGGATAGCACCTGGGTTACTCGTGTAGCGACTCAGTCTACTAACTGAGTATGCTATGTCCGGTCTCGTACAAGTCATTAAATACATTAAACTCCCTATTATCCGAGAATATTCTAACTGTGACACGCCGTCACCAGTATTCTTGGATAAATGGAGACTCAAATCCACTGGAGTCCTGGCCACAGTGGAATCTGATTTGTTGAACTTGTCTAGTATCTTATCAATATAATGAGATTGAGATAATACAAGTCCATTCGGAGTTCGAGTAATTTTTACTCCCAAAATGACATCCGCGAGACCCATATCTTTCATGTCAAACTTTGAGTTTAACATATTCTTAGTGGCTTTGATAATCTTATCAGAACTGCCGACAATGAGCATGTCATCGACATACAGACACAGTATGACATATCCATCATTAGTGTCCTTAACATATACACACTTGTCGCACTCGTTGATTCTAAAGCCACTAGACAACATAGCATTATCAAACTTCTCATGCCATTGCTTCGGTGCTTGCTTTAAACCATAAAGCGATTTAACCAGTCTACAGACTTTCCTTTCTTGACCTGGAGCCGAAAACCCCTCTGGTTGCTCCATGTAGATTTCTTCATTCAAATCTCCATTTAGGAAAGCTGTTTTTACATCCATCTGATGTATTTCCAGATTTCGCAAGGCTGCAATAGCAATTATCATTCGGATAGAAGTTATTCTCGACACAGGAGAATAAGTATCAAAGTAATCTAAGCCTTCTTTTTGCTTATAACCTTTGATTACTAGTCGAGCTTTATATTTATCAACGGATCCATCCGCTTTCATCTTCTTCTTGAAGATCCACTTGTAGCCCAAAGGCTTACAACCCGGTGGAAGATCTACTAATTCCCAGGTATGATTCTGTAGGATAGAATCAATTTCACTCTTGATGGCTTCTTTCCACAGATGACCATTGGGAGAAGATATAGCTTCTTTATAGCTTTGAGGATCATTTTCCATCAAATATGTGAGAAAGTCAGGGCCAAAATTCTTAGAAGTTTTGGTCCTTTTACTCCGTCTAGGCTCATCCTCACCTTCTTCAACTGGATCTTTACTGCTACCAGAAGCAGAAGATTCCATAGTCCGTTTAATAGGAGTTAACTGTTTAGGAGATTTACAAGGAAATATATTCTCAAAGAATTGTGCATTCCTAGACTCCATGATCGTGTTTGGATCAATATCAGGTACATTCGAATAATGCACAAGAAACCTATATGCACTACTATTTTGTGCATAGCCAATGAACACACAGTCAACTGTCTCAGGTCCAATCTTGACCTTCTTGGGAGGAGGCACTGCGACCTTCGCAAGACACCCCCACATTCGTAAATATTTATACGAAGGTGTTCGGCCTGTCCAAAGTTCATACGGAGTCTTATCCATATTCTTTCTTAACACTTTATTCAAAATGTAATTCGCAGAAAGAATAGCTTCTCCCCACATGTTCTGTGGTAATCCAGAACTAATCAACATAGCATTCATCATTTCTTTTAAAGTTCGATTCTTACGCTCAGCGATTCCGTTCTGCTGAGGTGAATAAGGTGCAGTGGTTTGGTGAATTATTCCATGTTTAGCACAAAATTCACCAAATGGTGATTCATATTCACCACCACGATCACTTCGCAACACCTTTATTTTCTTGCTAAGTTGATTTTCAACTTCATTCTTATAAAGAATGAATTTTTCGATAGCTTCGTCTTTGCTTTTAAGCAAGTACACATAACAGTATCTCGTGCTATCGTCGACAAAAGTAATAAAATACTTATTGCCACCTCTTGTTTGGACAAATTTTAAGTCACACACATCACTGTGGACTAGTCCCAACGGCTCGGTACTTCTTTCAATACTATGAAACGAAGACCTTGTAATCTTTGCCTCAACGCAGGTTTCACATTTGTGATTCGAATCAATTTGAAACCTAGGCAAGTAGTTTAGCTTGCTTAGCCTACGAATTGCATTATAATTCACGTGACCTAATCTACCATGCCACAGATTAGGAGACTCAAGCAAGTAAACAGAAGGAGTTTTCTCATTATTCATAACGGTTGGGGTTACAGCAATTACATTTAATTTAAATAGGCCATCAGTCATGTAGCCTTTCCCAACATAAACTCCTATCTTGGTAATCACCAGCTTATCCGCTTCAATGACCATGCGGAAACCATTCTTGCTCAGAAGAGATCCAGAAACCAGATTCTTGCGAATCTCTGGCACATACAGCACATTGGTCAGAGTAAGCTCTCTACCAGAGGTCATCTTCGGGATCACCTTGCCTTTACCCAGCACTTCAGATGTTGCGGAGTTTCCCATGAACAATTTTTCACCATTTGTAACTGGTGCAAAAGTAGTGAACATGCTCCTGTTGGAGCAGACATGGCAAGTGGCCCCAGTGTCCAGCCACCACTCCTTTGGGTTAGATCCTACCAAGTTAACCTCACTAATCACCGCTGTAAGGTTTAGGTCAGACATGTCATCTGAGAGATGATCTCTCTCATTTCCAACCATATTAGCTTGAGGACGCTGCTTGTTATCCCTCCGAGGTTGGCGGCAGTCTACTGATCGGTGCCCAACTTTATCACAATTGAAGCACTTTCCATTGAACTGGAACTTGGCCTTCTTTCCTACCCCACCAGTAGGCTTCAACTGAGACCCTTTCATGGCCTGCTTTTTATCATTTCGATTCCCATTACCCTGCTTGGCTTTAAAAGATTGACCTTTCTTGGTACCAGAACTCTGGCCGTGCTCCAGTACATTTGCCTTTTCAGAGTAAGAATTCTCCGATTTACGTTCAGCCAATTTGTTATCCTCCTCAATCCGCAGCTTGATAATTAAATCTTCGAAAGACATCTCTTTCCGCTTATGCTGCAAATAGCTTTTGAAAGCCTTCCACTGAGGAGGTAGCTTGTGAATAGCAGTAGCCACTTGTAGGGATTCTGACATAGTCAAACCCTCAGCATGCATTTCCTGCAAAAGCACTTGATACTCTTGCACTTGGCTCACCACTGAACGAGAATCCACCATTTTGAAGTCCATGCACCGACTGGCTAAGAATTTCTTAGACCCAGCATCCTCGGTCTTGTACTTCTTTTCTAAGGACTCCCAAAGCTCCTTAGCAGATTTCTTTACCACATACACGTGATATAGAGAATTCTGTAGGCCATCCAGGACATAGTTGCGACACAGAAAATCAGCACTTTTCCATGCATCCCAAGCAGCACGCCTATGCAAATCAGTGTCGTTTTCAGCCACAACAGGGGCATCCTCGGTGAGGAAACGTGCAAGGCCCAAAGTTGTAAGATAAAAAATCATCTTGTTCTGCCATGTCTTAAAATCAGTCCCCGCAAACTTGTCCGGTCGAATCGCATGATTTACAGGAAATGGAGCCGGAAACGATGGCAAAGGTACCGAGGCCGCAGCCCTAGGTACTGGCAAAGGTATTGTGCCAAATTGAATTGCCGAGGACGCAGCCGTAGGCAAAGTGGGGTTCACTCCAACATGAGGAATACCGCCACCAAGTGTCCCATCAACGGGAGAAACGCCAGTCGAGGTCTCAACAGGGTTAACCGCAGTCATTGTAGGATTTGGTACACCGGTACCAACAGTGTTGCTTGCATTGTTCACATCGTCATTACCGTGAGACGCCATTTAACCTTACAACAGGCAACAAATAATTTAGAATAATAATAACGTTGTAAAATTAAATAGATTCAAGATCTAAATAATTTATTGGAAACAGATTAATCATAAGATCAAATTATAAGAATAATTTATTTTGTAAAATAATTAGCAACTTGCGGTCATTAGAATTTCATTAACCAATGGAAAGCAATCATGAACCATGATGGGAAAATTTTACCAATCATTAGAATAATGAGTAAATCATGATTATAAAATAATGGAAGTAATGATCATAACCATGCAAAACCATTTAAACCCAAGCAAATCCACCTAAAATCCATGCAAAACCGTAAACCACCTTTTAAAATTTTGTAGAGAGAGAGAGAGAAAGACTACTATAACATGCAAAGACCACTAAAAATTCATGCAGGCACAAATACACAACCAGGGACATAACTTTCTAAAGTAAATCATGCTACAGATTTTGAAATGAAGCCATGCACGCATAGAAATTCATGCAAACTAGACAGTAAGTCAGGAATCACGCCGGAAATAAAAACCAGTTTACAGTTTTTTTTTTTTTTCCAAAGATTCAGCCAATTAAATCTACTGTTAATTTCCAGTAATAACATATTTTCAGTTACTGCAATTTATATTAACAAAAACTAAAAAAGATATTCTGCTGAAGCAAATTCTAATCAGAAATGGAAGAAAAATATGCTGTTGAAATTATTATTATTATTTTTTTTTTTTTTTTTCAGAAACGGAAGAAATCAAATACTGATTCTTAAAATTTCCAAAACAATGAATTCGATTTAAGCTTGTTAGGAGAAATTCATAGAATCAAATAAATCAAACCGAAGGCCCGTGTTCACACGGTTTCCTTAAATCGAATTCGCCGCCTCACCGGGGTGCACGAGGTTTTAATCGGTGTTCGATTCCCAGGATACAATCGGTTGTCGGCTAGCGTTGCACTACGTTAACCGCCTATCGAACTACTGTGTCTAACTCTCAAGAACTTTGGCAAGGAAGGAAGGAAGAAGAAGAGAAGAATTTAGGCTGCTGAAATTTTTATTTTTCTGTATTTGCTATGATCTGTTTTTCCACCGAGAAGAGAGGTTAGCTATATATAGGCCACCAACTTTGAATTCCATTTAATCACAGCAATAATTTCCAGCTGAAACTGAATTGAAATTGATGAAGGGAGGAGCAACGGCTGGAAGCTGGAAAGCTGAGAAAACTGATACCATAAATTTTCATTCAACCAAATTGAAACTGATGAAGGGAGGAGCAACGGCTGGAAGCTGGAAACAAGTTATATTTTTCATTCAATTATTTCCAACAAGACATACATTTGGACAGCAACCCTAGAACTATTAACAGGCGCAGTTTCAAGCTTACTTAGGAGACATGCTAAGATCTTCCTACCCCTTTTCGTTAATACGGTGATATTCCCACCTACTGTCTCCCATGATGATACAGTGACCCTCTCCTTGAAGGCATTCATCGCCATCAATGGAGAGGCCATAAAGACCTCCCCAGGTTATACCCTTGAACTCATCACAAACACTGCACTCATTTTTAACTAAAAACTATAAATTACCCAGCACCTTAATAAAATGTTCTCTATGATAAAAATCTTAATCAGCTACTGTCAGAAAATCGATGGTAGAAAAGTAGAGATTTAAAAAGAAGGAATAGGGAAAAAAATAGAATTAACTGATGACAGGAAAAATCAATGGCAAGAATACCCAAAGAAGATCCCAAGGAGTTTGGCCGAAGTCTCACTAAAAAAGCATAGTTATAGCAGAGTTTCGTTAGAGAAGAAGTTGAAGAAGAAAATTAAAATCTATATCTATACTTCTATACTTACTATATTTTATAATGAAAAAGTCTGACCAATTGACCAAATTTTTTCCCACCTAAAGCATTTCTTGTTTTTAATATATCTGAAATCTGAAATGAATTAAAAAAACAATGAACTTTGCAATGCTTTTTCTCCATGTCCATTGAACTAAGCCACCCCTCACCCTGCGACCTGCGTTGCTACTTTGAAATTTCAGAGCTGGCAAATGAATAACAACTCCAGCCCGCCGCGCATCGCTCCGGCCTGCCACGCTTTCTGACTACGTATGTAGATGCAAGACGAAAAGCCCATCACCTCCAATTTATGAGCTCAGATAAGACAATTTTGGTTCCGATTTCCATTTCCATTCCTTTGTGAACCTTTTTTTTTGTGTGTTTTTTTTTCTTTTTTCCTGTGTGCATAAAAAATGTTGGGGTATGTTAATTATTAATCTGTGTTATTCACTTTGATTAAATTTTGGTTCCAGATTAGATCTGAATAAAAAAAATCCAAAATCCTTCGTTTTGACTTCCATTTCGATCTGATATTTTGTCGCTTGTGCATTTTTTTTTTATTATTACTAGAACTTCCGGCAGCTAAGGATACAACACACTTCACTTTCACCTTTAAGTTATTCAGTGGAGATAGTGTGGGCAACCTGAAGGAATTAGTATCCTAAATTCCACTGGCAAATTGAAAACGCAATAAACAGACAAAAATATAAGGAAGCAAAAAGGAAACTATTATTTTAATAATTACCTAGGAAATTGACGGGGATAATCCAGGAAATGGAATCGAATTACCATTGAGAAAATTGTTCCTGGGAGCGAATCATGAAGGGACTTTTGGAAATTGGATTATGTTTGATGATACTGCGAAGGCCAATTATTTTTAAATTTTTGTGTGCCTTAATGACTAAATATCATATGTTGTTTTTTCCGCCTAGTTAATTGTTATTTCTGGTTGATTTGGATTCATTTGTAAGTGTAATAACTGGGAAATGACTCATTATGAAATTCGTATACATGTTCGATATGGTAGGAAGGAAACTGCATAAGCAAGATCTCTGTAATATGTAATCTTGAGTTTTTTAGCTACCAGTTATATAATAGCATGCTATACACTCCAAGTCTCACAGCATTGGTGTCTGATTCATAGGAGTTCATATTGTTTGTCAAAATTATAAGTCAAAAACGTTGGTAGAGGAAACGCTCCCCTTATTTTATTATGATATGTATTTATCATGAGCATTATATTTGCAAGTTGTGAACCATGGAATCCCAAACCAGAAGCAAGTTGATTGAAGTTAGAAAATAGATTTTTGATCTGCCAAAAGAAGAAAAAGAGATCATTGCAAAAACCCCAAATTGGGATATATTTATAACAACTATCCCAGACCATAAGCAAGTTGGTTGAAGTTGGAAAATAGTTTTTTATTACATTTATTTCTTTACCAGATTCTTTTATCATTTATTTCAAGTTTTAGTTTCCCTCTTTGCTCTTTTTTTCTCATTGGTTCAACTAGCTTGAAAATTCGGAATACAAAACACTAATAGAGATTGGGATATATTTATAACTATTCATGACCGTTTTAATTTGGTTACGTTCTAAATTTTTTGAGAAAAGTTGAGCTTGCATTTTTTGTTTTGAGGTATATCTGATGTGTTCCGGACCCTCGACAATCGGAGTCATAGCAGACTTGACGGAAAAAGTTAAATATTCAAGCCAAATAAAAGTACAATCCAGTCAACCATGTCGGAATTAGATGCATAATATGTGTTTTTCGAGTAGAAATTGGCCACTAAGCAAAACTCATGGGCTAAAACCCTTGAACCGACTGATTTTATGGCCAAACTCCATCATTTGGGGCTTCAAAACAACAAGTCAATTATGCAGACGGAAATTAGGATTTTTGCGTATTTTTAGGTTAAATTTTGTTTTTAATTATTGGTTTGCCTATTTTAGAATTTTAGTCTAATTAGAATTTTATTTTAAGTAAATTAGCGACTAGGGTTTTATTTTACTTATTTATACGTTTTTCCCCATTCATTGTAATTCAGACTTGAGACTTGATTTTGATATAAGCAGTTTTTTTTTTATTGAGGATTCAATAAAAGATATAGGTGGATTCCTATGTTTTTCGAACTTATCAAAAATACTTCTTGTGGCGTTCAATATATCGAACTTATCAAATATTCGCGAGAGTATTTGTGGCGTTCAAAACCAGAAACTTATCAAGGAGATCGGATAATTCCATGTGGCGTTTCGAAAGTCTTGGTTCTTTATTCCGCATCGTCGAGCCATCGCGTCGTGCATATCGGGTAAAGATTCCACCGTTCATCCACAACCTGGGTTCAGAACTTTCCGGCGTTTCTTCCGCACTTCGAATCTCATCATCTGGTATCAGAGCTAGACTCTGAATTCAGGTTTTTCTATCCAGTTTGATTTTTATGTTTATCATCGAGTCCCATAAAAATCATTCATATCTTGTTGAGTGTTTTGTTTTAAGGTTTTTTTTTTGCGTTCTTCTTATTCTTGAGTTTGTTGAGTCTTTAATTCAGAAAATCGTTCCAGCAAAATTCAAAAGTGTTTATTTTATTTAATTCTTATCCAAATCCTGTGCCGTTTGTTTTGTTGAGTTCGTATCGAATTTTTCGGAGTTATAAAAAAAATTAATTTTTATTTATTTAATCCGAAAATTCAAAAAAAAAAAAAAAAGTTATTCCAAGATTCAAGAACCACTTTTTTGAATTTCCTTAAATTCTTGATATTCGTTTCCTTCCAAGTCAACATTAAAATTCGTTCTTGTTGTTTGATGTCTAAATCCTCTTCATTCTTGAATTTTTGAAACGCCACATAAGGAATGGATTATGATCCGGACTGTTTATTCCAAACTAGATGTTATGTGGATCATAAGGGGTGCAGCTTGGCGATTGATGGAAAGTGTTTTACTAATTTCGTTAGTAGCACCGTGGTTGAAAAATTATGATTGCCCCTAGAACCACACTGTAAACCTTATAGGATGACGTGGATGAGGGAGTTTTGGAATTTCAAAGTAACGAAACAAGTTCTAGTACCTATTTCCCAGGGAAGGTATAGTGAGGATGTATGGTGTGATGTAGTGCCATTAAAATCTTATCATATTTTATTGGGAAAACCATGGAGACGTAGGAGGGAGGCTTTTTATGATAAGAGTATGCACATATACAAATTCCTTAAGAAAGGGAAAACATGCGTACTATATGGGTTGACATTAGAGGAAGCACTAGAAGATTCACGAAGGGTAAGGAAGGAGAGTGAAAAATGGTGTAATAGGAGGCATCGTGGGGATAAGGATATTGATAAGAAGGAGGGGGAGTTTAAGTTAAAAATGAATAATCAAACTCCAAAATTTGATGAGGAAAATGTGGAGTTGGGCAGTAAGGAAGTGATTAAGAATGAAATTGTTGATGATGAGAGGAATGAATTGGAAGTTGAGGTGGAAGTTCAAGATTTGACCGTTGAATTGGAAGATCCACATTTAGGCATGGCGATAAAAGTGTGGAGTTAGGAGATGTGGTTGAGTTTGAAGATGAAAATTTTGAACAAGAAGTTGCAAAAGAGAAAAGAGGCGAAGAGAAGAGCCTCGTGGTTCAAGAAGTGGAGTTGGTGGTGGTTTATCATGAATACAAGGATCCATACCTTGTATCTCATGAAGCTAACATGCCCCACCCTATTTTGTTTAAATCTATTTTGCAAGTTAATTATGTTTGGAAGCTTCAACCACACTACGTATGGTAAAGGGAGTTCAAGCTCCATCTCCATCTCTTCCATGTTTTCCAATCAAATGAGCATAATTTATTAAACTCATGGCATGGAAGTAATAATTTTCCGTTTGATCTAGGAGGTGAAGTGAAACAACATGAACAAAATTATGATTCGGGATGAATCATTCTAAAGAAGGAGGGTATGATGTGTTCCGGACTCTCGACAATCGGAGTTATAGCAGGCTTGATGGAAAAAAGTTAAATATTCAAGCCAAATAAAGGTGCAATCCAGTCAACCATGTCGAATTAGATGCATAATGTGTTTTTCGAGTAGAAATTGGCCACTAAGCAAAACTCATGGGCTAAAGCCCTTGAGCCGATTGATTTTATGGTCAAATTCTATCATTTGAGGCTTCAAAACAGCAAGTCAATTATGCAGACGGAAATTAGGGGTTTTGCGTATTTTTAGGTTAAATTTTGTTTTTAATTATTTGTTTGTCTATTTTAGAATTTTAGTCTAATTAGAATTCTATTTTAAGTAAATTAGCGACTATGGTTTTATTTTGCTTATTTATACGTTTTTCCCCATTCATTGTAATTCAGACTTGAGACTTGATTTTGATATAAACAGTTTTTTTTATTGAGGATTCAATAAAAGATATAGGTGGATTCCTATGTTTTTCGAACTTATCAAAAATACTTTTTGTGGCGTTCAAATATCGAACTTATCAAATATTTGCTAGAATATTTTGTTGACATATGGTCAACTTGACCTTATTGTTTTGATCATAACAAACAAGAATATATTGTGTTGCTAACAAGTGTGCTTGAAGTGCTTCATATAATTCAAAGCATTCAATGTTCAAATCAAAACTATGTGATCAAGCACATGAGACGCAAAGAAGATCAAGAAATAATCGAAGATATTCGAGATCAAATTTCAAGTCGGAAAGCATGAAGACCAAGCAATGAAGCTTACAAAGAATTGATCATTTACAAATTGCTTTTCAATCTTATGTAAGGTTAATGCATCAATAGTTGGCAATGCACTTCATAAAGCTCAAGTAACATTTTTAAAACCATCAAAATATCTTTTTCAAAATCAACTTTGATCAGAAAACCTTGAAAAATCAAAATCTTGAAATCCTAATTTTTCAGGTCGACCGCAAAATCAATAGGTCGACCGCATGACACTTTCAGGTCGATCGCAAATTTTTTCAAGTCGACCGCACTGTCTATTTTTGAACTTCAACTGCTATTTTCTCGCAACGGCTATATTGAGGTCGACCGCATGGGAGGATAGGTCGACCACAAAAGACAGTATGTACGAAATTTGCTCTATAAATAGACTTCTTTCTTGCATTCATTTTTAACAACATAGAAAAGATTTTATAGAAACTTTCTTGTGAAAATTCATTGTTCTTACTTGGTTTATATTCATCTATTATTATTATTATTACACTTTGATTGATCTAAACTTGGTTTTATCAAATTCATCAAAGTTTTTGGAAGAAAGTTTTGTGAAGATTCTTGGTTTTTATATTGTTTAAACTTCTTCAACATCTTCACACCACATTGGAATTGAAGTGTAAGTCTCTCTTTGTTCTAAACTTGTTTAAATCGTTTAAAAGAGAGAAATTCCAATTAAGGAACTTTGATTATTTGTGTTACATTTTTCATTATCTTTTGATTCATTAAAGTTCCATTGCCTAAACATTTTGAGCTTAACTCATTGTTAATTATTCAAGTGTGGCATCTCTTGGTACTTAATTTGATTCAATATTTTAACAAGAGATTATTTGAAAAACTTTGTTTGATTGCATTTAACTTTTCATTATCATTTGCATCAAAGTTTTTCTCTAACACTCGAGCTTAATTTATTGCTATCTATTGAAGTGTTAGCCTAACTCTCTCGGTACTTAATTTGAGTATATCATTTGTCAAGAGAGTTATTTCAATTGTAAATTCAATTCATTATATCTTGTGGTTTCGAGAGCCTTGTGAAAACTCGATTGTTGGTTAAGGATATGTGCTCCTTGTTGTAAGTCGCCTAAGGATTTGGTACTCCTTGTTGTAAGTTACCAATATAGTAGATTTGGCCTTACTCGTGACGGAGAGCTCGGTAACGGGGGACGTAGATCACATTGGTTGATTGAACCTCCATAAATCGCGTTTGCATTCTCTTATCCCTTTTACTTACTTACATTGCACTTACTCTATTCTATTAATTTATATTGTGCAACACTATATCTAAGTACTATACTTGCTTTATCAATTAAGTTTACACATTTATAGCACACTACATTGATAGTTAAGTGATGCGAACCCCTTTGGTGATTAAACCAAAAATTCACACAACAATGTTTGTATCAACCCAAGAAAGCTAAAAAATGTAATAAATGAGGAATCTTGACCCAAGTTTAACCTAACCAAAATTCTAAGGAAGTTAACCCTAGCCCAATGGAGAGATTAAGACAAATACCAAGACTTTTGGAATAAACATCAACAAATACACAAGAACAAACTATCTATATATAAGTTGAATAAAATTCCAAGAAATAGTTACAAGATAAAGAAAGGATTATACCCTCCAAAGCTCCCTAGGAGTGTTCTTCAATGTCTAAAAACTACCTAGGGTTTGGAAAGCTTTGCAAGTATATACAAAAAGTGAAAGATAAAAGTTTGAGAAATTGCACAAAAAATCCCGCTATTACATTCGGGAAACTTTCTGTCGACCGTACCGGTCGACCGAAACTATTTCGGTCGAACACCTGGTCGACCGAAATGGCATTTTGGGTCGTACGAAGGTCAGCCGAACCCTCCTGAAGCTACGTCTCAAAATCCTACAGAGTTTCGGTCGACCGGATGGACTTTCGGTCGACCGAAATGTCCTGAGCTTCCAAACTTAGGCAATTGACCTCGATCTTGCTCTCTTCCATGTTGACTTGATTTTGGAGCTTGAAAATGAGTCCCGCCATCGACTCTTGGACCTCTTTAGCCTTGGATCTTGTCATGGGCCCCATCGGTATTCTGATAGAGGGTTGACCTGTTTGACTTTGACTCGATTGACTCCCTGGATTCTCATTATCCCCTCTCTCTTGAAAAGGATTCGACCTAAAATCTTCACCTGCATCAAAAGGGGATAAGTCAGAGACGTTAAAAGAAGCCTATACATTGTACTCACCAGGAAGGTCAAGCTTGTAGGCATTGTCATTGTTTTTCTCTAGGATTTGGAAGGGGCCATCACCACGTGACTATAATTTTGATTTTCTTTGAGTCGGGAATCGTTCATTCCTCAAATGCAACCATACCCAATCACCGACCTCAAATGTCATTCGTTTTTTGCCTTTCTGGCACTGGAGGCATATTGTTCATTCTTCTTCTCGATTTGGAGCTTGACTTTCTCGTGGAGAGATTTTACCAACTCTGCCTTTCTTTTCCCATCTAAACTACCCCTTTCATCAATAGGTAACGGAATCAAATCCAAATGAGTTAGAGGGTTAAAACCATAAACAATCTCGAATGGAGAAAAAGAAGTAGTAGAATGAACACTTCGATTATATGCAAATTCAACAAAAGGTAAACACTCTTCCCAATTCTTTAGGTTGCCCTTAAGGACGGTGCGAAGAAGTTGTGTTAAAGTTCTATTAACCACCTCAGTTTGGCCATCGGTTTGAGGATGACAAGTTGTTGAAAACAAAAGTTTAGTTCCCAATTTCCCCCAAAAGACCTTCCAAAAGTGGCTAAGGAATTTAACGTCCCTATCCGACACAATGCTCCTAAGAACCCCATGGAGTCACACTATTTCCATAAAGAATAGGTCGGCTATATAAATGGCATCATCGGTTCTATGACAAGCAAGGAAATGCGCAATTTTACTAAACCTATCTACAACCACGAAGATGGAATCATTACCTTTTTTGACCTAGGCAATCCTAAAATGAAGTCCATAGAAATTTCCGTCCAATGCTCACTAGGGACAGGTAGGGGTGTATATAATCTATGCGGTTCTACCTTGGACTTGGCCTTCCTACAAGTTATGCACCGAGAACAAATTCTCCCAACATCTCTACTCATTTTAGGCCAAAAGAAATGTTCTTGTAAGATTTCCAAGGTTCTCCTTACCCCAAAGTGACCCTTTAATCTCCCGCCATGGGCCTCCCTTACCATCAACTCCTTCAATGAGCAATTTGGTACACAAAGTTTACCTTCTCGAAACAAAAAACCCTCATGCCTATAATACTTAACAAATCCAACCCTCTCACATGATATAAATATACTAGCAAAATCCGCATCATGCACATACAAGTCCTTAATGCTCTCAAAATCCAACAATTTAGCACTCAAGGTAGTAATAAGATCATATCTTCGAGAAAGGGCGTCGGCTACCACATTCTCCGTACCTTGTTTGTATTTGATGACGTAGGGAAAAGTTTCCACGTACTCCACCCATTTGGCATGCCTCTTGCTCAACTTCTCTTGCCCCTTCAAGTGCTTCAATGACTCATGGTCGGTGTGGATGACGAACTCTCTAGGTCACAAGTAGTGGTGCCATGTCTCTAACGATCTCACCAACGCATAGAGCTCCTTGTCATAGGTGGGGTAGTTCAGGGCGGCTCCACTGAGCTTCTCGCTAAAGTAGACAATCGGCCTTTTCTCCTGCATCAAAACTGCTCCAATACCTGTGCCGTTATGTTGTTAATGGCTCGGAAATCGACGCACATTCTAAAGGTTCCATCCTTCTTGGGCACTAGTAGCACGGGAACGGCACAAGGACTCATGCTCTCTCGAACATATCCTTTGCTCATCAGCTCCTCAACTTGTTTTTGGAGTTCCTTGGTCTTCTCCGGATTGCTTCGGTATGCCGGTCTATTTGGAATGACGGCTCCGGGGATGAAATCAATTTGATGCTCGATGCCTCTAATGGGTGGAAGCCCACTAGGCATCTCCTCCGGAAAGACATCCTCGAACTCCTGCAACAAAGAAGTAGCTAAAGTGGGGAGGGAAGTGTGAGGGTCATCAAGTGTAAGGAGGGACTCCTTATACACAATCAAAAGAATAGAATGATTTTCTTTTAAAGCTCTCTCCACATCACCTTTACTCGCATAAAAATTCATTTTTTTCTCAATTTCTTTTGCTCTCTTTCTTTTTTCTTGCATCCCCTCATTTTTTTTCTCACTATTTTTTCCCCTCATTTTTTTTCACTTTCTTTTTGTCCCTCACTCAACTCCATCTTTTTTTTTTTCTTCTTTCTTTTTCCTCCTCCTCCTCCTCCTTCTTGAGTTTCAATTGGTCCTTGTAAACTTCTTCCGGACTCAAAGGTAGGAGTGTTACGGGTTTTCCATTCATTTGGAAACTATACATATTTTTCCTACTATCATGCAATACCCTCCTATCATATTGCCATGGCCTCCCCAATAAAATATGTGTAGCTTGCATGGGCACCACATCACAAAGTACTTGATCCTCATAGGTCCCTATGTTGAAAATAAGTAATACTTGCTTGCTTACCTTCAACTCACCATAATCACTCAACCATTGTAACTTATAAGGATTAGGATGTGGCATTAAAGGTAATCCCAACCTCTCGACCATACTAGTGCTAACTACAATGGTGCAACTCCCCACATCTATGATGAGACTACACGCTTTGTCCTTCACAAGACACCTAGTATGGAAGATATTCTCCCTTTGCTTAGCCGCCTCATCCACCTTGGCTTGGGTGTTGAGAGACCTAATGGTGACTAAAGACTTGGGTAGACTAACAATTCCCTCCACCTCTTCTTCCTCGCCATCACTATCTCCTCTACATGGCATCCCCTCTTCGTCCTCTTCATCTTCCGAGTACCACTCCCCATTTCTAATAATCATCACCCTATTGTTAGGGCACTCTCGAGCATAATGCCCCTGTCCTCTACACATGAAGCATTCTATATTCCGACTCCTAGAAGTGGTAGGAACAACCTTTGGTTTATCCTTGACGAAGCTAACTTCCTTTCCCTTGGAGGTTTCAATATTGTCCTTAAGTTACGCCTTATCAACCTTTTCACTCCCCCACTTAGACTTCCAATTGGAACTAGGACCTCCCAAGAATTTTTCTTGCCCCTTTTTCTTAAATTGCTCCTTCTTCTTCAATTGAGCCTCCACTTTAATAGCCATGTGTACCAACTCCTCCATCTCAACATAATGGTGTAATTCAACCACATTGGCTATCTCCCTATTCAACCCACTCATAAATCGAGCCATAGTGGCTTCTCTATCCTCCTCTATGTCGGCCCTCATCAAAGCTTTCTCCAACTCCTTATAATAATCTTCAACACCCTTTGTTCCTTGAGTAAGAGTTTGTAGTCTTTGATAGAGCCCCCTATAGTAGTGACTTGGTACAAATCTTTTTCTCATAAGGCTCTTCAACTCATCCCAAGTATCCACACTACCCTCTAAATTCCTTCTCCTAGTGAGTAATAAATTATCCCACCAAGTTAAGGCATATTCGGTAAACTCCACTACCGCTAACTTAACCTTTTTATCCTCGGGGTACCTATGACATTCAAAGATCAATTCTATCTTCCTCTCCCATTCTAAATAGGCATCCGGATTACTCTTCCCATGGAAAGAAGGAATTTTCATCTTAATACTACCAAGATTACCATCCACTCCATCCCTACCCCTAGGGTTCCTCCCATGACCTCGACCTACTCCCCTCACATTCCTACCTCCTCTATTCCTACCCATGTTCCAATTTTGGTCACTACCCCCTTCACTCTCCAATTCATCATCATCAACATCATCATCCTCATATTCATCTCTAGGCCTTCTCCTATCACCCCTCCTAACATTATCATCCCTTGGAGGTGGAACTTCCCTCCTAGTCTCCAACCTCGCTAATCTACCCTCCAACCTTCCCCCCATATCCGCCATAGTAACCGTGAGAGCTTGTATCATATCCCTCAACTCTTGAGTTTGTGCATTAGAATCTTGTCCACTGGAAGTATGTGTATTAGCCATGGAGTGTAAGTGTGCAAGTGTCCTCACAAAATATTTTTGCTCGTGTTTCACTCAATTAGACTTTTTCCCTCTAATGAGCTTACCACTCTTGCCTTTTACCACTCTTCACTTTCTTACCCAAACTTTCCAAGGGACGTAATTCAACTAAATAGAGAATTCAATTCTTGTGTAGCACAAATTCCACAAATAATAAGAGGAAGCAAGGAAGGATTGACACAATAGCAAGTAGAATTTAGTTGCTTACTACTATACAAGGAAGTAAGGATTTGAATTTGATCAACAAGATTTTCAAGGGTATAGTCTCAATAACTCGATGTAAGACACAAGAAATTCAAATAGGAATGTGTTTGGTAATTGAAATGTAGGATTCAATACGGAAACACTCTTGGAACATTTTGTCAAACACTTAGGATGCAACTTGAATAGTTGAAGATTTTCAAGTGTTTGTTCAAATGTAACCCCAACAAACCTTCAAATTGATAACAACTACAATGCCCAATATGTAGGAATCATGGAATATTTATGGCATATAAATTTCCCCCAATTTTTTTTTTTTTTTTTTTTTTTTGCAATTTTCGTTTTTTTTTTTTTTTATTATCAAGAACAACAACAATAAATGTAAAGATAGGACTACCAATTTTAGAGCCAAGCTCTGATACCAAATGATGCGAACCCCTTTGGTGATTAAACCAAAAATTTCCACAACAATGTTTGTATCAACCCAAGAAAGCTAAAAAAGGTAATAAATGAGGAATCTTGACCCAAGTTTAACCTAACCAAAATTCTAAGGAAGTTAACCCTAACCCAATGGAGAGATTAAGACAAATACCAAGACTTGTGGAATAAACATCAACAAATACACAAGAACAAACTCTCTCTATATAAGTTGAATAAAATTCCAAGAAATAGTTACAAGATAAAGAAAGGATTATACCTCTCCAAAGCTCCCAAGGAGTGTTCTTCAATGTCTAAAAACTACCTAGGGTTTGGAAAGCTTTGCAAGTATATACAAAAAGTGAAAGATAAAAGTTTGAGAAATTGCACAAAAAACCTCGCTATTACATTCGGGAAACTTTCGGTTGACCGAACCGGTCGACCGAAACTATTTCGGTCGAACACCTGGTCGACCGAAATGGCATTTTGGGTCGTACGAAGGTCAGCCGAACCAGCCTGAAGCTACGTCTCAAAATCCTGCAGAGTTTTGGTCGACCGGATGGACTTTCGGTCGACCGAAATGTCCTGAGCTTCCAAACTTAGGCAATTGACCTCGATCTTGCTCTCTTCCATGTTGACTTGATTTTGGAGCTTGAAAATGAGTCCCGCCATCGACTCTTGGACCTCTTTAGCCTTGGATCTTGTCATGGGCCCCACCGGTATTCTGATAGAGGGTTGACCTGTTTGACTTTGACTCGATTGACTCCCTGGATTCTCATCATTAAGTTACTTACAACACTAAGTGCTCATACTTGTACACATTGATTTTTAAGATTGAGATGATTTATCGAAAAAGTTTTATAAACCAATTCACCCCCATCTTGGTTAGTTTACTCTTGGGCTAACATATTTGTGGCGTTCAAATCCAGAAACTAATTAGGGAGATTGGACAAATCATTGTGGCATTTCGAAAGTCGTGGTTCTTTATTCCGCATCGTCGAGCCATCGCGTCGTGAATATCAGGTCATGATTCATCCGTCCAACCACAACCTGAGTTCGGAACTTTCCGGCATTTCTTCCGCGCTTCGAATCTCATCAATATCTTTCTCTCATTTTTTGAATTTGGATGTATATAATTTTGTTAGAAATGAAGTCGTATGTTTTGCATTATTTTTGTATTCTAATCTTTTTCTTCTCTTTTCATTGTTTTCTGTTTGAGTCCATTGTGGCATGTGCAAAGAACTAGCGTGAAAGAACTATAAAGTCCACTAAACGAGATTACCACAGCCAAGGTTGACTAGAATGTTAAGGTCCCTGTGATTCTCTTGTACCATACCACTGTGCATGAAGATCGTGATGAGACGTTCAGTCTCGAGTATGTGTTTCATGATTTTCCGGTAAGTATATTGTTTTATCATAAACAATTATTTCTTTTTTCCTCTTTTAAAAGTGGTATTTTAATTAAAAATAGTAATTTATTTTTTAAGAAAAAAAAATTAAATTTTGATTGTTAAAATTACCCTTTTCAATTATCCTATATTTATAAGCAAAGTAACAATATAAATTTGGAGGCACTTAATTATTTGAGATTTGCTCAAAGTTACTAGATTTTATTCTATTTAGTATGAAAACCGTTGAACTAAAAAATGTATAAAATTTATTTCCTATGGACTTCTAAATAATTCATCATGTAAATAAATATTATATTATTAAGAAGTTAACAATCATACAATTTATTTATAAAATAATAGTATTTTATTTGGATTTCTTCAATCGCTCTCCTATCATCTTCTCATCCTTTTATGCCATGCTCTTTGAAATGATACAAGAATCGGCATCTATACTATATTTTAAAATGAGAAAATCCCTCCCATTTCATTTCCCGCCTAATTGAGAATGAGCTTTCTGTGTAAGTTTGTTGTTTGGAAAATTAAAAAAAAATAAGAAAAGAATAACATATAAATTTTCAAGAACCTTTTCTGAAAAAGAGCGTAACCAAAGCCATTTGAAAAAAAGGCAAGCACGACCATCTAGGAAATTGTTCAAATTTCAAATTGGGGGAGAAACTGTTGCATTGTGCTTTGACACAAAACCTCCAAATTCAAACGATAACACAGAACCGCTCTTGCTTTCCTGCAAAATTCTTCCAATTTGCCCAATTTCCTCATGATTGGCGAGTTCTCCAAACTGACCACGAAGCTTGGATTTGTGAAGAATCATAAATGGATGAACTAGAATGAGGTAAATTCCAAACCAATTTCAGTTTTCTTCTCCATGTTCTTCTGTGACCCAAAAGATCGATAATCTGTTGTTATGGGTGGGTGGTTTTCAAATCATGTTTTGCATTTTCTCTTCCTTTTCGTAGATGCTTATTGTTGGTTCAAGATTTGGAGCTTTCCAGTTTCGTAGTTTGGCTTGGGTTTTTGTAGGGAAAAAAAATTCATTTTCTTGACATTAAATTGGATGTAGGAAATAGAAGTGTACAAGTACAGGATGATGCAAAACTTGATTTGGATTTAAATTAGGTATCTGCACTTAACATGGACGTCGAAGAGTATGAAAATTTTTGGAGTTTTCATGCTAAAGAATGTTTTTTTTAGATGGATGTGCTTATGGATGACATAGATTATTATGTATTCCAAACTGCATTTAAAGATGTTGATGAGGATGGGCAGCCACGGTTTGGATCTTGGATGCATGTTTAGATGCTTCTCTTCTTGAATTATATAGTTTCTGAAGTAGTTGGTCAAATAAGCGTAGGCAGCAACAAAAGGTGGAAATGAGCATTCAAATATCCTTTAACGTATATATATTTCTGGTTTCGTCGATAAGTTTTCTTGATTTTTTTATAATGTTGGATCTTGGATTCATATTTAGATGCTTTTCTACTTGAATTATATAGTTTTTGAAGAAGTTGCTCAAATTTCGATTCATGGAACTGAAGCAGAAGTCTCGGTTGGAACAGCAATTCTTGATTTAGATACTTTCACTGTATTTTAATGTGTGTAATGATTGCTGTTGAGTTCTAGATTTTGATGGTTCAATCTGGGGGTTAAGAGTTGGCAATGCTTAGTTTTTATTTTTCTCCTTTATTTTTGGTAAAATACAATTTTTTTTTTTTTATGTTAACAGGAATTCACATAATTTTTTGGGTTTAAAAAGTGAATGTTTCTTTTCCAATTTCTTTCATGCATACGACAAAGGACGTCTATTAAGCATCTGTTTGGCAAACATGTTTTTTACTACACAATTCATCAAGTCACTTTTTAACCACACATAACCATATATTTTACCTAAAAAACATAATAAAACATGTTTTTAAACAAAAAAGTTTTAACAAACAGAGCCTAAGCTTTCGACAGTTTCATATAATATTCATTGATGATTAAGCAATTACAGATTGACTACTTTTGTACTGCTTTTATTGCACTTCATTTTTCAAGAACCATCTCTTCGATTCTTTCCCAAGATAAATTCTCTCCCATAAGAACCGGTGATTAACTTTGGACAAAGATTGAAAAAAAAATACACAAATACAGTACATAGCATCAATTTCAAGACATTCATGGAGTTTTCTTTTTCTCTAATGTAGTCGGTAAACCATTCACATTATTTTACGGTTGAAATTTTTTGTCTCTTATGACAGCTTCTAAAATCTAAATTATTTTTGCTTTGTACAGAGGTCTTTTATACTTGCCAGGAAATGTACGATGAAACTGGAGTAATGTTCCCTTATTTCCAGAGTTTCCCTCAAGAAGTTCAGCAGCTTGATGAGTTCTATTACTCTTGGAAATGGTTTTTTTTTTTTCTTATTTACGTCGTGACCTTTTATTGAATTCTCAAAACTTGATTGGCATTTATTTGATAAATCTGAATCCTTTTTTTTTTTTTTTTAATGGAATGATGTTCATTTGGGCCTTTGATTTTTCATTTCGAAGGGGTATTTTTAATTTCCATATTTTTAGGATTTTAATTGTACTTATGGTAAGGGTATTGAAGTTCATATTTGTATATGTGTTTGATCATATTTTTGTAGGTTTCGTTTCGTTAATATTAATTTTGGGGAAATAATTGAAAGTTTTAATCTCGAACATTTTTGGGCAATTATTATTACAATCTGAATAACCAAAAATAAAATCAATTCTTAATTTTCTGCTATGTAAAATCGAAAAATTTATGAGGTGAAGAAGAAAGGAAAAAAAGGAAAAATTGAATTCTTTTGGAATGATTCGATTTTTCTTTAAATTGGTATTTTCGTGGTACTTAAAGAGTCTACGAAAAGCATTTGGGGTCTATTTTTGTGTGCTGGATTTCTCTCTGGAAGGATGAAAAGTTTGACGGATTTAATGTTAAAATGACAAGTTCCGTGTTAAAATGGGATGTATTCTTACTTCTGTTTCTTAAAATACACACAGCATGTATAAAAGGAGAAGTTGCTCAAGAATTTTCAACCATTTTGCTGGTATCCAGCTTGGGAAAGGTTTGATAGCTTGAATCAATCTTATGTTCTGAAATTTGATTTTGGCAAAAGCCCTTTTTACTGTGAAGCACTCAAATTACTATGTTGAAGAAACATATTCTCATATTTTTATAAATTATTTAAGTCTCTCATTTGTAAAGTTGACAACAATAGAAAACCAAAAACTGAAGTTTCTTAGGGGTTAGGGCATCACGTTGCAAACTTACTTCTCTGTCAATGAACGGGGAGTGATATGACTGCCCATATGTTTATAGAATCTTATATAAATTACTCATGGTATGGCATTCGGGCCTCTATTGCAAACTTCTGTTAGTATGGGATTTCAATGGGAATCAAATAAGTTATAAGTGTTTAGAGTCAGAATGACAGTCAACCACAGACCGCATAAAGGTGTATTAGCTTCCAACTATTTAGAGTTATAGAGTAATTCAGCTTATCTTCAATAAAATATTTGTTTCCTAAAAAACATTAATGAGCTATAATATTAATAGAAGAAATACTCTCATTTATCTCACAAAATCATGAATTTTACACCAGTTTGAGCTCAACATTGTAACAACTCTATGTAAATTGAAAAATTATATGGGGAGCAAAATTATATGGAACATGAAAAATTATATATATAGTGTTGTATACAATAGTTTCCGTGCATCGCACGAGTGAAATGCTAGTTAGGATGAAAAGAAACCAATCCTGACCATTGGATTTTTCACAAATAAAAAAATTTGACTAAAAAGGATTTTGAAACAACATGTGGCACGCCAAACACTCCCTTATTCTTGAGCTTCCATTGTGTCACGTTCGAATTGATGTATCTACCGTCAATCATTACTAGAGATGTGCGAAACTTGCTCAAGAAATTTGAAGAAGTGTGTCGATGAAAAGTTTGAAAAAGTGACGAGTCACGTAAAGATGTATGGTTGAAAATTTCGTTCATTACCAAATAGTGAAACAGGCCACCATAATAAGTTGACTTAAAAATTATCCCTGTCCAGTCTGTTTATCTTTCTTTCTTTGTCTTCCATTTCATTGGTCATTAGATTTGAAAAAGAGAAGAAATAATTATTATAGCATAACCATCAAATGAAATATCTTAATATATATATATATATATATATCTATCTTAATAACAACAAAGTTGACTAATATTTCCGGCCAAAATCAAAAGGTATTTTTTTTTTTTTTAAAATTAATCTGATATCTGTTATTGATAATGCCGCTGCCAGATGAATGTGTGTCTTGGAAATTTGGAATTCATGTTTATTGATATATGTGTACTTTAATTACGGTTTAATTAAAGGGACGACTACTTTTTTACGTACAATGTAAGTGATAATATTTTTGCGTTTACATTGTTGAACCATAATCTGACTCACTCTCTCTCTCTTTGTTGTTGTTGTTGTTGCAAAACACATTAGCTATTACTGTCAAACGCAACAATAATTTTCAGCAATATTGAGGTTAGTTTGTTTACTGATTTATTTATATTTAAATGCTCAAAAGAGGCTATAAAAACCACAGAAAGTATTTTGCTTTTTTTTTATTCCAAGTATGAATTTAAAGGTATGAAGATTTAAATAAAAAAATGAATAAACTTACTCATTAATTCAACCGATCCACGAAAATTTATGAATTCAGACGTGCAACTATGTAATTTCCTTTCGGCGGCAATATCATCCATCCATAGATAATCTTTGAAATCCAGAAAACCCACCAATAATAAGGTCGTTAACATTGATTGAATAGATGAAATCCTCGATTTTGATTTCTTTCATATTTTTCTCAAGAAAAATTCACGATTACAAGGGAGATCAAATACATATCCATGGTGTGGATGGCTGATGTAGAGGTGTCAATCTGGGTGGTCCGGGCCTGGTCGACCGGCCAATAAAAAGTCCAGTAACGGCCCGCTTGAAAAAAGCCCGTCCGCTGCGGGTTACGGGTCAGCCCGAAAATTTTGAATTACAACCCAGGCCCGCCCGCTGGCCCATGCAGGTCGCGGTTTGTTCTGATTTAGCCAGTATGAATAAAAACATAGATTTTTCATATTTATAGCAAATTTTTTGTCAAGTTTCTAAATACAAAATGATTAAAATGATAAATTTATATTTATACCATAAAATATTTACATAGAATTTAGTTTATGTTATAAGAATTACTTCTAAATTTGCAAATTTAAATAAAATATAAATAAATAACAATTAAATGATAAATGTATTTCTAATTATTATTATCAAAAAACATTATTTTTTTAGCTATTAGGGAGGAAAAAAATAAGATTTTACTTTAAAAGTTGTATTAGAGTTTTTGGAAGAAGAGAGATTTTCAATGTTACCATATTTAATAAAACAGTTTTTTTTTTTTACGGGCCAGCGGGTTAATCGCGGCCCGCGAAGGTTTGACCCGCAAAATTAGCGGTTCACAATTTTTTGACCCGTGAACCGCCCGCATGGGTCATGAGTCGGCCTGTGGTCCCGGGTCAATCCGGGCCGGTTTTCACGGGTCTGGTCGGCCCGTCCGTCTCGACACCCCTAGGCTGATGCTTGAAGAAATAATGAAATATGGGTTTGTGACTTTCAATGATTGTCCAAATAGATTAAAGTGGAAATTACAGGAAAAACTGTTTTAAAGGATTGAAATTCTAATATAAGAACAAAGTTAAATATATTCACATTTCAGGTTATAAATACATATTTAAAAAAATATTAAATTAATACAGTTTTATAATTTAAAATGTATAGCGCCAATTTTGTAACTGACTCCCCCTAAATATCCGCAATTGATATATACACGTTCATCAAATCAAAATTATCCAATTTACTACTCAAATAACCGCTCAATCAGAGGCAACATCCCAAATCCCTAAACCCAAACTTAATCACGAGCAACATTGTCGCAGCCCGGAACTACTAAATCCGAATCTCCAGCATCCCTCGCTCGCCGCAACCTCATATTCCCGACAATCATTGAAGAAAAATAGCGGGTTGATAATGGTGAAAGGCAAGAATACTGACCAGAATGAGTCCGGTAGCAATAAAAGGAAAAGAGAATCCGGCAAGGGGAAGACCAAGGCGAATATCACGACTACTTCTGGAACTCGTCAATCATATGATTCGAATCAGGTATTTCGAAATCTTTGGTGGCTGTAACTTATATTTTTTGGAGGAATAAGGTAATGTAGATCATAATTTATTCATTGTGACCTAACTATCACTTGTGACGTAAGGTATTGTATGTGATTTTGGGTATTTAAATATGGGTATTGATATATTCGTTGTGACCTAGGCATCAAATGTGACCTAGGGTATTTGATTGTGAATTTGGGTATAAAAACAGTTTAGAGATGTGACCTGAAACCAAGTTTGGGTATTTGTTTCACTGTTTGGGTACTGATTAATTCGTTGTGACCTAGGTTTCATTTGTGACCTAGAGTTTTGAATGTGAATTTGGAGCTATCATGTGTTACCTAATGTATGTCCCCATAGTTTCAGGACGTGTAATACCCAATGCTATGTAAAGATACTGAAAAAAACCACAGCCAGTGAATTAGGGTATTGATTGTGAATTTGGGTATTTAACCAGTTTAGAGATGTGACCTGAAACCAAGTTTGGGTATTGTTTCACTGTTTGGGTATTGAATTAGTCATTGTGACCTAGGTTTCATTTGTGACCTAGAGTTTTGAAAGTGAATTTGGAGCTATCATGTGTTACGCAATGTATGTCCCCATAGTTTCAAGACCTGTAATACCCAATGCTATGTAAAGATATTGAAAAAAATCACAACCAGTGAATACTTTATCTAGAGGTAACAAGACTTTAAATTAGCCTCAAATCCAATCTGGCTCAGTGATGCATCATTAACTGTTTCAACTTTGGGTATTGATTCATTGTATGTGACCTCTGTATTTCAAATAATTGACGTGAAAGCTTATTGGTATTTAATGGTGGTGACCTTAATCTAATTTTGATGGCAAAGTTTGATTTTGCATTCTAAAGGCATGCTGCAGAGATTTGTAATATATAAAACTGCATCTTATAAGACATATTGAATCCCGCAGTGTAGAACTTGGGGGCACATATTGTGTAATACACTGATGTGTGACTTGATGATTGCTTGTGTAATAAAATTTTCTCTATTGATGTACCTTAATGTGACCCTGATTATATTGATTTGGAATGTTCATATACTGGTGGACTAATGTCCTGACTTACACTATTCGAAAACAGAAATGGAAGTACACTATTCCCGAGGGAGAATGGTTTCCAGGCAAAATTACGTCAAATGTCACAAAGAATGCTCTGACCAACTTCAAATCCAAACTAAATGATAGTCAAAAAGAGATACTGGCTAACACATGTTTCTCATATCTTGTCGACTGCCATGAGATAGTGCTCCAGCCACAATTATTACACTTTTTTCTGCTGAGAATGGTTGAACAACTGAACCCGTAGGAGTTGTGGTTCCTTATTGCCGGTAGATATGTTAGATTTGCTCTGCCCGAGTTCACGCTTGTTACATGTTTAAGATATGAAGGCGTTGACAACCGGAGGACTCTTGAGGATTTACCTTCCAGGATAAAAGATACATACTTTGGCCATTTGAACACCGTAACGAATGAAGACATCAGAGATGTGTATTTGAGAGTCACAGATGCACCAGATCATGACGTAGTGAGGCTCGGAATTCTGTATTTGATCACATCATATTTTTTGTCTACATCATACAAGAAGGTGGTTGATGATTACCTGTTTCCCCTGGTCGAAGATTTTGATGTAATGAACATGTTTCCATGGGGGAGGGAAATATTCGAAATATCAATTACTTCGTTGAAGGATGCATTGAAGAAGAAGAATTCTCATTACCGACTAGGGGGTTTTTTAGTTGACTTTCAAGTATGGATCTATGAGACCGTACCAAAATTAAATGGCAGAGTAACCACAAGGATTCGGAGCATGTCACCCCGAATCATTAATTGGCGTGCCGATAAGATACATGTCTACTCCACGATCGAGGACAAGATATTCTCAGAACCAAATGTAAGTTTTTGAAAGTAATTTTAGTTAGCCTCTTAACAGATAAGGCAATTATTTTACGAGGTCACATGTGGTGTCAATCAGGTCACAATTCATGCTTCAATTATTGATATAGGAATGTCAAAATGTCATTCAATTAGTTTAACACCCTTAGCACATATTAGTTCAGCAAGGTCACAATGTTGATTTTCTGAGGTCACATTTGTTGCAATTCAGTTCACACTTCATGCTTCAATTAGTGATATAGGAATGTCAAAATGTCTTACTATTTTTTTTCAACGCCCTTAGCACATATACTTCACGAGGTCACAGTCTTGGTTTCCACACCAACTTTACAGCCATGTTTATGTAATTATCTGATCCAACACAATTTTGTTTCCTTCATTCTGGATACAGATTGAATTGTGCGACCTTGATCCCAGTGATCTGGAGATGATGCAACCATACATGACTGGTGTTCAATACCATAAGCCACGTCAACCGCGTGATGACGTAGGTTCAGCTCAAAAACCTATTGCTGGTCAACTGATGATTACATATCATAAATCAGCCCATAAAGATAAAATAAATGATGATGATGATGACTTTGTCGATCCCCCACCTGCACAGCAAAAGTCATCAGGTGTGTTTGAGTCTCCAACAGATCAAGCTGGGGCAGAATTTGATGAGGATGCTTTCATGGACAGTCCGAGCCCCGCCTTTGAAGATATAATCCTTACCGACGACACGAATTCAGAGGAGGGTCCATCTGATAACGTAATTCATTTTGTTTACACTAACAATTTATTTACCTTTGAAACAAAAACTAATACAAATGTAATCTGGGGTATACAAGTGTTTCAGCGTTGGAAGGCAGAATTGAAAGATGAAATTGCTCAGGTGAAGTCATAGAACAAAGATCTGAGTTTGGCTGTGAATGAACTAAAGTCACAAGTTGCGGTCTTACGTTCAGACAGGAGCCAAGAACTGCAAGAAATTGTTCAGACACAAAATGTACTGAAGAATGAGATGACAGAGTTAAAGACAAATATTACATTCATGTCAGATTCTGTTTCCGCAATGATATCAAGTGCACTTGAGGCATTTAAAGATAAATTGAGTGACATGCACAGGGATCATGATAAGCATGATAGCATGGCGTTCGAGGTAACTTAAAATTCATGCTTCTTTTTTTGTTTCTGGGCCTCAACCTCATTCTCAATGTTTAACATGCATGTATATTTATTATATGAGGTCACATGAACATGAAATAACTTTGTGTTCCAGACATGCATTCCACTATTTCTGAGGATATGTTTTTTTGCAGGGGAAAAACTCAGAACAACAGTCTGATGTCAAAGGGAAGGGAAAGTGTTTCCTTGAAGAACAGATCCCTGAATATTGTCAGTCTCCATCCTTTGATTTAGGGATGGGATTCACCCAAACTCCTGCACCATCTAGTAGACCCGAGTTTGTGGTTCCAAATGACGAAATACAAGGAAATCTGGATAAAATAGTAGCTGCTGTGGTTCAGGAATCCAAAATTGACAATGAACAGGTATACTTAATACACCGAAGTCACAATTTTATATCTCATTTCCATTTTTACCAAGTTTACCAACCTGTGTCACCGTTTTCACTGTTGCATCACATTTCAGATAACACCCACAAGTGCTCCAACGTCAGGGCTTCCTGTTAAGAGGGCAACGAGACCAACTAGAGCATTGCAATCTCCATTTGTTGCTGGTCAAGGAATACACAACAAGCAATCTTCAACTGTAATTGTCTTTGAGAAATGTGACCAGAACGCGGATGATGCAGACATCATGGCATTCAAGAATTGGTTCAATAGAGGCTACAAACCAAAGACAAAGTAAGACATAAATTGTGAAGTACTAGATCCAGTTTTTTAACCATATAAGACAGATCTTATGACCTTATCTTCACTTCATTGGCTTTGTAGGAAGAAATTCAACAAAGAAGATGATGAGATCTCTCCGCCTTTTCAGTTTGGACCAATCACTGTGGGATACAAAATGTGGTGGCATGAACTTATAGATCCAGATTCATCGCTTTGTAGCATGGTTAGAATCTTCGCACCGTTACACAGTTTCATTTTCTCGTGTCACAAACCAATCATTGCAAGTGAACATTACTTAGTAAGACACTTTGATTCCATTACAATATGTGCATTGTTCCTATGCTACAGCACATGGACGCGTGTTTCTATTACATTCGCCAGGCAGCACGACATGGTCCGAACGTACAGCGTAGATTCACGACAACTGACTCGACTTTCCAGGCATTGATCAAGGATGTGTACCCACTTTTTCTGAAAGACTCATCCACCCTATTTTCCAAGCCCTACCTAATTTGTTAAAAGAATTATCCTTAATTTCAATTTATTCGCACTCATATCGAAGAATACATCATATACATTAATGATATACGAGGTCACCTATGGTACATCACAAATTATATCATCGTTGTCGAGGAAATTATCGTAAATTACATACTGTCAACAATACATTATCAAATATAAATAAATTACCTCTATAAATTGATCTTCCTTCTTTCTATCAACTACTCAGATACCATCCAACGATCGATAGCTAATACATGTGGATGATTTTATGTGACCTCCGCAATTTCTTCAGTCGACGACAATGGAAGATTCCGGCGACAGTCGAAGTGATTGTGGCTTTCGTAATTAATTCAGCGACTAGTAAATGAGGAATGAAATTAAAATTGGGAATTGTAAGAGACCTGTGTAATATGGTAAGTTTGTGTAACAGATTCCTTGATTTCAGCGTGAATATTTGAATTGTCGTTTCCATATATATATATATATATGACCTGAAAAATGAAATAATATGAATTGTTTTCTATTTATGATATGGTATACTATAATGGGCTGAGATGTGTATTTTTCCCTAGATTAAATGTAGGTGGTGCGTAGAATGTTCTACAATCTTGGTTGGTCGATTTTATGGGATGAATATGTTCGAAGTTGGCCAATTTTTTTAGGATACCATAATTATTGTACAAAAGTAATTATTTTAAGTTGTTCCATTTAAAATTTTATAATAATATTTATATTATTATTTTGTAATTTTGGCATTTACTAGCGTTAAATAACAAATATTTTGTAATGCTATATACATCTATAAGTGAAGTTATAATTTGAGTATATTATTTTCATGATTTCTTTTACAATGTGTGTGTGTGTGGGGGTTGGGGGGGTTACAATTATTGACATTATATACTCGGTATTAATATTCACGTATTTATTTGGTTTTTAATCTATACTATATATAAATCTATACTTACTATATATAAATAGGGAGAATAGTAGATTAGTGTGAATGCAAAGTGGATTAATGTGAATGCAAAATTTGGATATATGTGAATGCATTTATTGTCTTATATGTATGTATGTATGTATTAATATTATTTTATGGTAAACTAGTGTTTCACCCTTGCGATAATGTCGAAACATATAATTGCACATTCCATATTTTCTAATTTTTTTTTAATTATATGTCAAACATATGTATAATGAAATAAATAGAAAAATAATAAAATGATACTGTAATTAATTGAGTTATAATGTTTCCACTATAAATTTTGAAAAACTTTTATATAAACTATATTCGTAGTTGAGTGTTCTAGTTCCATCTTTATCGCAAATAATCATCTTCAAACCACTGCGATTCGTCAGTCTTGAGAATGCAGAATGCAAAGTACAACTGTTCATGGCTGAAAACTGACTTCTTTAAATAAAGATTAACCTTGTAAAGTAATTTTCATTGACTCTTGTTGATATTCATAGCATACGAAGCTACCAGCTGAAATTGTCGTCTCTTGAACTTGAAAGACAATATTGCATGTGTTTGATTGAAAAAAATGGAAAATAGATGGTAAGAAAATATTTTCTAGAAATTGATTTGCATAAAAATTCTTTTCCAAAAAAATGCCAATTGGAAGTGTCGGGTGAAAAAATAGGAAATTTTACTAAATTTGTTGTTTGATTAATATTATTTTCCACTGTAAATAAAACAAAATTTAGTTATTTTAATTAAAAAATTATTTTTATTATTTTTATTTTTCACTCATTTGTACTTGATAATAGTAATCAAATGTGACAAAAAATATATTTTCCACCTGAAGAAAATGTTTTCTCATCAAATGAGTTAAGTGTATTTTAATTGGTTGTATCTTGAAAAATATTTTTCCGGGTAAAATTTTCAATCAAACGCCGAACAAATACAAAAGGGGGAAAACATTTTTCATGATTTGACATTTTCCAAGCAAATGACAGTGAATCAAGATGTAATATACAAATGCAATAATCGTAAATGAATTTATAATTTGTTCAAAATTAAAATTTCTAATTATTAAAGGATACAAAGTACAAATAATGGTAAAAAATAATATAAAAAAGTTTAAGTGAAAAAATTGTAAATTAAAATAACATAAAGATTTAATAATTAAATAATAAGTTTGAAAAATAATTTATGTTTTTACTTACAAAAAAAAAAAAAAAAAATTTTAAAAATATACATTCAATTATTGCTACAAAAATTACTTTAACTATTTATTTTTCTAAAAAAAATAATAAAAAATATTTTAAGAAGTAAAAAATTTAATGAGTCCAAGTAAATATAGTAGTGGTTCGAATAAAATCCAAATGTAAACTTAAATAGTCAACACATGAATTAACCAAATAATTAATCATATTGTAATTAAACATTTATTAACAAAATAAATATTAATCAATAGTTAACAACATTGTATTAACACACTGTGTTCATACCGAATCACTAAATATTAACTAAATAGTTAATTATTTTGTAATCAAACATTTATTAACCAAATATAGTTAAATAAATATCTAATCATTACATAATAAGCCACTGTTTGGTATTCATTAAAAAAAAAAAAAATATTTTTATTATAATATTTAATTTTAATCACACATTTCAATATTAAAAGTATTCTTCACATGAATTCAATTTATCATTTTTTTTTCTACCATACAAAATCACGTCAATTGCTATTCAATTCAAAACATTTTTAAATAATGTACATCAAGTTTGGAAATAATTTTAATTTTTACTTAACAAAAATAAAAGGAAGAATAATTTTAAAAATATAAATCTAGAAAAGTGCTGCTACAAAAATTACTTTAATTATTTAATTTAAAAATTTAATAAACTTAGGTAAATATAGTAATGGTTTGAAAATAATCCAAATGCAAACTTAAATAGTCAAGTATTCATTAACCAAATAAATATTTATCAAACAATTAAACATATTGTAGTCAAACATTGATTAATCAAATATTTAACCAAATTGTGTTCACACTATGTGTTCACATTGAATCACTAAATATTAAGCAAATAATTAAACCACATTGTGTTCACAATATGTATTCACACCAAACTACTTCATTATATATATATATATATATATATATTTATTATTATTATTATTATTATTATTATTATTATTATAAAAAAGAAGATAAAAGATTAATTATGCAATTCCAATGGACTATTCATTAAACCACTATCATATATCAATGGAACACATTCCAAAGCAATGAATGACATTAAAACTTTTGTATTTTCACATGTATGTATGCATTCAATAAATGGGACAATATAATGCTGACTAATAAGATGATAATTAATAATAGTAATAATAAATGCTAGAACGAAATTGTGTAATAATACCTAGTAAAAATAAATAAATTATAAATTCAAAATGGCGGGAAACTGTGTGAAAATAGTAGGTGCAGACAACCTTATTATAATATAGATATAGATACTAAACAATGATTAATATTTTTTTATTAATTTTTAATTTTAATAATTGTGCAAAGATTATATGATATAATAATTTCTTTATCTTCAATTAGTTCAATTGTCGTATATTTGATGAGTTAAGATTATTTTGAACGAAAATTGATTTTTTTTAAATATATGAGGATAATTTTAAAATTATAATAAATATATTTATATCTTGAACAAGCATTAATATTTGTATTCATATAATTAATAAACTACATAATTTGTATTTATCATTCAATGAAGTTTTCAATAATTTGGATTATTTATGTTGTTTTTAAATTTAAATAATTATTGTAATAAAAATTTATTTTTCTATCTTTTGTATTTATATTGATTATGTATAATCATTACATTTTATGAATGCTTATCTATATTGCGGATAGCAATTTCAGTTCATAGCACTGGTGGAAATCTATATTACATATAAATGTAGGATAGTCTGGTAGAATTTAATTCTTAAATTCTTTATATTTTAGTATTATAGTAAATAATTAATATGATACTATTGTTATTTGTATATTTTGGTTATAATTATTATTACTTTTATTATTAACATTAATATTGAATGAATTCAATCAATATTTTTAGTTATCAGTATTAAAATTATTATTTAATTAATGATTTTTATTTATTTATTTGTTGTTCTTAATATTATAAATTCTATGTGTACCCATCAATAATTAAATTGTGTTTTATTATTAATGGTCAAATAATTTGTTATCTTTAATATTACAAATCATATTTTCTAAATATATATATTATATATATATTAAATATTTTAATAAATTAAACCTATGTTCAACAACTATTTCGTGGTAAAATATGTGGTTGAAAAATAGTTTTGAAAAAATATGTGATTAAAAAGTAGGTTAAAAAATGTACTGCTTATAAATAATTTATAATTTTTTTTCGTTAATTTGGGTTATTTATGTTGTTTTTAAATTTTAATAATTGTTGTAATAAAAATTTATTTTTGTATATTTTGTATTTGTGTTGATTATGTATAATCATTAACTTTTATGAATGCTTATCTATATTGCGGATGGTAATTTCAATTCATCGCACTGGTGAAAATCTATACTATACTACATATAAAAGTATGATAGTTTGGTAGAATTTAATTCTTAAATTATTTATGTTTTAGTATTATAGTAAATAATTAATGTGATGTTATTCTTATTTGTATATTTTGGTTATAATTATTATTACTTTTATTGTTAAAATTAATATTGAATGAGTTTAATCAATATTTTTAGTTATCAGTATTAAAATTATTATTTAATTATTGATTGATTGATTTATTTATTTTTTGTTCTTAATATTATAAATCATATGTGTAGCCATCAATAATTAAATTGTGTTTTAATTATTAATGGTCAAATAATTTGTTATCTTTAATATTACAAATCATATTTTCTAAATATATATATTATATATATTATTAATAAATATTTTAATAAATTAAATCTCAGTTCAGCAACTATTTCGAGGTAAAATGTGTGGTTGAAAAATATTTTTGAAAAAATATGTGGTTAAAAAGTAGGTTAAAAGATGTTCTACTTATAAATAATTTATAAAAACAGTTTATTGAACGAAGGTGAATATTGAAGAGTTAATTCTTTGATTTTTTTAATTAATAATATTAGTAGAATGATTAATATTTTTTAATCATTCTTAATTTAAATTTTTTTAAAAATATTATAGGGTATAATTTTCAGTATAATTTCGTAATCTCGAACTTTACTCAGTTATCTAATCATGATAATCGCGAGATTCTCAAAATTATTATTTTGACTACTTATTTTTGTAAATGAAGTTTTATTGATTAAATTCAAAGATTTTGATTATTTATTCTTTTAATTATTGTGATTTATGTTTTTTGAATGAAAATTAAAAACTACGTTAAATATAAGAAGCAAATGTAGAAGTTATGCTAATACATTTCACATGCAACAATATTCGTGCACATAATATTATATCAAATATGATATACCATTAAAAATTACTAAATTTACATTTTCAATGAGGTTATTAATAATTCATAAAAATTGTTGAAATCAATAATAATTTACTATTTAAATATAAATAAACGTTTATAATTCAAAGAATTTTTTAATGACTTAAATTACTTATGCTATTTTTTAAATTCTAATAATTATTGTAATAGAGAATTCTTTTTTATACATTTATATATGTGTTGATTATGTATAAGTACTAAAATTTTATGAATACTTATTGAAATCGAAATTGTGGATAATAACTTTTGTGCATCGCGTGGGTGAAATACTAGTTATGTTAAAAGTTATCTAATTTTATAATTAATATAAAATCATTTTTTCCCAAATATATGTAACGTTCATTTTCCACTGAATTCACTAATTTCCCAAACGACTGGTCAATAGTTGTGTACGTAATATACTTACTTATTTTATGTATGTTAGCAAAAATCATGTGAATATGTTGAATTTGAAATTTTATATTAACTATTTAATTATTTATTTATTTTTTAATTTTTTATATCATTAAAAATTGTGTATAATCTTAATTAATTTAAAAAAGAAAATTTGATGCATTATATTCGTATTCAGATGAGTAAATTATATGACTTTTCACATTTATATTACCTTACAGAGTACTATGATATCGGTGATCCACTATGCATGTGTAAATATTGTGGGGGTGCGAAGTTCTGGTATTGAAAAATAGTTTGGAAACAATATAACACAAAAAATCTGAAAATGTCTTTGTGTTGTAATCAAGGAAAAGTTCAGTTTCCGTTGATACAAAAACCTCCTGGTAATCTCAATTGTTTTTATGATTATATTTCTCCAATTTTTAATAAATGATATATTATTTGTTTAGTTTTTGAATATTTAAATTTTCAATTTTTTTTTTTTTTTTTTTTTTTAATTTTTTTGCACGGGTGCGAATATTAGTTAAAATTAAGAACTTAATACCTAATGTGTTCATATGGTTGAACTTATCTCCTATATCATGTTAATGGATAAATTTCACATTTACTAATTTTTTAAATATAGACCAATATATATTAGATTGTACTACACTTAATAAACTCAACATTTTAAGATGAAATTTCAAGTTTCAATATATTCGGCTTTGCTGGATTCCTATATTCGACTTTTTAAAACAGTACTTAATACTAAGTACATGTATTGCACGTCTAATGTATAAGATGAATGTGATGCATAATGCTTTTGAAGAATTAATATTATTTTTTAAAGTAGTTAAGGTAATAGATATTATTAAAAGGAAAAATTAAAATTTTTAAAATATTATGTATGAATAATTTTTCTTTGAAATTATATATATAATGTGAAAATATTGAATAAATTGAAATGCAATGTTTTGATTATAATAACATTTTTTTTTTTACATAACATTATAAAGTCCACACTTGGTGGCTACACGTTCATCTTGGATGGAGGAGCTATATTATGGGAAAATGCAAAACAGTCAGCCATTGCTACATTCACTATGAATGCTGAGTTTGTTGCATGCTTTGAGGCCACGGTTCAGAGAAAATGGTTGCAACTTTCTTTAAGGGCTTGTAATTGTCGACAGTATTGCCAAGCCGCAGAAACTTTATTGTGGCAATTTTGCAGTAATCTTCTTTTCAAAAAAAACGTCAAGAACTCCAAAGGTGCTAAACATATGTAATTAAAGTACTCTAATGTAAAAGAAGAAGTTCAAAAATAAAGAATGTCAATCAAACATATATCACCATTTGATGATTGTAGAACCATTAACGGAAGGATTGCCACTAAAGACATTTAACGAACACGTCGAAAGAATGGACAATAGTTATGATGTTTATGTATTTGACTCTCTGAGCTCGTTTGTGGTTTATTCTTGAAAAATTATTATTCCTATCCTAATTGTTGGTATATGAACATGATTGGATTATGTGAATACTGACAAGATAGACTTTACGAAGACATCATTTGTTATACGATTATTGACCTTCTCATTACGTATCATGTTAAATGAGGACTAATATTGTAGTACATGGAAGGAATTATGTCGAAATGATGATGTAGAACCGCCATGACTCTTATTGGTCCTTACTTAAGGATGATATATTAAGTAACCAATGCATGAGAGATTTTCCTTTTCAGATTGTGTAGCATGTTGTAGACAACATAACAAAGCAATATTATACACGACAAGTGGGAGAATGTAAGACCAATTAATTAATTTGTTGCCCACATAATTACCTACCGTAGGGAGGTTTTTCTTCCCTACGGAACAAAAAAGTCCCTGGATGTCTGTCTGCACAAAATCGACATCACCAAAAAATTCTTCAGAATTTACCCAAAAAAACCTCAAAATCCATTAAATTCCCTCATGATTTTCTATAGATTGTGGCTCCGACTCTTCTTCCACCACAATCCGACTTCCGTGTACTAATCAGCGGTCAATAGCGAACAGAAATTGTCATCTTTCTTCAGTGTCTCTGCCAATATATCGCTAAAATCAGACACCCTAGTTCGTGAATGCATCTTCAAAAACCAATGTTCCAGTTAATTTGGACTCTTTAGAATCCAAATCAGCAAAGAAAATGTGAAGAAAAATTGAAACTACAACATCGGATGCTTAGTTCATTTCAGAAGCCGGAAGCGGGAACTAATTGGAAGCACTCACCGACCGGGACACTGACTCACACAAGGTAATGCTGCAGCATTTTACTGGATTTGAATTTGGTATCACTCACTGACCCAGAAGCACTACTTTTTTGATTTGGGTATTTTGATTTGTAGTTTTGGGTTTTTCAAGTTGATTGAAATTGTTGTTCTGTTGGTGTAGGGCTTTGCAGTAATTGGGATTGGACGGAGATAAATCTATGTTGGATTTGATGTAAGCAAAAAAAATGGACGCCTGTTATAATTTTTGAGTTGAAGATGAAGTTTTGGCTTCATCTTTTCATTTAATTTACATGATTTAGAAATGAATTTTCTATAAGTAATGTTAAATAATTAATTGGTTTTTGATTTATTATTGTTCATAAGATTCATTCACAGGAGGTAGTATTAAGGTTATATTGACAATCTTTAATGTTTGAATTTGGGGATTGAAGGTGAGTCTTTGCTACTAGATAAGTCTTATCTTTTTTCTGCATAAATACCGACGAGGCAGGAATTATTGATCTTCTTGTTTGGTTTTTCAGTAATTTGATGAAATTGTGTGTGTATTCATTTGAATAAGAAAAATCTTTCACCTTTTGTTTCAACATAAAGAAATATAATTGAATGATTGGCCAGACCTGGCTTGCATATTGTTTTATAGTTCAACGTTAATTTTTTATTTTTACTTATCATTGAATTTGAGGTCATACCCTACGGTTGAATTTCACCACGGTAAAGCGGTATACTAGTATAGTTAAGGAGTTAATTAAAATGGTTTATAATGCTAAACACAATTGAAGTAGGCAGTTTATTGACTGCACACTTTGATGGTAAGTTGGTAGTTTTAAGGCCCAATCGAAACTGTCTCACTCTGCTCATAAAAGTGATTTATACCCCCATCTAATTACTCACTTTCAATTATAGAGAGGTAAAGAGAGAACAGTTTCATTGCTTTCTTGTTACTCTTTATTTTGCAGGTTTTATTTCTTTGATTAATTGTCATGAATTAAAATATGTTTCTTGATCAATTATTTAATATGAAAAACATGGAATTCTAAAGATCTTGGTATTATGTTTAAATTTCTTACAGATAATAGAACATGTTGATAGGTAGGGAGTGGTCGAAGTGCCAACGCAGACACACAGATCTAGTTGTGGTTAGATTAGGCATTTAATTTATAAAATTGAGTTTTGCTTTCTTCTTTTAACGTTGTATAATCTTATATATTTCACCTCAAATAAGAGTGTTTTTTGCACATTTGACAAGTATTTTAAGGGCCAATTAGGGATGATTTTTGATAAGTCAAGCTGCTTGTGATCTGTTTGAAAAAAAGTTTAAAAAGTATTTTCACTAGTTAGAAAAACTTTTAGAGAAAGCTAGTCCAATGTGACTTTTTCTAAAAGTATTTTAGGAGTAGGAATGTTTTTTGTCCCAAAAAAAATAATAATAACTTTTATCCCCAAGATACATTTGTATTGGTTCTACATTAGAAACTAATTTCCAAAAACAAAATCAAGGTAGTTCTTTAGGAAGTTCTTATAAGTGAAGTAAAAGTTGTGTTAAACGAGCCTTAAATAAAACAATAATTCGGCTTTTTAATAATTTCACCTTCCCCTAAATGAGATTTGAATCCAGATCACTAGCTTGGTTAGCCATCGCTCTAGCTTGCACTTGATTTAGGCCTTGATATTGCAATGATTGATAGTTTGATACACATATACTTTGAAAGAAATATTTTAAATTGAAACAGACAATAAATGTTTCCTATGGCCTATGTTTTGGTTGAGTAAAATAAAATAAAATAGTAAGATGTGGTTCCTCGAGTTGCGTGTTGATGATGTGCGTGTACTCAATAAAAACAGTTGGAAATTCATTACTAACAATCGCAACGATGATTGGTTCATGAACACCTTGTATGGATTATGTGAGTCATCTTAACAATAACTTCAGAGGTAAGTTCAAAGGATTGACATCGAATAATATATTGTTGCCAGCTACAAAGGCCACTAAGACTGATTGGAATAAGGTAATGGAGAGACTCAAGGTAGAAGAAAATGATGCGTACAAGTGGCTAGATAATCTACAAGTCAATTTAGCAGATCCTATAACGGGACGGAGCTAGGATTTCGCTTGAGTGGGGGCCAAAAATTTTGGAAATCGAGATTATAAAAAAGTTCAATAATAAACACACATACTAATAAAGTTGCTTACAATTGTTCTTTACGTGTTTTCATACACTGAAAACGTTTTACAATAAATTCATTATCAATTTTCAAAAATATCTCTTTCTCAACATAAACAATAAGACGATCGTTCATCCACTCATCATTCATTCGGTTGCTCAAACTAGCCTTCACAAGATTCATTGCAGAAAACACTATTTCTACACTAACAGTGGCAACCGGAAGAAGTAAAGCCAAATTCAAAAGTTTATAAACCAAAGGAAAATGAATGTTTTTCTTTGTCTGAACCATCTTATTCAGCTAGATCACCAAGACCTTTCAACTTTTGAAATGCAACATTAGAGCCGACACCAACAATATAGGTGTCAAGTTGATCCCCCAAGATGATAAGATCTAATTTCCCAAAATCTTGTGGATAAAACTCAGCCAATCGAATCAATTTTTTCTTATCAAAAGCAAAAAACGAATCTTGTGGACACAAACAAGCCATGCAAAGTAGTAACTCGGTACTAACCTCCGAGAAACGATCATTCAACTCTTGTAGTTGCAAATCAATCACAGCATAAAATAAATCCACACGGTAGTGATGCAAATTTGTTACCTTTGGTGGATTACGTTGTGGTCGACCACGGGGATCAATGCGCATAAACATGTCATCCATATCGAGAACACCAATGTTATGATCCTGACAAAATTTATAAACTTCTTCCAAAAATGAATCCCATCGATTGTCTCTCAACATTTGGAGTTGCTGCTTGCACACTCTCACTAGGTCCATCGCATTCAGAATATCCTGGTCTCTCATTTGTAATGCCTGCGACAACTGATTCGAAATTCCCAAAATAATTTTCATCATTTGTAAATTGAACACAAAATCAAAAGAGTGCATGGACTGCAACAAATTGAATGCCTCAACTTTCTGATCAGAAGAAGAATCATCTTCAAAAATCATTTCAAGTACATCAGCCACGGGAGAGAATAAGGCAAGCAAGCTGATCAAACTGCTTTCCTGATTAAGTCCCCTACCACTTACAATCTCACCCTTTTCTAATGACTTATCAACATGATTGGATTGTAATTCTCTAAGCATATCAGAACACTTACAAGATCCTCCAACAACATTTACCAAATCAGTAGCAACCCGAAAAAACTCAGCAACTGCAATACTCTTTTTCGCAACAGCAACAAGTGCTAGCTGAAGCCGATGAGCAAAACAGTGTATGTAATATGCACATGGGTTTTCATTTAAAATGAGTGTTTTTAATCCATTGAGCTTTCCTTGCATATTGCTAGCTCCATCATAACCCTGTCCTCGCAATCTAGATATGCTCAAATTGTATCTAGAAAACATCTTATCAATGACATCCTTAAGTGAGAGTGTTGTAGTACTTGTGACATGTTCAATTCCTATGAAACATTCTTTTACATGCCCATTATTATCTACATAATGTAAAACAATGGACATATGCTCCTTTGATGACACATCACGAGATTCATCAACTAGAATTGTGAACAATGAATCACCAATATCTTTCAAAATTATATTGATTGTTTCAGTAGCACAAGCACTAGTTATGTCCTTCTGAATGTCAGGTGATGTTAATTTGCAATTTTTTGGAGCATTACTTAATGTCACGGCTTTAACATGATCCACATGCTTAGCTAAAAATTGCAAAAAAAAAAAAAAAAAAAAAAAAAAAGAAAGTTGCCTGGATTAAGAGAATTATCTGATTCATCATTACCCCGAAAAGGTAGTCCTTGACACAAACAAATTCGAATACAATCAATTGAAGCATTAAGTCGAATGCGATAATCATCTTTATTTTGTTTTGATGTCTTGTGCAAAACCATTTCAATATGGAGATGTTGATTCATCAATGTTTCGCACTTCGTTCGAGCTCCATTGTGTTCACTATCATGCTTCCCAACATGAACTTTAAGCCTCTCACTATGTTTCCAATGATTAAATCCCTCACCAACAAAAGCATCACCCCCTGATTGTTTTCCTTTAGTAGACTTGAATATATAACAATAGAGACAAGAGGCGGCATCTTTAGATATGCTATACTTCAACCAATCGCCAAAGTCACTAAACCAAGAAAGGTTAAATCTTCTAACTGTTTTTTCTCCATACTTTCGTTTCGGAAATGAATGATTCAATGGTTGACAAGGACCTTTCAATAAATATGCTCTTCGAACTTGATCTCTAATTTTAGGAGCATAATTTGAAATTGGAATTCTTAATTCGGAGAGGGAAGCTGTGCAACATATAATTCCTCAATCAAAGTTGAGTTCCTCTCAACCGATATCGAACTTTCTATAAATGTATTTGAGTCATTCTCATTGTTCTCAACTCTATTTGAACTCTCCTCAACAACATTTTCTTGACGATGTCTTTTTATTAAATACCTCTCCATAATCTATTAATCTGAAATATTAAATATGACAATACATCATCAATAATCAATTCTAAATTATTCGCAACTGTAAATTTCCCAATTTTAAGCCATTTTCTTTAAAGTCTGAAACAAAATCTTAAATTTTAAAAAAAGAAGTAAAATGCACTGAAGATTCATTCGAATAACAAGCTGCAGCATGCAGAACTCACCCAACCAAATTAACAAATTCACAGCCTGCAGCCAAACCAGACGGCCCACCGACACCGTCCACCCAACCAATTTACAGTCACAAGTTCACAACACTCAAATCACAAGCACTGAAGTACTGACACAACACAATTTACACAACACAACTACTGAATCTGATCACCACATTATCATTTATGATTTATCAATTATCAATTAGTTAAACTACAAAGTTACTTGGAGAAATTGCACCCAAACAGCCAAATTGATTTCTGGTTCTGGGTGAGATTTGTGAGAGATTGAGAGTTGAGACAGCACCAGGCTAGCAGCCTTTGCCTTTAGAGTTCAGACAACACACAGCAGCATCCAGAACTAGCAGCGCTGCTTGCGTCGGTGTATGCAGCAGGCAGCAGCGCAGCGCAGTCGCCAGTTGGGAGCAATGGAGGAGGCGCAGCGCAGGTAGCAGTCCGCAGGTAGGGGAGGGCGTCTGTCGGAGAAGCAACGAGGAGGTGCAGTGAGTGGACGGAGTCAACGAGGTCACGGCTGAGAAGTGAGCGCAGGCGAGCAGGAGCAGTAGCGGAGGCGTGATTCAGCAAAAATTTTGATGGTAACAGTTTGGTCTCCCTCCGTCTGGATGTGTGGAGCATAAAGAAAAAGAAGGGAGTTAAATTTTTTTTTTTGGCCTAACGGCCCAAATCGAAACTGGACTCTTTTTTTTTTTTTCAAATCCCAGTGGGGACCATGGCCCCCACTGGGCCTAACAAGACTCCGTGCATGCCTATAATGCAGGCTAGTGACAAACTGTTGTGCAATTGAAATCACAAGTGTACGATATCGTAATCAAGTAATAAAGTGGACCTTAGAGTCCGGATTATCGTTCCCACGAGGACTGCTATTAATTACCGAAATGTTTTAGTTCTAATTTTATTTGAACAGACGAAATAGAATTTGTGGTTTTAAATTAAAACTAAGAAGATGAATTAAAAAGAATTGTTAAATTGTTTTGTTTTCAAATAAGATTGTAAAGTAGTTGGGATTCACGAATTCACCTAGCTAATTAAATCAATTCCAATTCCAGTTTTATTTCCTATTTGTGTGTTCGGTCGAATTCTCTAATTTAAATTGAGATTCCTCTCTCGAGTTTAAATCAATCCTACCTAAATAAGTCAACCATGTATCTCTACAGCGGGTCCGAATATTCCTTAACTAGATGCATTACACACAAGAATTCACACACGACCGCAATAATTACAAGAGTATATCTCTATCTCTCGTTCAATTACCGGATTTATTACCTAGATCTATGTTATTAACTCACCTCTCGGATTATGGAAATAACACATGAAATCATGAATAAGTGGCCAATTCATTCACGCATTAAACACAAAGATAAATCAACACATGGATTAAAGCGTTAAAACAAGGAATATGGCATTAAAATAATTAACTAGGTTACATCGTTCATCCCAACGTTAAAATTAGTTACACATCATCATGAAATAACAAAAACAGTAAAAATAAACGTTCATTGAAAAACAATATAAAGAATGGAAAGATTGCACCAATTATCAATTCTTCAACTGTTTTCAATTCACGCCCCTCTGCGATGCTTGAATCTCCAAGAATTTAATGTTGAAATCTCAATTGTGGCTCGTTCTATGGAGAGGCAAAGGTCCAGATCTCGTGCCTCTTATGTTGTATATATAGGTTTTGGAGAAAACCTAGGTCAAAACAAGAAAAGTCTGATAAAAATCACGAGAAAAAGCCCACAGTCGGCCCAGCCAGAAAGCCACGCGATCGCTTGGCTTCAACCCTAGCGATCGCGTGCTTGACCCTAAAACTCTCGGGTTAATTTTTTACATCTTCTCGCGATCGCTTGGTGTGGAACCAGCGATCGCGACTTCATCTTCTTTCCGGCTGTGCAAGTTGGTCCCTGACTTTTAATTGCACCTTCAGTCCTCAACTTTCAATTGTTGCACTTTGGGCCCCAAACTTTATCTTCTTCTCGATTTGACCATTCAAGCTCTTAATTCATTCAATTAGGTCCTCCAACCTCTGATTTAGTCACTTTGGCACCAAGCATGTTTCCCGGTTGTTGTCACAAACTCCCCGCTTGTCCAATTTAGTTCCAATTAACATCCAATCGTGTCATTCTTCCATTAATTGCTTCATTCTTCTTTAATTGGGACATTTTCTGAAAAGTAAACAAATAAACATAAATTAAATAGCAAATATTCTCAAACGACAATAATTAATCCTAATTTAGACATACAAATAAGTGTATAAAATACACTTATCAAATACCCCCAAACTAGAATTATTGTTCGTCCTCGAACAATGTAAACTAAACTATCAAATATTTTTGTTGTGTCAACATGTTTACCATATGCCTCCATAGTCCAAACCAATTTAAGCTTCAACAAGCGTCATGAACAACAATAAAAAATATTTTCTAGTTATATCCTGCCAGAGTTTCAAGTGTGTGTGTGAATAGCCAATGTCAAAGGCATACTTATGCAAACGATATACTCAACACTGTGTGGCTCATTATGCATAATCCAGCCCGAATCCCATGTGGTCAATCTATGATTTCTAATAAAATTCCTTTCAATGCTCATGGATGATCACCACTTTCTGCTTTTTCTCTCGCATCCCTGGTTTTTATCTATGTGGGTTCTAAAAATATTCTTAGCTTTTTCCACACAAGGCAGTCAAAATCAGAAATATGCATGCACAACTAATCAAAAGAAAGCAGTCCCCAATTCTACAACCTCAACCACCACAGTTCAGTCAACAAAGCTTATACCATGCAACATTATATTTTTTTTATGGACGACTTTTTCTTTTATTTGTCCCCGTCTTTTACCATCTTTGTGCAGAACTTTTCATACGGGCTTTCTATATGACCCCTGTAGCGGGCTTTCAGATCGGCAACTCCCAAACCAGACGGCTTTAGGGTACCAGGTTCAGAGAACCCCTCAGACGTACTTGCCCGAGTCATAAATGCTTAAACAGAAAAGTTAAAATTGTTATAATGTCTTATGTGTAAGTCCACTCTCCGTACTTGCTTTCTAATTGACCCATGTAGCGAGCTTTAGGTCGATGACTCCCAAGCCAGTTGGCTTTAGGGCACCAGGTTTGAAGGACCCCTCGGACTTACTTACTCGAGTCAAAAAGGCATTTGAAGAGCGGAATAAGACCTTCAGCATTTTTCTGTTTTTATGCTGGAAATGGTTTATACCAGTTGACCAAACTGCAATGACTAAAGTGAAAAGCCAAGAACCACAGACCTCCAGCCCGTCAATACACACAAATTCCAACAATTTTACCCCCAAACTTGCCTTTTAGCATGATTGGTTCTAATTTAGGGGTGGGATATCTTACAATCTAAGTTCAGGGATTTTTAAGACATTCCTAAGTTCAAATTGCACAAATTTGCCCCACGTGTATTAAACAAAACCCCTCATACAAGCAATTATCCAACACTGGCTATGTGCGCAATAAATATGAATCTAGCAAAACATAACTAGTTCAAAATAAGTTCATGTTTTCATGTTGTCCAATTTTCAAACTTAAGCACAAATTGATTCATATTATATCCTAGGCAATAAACAAGTTAACACATTTTCAATTTTTTTTTTTTTTTTTAATCCCAATAAAATAGAATGAAAAGTAATAATATGGAAATAATGAGATCCACCCCCAAACTAGAAATGAACATTGTCCTCAATGTTTTGCCACATAAATAAGTAAGAATAATGCAAAACTTGACAAAAGAAAGAGAACGAGAACTTCCCAAGTGTAGAGGAGATGTCTCATTGTAGTCTTGATGCTTCAATTTAAAATGATGTTGGATGAATTTGACCCTATTTCTTGCCTTGCCCAACTTGATCGGATGTGTCTTGCCTGATGTTTACCTTGCAAATAAGAGATAAGTATTATTAAAAGTCATAAACATCAATAAGAAATAATTGAAGTTCAGTAGCACACCCCCAAACTAAAGTTAAAGCAAAATTTTGAATTTTCAAAATTGGTCGACCACACACATTCAAGCCTTGACGTCGCCTAGAAAAACATAAATTTTCCCGAGCCATCTTTTGATACTTTAAAGTTCACAGCATGATCAACAATATATTAAAAATTCAGCTCATTTGAAGGTAAATAGTGTCATGCAACAATGTGGAGAAGTAGGTGACGTGAGACAGTTTCTGGGTGCAATGGCCTGCAATTGCCTTGCAATGGGGCTGTCATGGTGCAAACGTTGTTTTAATGGATTTCATGCCATGTAGTGTACTAATTCATGAACTAAACACACTTACTCAATGAATACCATGTCATGAAGATAAATGTTCGGAAGAATCTCTAAAATTAGCACAAGAATGTCTTTGTGGCATTTCATCAAACACTATATGTGCACTCCAAAAATTAAAGAACTTGCATCAATTTGGAAACATGGATTGACCAAGAAATTTCTACTTATTAAAGCACAAATCACATTCTCCAACAACTAACTTAAGCCCATACTCCATTCCCCAACAAAGTTGCACTTATGAATTCAAAGAAAATTTCACTCTTTTGAATAACTTGAAGGAAAGTGAAAACTTCATACCTTTGATTGAGTTTTGTAGGTAATGAAAGTAATAAGTATGATGCAACAAGGTGTTGATGACAAGCACACAAAATGTAAGATCAAACATGAGGTGATTAGGGGAGAGAAAACGAGTGTCTAAAGTTTGAAATTAAAAACATGAAGCACAACACTTAAAACTGCCGATTATTGTCCCAGAGTACCCACGCGATCGCTTGGCTGGAGTGCCAGCGATCGCGTGGTTCACGATTAAATAATCTGTTGATTTTTTAATGCATTGTCGCGATCGTTAGAGCCTATAGGCCCGCGATCGCGTAGTTCACAGCAATAATGAAATTTTTTCCTATTTTTGAAATTCAAAATCATTTTTATCCCCCTAATCACTTCATGATCGATGCAATGATTTTTCAAACATTAACTTCATGATCCAAACTAGTGTGTGTGTGTGTGTGTGTGGGATGACAAGTAAAAGCTTAGTTTAACAAAAATATGCACAATTAAAAATATACCTAAATATGCAAAGATAATGCAACAAGCAATAGAGTTTTAACATGCAAACATGTAAAACCCTCAAACAGGATACCTATCATGCATTTTTTTAAAATTCAGCAAATAAATAAATAAATTATGAAAGCATAATAAATAAAAGGGAAGAAAGGTTGGGTTGCCTCCCAACAAGCGTTCCGTTTTGAGTCTAAAGCTCGACTGTTTGCACTTCTTTATCATGGAGGCTTGAATGATCCTCTTGAGCTCCTGCACAACTTGCAATTACCTGCCTTGCACTTCTCAATCCTTTTCCTCACTCTCTTGTAGTCCAAGGCCTCCTTTTCCACTTGTTGCGGGATGTTAGGCTTTTCTTCCTTCCTGTCCCTCCATCCATCTTTTACCTTCATACACTCATATTTTATGATTAAAGCCTCCTCAATCTTAATCTCATCCTTCATGCAGCCACTTGGTTTCTTGACCTCTTCATCCACCTTAAAACAACTTTCATTTTGAATCTTTGGATCCTGTCTTGGCTTAATGCTGAACGTGATTTGTTCCTTCTCGACCCTAAAGATGATTTCTCCCTTTTCAATATCAATCAGTGCTCTTCCAGTAGCTAGGAACGGTCTTCCAAATATTAGAGGCATCTGAGTGTCTTCTTCCATATCAAGAATCACAAAGTCAACTGGGAAGAAAAATTTGTCAACCTTCACAATCACGTTCTCCACTATCCCATATGGATACTGTATAGACCTGTTGGCAAGCTTTAGTGTGATATTGGTTGGTTTAGGCTCCCCCAAACCAAGTTTCCTGTACACAGATAGAGGCATTAAATTAACACTGGCCCCTAGATCACACAAAATATTATCAAAACTGAAATTACCAATAGTGCAAGGGATAGAGAAACTCCCTGGATCGGTCAATTTTTGTGGTAACTTCTTTTGAAGTATGGCGCTGCACTCCTCACTCAGTGCTACTGTCTCAAAATCAACCAATTTCCTTTTATTTGACAGCATCTCCTTCATAAATTTCAAGTAGAGCGGCATTTGGGCTAACGCTTCTGCAAAAGGAATATTAATGTGCAATTTCTTGAATATTTCCAAAAATTTTCCTAACTGCTGCTCCAACTTATGCTTTATCAATTGTTGTGGATAAGGAATTGGGGGCACATAAGCTTTGACTGGTGGTCGAACTCGAACTTCTTCTTCGACTTTTTCATGAACTTCAGGAGTCGATCTCTGTTCTTTTTCACTTTTCTTCTCTTCCACCACATTTTCCTTTTTGTTCCTATGCTTTTCATATTCTGCTTCAGTCACTTCAGAGAGCTGAACCCCGCTCCTTGTTGTTATTGCATTAACATGCTCACGAGGGTTTGTTTCAGTATTACTGGGAAATTTACCTTGTTGTCTTTCTGAACTTGCGTTTGCCAACTGTCCCAATTGAATTTTTATTTCTTTAATGTCAGCTTGATGGCTTTGCAGCAGCTGCAGTATCAATTCTTCACTAGAAGTCTTCTGAACTTGTTGTTGCTGTTGTAACCCTGGTGGTCGTTGGGTGTTTTGATTATTAGCCCATGAAAAGTTTGGATGCTTCCTCCATTCAGGGTTGTATGTCTGTGAGTACATACCTCCTTGCTGCCTCTGATTGTTCCCAACAAAATTTGCGTGCTCTTTATCCGGTTGACCTTGATATGCCATAGGACACTCTGATAGTGCATGATTCTCAAAACAGTAATCACGGACTATGGTTTCCTGAGCTGCAAGCACTGGCTGCTGATTCATGCTGTCAAATTTCTTCGTCAGTGCATCCAATTTAGCATTAATAGCTGTAATTTCATTCACCGCAGCTATTCCACCAGATTTCTGTGCGGTGCGATCGGAGTACCACTGATAACTATTTGTTTCCATTTTCTCGAATATTTTGGAGGCTTCTTCGTAAGTCAGATCCATCACAGATCCACCTGCAGCTGAATCTGCATGCTTCTTGTTGTCATTTGTCAACCCGTTGTAGAAAGTTTGTATGAGGATCCAATCAGCTATTCCATGGGTAGGACATTGACGAACCAGCTCATTGAACCTCTCCCATGCCTCGAAAATGGACTCTCCTGGCTGTTGGTTGAACGAAAGGATTTCGCGCCTTAGCTTTGACATCCGGCCAGGTGGAAAGAACTTGTCAACAAATTTTTGACTCATTACTTCCCAAGTAGTAATTGTGTGGAGGGGTAGCGTGTAAAACCATGCCTTTGCCTTGTCTGCTAATGAGAAGGAAAATAATTTCAGCTTTACCGCGTCACCCGGAACTCCATTCATTCGCTGCATGTCACATAATTCTTGAAAAGTTCGCAGGTTGTGGATCTTCAGACGGCAACCCATGAAAGACGGCAGAGTTTTGGATCAGAGAGATCAAAGAAGTCTTGATTTCAAAGTTGTTAGCAGGTATAGCGGGTGGCACTATGCAAGTTCCAATGTTTCCCACTGGAGGAATCATATAATCCCTTAATGCTCGCCTCCCGTTGTTCGGTTGATTTTGTTGTTGAACTACAATTTCTGCTGGCAGATTGTTCTGGTTATGCTGAATTTGGTTATCTGCCATTGCTAAATCTGTGTGTTGAGCTGCTTCCAACTGTTGTTTACGCCTTTGTCGAAAAGTGCGTTCAATCTCTGTATCAAAAGGAAGCAATTCAAAAGATTTAGTTCTTCTTAACATTAATTTATAAAGACAAAAATCGAAACAAAAACTGAAAATAAAAAATAAAAATAAGCAAAATAAAGTTCAAAGTAAAATAAAAACTAATGGGTATCAATATTAATTAACAGTCCCCGGCAACGGCGCCAAAAACTTGTTGTGGAATTGAAATCGCAAGTGTACGATATCGTAATCAAGTAATAAAGTGGACCTTAGAGTCCGGATTATCGTTCCCACGAGGACTGCTATTAATTACCGAAATGTTTTAGTTCTAATTTTATTTGAATAGACGAAATAGAATTTGTGGTTTTAAATTAAAACTAAGAAGATGAATTAAAAAGAATTGTTAAATTGTTTTGTTTTCAAATAAGATTGTAAAGTAGTTGGGATTCATGAATTCACCTAACTAATTAAATCAATTCCAATTCCAGTTTTATTTCCTATTTGTGTGTTCGGTCGAATTCACTAATTTAAATTGAGATTCCTCTCTCGAGTTTAAATCAATCCTACCTAAATAAGTCAACCATGTATCTCTACAGCGGGTCCGAATATTCCTTAACTAGATGCATTACACACAAGAATTCACACACGACCGCAATAATTACAAGAGTATATCTCTATCTCTCGTTCAATTACCGGATTTATTACCTAGATCTATGTTATTAACTCACCTCTCGGATTATGGAAATAACACATGAAATCATGAATAAGTGGCCAATTCATTCACGCATTAAACACAATAATAAATCAACACATGCATTAAAGCGTTAAAACAAGGAATATGGCATTAAAATAATTAATTAGGCTACATCGTTCATCCCAACGTTAAAATTAGTTACACATCATCATGAAATAACAAAAACAGTAAAAATAAACGTTCATTGAAAAACAATATAAAGAATGGAAAGATTGCACCAATTATCAATTCTTCAACTGTTTTCAATTCACGCCCCTCTGCGATGCTTGAATCTCCAAGAATTTAATGTTGAAATCTCAATTGTGGCTCGTTCTATGGAGAGGCAAAGGTCCAGATCTCGTGCCTCTTATGTTGTATATATAGGTTTTGGAGAAAACCTAGGTCAAAACAAGAAAAGTCTGATAAAAATCGCGAGAAAAAGCCCACAGTCGGCCCAGCCAGAAAGCCACGCGATCGCTTGGCTTCAACCCTAGCGATCGCGTGCTTGACCCTAAAACTCTCGGGTTAATTTTTTACATCTTCTCGCGATCGCTTGGTGTGGAACCAGCGATCGCGACTTCATCTTCTTTCCGGCTGTGCAAGTTGGTCCCTGACTTTTAATTGCACCTTCAGTCCTCAACTTTCAATTGTTGCACTTTGGGCCCCAAACTTTATCTTCTTCTCGATTTGACCATTCAAGCTCTTAATTCATTCAATTAGGTCCTCCAACCTCTGATTTAGTCACTTTGGCACCAAGCATGTTTCCCGGTTGTTGTCACAAACTCCTCGCTTGTCCAATTTAGCTCCAATTAACATCCAATCGTGTCATTCTTCCATTAATTGCTTCATTCTTCTTTAATTGGGACATTTTCTGAAAAGTAAACAAATAAACATAAATTAAATAGCAAATATTCCCAAACGACAATAATTAATCCTAATTTAGACATACAAATAAGTGTATAAAATACACTTATCACAAACCAATCATCATAGGTGTTACCTAAGAGCATCTACAATGGATGTGTTAAAGTCCGTTAGTTTCATATGTTAACTAATAATCATTTTTATGCTTACATTGGATATGTTAACAAATTTGTTAAAGAAATATTTTTAGGTGTATTGTTAACTTATTTGTTAAAGTTAACAAACATTTTAACATGTGACATTACAATCTATATTGAAAATAGGAGATAGAAATATTAAATAGTAATTGATTGGTTAATCTAGATATTAATGAGTAAATATAATGCATTCAATGTGACACTCATATAATAGTTAAAGTTAATATGTAGATGTGGTACTTAACATCTATTGTATTCTCTATGTGACAGTGTTTAACTAATAAAAGTTAACTCATCCATTATGGTTGCTCTAATGACAATGATGGGAACAAAGAGAGGAACCTATAACAAAACAGACCTTTTATACAAAGGATTTGTAAGATACTGGAGAATACTGGTATTGAGTTTTGAGAGGAATCAACTCTCCACATCTAACCATGGTAGAAAATCAGGTCATTATGGCCATCAGCCCTCCACGGTCGACCACAATAGAAAATCAAGATACTATGGCCAAATGATTAGCTCCCATGCGAGCTCTCAGCGCATTCCTATGCGAAATCTTAGCGCGCTCTTGTGCAAGCTCTCAACAACCTCCCATGCGAGCAATCAGCGCGCTCCTATTCTAGCTCTTAGCAATTGGAGCGACCTGAGCTTATTATGGCCCAATGCTCAGCTCCCACACGAGCTATCAACTATCGATGCTACCCAAGCCCATTATGACCCAACGCTCAGCTCATATGTGAGTTCTCACTATCTTTTCTTTGCCCGAGCAAGCCAACTCACATCTCAGCTACCTTGAGTGCTCTTAACGACTGGCGTGACCTGAGCCTATTATGGCCTAGTGCTCAGCTTGCATGCAATCTCCCAACAACCTCCCATGCGAGCTCTCAACGACCTCCCATGCGAGCTCTCAACGTGCTCTGATGCGAGTTCTCAGCGACCAGTGCGAGCCGAGTCTATTACATCCCAACGCTCAGCATTCGTACGAGCTCTCACTTTCTTTTCTTCCCCCAAACAAGTCAGCATGTATCTTAGCTCCATGCGAGCTCTCAACACCCTCCATTGTGAGCTCTCGAGACCTGAGCCTAATACTTCCAACGATTAGCTCTCATGCGAGCTCTCAACGATCGATGCGATCTTAGCCTATTATGGCCCAACGCTCAGCTCCAATGCGAGCTCTCAGTGAGATTTCATGCGAGATCTCAACGAATGGTGCTACCTAAGCCTATTACAGCCCAACGCTCAGCTTCCATCTGAGCTCTTACCACACTCCTATGTGAGCTCTCACCATCCTCCCAGGAAAGCTATCATCGATCTCCCATGCGAGCTCTTGATGAGCTCTCATGCTATCACTCAGCGATCGGTGTAACCTAAGCCTATTACAACCCAACACTTAGCTCCCATGCGAACTCTCAAAGTACGGTGCAACCTGAACCTATTACGGTCCAACACTAAGCTCCCATGGCATCCTTGAATGATAATTTGTTGTATGGAACCAATAATTTGAAAAAAACATTTATAAATTTCCAAGCCCGTTGTGCCATTTTTACGAGTTTAGTGACTAAAGCTCAACCACAAGTTTAGTGAAAAATTAAAGACGTTTTTAAAATTTTAGATATTAATCGAATACGCCTTTTGAAATTTCTTATGTTGCAATTCGGTGTACCATGATTGGTCGGTTAAAGATGATGTGACAATACTGTACATTCCGTTCACCCGTCATCAATCTCGTTACAAAAGTTAAGTCAATGATTTACGTCCAAAATTTTAATAAGTTTAGTAACCAAAACTCGACACTTTAAACTTCAATGATCATTCGAAGATATAGATATCAGTTCAGTGATTATTGGTATAATTAATTCATATGTTTAATGATAAAACTCAACCCTTTAAATTTCAATGATCAATCGAAGACATGAGCATAGTTCGGTGATTATTGTAGCAATTAATTCATAAGTTTAGTGGTCAAAATCCGATATTTTAAAATTCAATGATTAGTGATTATTGAGAAAATTAAGCTTCCATTTGGTAAATGATTTATAAATCAATTTATAAATTAAATAATTTCTCGAGTCATTTTTTAACCACACACATTTTATTTCTCTCCACTTTTCAACCGCACATTTTACCTCAAAATTATTAATAAATTAGTTTATAAATCGCTATAGTGTTACCAAATAGAAGCTAAGCCTCTGCTTGACAAAATATTTAAACACATGTTTTTAAATAATATAATTTCCTAAATCACTTTTTAACCATACTAATTTTCTCTCTTCATTTTTAATAACATATTTTACCTCGAAAATATAAAAAAAACATATTTTTAAACACAACTTTTAACAAACATCGCTTAAATTTTCTTTTTATCTTTTTTACAAAACTAGTTTTCTAACTGTGCTTTGCACATTAATTATCCATATAAAGTAATTTTTAGAAATTATTTTTGACAAAAATTTCGACTTTTATCTTAAGAAAATTAGCGAAACATGTAAGACAAATAGAATTTAGAAAATCTAATAATTTTTAACATTTAAACAAAGTTTCTAAGACCATATTACTCTATCAATCAAAAATTTAGCTTGAATCACTTATTTGATAAAAACAAATATGAGCTTCACGTTGAGAACAACATTGATAATATTTGGGAATAAATGATAAGTTTTATTTATATAGTATTTGAAATATCATAAAAAGAAGAAGAAATTGTCAATGAAGATTTAATATGAAGTATTTTTTCTTCATAACAAAGTTTGAGACTAGTTAGAATTCATCAATGCATAAATTTGATAAATGTCATCTTCATTCTCTTCAATATTGCTATTTTTGGTCAAGTTGATTTCAATCTCATCGTGCACATTTGGAAATGTATGAATACTATTGGTCTAATTTTTTCCTGATAAAGTTGATATATTTTTCATTTATAACGTGTGAGTAAAATTTTCAGTTGTGACCAAAAATAGTGTAGCAAGAATCTGACACCCTTTAAGTATTAAAAAAGATAACATATTTGTTTAATATCAAAAAGTTATTAAAATAAAGATAGACAAACATAATGGAAATATGACATCTTAATTAATAAAAAATTCAAAATAAGTTTTAAAACTTCTATCGGTACATATAGGTTTCAATGGAATCTGTACAGATATTGAAAATTTTTATACTTCAATCTTCTTCGTGTGTAATTAAATCTCATAGCAACATATGTTTGATACTTTTATTTGTGCCAAAGCTATTCGATTTACTAAAAATCCAAATTTGAGATAAATAATGACTAAAAAAAATTCAGCAAAATATGATGTTTGACTTTGAATCCCTTTTGAATATATAGTGGACTATATTGGGTTATAGCATAGATTGTATTGAATTCATTTTAGTGTAAAAACATACATGAATATATAGGATTCTTGAAATTATAAACGTGTTAATGAAAATTAGTAATTGAGAATTATGTAACTATATAAATGTATTAGATTGAATGCTGTAATGTATGTGGATTTGGTTATACAGTGGAGGTTGTAGATATACTTATTGAATTAATGACATTGTTGAGAAACTAAAAAAGTAACTGAATATTAAAAATACAATTCAAGAAATATACTATTCATATTTCTCACAACTTCCTTAATGATGAAAGTATATTAATATTCAATAAAGAATGATAATTTTAGTTTCATGAAAAAGTCATAATCGGAATTTTTTTTTTCATTATTTCCTTTATGATAGTATATTAATATAATTGTATTTGTGTCTAGTGAGAATAGTTAATAATTTGAAATAAATTACGGAAAATAAAAATGAGAATTGAAAGTTTTATGCTTTATTTAAAAGACTTTGTGTGAAAATAAAGAGTTACGATTGTAAATATATTGAGATTAATGACATTGTTGATAAAATGGAATATATATATATATATATATATATATATATATATATATATATATATATATATATAATTATCCATTAATTAACAAGAATGATAAATATGAAAATATAAAAAAATTATAAGGATAAAAAGTAAAAAATGTTCGAAAAAGTTTTTCGTTTTAATCCACCATATTAGAAGTTTTATAGGCGTGGATATAGAACAGGGAGGAGGCGGGTTTCAGTCTCTCTCACGCAGTCACACTCACGCAAAAAAAAATAAAAAAATAAAAACATTGCACTCTATCTTCTCACACAAATTCGCGTTCAAAATCCTGTTGCCACAATATCCGAGCTCAGTTCCAATGGCGTTCTCTTTGGGCGTTTTCTCGAGCTTATTGGTAGGCGATACGGCGTCGTTGGTGAAGTCTTCTTCTGCTACTGCCAGCCTCGTTCCGTCTAACCTGCGCACTGTGCGCACGGTGAATTTAGCTGCCGCGTCGAAGCAGGCTACCGAGACCAAGAAGCGGGAGCGGAGAGGCATTACAAAACCGCATCGTGTATCGGTGGAAATGCAGGCGTTGTAAGAGAAACTTGTTAAACAGTTCACTAAGTAAAACAAATAATTTGCAGATGGTAAGTAAAGCAGTTTACTAAGTAAAATAAAATTTACAATAAGCAATAAACAAAAGGTGGTGGAGCAAGAAATAAAATGAAGGCTGGAGCCGGGGCCTGTGTTCAACACAGTGTCCTTAAAGCAATATTCGCCCTCTCACCGAAGTACGCTTGCTTCCCAGGATACAGCGGCCGGAACTGCAGGTGGGCAGTCGAACGGAAAATGTGCTTGAACAGAATCACCAAGACTGGAAGAAGGAAGGCAGGAATCTGGACAAAAAATGCAGAGAGATTTTCGAGTTTTTGGTATCCTTGAATTTCAGGTTATTTTTTAATGGAAACTGTAAAAGAAAATTCCAAAACGTGGGCTTGCACTTTTTGGCCAATTTTTAACTCGTTCAGTCCGACATTCGTGTACGCAGGTCGCGCCCGCACACAAGTTCAAGGCTCGAAGGCCAAGTCGGTCCAAGATTTGCACCCCCCTGCAGGCGCGTAGGCCATGGAGGATTCTCTATGCAACAAATGGTTACACCTTACAAATTGTTAACCATATATAAATTGATCCACAAACTCAAATTCCAACTTTCAATCAATGTGGGATCAATTTCACATTCATACAAGTGAAAATCAATTGCCACCAATATATTTTCCAACAGGTATTCCTTGGTCGCGTCATTGAGATTCCCCGCGCTCAAGCTCTCAAACAGATTTGGGCTTACATCAAACAACACGATCTTCAGGTATATATATATATATATATATATATATATATATATATATATATATATATATATATATATATTGTTGCTTATAGAAATTCTTATGTGAGTAAATACATTTTCCCTGTTACTTTGTTCAGGTGAAATTTAGTAAAACTAGTTTCACACTCTATTTTCATGCACTCATAAATTCTAAAATAAAATAAAATTAAACACATAATAAAGATGATCTAAAAATTAAAGGACATGAATCAACACTGGGTCATTTCGAAATTCAAAAAAATGTAACTATAAAAAAACAACTTAACTGAATGGACGATCTTGATCATCTTCAAGACTTTAAAAGAACTAATGATTTTTACTTAACACTTTTTTCGGAATGAAAAAATGTTTTGCATGTCAAAATTTCAAATCGACATAAAATTAAAAATGGACAAAAGAGTATGCAATTCTTAATCAAATGAAAAAGTAATTACATAATATTGCAAAAACGGAAATTGAATGAAGACGTCTCCCCCTTGTGCTAAAAGAAAAGTAATGTTGCAAGAACTCATATTCTTTATCGATAATATTACAAACTCTAAAAAAAATTCCTATACACAATATTTCTCGTTTCATTTTTTGACTTTCTGTCTTTATAGTATACCAATATATTCAGATTAGAACGATTTGTAATTCTAAAAATTGCTATATACAACTGTTCATGGCTAAACACTGGCTTCTTTGGGAAGAGACCTACAAGTGACAACGATTGACCTTGACTTTTGTTGATAGTCACATAAAATCTACGGAAAAAAAAAACGTAACATGTGACAACTGTTCATTGACAGTTGCATTCGCATATTTAATTATCAACCCCAAATAAATTAGATATAAATCCATATTGTAATCTTAAACATTAGACAAATAAATCGGAAGAGATGTATAAATATATCCACAATTTTTTTGTTCTTCATTTTTCGAACAATGATATTTTGTTTATTGCAACTGGTAGATGGACTCATATATTTAAGAATCATCTACTTTAGGATGAAAGTGTAATCTTATAATTTTATCTTTTTATAATTGTTGTGAGCTTATTGGATGGAATAATCAATTTTACAATTTTATCACCTAAAGCTTGTATGGCTAACACTATTTAACGTGTATAAGCAAACATGCAAACAGAAAGCATGATTTATTAAGCGTCCCAAAACATTGGACAGCCGACCAGCCAACCTTAACAGCAACTAACAGGCCCAAAAAAATGTAATTTGTGAATTTTGTACATAAAGGCTGTCATATAACTTTCCCAAATGCCAAAATGTTAATATTCTAACCTATAGAAAATACCAATTAAATAAAACCATGCAATATGCGTGTCTATTTGATAATTGATAAAATGATAAATGGAGGAGAAGTGTTGCAATGGCTGCAGGGAACGTCATAGAGGGGAACACAAATTAAACTCTGAGCACTGCAAACCTGAGAAATATCAATATTTCTTTCTCAAACAATACTCACAAAACACACAATATAAAAAAGAATAATCAACAAATTTTTAAAACACAGATCCTAACATCCAATCTAACCTCCATCGTGACAATCCACTAAGGACAATTCGATCCATAATTTCTCAAGAATTGCTTCCGCTTCTCGTAAGTTAAATCTTGTAAAGCTGGATGTTTCCCTTCAGAAAAACTGCCAAAATTAGAATACTACACGTCATGCAAAATCAATGGATTTTGTGTAATTGACTTATTAATTGTAATGATTACGCTAAAGGACATAGCCTAAATTTAATTAAAAAAAAAATTAGCGTACACATAAAAAAACATCAAAGCACATATTCAACAATCCCATCACAAGCAAACACTGAAACTAAACTTTGAGACATGAACCTGTTGGAATTATATATGCCCATAGAGTATAATTCACGACATTCAAAATAAAATATTTATTAATTGCATTAATATAAAGTTGCGTTTGTCCATGAGTCGATTTAATATTACAGATTGAGTGTTTAAGTTGTTAAACACAAAAAGATTCAATTTGTAATTCGATCTAAAATTAACGTTCACGATCAGTAAATAAATATGGACAATTTATTTTGATAAGATCGTCTCGGTTTTATTAAAGTCTATCTTTGACTTTGATAATAAAATTGAGAGTACGTTTGGAACGTATTGGACGAGACCACTTGAAATTAATTTCTGACATTGACCATACACGTTTAATTTCACTTGACTATTGTACGTGGGACCTTAATCCTAATCGGATAATGACTTCGATTACTAACTTGAAGTTCTTTGAGGTATCAATGGGTGAGATCAATTGCTGATCAATATCTCGGTACTTTGGGAATTAAAGTGAACTAACGAGGAACATATATTCGTATTATGAAATCCGTCACCTTTTAGGTATGATCATAATCTTACTGGTTCTTCTAGTGGACAGTTGAATCTGAGCTCAGTAATTCGACAGTGACTGTTGAATTCTATGATGTGATGTGATCACATCGAACTGTTAGATAGAAGATGAGAGTTAAGAATTTATAAATATTCAAAGAAGGGCATTTTGGTCATTTTAAATTACTCCGAATATTCAAGTTGATCGACGGGGGTAACATGTAAGAACAATAAGTCAGAGGATATAATTATTGATTAATTGTTTCAGTAATTTCAATTTTACTAAGAGTGCAATCTCGTTCTTTTAGTGGAATAGAATGTGATTAATAAATTAATTTTGACTAATCAAGAGTTGATCGGGTCATAATTAATTTATTGGAGCTTAGTTTAATTGGGTCCGATCAGGTTACTTCGGTGGCTTCACTATAATGGGTTTATACAGGCTTATTACATGTATTGGGTTGTGCAGAAATGGGCCTGGATTATGGTATTAGGCCTGGTAGGGTTTTGGAATGTAAAGATGTTACAAATAGTCTCCTAAGACTATTTTTCTTAACCTAATTGGCAAAGTGGCGAAAACCCTAATCCTAGTTTAACCTAGGCCTTGAGAAAGGTGACCACGCACTTGCACAGCTGTCATTGGAGAACACCGGGGAAAGCTTGAGGGTTTGAAGCTTTGGTGGAATCAAGAAGCAGTTGATGAAGATTATTGTAAAGCACGCTACAAGGGTAATCTTCTTAAAACCAATTTTGTGTGCAAAATTATTTATTCCAAGTTAAATACATAGAATAGAAAATCCTGTAACGGGATGATCTATCACAAGAAATCAATTTTTGTGATTAGAGCAACCCGGGTTCCCAACAGAACCTCCAATAACATAGTGGGAAGCCAAAAAGTTAGAAATTTCCCCAATAGTTCAATGAATTCGACAATCAAATTGCAAAATCACAAAATCATTATCTCTTTGAGGTTTTTACCAAAGTGCAATTTCTGGTCTTTTCTTTAGATGTGGGCAATGTCCGTTGTTTTTTTTTTTTTTTTTTTTTTTTTTTTTTTTTTTTTTTTTTTATAGATTTGGGGATTTTGTGATCGCTTATTCTTGGATTAACATTAGTATTAGAAAGGGGCATTGCGTGAAATGATGTACAACTACAAGGATAAGTTAGACGGAAACCATAAACCTTATTGATGAATGATGTTATGAAATTAAAAGTTTAAAGACATGACGTCAAAAAGAAGTTGGGATCAGGTTGCTACAAGCGCCATATATTTGAGACCAATAGTGCAATTTTTCCAATATTTTTTTGAGTTTGTAGAATGTTGGTTTTTCATCTTGACATACTTTGGGTTTCAAAATTATTCTCCCCAATTTTCAGTATTTGGTTGCACACTTGCACTTCTTTCCTTACGCAAGTACAAGAAGGTTAGGATTTTAGGTGCATAAATATATGTTTCTGATTGTAATCATTTTGACACGATCGAGTAATCATAGATTCATAATTTCAGTTGGTTTTGTGCATCAACTAAAAAAAAATAATGCTACAACAAATTTCATGTGTGTTATAAATATAATAATAAAATATGTGAATGACCAATTACCATTATACTCCTGTAAACTTTATATATTATAATTGTGTCATTATTCCCTCCTATAAATAGGAGCTATTTCATTTCATTAGAAATATACCTAATGAGAAGTTTTCTCTCATTCTCTCCTATCTCTCTATATTCTCTATTGTTTTTATAATAGTTTTACAATACGTTATCAGCACGAGTCTCTAACCAATTGAGTAATATAATGGGAGTATGCTCTACAGTTGCATCTAAATGATGAACCCCTGTATCAGAAACCTGATTATTACTAATCAATGTTTCCTTTTCTCAAACCAAACACTGTTGGCTTTAGAAAATAACTCATATATTGTAGATCTGAAAATTTATCCAATTTTAAAATTTATGGTCGAACTGAAAAAGGAAGATTCCGGTCGATCTAGAAATCCGATCAACGATCGGCCACCGCCATCAGAACGGGCTTGTCGAAGAGAAGACTCGCCTGAAATTTGGGGATGATCCAACGGCTGAAACAAAAGATATCGACATGAGAAGAAAGGCTGAAAAACTGTGCAAAAAACAAAATCTGATCGGAAACTGAAAAGCTGATCCCGAACGATCCTGAACTCCGATCGACGATCGGCCAACGGCATATCAACGGGCTTTTCTAGGAGAAGACTCGACTAAAATTTGGCGCTGATCCGACGATTAAAACGGAAGTTATTGGTTGGAGAAGAAGATGCTGGCGGACTGAAAAATGCTGATTCCGGCCAAATGGTTGGTCTTTTGGAGAAACGGAGACCATGGGCATGTTCAGGACGTCGATGCACACATTATGGTGATGTGTTGATTTTTTCGGCGGTGACGCGTGGCGGATTCCGACGATGACGTCAAAAGGCAGTTTGTTCGTCTTGATGATTTGGATTTTTCTATGATCTTACTTTTTCTGTTTTGTGCAGTTTTGAAATTTTCCGGCGGTTGAACGTGGCGGTTTTCTTAAAAACTGTTTTTGGAGCAGTTCCGATGGGATTTTGAACTTCAGACCAAAAGTAAGTTTGTTCTAAATTAAATTTCAAACCTATTGACGGTTTCGATTTATCCATATGATCAATATATTAAAATATGGACGATTTTGCCCTTGATAATACGTTAAAATATATTAATCGTGATTTAACGAATTTGATTAATCATTATTAATTATATGATGATAAGTGTTAATAGAATATATATTCTAAATTATTTAACACTACTATGTGATCAATACGATAAAATAAAAGATTTAAAAGTAATATAATAGTTGTCATACCGTGATGGATTGAGTTATTATGGACTGAATTTATATCTTAACTGGATATGACTCATTATCGTAACAGATTGGACTATTATGAATACCTTGACTGGATTTGAAGATATGACTCGCTCACTCATGAAAGGTAATTATTTCATTATGTTGACACCGCCTATATGGTCGGTTTATCAATTGAATAAATGGAATACTTTACATATATTCATATTTTATATTATTTCAGAAACACCTCAGTTGTTGGTTAATTCTAACATATTAGAGGTTGTTGTCAACATATATACGTGGTGGTATAACCACAGTATTATTATTGTTTATCATATATATGTGGTGGTATAACCCTAGTATTATTATTGTTAATATATATATACAATATTATTGTTATTTGATGATACTTCATCAAATGATACCAGAAGTTATCATTACCAAAAAATTGGTAAATGTTGATAAAAATATTTTATCCAATGGTACCAGAAGTTACCAATATCTGTATTTGAATGGGTGGATGAAAATTATTCAACAAGAGAATGTTGATGTATGATCAGATAATATCACATGATAGCACGGATATGGCTAATTTGAAAATAATCTCATCAGTATTATGAGATGAATATTAGATGATAAGTGTCTGGAAAAGTTCTTGCACGAGTACTTATGTATTCCAGAAGAAGTACATATTTACTGCAGAAGAAGTAAAAATTATCATCTAAAACATACTGAAATGATATTATTATTGCTCATGAAGAAGTATAAACGAGTCATACATGTAAAATACAAAATGGGAAAACATTTATGATCCTCAAAATTAGAGATGTGTTTCGGGAGTAGCCTTATCCTACCACCTTAAATCTTTGAGGTACACAAGATTATACATTGATAAAATCCTAGAAATTTATGGTGTGTCTCAAGAGTGAGAATACTCCGTACTCTACCACCACCTATTCTAGGGTTCACAAAGATAAATTTACATTAACCGGACTCCATTTTCACTTGATTCCCCTTCCTTGCGATCAATCTATCTTAACTCCTGCTGGATCTTGTATTGGAATATATGATTGCAACTTATCCAGCAGTTCATCGATAGTAGGAGCAGAAATAAGGATTCTCCTAGAAAATGGAGAGATGAATCCCTGTTCCACAGCATAATCAAGAAATATTAGCAAACCATCAAAGAAATTGTTAACATTTAAAAGCCTAATATGCTTGGTATGGAGATCTAAATGAGCCCATGAAGTAATATTAAAGATTTCTTCTAAAGTACCAAAACCTCTGGGCAGGGCTATAAAGGCATCAGAATCATATAGCATGCAAGTTATGCCTTCATGGATAGATAATGTTTGTACTTCATGCCCTCGTGTTTTGCCTGCGATATCAACTAAAGGAACGTGTATAACACCTATCACTCTTGCTTTCTCTGCTTGAGCGGATTGTGAAACACAACCCATCAAACCACTGCTACCACCCCCATACACGAGAGTGATACCTTTCTCTCCCAATTTCTTTCCAAGATCCACTGCTGCTTCTAGATACCCAAAACATTTCCCTACTTTTGATCCACAAAATACACAGATAGTTTTGATCTGTCGAAGTTTTGGTCCTTCCATCTTTGAGAGAATAAGGAAGGAAAAACTTATGAGAAAATGATATTTTGGGATGCATGAAACTGTGAAAATCATTAACTTTTTAAACTTGAAAAACTTCACTATTTACTGCTCGTCTTTTGAAAAAATGAAGATTTACTTTTGACAAAATCACCCTACACGTCTTTCGGTGATTTAATACTTTTAACCAGCCTTTATCAAAACTCGTGAAAGGAAACAGAAAAATATTTTATATGTGCATATATATCAAATGATTTACCTTGTATCAATACTGAATAACCAAAACATCATTGTTTATAACAGCCTGGAAAACATGATCGTTTGGTATTATATTTTTGAGACTATAACGCTCTTTATCGCTGATAAATTTAGTCCATAAAGATAGTAGCTCACGCTGCACATACCCACTAGGGTGCGTCTCAAGAGTCAATCGGATATCATCCAATGACTCCTTACTCAGTCCACCCTTAATTAAGTCTATCTTATCATCTCGATTTATGGATGAATATCCTATTGATTTACAACGGGTATCACATGTCCATCGAGCACATTTGTAGCAACTATTTAATCTTTTTGCTCTTCGCTTCTTTGCAAAGGTACTCTTACCTAAGCCAGGCTTGTGCTTAGAAAATGAATCTGGTAATTCACCAGCTAATCGAACTTTTGCTTCGATCAACCAGCGAACATCTTCTGGGATGCCATGATCCATCAGCAACCTCAATCTTTCGAGCCTAATTCGATATATTTTTCTCAAATCATTTACTGGAAGATTGGAATAATATTTGCGAATATTTGAAAGTATGATATCCATTTTTGATGGATCTAGCCTTCTGATCTAGCCTTCTTCCCAAATCATCTATTTAAATGCATTATTCAACGCGTAAAAGTGCGGTGGCTCCGCGTGTCAGTGATATCGATTCCATCAAGAAATAATGGAATAAATTATTGAAAATGTGGGAACAATGAGATAATGTGTCATTACCTTTTTCGATATAAGGGAAGATTTGGCGACAAGATTGAAATCATGAGATATTTCCTTGGATATTGTACCTGATTTTTCCGGTATACTAAAAATAATAAAGGTATACTGATTTGAAATGTACAGAAATACGTACTGATGAAATGAATACTGTATTGAACCAGAAGTTCATACATATGTACAAGTGAAATATGTATATAATATGAACCAGAAGCTCATGAATGAAATATACATTGTATTGAATCAAATATTCATACATAGAAATGAAATAAAACCGTATTGAACCAAAAGTTCTATAATAAACGGTTAGATTATCAAAAGTTTCAAATTATTTTCTATGAGAATAACTTATTCAGAAATTGTTTATCATACAACAATATTCTATGTCAAACAGGGATTAGCTCAAGAAGTTTTATGATTTGTAAAAGTGCGATATGTATACAATCCACCAAAGCGCACTTAGATATATGATTGAGATTATATCTCTAAAAGAATGACATGTGTTATGGAATTTTAGCCGATTGATAATATTTGAGAACATTATGAGGAAAACACGCCTGAAGCGTAATTATACCTGAAGCATAATGACTATCGATTCCAAAAATAAATATCTCTTGAATGATTGAGATGATCCATTTGAGGCTAAATACTCATGGTGAGTAAAAGGGATATAATTAAATGTAAGAGACTCAGGTACCTGATGATAGAACATATAAAGAGATCTCTCTATGTTATATTGAGTTGAAATGGAATCGATAAATAAGTTGACTGTATACATAAACAACCCTCTTATGAAAATGAGGTTGATGAAATTATAATACTTTGGCCAAGTATATAACCCCAATGTAGGGATTATTGTTCAAGGACCTGAAGTCCAAATGCTTAAATGTGTAAAGCCAGTAATTATATGTACAAATGAAAAATATTACACAGTCGTAAAAGACGACTCGTTGCGCGCAAAATTTCTCATAGAACTGGCATGTCATATGGTGGATAGACTATAGTCTAAATCACTAGCTTGAACTCTTTGATATACCAATGAGTGAGATCAAAATGTATGATTCTCATCTCGGTACTTTAAGAGTATTCTTTGATGTACCAGTTGATCGCGGTACATTGAGATTTCAAGTAAAATGATTGTAGATTATATGTCTAAATTGATATATATTTCAATGATTGATTATACGAATCAAAAATTGTGGTTTATGAGATGCAAGACATACATGTATAATCAATGAAAGATTCAATACACCCAGATTAGTATCATTATAGGATGATACAAATGACTCCATAATATAATATGTTGAAAGTGAAATTGGAGTGTACTATTTATGACATCTGGGAAATTGATTATTCACTAGAAGTGAATATGAAAATGAATATGTTTAATTATTCACCAGAAGTTAATTCTAGGTTTGATTATTCACCAGAAGTGAATTCTAAATTTGATTATTCACCAGAAGTGACATATGCAATTGATAAATTATTACAATATTGCTTAATATAACATGTTATGACATCATGAGCTATGAACAATTTATATAAAAGCTCATCATAAATTATATGTTTGATGAAAAGATTCGTGATTGCACCAATATAATTGTGATATTCCATGAAAGGAATAAATACGCGTTGCACTCTTTTTCCCTTAGCTAAGGTTCTGTCCCACATGATTTTCCTAACAAGGCTTTTAATGAGGCAACAGTTGAGGCGTATTGATGAAAATTAATGAGAATAATGTACTCTTTTTCCCTTCGCTGAGGTTTTGTCCCACAGAGTTTTCCTAGCAAGGTTTTTGAGGTATCATCATAGCTATCAACAAGCTATAATTCAGCAACACATTGTTATACTGGAATGATATCAACAAATGAAGAAAATCATACACATCTTATGAAGAATGTTATGATATCGGCTACACACAAGAAGATTTTCATATATACATATTCCAGACGAAAGATGATATCATTATTCAAAAGGTTCATGAATACTTGATTACACACTTCATGGGGAGAATCATGCTGTACTCTTTTTCCTTCGTCCAGGTTTTGTCCTACTAGGTTTTCCTGACAAGGTTTTAACGAGGCAGCGGCTGTACTTTTTTTCCTTGGTTCAGATTTATCCCACTGAGTTTTACTGACAAGGTTTTAATGAGGCGACACTTCAGAACTTCAAGATTCAGTACATGATTTGTTCTACTCGAACGTTAGACTCAATGATTGACCATGGCCAACATCAGGGGGAGCTTCTATACTCTTTTTCCTTCGCTTAAGTTTTATCCCACTAGGTTTTCTTAGCAAGGTTTTAACGAGACAGACAATTGCAGAATATGTCATTCAAGGGGGAGTGTTATAAATAAATATAATAATAAAATATGTGAATGATCAATTACCATTATACCCCTATAAACTTTATATATTACAATTGTGTCATTGTTCCCTCCTATAAATAGGAGCTATTTCATTTCATTAGAAATATACCTAATGAGAAGTTTTCTCTCATTCTCTCCTATCTCTCTATATTCTCTATTTTTTTTATAATAGTTTTACAACAATGTGGTGTGCATGAGTTCAATCTCCTTATTTTTGGGTCACAGTGTTGACTTTATATTTCGAATAGCTTGTTTGGTATCTAAGGGCATCTCCAACCATACGTCAAATTTGGGATAAAATCCTCTCCAATGTAAATGTGTCAATCCGGGTGGTCCGGGTCGGGTCGGCCCACCAACATAAAAGTCCGGTAATGGTCCGCTTGAAAAAAAGCCCGCCCGCTGCAAGTTACGGACCGGTTCCGGGTCAGTCCGCAAAATTCTAACTACAACCTAGGCCAGCTTGCTGGCCTATGCGGGTCGAGCCAATGTGGGTCGCAGTTCGTTCTGATTTGACCCGTAAAAATAAAAATATAGATTTTTTCATATTTATAGCAATTTTTTGTCAAGTTTATAAATACAAAATGATTAAAATGATAAATTCATATTTATACCATAAAATATTTACATAGAATTTAAAATTATATTTTTTTTTATATGAATTACTTCTAAATTTGTAAATTTAAATAAAACATAAACAAATAACAATTAAACGCTAAATGTATTTCTAATTACTATTATCAAAGAACATTACGTTTTTGAGCTATTACGGAGAAAAAAAAATAAGATTTTGTTTTAAAAATTGTATTAGAGTTTGTAGAAGAAGGGAGATTTTCAATATTATCATATTTAATAAAAACAATTTTTTTTTACGGGCGGGTTAACTGTGGCCCAAGAAGGTTTGACCCACAAAATCCACGATTCACAATTTCTTGACCCGTGAACTGCCCACACGGGTTGGCTCGCCGTCCAGGGTTGATCCGGACCGATTTTCACGGATTTGGTCGGCCTGTCCGTCTTGACACCTCTACTCCAATGGTACCCTAATTTACATCTCAAATTTGGGGTTGCACTATTCACAACAAAAAATTCGGGGTTGGCCTTATTTATTTACCAAATTACCATTTTCTTATTTAATTTAAATGCTAATTATTATTAATTAGTCCAATAATTTGTTGTTATAGTAATTATCTTAATTGTAAATATTATAATTATTATTATTTAATAATTATTGTTGTAATTCTATAATTGTTTATTTAATTTTTCTTATTTAACTTTGAGTTTTTTTCTCCAAGAAAAATGACTATTTGAGTTTACCTCGAATTTGTGGTAAACGATTGGAGATGGTCTAAAGTCTCATGGAATCTAGCAATCACTATCAGCATCAATTCAAGTATGCCCTTGTTTGATAGATATTAAAATGAGATTTTTAATAGATTTTGATAAAAGTTGATGAAATGTATAATTGAAAATTTGTGAGGTATGTGATTGACATCAATTGTTAACTTTGACTTAATTACAACTAAACTGGGGCTAAATTTAAAATTCAAATAGTCAACCGTTTAGGCTTTTGATTGCTTAGCTTAGCACTTTCAACCCCTTAAAATGAAACCCATCGTCGCATAAGAAAAGGTGGAAGTGTATTTTATGTTGAATCAATCTACTTGCACAATTATTTTGACAATATAGGTGACAATTTGATGATGTGAAAGTATTATTGTTGTTGATTTAAAAGATGATGTAATGTGTGAAAAAAAGAGAATTGTGCCAAGTAGGCTAATTGTCATCCTCATTGTGATACTCATTGTGAGTATAACAAAGTTGTTTTATGTTTTTCCTCACTGTTGTACTAGCCATAACAAAATCTCATTTTCCAGTGTTTGATTCCTTGGTTGTCACCTGCAAAATTAACAATCAACTGTAAGTTTTTTTATTTTTAAATATAGGATGTTAAGAACATGATGAAGTTGTTTGGGCAATCGATTTAGTTTTCCAAATATTGAACCGGGATATTTTTTGATTTTTTAGTTTTAAGTTATATGTTGCATCATAAATAGTCACATTTTATATGCATCTCTTTATTTTTCTGTGGATGCAAGAAATACCAACTACTGTTCTCATATAATGTGCACGCTCCCCTCAAATCAATTTAATGAAATCTGACTTGTCTTGTATATCTCTGTATATATTAAAAAATAAATAAAAATTACAGCCATGATTTTGCCTCTGTATTTACTTGTGATGTGAAACTGACCCGATCAGTATCTCACTATTAGATGTAGATCCAGCTGATAAGAAAGTCATTATCTGTGATGAGAAGCTGAAGCAAGGGATCGCATTGGGTTCCTTGAGATTGCTGGTTTGCTTAATCCTCAATTTCTTAAATAACCATATTTCAGATTCAGGCGAACGTCGAATCACTCTACTTCGTGCATGGAAAGCAGTTATTTTTGTATATGCGGTTCAAGTTCAATTGATGGTATCACTCTCATCGGAAAAGCTAGTAAACATTAGTGATGCTTTCCTTTTGTCTGCACAAAGAACACTCTTTTCTTTGTCTGAAATGGACGAGTAGTTCTGATTTTTGGATCCGTATGTAGGGTTGTAAAAGAAATGTTTGTTATTATTGACAGTAATTGGTTGATATTTACCTTTATTTTTTGCCCCCCTTCTCATTCAGCTGAGTTCTCATGGTCCGTTAAATAGCGATGATCAAATTTGTGTAAAAAGAAAACGAACTTCACGAAATTGAATTCGTGAGAACTTATTTTTCTAAGAAGTGGAAATTTATTTAATAGTAAAAGAGTAGACAACAATAATAAATGAAGTTTCGTTGGATAGTGATGGTTGAATTTGGATAAAAAGAAAACGAACTTCAGAAAATTGAATTCTTGAAAACATATTTTTTTTTTTTTTTGAGAATTTGAAGTTTAATAGTAAAAGAGTAGACAACAAAAATAAAGTTTTATCTTATAGTGTGTTTGGAAATGTTTCCTCAAATTACTTATTAATCAAGTATATTTTTTGAAATCATTTTTCAGTCACGTACTATAATTCAAAAAACTCAATTTCTTTGTTTATAAAGAAAATCAGCCGCTAATAATTTTAGAATCTGACTATACACACGGAAGAATTGAAATCTTAGATCAAAACACTATGTATGGATGGTATGAACTGCCCAAACAAGAATTCTTGAATAGCGAACAGGATTTGAATCAAATTTCGGATCAATCTATATTGATTGACTGCCTCCATTATGTTGTTGCTAGCAAATACTACTATCGGACGTATCTATATTGATTGGAGACTGACGATAACTCTCAACCAATTTCCAAAAAATCTAAATTTGTATCAAATTGAAGCTAGTAACTAATCCATATTTCTTCGAGAGAATCTACTAATTGTTCCAGAGCAACTAGAAAGAGATTCTTTAACTAGAAAGAATTCGGTTCAGATGTAGGATACCTAGCCAGAAGTTTTCGCAACTCATTCATAGATGATGGATTCATCAAAGATTTTGATTTTCTCCTCAAGAAATAGAAATAGTGCAATTTTGTTTGAGGAAAGCCCTTATTATCCTCTATAAGAACGGTGCGTTTGAGGTGTGAAGTGGGAGAGAAGGGATGTCATAATTGGAGTTACATTTTTCCTATATCTCCTCTACTATATAGGATATATGAAAGCAAATAAATACACACATCACACGTCCCGTCCCAATCCTCCCCCCGGAGGAATATGTGCATCTAAAAGATCTTTGATACTGTGTCCAATCCCGAAATTCATAGCTCTAGAGAAAGAATCTCTTTTTTTGAATATACTCGAAACAAGGACTAGGTTGTGTAAAGCTTAACACCTCTTATTCTTATTCCTTTTTCAAAGAAAAAAATCAAAAATCAAAAGGTCGTCGGATGGGCACCGCATACCTGGAATCAGGGGATGGGCATAGGGATGGAATGGTATACTAGGAAAGAAAGTGATGTTTGGATTTTTCAAAACTCCATGGACATGCAGAAGAGAAATGCTATTCCCACTCGAAATTGTCAGTGGGTTCATTGGTTCAATACATACGGCAAAAGAGCAAACAAAAAATTTGGTAGGATCGTAGTGAGTGGTCTTGTGCTTGGCATCGACCATTTTGATGACATCAAAAAGTGACCTCTACGATGAATGCAAAATTCACAAACCATGGGTATGTTGCCAGAAATAGACCGATAAGACCATAGTTGAATATCGGCCACCCAATACCGGATCCGAGTTAAACCATTGGATCGGCGGACAAGGAACCAAGTCAAGCCGGTAGAACGGGGTGAATTGGAAATTAACCCACGGTTTAGACCGGTTCATTACAGTTCCAAGCAAAATCATTTACAATAAATAAATAAAGTAAAAACACAGAGAGCAAAAATGCAAAATAATATGCCTGTAGTACTATTATAAAGGTGGTTATACATACCCTTTCTTTTCTAGTTTGTCCCAGTTTTCATTTGCATTTGTCAAGAATCCTATAGTTTACAAGACAAACAAGTACATGGCTCCAAACCCCCAACACACAGAAACTTGATGATCAGTTGCTGCGGAAATATTTGGATGACTCTGAGAGAATGGACAGTAATACTGCAGTCATTTCATCCTCAATCGTTCGGATAATCTATTTTCTTCCTCCCTGGAAACACGAGGATTGAGCTTGCGAAGGTTAGTTACAAACATTATTGCTTCATCGCTCCTACTAAGCTTACAAAACCAATCTACAACACAGTTGTATGTGCTCTCATTCGGTTTGCAGCCATTCTTGATCATGTATCGAATCACATCCACAGCCTCCACAAACATTGCATCAGCAGCATAACTTGCAACAAAAGTATTGTAAGTGATAACATCAGGAACGATACCGGATTCCCTCATTTCCTGGAGAACTCGCGAGGCGTCCTTCATTCTGCCATTTCTGCAATAAGCATATATTACAGTGTTGAATGAGATGACATCAGGCTTCATTCCTTTTGACAGAAGATCCCTCAATATTTCTTCGGATCTCTCATAGTTTCCAGACCGGCTGTACATGTACATCAAACTATTGTAAGTTGTCAAACTAGGTGTGAACCCACTCTTGTTGATGAAGTTAAGAATCTCATTAGCCTTGTCAATCATCTGCCTCCTGCCATATATGGAAACCATTGCATTGAGAGTAGTTATATCTGGAGAGGAACCTCTTCTTGTTAGCTCTAGGAAAGCTCGCTCTGTTTCCATTAGAAGATCACTTTTACTATATACCAGAACAAGAGTTTTTAAAAGCACTGCATGTGGTTCAATTGTCCCAGAATATATGTCTTGCGAAAGAGCGTGTATTTTCTCGATTTGTTTCCCATTAGCATATGCATGAAGCAAGGAACTATAAGTCAGCTCATTTGGTTTGCACAGTTTATCCTTCATTTCAGCAAACACTTTCTCTGACTGTTCCCATAGCCCTCCCCTTGCCAGAGCTGCTAAAAGAGCATTATAAGTGGAAAGGTCTGGAATGACCCCGGCTTCCAACATACTCTTATAAATAGCCATGGCTTGATCAAAAGATCCACACCGGCTGTAAGCACTGATTAAGGTATTGAAAGTGTCTCTTTCAGCTACAAAACCCGATCTTTTCATTTCCTTAAATACTCCAAAAACTTCGGTATCCATACCATTCTGCCCAAACACAGCCAGAAGGGTATTCCAAGTAACAATATCTGGTGTGCATCCACATGCCTTAATGTCATCGAATATCTTCATCATTTCTGTGAACTTTCCCCTGTTACCATACATCTTGATTAGTGCATTATAAGTACACATATTAGGGTTACAACCTGTATTTCTCATTTCCTCAAAAACCTTCATTGCAGATTCATCCTTCCCGGCTTTCTCAAATCCTGACAACAGAGTCGTATAAGTAAAAACATCAGGCTTAATTCCTTTCTCAATCATCTGAGATTTCAGTTCCATTGCTACCTCCAACAAACCATCCCTAGCATGAGCAGATATCAAGGAATTGTAAGTCACAATGCTTGGTGAAAATCCATTTTCCTCCATCTCCCTCAAAACTTCCATGGCCTCATTAGGCCTCCTAGACTTCCCATAAACATCCAACAAAGCATTGTATGTAACCTTATCCGGAACATATCCCCCTGATTTCATCTCCTCAAAAATTCCTTTTGCTTCCTCATACAAAGACCCCCGCCGACAACAACTTATTATAGTATTATATGTATAAGCATCCGGGACAACACCCGAGCTCTTCATACCCTTGAAAACCGTCATGATCTTATTCCAAGGCATAACCATTTTCCCATATACATTCAAAATCACATTGTAAGTAATCAAAGTAGGTTTGCATCCCTCTTCCTCCATTTTCTTGAAAACCATCACCGCCTCCCTATACCTCCTGTTACTAGCCAAAACTGTTATCAAGGAAGTATATGCATAAACATCAATCCCAAATCCATCATTAAGTAAATTATGAAACAAAGACGCAGCGGCCGAAACCTGACTTTCTTTCCCCAACATGCTTATAATGACAGCCACGACAGACCCATTAATCAACTTATCCGAATCCGGACGATTTCTTATCCATTCAAACACTCTCAGAGCCAGGTCGCATTTCTTGTAATACCCCAGAGCCTTAATTATACCCAAAACATCAAAAGAAATTGTTTCTATAAGCGATTCCGAATAACTCATTTGTTCTTGACACGTGTTAAATAAATTCAACAATATTTCCTCGAGTTTCTCAATATTGAACCGTGGGTCAATAAGAGATTGAAGAATGAACTCACCTTGAGCTGAAAGATGGTTGTTAGACCATGGCTTTCCCTTGTTGGGGTCACGTTGTTTTCCAATTCGGCGACGTGTTCGGTGGATAAAAGAGGAGGGATTTTGGGGTTCACCAGAAGTGGAGGAGGTGTTGGTGGTTTGGCGTTGGTGGAGGCAATCATGGAGGAGAGGGGTTAAGGGAGGAGGTGCGGGAGTAGTGGGGGTGAGGTGGGGCTCTTGAAAGAAGGGTTTTGTAGGTGGCGGGCTAGGGAGGATAAGAGGGAGAGCTAATTTTTCCGCCATTGGCACGGTAGCAAGACGACGAGATAAAAGACACCTGAAAGGGTTTTATGCACTTTCTTTTTTTTTTTTTGTAAAATATTTGTTAAAAATTGGATGAAGAAAATGTGGCTGGATAAAAATTGATTTGAAAAGTTAGTTAAAAAAACTTGTTTAAAAAAATATAAAAAAAATAAAAAAAACTGGTTACTGGGCAGACTGCTAGTTAACCCTCTTTGTTTGTTTAAATGTGATATAGTGATAGTATGGGTGCTAATAAATATAATTTTACAAATATTTTGTGGAAATATTTTTAAGTGATATTGTAATATATCGTACATTTATTGGGTAATAAAAAAGTAAGTGATGTGTAATTATAATTATTACCCAATAAACGTATGTCACATAATAATGTCATTTAAAAATGTCCCTTATTAATGTCCCTTTAAAATTACTCTTAATTTTAAAACTTTTTAAGACTTTTGAGGAGAGGTGATTTCTCTAAATGGAAACAAAAAATAAAAGCTTTTTATAAATAATATAAATATATATGAATGGCCAATTACCATTATACCGTTGTAAACTTTATATTATTATGATTGTGCCATTGATTTCTATAAAAAGGGTCATATTGATTCATTCTAATTACACCTACAATGAGAATTCTCTCATTCTCTATATTCTTCTATTTTGATAGTTTTACAACACGTTACGAGCCTCTAGCCAATTGAGTAATATAACTAGAGTATGCTCTACAGTTGCATTTAAATGATGAACCTCTATATAAGAAACCTAATTATTATTAATCAATATTTATTTTTCCAAATCTAGTGTTTTTTACGTTAGAAAATAACTTATAGCTCATGGATATGAAAAATCATTCCCAAATCCATAGAAAAATTGGAGAAATTGTATAACCTGAAACTTTCAAATCAGATCTATGCCAAACTATACATCCAATCGACGATCGGAGATCGGATCTGAAATCACGACGACGAGATGAATATTCGGCTCCAACGCGTGAGGACCACGAGCCGACGTCAAAAACACGCGTTGTAATAATCCGAAAATCTTGACGTCCTTTATTGTCCCGTATGACGTAATAAAAGTATTTTATAATTTATGTAATGATTTTGGAATGAAAAGAAAGAAAAATGTGTTTAAACGAAAGAGAAACAAAAAGATTAAATAAAAAAAATTACGTTAAAAACATATTTAAGTGTCTATTTGTTAGGGAATTTTTCTATGACTCTCGACCTCAGTTGATTACATATCATATATGTAGGACAAGTTCTCGGAGTGAATTTCGAGAATATGAAAACGGTTTATCATTCTGACCAACGAATAGTCCTGGTGAATTTTTAAAATTAAGACGGTAAAAACGGTTAAATCGAAAACTATTTTTATTGACCTACTTTGGAAGGTCATAACTTCCTCCTTGGTATTCTTTTTCTTGCGCCGTGAATTGCACATTAAAGTACTCTGTGAGTACTTCGAAATGGTACCAAAAAATCAAGATTTAGACTTCATTTAGTGCCTCGAATCTAAGCTCAAATAAGCCTTGTCGAAACTAAAATTTTGGATGTTTCCTAGCATGAGGTGGGACCTATATTTGCTATAGCCGACTTGTAGCTTTGATTACTCAGCATATGCATGTTAAACAGCTCATGCTTGCATGCCTTCAACCTTCCACCTCTTCCTTAAGCCTTTCCACCTCATGCTTATCACATTTACACCTCCAACTAGCTTAGGATCACACGACCACATCATTATTCTTCTTGTGCAGCCCCTAACTCCTATAAATAGCCAAGAATTGAAATGAAATACTACACGAAATTGAGCCAAGAAAACTATGAGAAAGAAATTGTATTCTTCTCCAAAATTATAGAATTTTCAAGTTAGGATTATGCTTGAATCTTTTGTTAGGATTAAGACATGCTAATCTAATAACATGTTCTTAATATCCTAAATGATATTTTGTTCCATCAAATATAGTAAACCTTGAAGAAAGCCCAGAAAATAAGTACAGAAATGCTGAAATTTTTACAAGTATCAATACCCGAGGAGCATGTATCGATACATGTATCAATACCTTAGGACAGACAGCATGTATCAATACATGGACAACATGTATCAATACATTTGCAAAGTAAAAAACTTCTTTCCAACACTCTTGGATCGAGGTGAGTGGAATGTACTTATTTGTTTACTTGATATAAGTTTGATAAGATCTCATGATAAGTATTCCATTTTTTACTTCAATATTGTTATTATTGCAAATCTTTTTGTAACATGTATAGCAATTGAATATTGTTATTTACTTGTTTAAAGTAAAATAATAACTAACGGGATTGGTCATCACTAATATTATATTACGTGAATCGTTTGATTATCATAAAATGATGATAACACAATTAACTTGTATTACTTGGATATTTGGAATGAACCTTGTTCTTACTGATGTGATATTAAGTTCATTAACTTAGAGTAAAAATGACAATAGTAAAAGAAATGTAAGTTTACCATATGTATCGATACATGGAAGTTTTAAAATATTTCTGTTATGTTTTATGTATTGATACATTGAGCATGTATCGATACTTACCTGATACTTGAATCTGTATTATAGTGTGATACTTCATGAATAACAATTGTTCTGATTGTTTATAGAAATTGTGAAGGATACTTGTACATGATATAACACTTTTACTTATTTATGTGATGTAACGCTTGTACTTGATTATGTGCTCTTAAATGCTATTTCGTGACACGGTTATTCCATTGCATTAAAATGATTTTCATGCCTTTAATATGCATTGCATAGAAAGGAATTTCTTAATATTACAGTCACTCTATCCTGCTTGTCTTGAAATACGTGTCACGGAGTCCAGTAATTGAATCACGATGTGGTTGCGCTTATTAATGAATTTTAGGGATCTCGACTCCCTACTTGAAACTCATAGTATAGAAACCATGTTTATAAAAGAACTCGTGAAATAAACTTCACACTTGAAATTGGGGTTAAATTCTCTGCTTGTCCGCGTTCGGGGATAGTAGTTGATTTGTATTATGGGCCACATAAAAAATCGTGCTATTTTGAAAATACATGCATTGACATTAGTCTTGAATATCTTGACTAGAATCTGTGAATTTGACTGGATTTGAATATATGAAATTGACTTGACTGGATTGGATATATCTCGAAATACATATAATCTTAATTGTCTTGACTTGGGTCTTGACTTGAATACATGAAAATAACTTGTCTACGTGCAATAGAACATGTGCACCATACTTCAATCACTGGGCAAGTGTATGCTTATGCCACGATATATCTAATATTTTCAGGTAATAATATAAATAAAAAAGGAATTGACATGGTTCTTCAGATGGCGAGACAGATAGTGCTGCGCTAGGTGACGACCTGTGAGTCATGGACTCATCGGATAAGTTATTGTGTTTGAACTGCCAAATTCACTATCTTATTATTGTTATTATTTATATAAATATTTTACAGTCAAGATCTTATATTAAAATGTTTTATCGTTACTCTTTAAATGAATGTATTTTATTTTAACGTAAAGTGATTTTGAAATCTCAGTCCAGTGACGTCATTTACATCACTGACTTATGAAATGAAAACAAAAATATTTCCACAATTTGTTTTATGCGCCACGTGTTGGCCTCGAATCTGAAAATAAATGAAAAATTCAGTCGTGCTTCACACGCATGATGGTGTATGAGGCTGTTTCCGGATACGTGTCAAAAGGCTATTTGTTCGTCTCGACATTTTGGATTTTTCTGCGATCTTACTTTTCTGTTTGGTGCAGTTTTGGACATTTTCCGTTGGTCAAATGTGGCGGTTTCTTAAAAACTATTTTTGGAGCACTTTCGATGGGGTTTTGAACTTCGAACCAAAAGTAAGTTTGTTCTAAATTAAATTTCAAACTTATTAACGGTTTCGATTTATTCATATAAGCAATATATTAAAATATGGAAGATTTTTCCCTTGATGATATGTTAAATTATATTAATCGTGATTTAATATATTTGATTAATGATCTTATGATAAGTGTTAACAGAATATATATTCTCAATAATTTAGCACTACTATGAGATCAATAAGATAAATTAAAAGTTTAAACAAGGTAAAAGAAAATTAATTATTACCATATCGTGATGTATTGGTTTATTATAGACTGGATTTATATCTTGACCAAATATGACTAATTATCATAAACGGACTGGACAATTATGAATTCATTGACTGGATCTGAAGATATGACTTGCTCACTTATGAAATGTAATTATTTCATTATGTTGATACTACCTATATGATTGGTTTTATCAATTTTAAATATACATATTATGTTACCACATATGTGGTTAGTTTTATCAGTTTTAAATTATATGGTTAGTTCTACTTGTTTTAAATATTTCCGCTCCTATAAATTTGATATTATTGTTATTTGATATTTTTACAAATGGTACTAGAAGTTACCATTACCAAAAGTTGGATAATATTTTAAAATGGCACCATAAGATAATATCACGTGATAGCACAAACATGGCTAATGTGAAAATAATCTCATCAATATTATGAGATGGATATTATATGATTGAAATAAACATATTTGATAAATATTTGAAAAACTTTTCGCACAAGCAATTATGTATTCAAGAAGAAGTACATATTTACTTCCGAAGAAATACAATTCATCATATAAATACACTGAAAGGATATTATTATTGCTCTTGAAGAAACACAAAAGAGTCATACTGAAACATGTCAAGAAAAGGGATACATGCAAAACACAAAAGGGGGAAACATTTATAAAATCCTCAAAAAGTGGTGTGTTTCAAGAGTAAGAATACTCTGTACTCTACCACCCCTAATATTTTTGAGATACACAAGGTTAAGTTTAAACATTTATAAAATATTCAAAATTAGAGGTGTGTCTCAAAAGTAAGAATACTCCGTACTCTTGATTTCCCTTCCTTGTGACCAATATATCTTAACTCCTGTTGGATCTTGTATTGGAATATATGATTGCAACTTATCCAGCAGTTTCTCGATAGTAGGAGTAGAAATAAAGATTCTCCTAGAAAATGGAGAGATGAATCCTTATTCCACATCATAATCAAGAAATGTTAGCAAACCATAAAAAAAATGTTAACATTTAAAAGCCCAATAGGCTTGGTATGAAGATCCAACTGAGCCCATGAGGTAATATTAAAGATTTTATCTAAAGTATCAAAGCCTCTGGATAGGGCTATGAAGGCATCAGAACCATATAACATGCAAGTTATGCGTTCATGGATAGATAATATCTGTACTTCATACCCTCGTGTTTTGCCCGCAATATCTGCCAAAGGAATAGATATAACGCCTATCACTTTTGTTCGTTCTATTTGAGCAGATTGAGAAACACAACTCATCAATCTACTACTACATCCTTCATACACTAGATTGATATCTTTCTCTCCCAACTTCTTTCCTAGATGCACTGCTGCTTTTAGATATCCAAAGCCTTTCCTACAGAATACACAGATAGTTGATCTGTCGAAGTTTTGATCCTTCCATCTTTTAAGAGTATAAGGAAAACTTACAAGAAAATGTTATTTTTCGATGCATTAAACTGCAAGATTATTTGGCTTTTTAAGCCCAAAAATCTTTACTATTTTACTACTAGCCTTTTAAAAAAGTTTCTATTTACTTTTAACCAAATGACACTACTTTTGATTATATCTCTGACAACATATTTTATACCCCCATAATGGACACTCTTTTCGGTGGTCTCTCAATGACAGTCTGTCAATATGCGAAAAAATTAAAATATAAAATACTTTGTTAAAATATATATATATGTATACATATATACACTATACTAATTTACCTTGTATCAATGCTGAATAGTCGAAACGTTCATATTTGTTACAGGCTGGAAAATATGATCTTTTGCTAAGATATTCTTGAGACTATAATGGTTTTTATCATCGTTGAATTGAGCTCATAAAGATAGTAGCTCACGCTGCACATACCCACAATGGTGCGTCTCAAGAGTCAATATGATATTATCCACAGAGTCCTTAATCAGTCCACCCTTAATGAAATCTATTTTATAATCTCGATTTAGGGATGTATAGCCCACTGATTTACAACAGCTATTGTCCATCGAGCATATTTGTAACAACATTTTAATCTTTTTGCTCTTCTTTGCAAAAGTACTCTTACCTAAGCCAGACATGTGTTTAGAAAATGAATATGGTAATTCATCAGTTAATCGAACTTTTGCTTCGATCAACTAACGAACATCTTCTGGGATACCTTGATCTATCAGCACCCTCAATCTTTCAAGTCGAACTCAATAAATCTTTTTTCAAAATATTTATTGGAAGATTAGAGTAAAGTTTTGCAAATATTTGATAATATAACATCCTTTTTCATGGATCTATTCTTCTTCACATACGATTTATTGGGAACATGAAATATTTTCTTGGATATTGTACCTGATTTTTTTCGGTACAATAAAAGTAAGCAAGGTATACTAATTTGTACTATACAAGAAATACATATTGATGAAATGAATACTATATTGAACTAGAAGTTCATACATACGTACAAGTGAAATAAATATTGTATTGAACTAGAAGTTCATCCGTACAAGTGAAATATATAGTGTATTGAACCAAAAGTTCATCGATACTGTATTGAACCGAATGTTAATACATAGAAGTGAAGTAAAATCGTATTGAACCAGAAGTTCTGTAATGAACGGTTATATCATCAAAAGCCTCAAATTATTTTCTATGTGAACAACTTGAGTATAAATTGTTTCTCATCCAACTATATCATGTATATATCAATATGATGAAACAATAATTAGCTTGTGAAGCTTTATAATTTATAAGAAGTACGATATATACACTCCACCAAAACTCACTTAGATATATGATTGAGATTATATCCCTAATTAGAAATGACATATATTGCGGCATTTTTAGCCGATTGATATAATATAAGATTTCTGAACATTATGGGGGAAAACACGCCTGAAGCATAATTATGCCTGAAGCATAATGACAATCGATTCCAAAACAAATATCTCTTGAATAATTGAGATGATCATTTTGAGGCTAAATACTCATGGTGAGTAAAATGGACATAGTTAAATGATAAGAGATTCAAGTACTTGATGATAAAAAATATAAAGAGATCTCTATATATTATGTATATATTGAGATGAATTGGAATCGAGAAATAAGTCGACTACATACATTACACAACTCTCTTGTGAAAATGAGGTTGATGAAATATAGAATACTTTGGCCAAATATAAAATCTCAATGTAGGGATTATTGTTAAAGGGCATGAAGTCCAAACACTTAAATGTGTAAAACCAACAGTTGTTTGTGCAAATGAAAAATATTACATAGTCATAAAAAACGACTTGTTATGCGTGAAATTTTTTCAAAGAATTGGCATAATATATGGTGGATGAGATATAATCGAAATCATTAGCTTGAGATCTTTGATATACCAAGGAGTGAGATCAAAATGCATGATTCTCATCTTGGTACTTTGGGAGTATTCTTTGATGTACTAGTTGATCGCGGTACGTTGGGATTTCAAGGAAAATGATTATAGTTTATATTTCGAAATTGATATCTATTTCAATGATTGATTATACTTATGCAAATTAGAAATTATGGTTTATGAGATGCAAGAATATATATGTATAATCATTGAGAGACTCAATATACCCAGAATAGTATCACTTTAGAATGATACAAATAATCCCATGATATAATATGTTGAAATTGGAGTGTACTATTATTTTAAATTATATATGATAATTGGGCAATTGATTATTCACCAGAAGTGAATTCTAAAAATTGAAAATGATGGATAATGTTTAATTATTCACTTGAAGTGAATTCTAGATTCGAATATTCACCAGAAGTGAATCAATTCAAAATTTGAAAAATGTAATCGATCAATTATTAAAACATTACTTGATATAGCATGTTATGAGCTATGAACAATTTATACAAAGCTCATTGTAAAAGATATGTTTTCGATATTAGATCAATATACTTGTGATATTCCATGAGGGGAATAAATGCGCGCTACATTCTTTTTCCCTTAGCTGAGGTTTTGTCCTACAGGGTTTTCCTAACAAGATTTTTGATGAGGCAGTACTTATAGCGTATTAATAAGAATAATGTACTCTTTTTCCCTTCTCCAAGGTTTTGTTCCACATGGTTTTCCTGGAAAGATTTTCGATGCATTATCACAGCTATCTATGAGCTATAATTCAGCAACACATTTTTGCACTGGAATGATATCAACAAATGAAGAAAATCATAGACATCTTATGAAGAATGTTATGATATCGGCTACACACAAGGAGATTTTTATATATACATATTCCAGACGAAAGATGATATCAATGTTCAAGAAGTTCATGAATACTCGATTACACACTTCAAGGGGAGAATCATGCTGTACTCTTTTTCCTTCGTCCAGGTTTTGTCCTACTAGATTTTCCTGAAAAGGTTTTAACGAAGCAACGGCTGTACTCTTTTTCCTTGGTTCAGATTTTATCCCACTGGGTTTTACTGACAAGGTTTTAACGAGGCAGCACTTCAGAACTTCAAGCTTCAATACATGATTTGGTCTACTTATCATTTGATGTCATTTCGAACATTAGACTCAATGATTCAAGATGATCAATATCAGGGGAGCAGCTGTATTCTTTTTCCTTCCCTCAGGTTTTATCCCACTAGATTTTCTTAGCAAGGTTTTAACGAGGCAGACAATTGCATAATAGATCATTCAAGGGGAGTGTTATAAATAATATAGATATATGTGAATGATCAATTACCATTATACCCTTGTAAACTTTATGTTATTATGATTGTTTCATTGATCACCTCTATAAATAGGGGCCAATTGATTCATTCTAAATACACCTACAATGAGGATTCTCTCATTCTCTATATATTCTCTTGTTCTTCTATTTTGATAGTTTTACAACAAAGCTCACTTAATTTAATTAAAAGTATCTAAAGCTATAGATGCTACCTTCACTGTTGAGATGACTGGTGTGCAACAAAAAGATATGGATGAACAAATTTATAGTTCTGTTATTTTGCACTTAGCTGATAATGTGATAAGAAAAGCTAGTGAATGCAAAATTACTCTTGAACTTTGGACAAAACTTGAAATACTATGTCACACTAAGTCTCTTCCTAGTAAGATCTATCTGCTTAAAAGGTTTTTGGTTATAAAATGCATCATGCTGTGGATCTTGAAACTAATCTTGATCAATTTTCAAAACTGTCCAGATTTGGCCAGCTCAGGTGGGAAATTTTCTAATGAACACCAAGCTATTATTTAATTAAATGATTTACCTGATGCCTATAAGGAAGTTAGAAGTACCATTGAGTATGGTATGTCTTGACTTCTAAAATTGTTATTAACTCTTTAAGGACCAAGAATTTGAATCTTCAACAATAAAACCTTTACAATGGTAAAGGGGAAGGGTTGTATGTGAGGGGTAGATCTATGAGTAGTCATTTTGTTAACTCAAATAATCAAAATGGTTCTAAAACTAGGATCAGGAAGTGCTATGGTTGTGGTAAAACATAGCATTTTATTAAAGATTGTTTTAAAAGGAAAACTGAATTAAGAGAAAAAGGAAAGGAAGAAGTCAATGTAGCTTCATCTCATAATTCCGATCATGCTTCCACCTCTGATTGTGGCTTATCTGAAATATATGTTACTGTATCTCAACCTGCAAAATTTTTTGAATCAAATTTAACTCATCTTAGTAAATTGGATAATGAATGTGTTATCAATTATGGTGCTTCTTTTCATATTACATCCAGAAAAGATTGGTTTACAATCTTTGTGCCTAAAGAATTAGGTATTGTGACCATGTGAAATGACCCAACTAGTAAAATAACTGGCTAGGTGATATTACTTTGAAATTTGAAAATGGTTATGTGTATAATTTTAAACAAGTCAAATATGTTCTTGAAATGAAAAGAAATTTACTTTCTATTGGTATGTTAGATAGATGATAAAAGTTTTTCTGAATCTGTTCAAAGTGGTGGTATGAAAATTATTAGATGTTCTCTCATTGTTTTCAAAGGCGTGAAAGTGAATGAGATCTATGTTGTAAATTCTACTGCTAAATGATCATATTGCTGCATGTAAATCTGTTAATATATTAATAACACCTTAAATGGAACAAAAGATTAGCCCATGTTAGTATAAAAGGCCTTAAAAGTTTTAGTCAAAAGGGTGTGTTTGGTAAAGACAACGTGTCTGATGTGTCTTTTTGTGAAACTTCCACTTTAAGAAAACATCATAGGCTGCATTTTAAAATTGGCACCCACAGATTTAAGAATGTACTAGATTACATATGTTCTGACCTTTGGGGTCTACAACGGTTCCAACAATAGGTGGCAATATATATTTCATATCTATCATTGATGATTTTTCCATCAAAGTTTGAATTTATTTAAAAAAAAAAAAAAACCTGAAACTTTTGAGGAAATTAAAACTTGAAAATTGCAAGTGAAAAAACAAATTGGAAAAAGAATGTATTACTAGACACAAAACTATACCCTACAAACCTCAACATAATGGATTTGCAAAGAGAATGAATAACAATCTTTTGGATAAAGTGAGATGAATAATGGTGGGGTCTGGGCTTCCTAAAATTTGGGCGGGGGGGGGGGGGGGGGGGAAGATGTTATGACCGCATGTTATATTGTTAATTTCACTTCTTCTGTGTCTTTGAATGATAAAACCTTGGCTGAAATGTAGAGTAGATATCCTGTTGATTATTCTCACTTGAAAATTTTTAGATGTGTTGCCTATTCACTTCAAAATGAAGGTAAATTACAACATATGTCTCAAAAATGTGTTTTCTGCGATATCCTCTAGGTGTTAAAGGGTATAGGTTGTGGGCTAGAGATTTAGGTGGAGTCAAGGTCATTATAAGTAGATATGTGACTTTCAATGAAAATGGGATGCCTTGTTTAGAGAACAAGGAGCCTCCAGAGAAGCTTAGTGCTGAGACTGAGAGTGTCCTATCTATTTCCAACTTATACTTACCTATTATTAGTGAAACTGATCAGGAGAAGCCAAATAGTAATGAACAGGAAACAGTTGAAGCTGAAAAGCAAGCTCCTTTAGCTGAAACTCAAGATACTGGCCTAGAAATTGAACCTGAAATAGGTGATAATAATATGAGAAATTATTAGTTGGCTAAGGATAGAGTTAGAAGGAATATTAGGAAACTGTTAATGTTTGGTTTTGTTTATAGTGTTACCTTTGGTTTCCTTAATTTTTAGGACCCGTGTAAGTCTGATCTAAAACATATGACGAGGCTGTAGCTAGTAAATATTCTAATGATTGGATTAAGGTCATGAGTTTAGAAATGAAGTCTTTGGGGGTTAATATTACCTAGGAATTAGTTCCTAAACCTAAGGGGAAGTCTATAATGGACTGCAAGTCGATTTATAAAGTGAAAGAAGGAGGAACTGAATCTGAACCTATAAAGTTCAAGGCTAAGTTGGTTGCTAAAGGATTTACACAAAAAGAGGGTGTAGATTACAACAAAATTTCTCTCCTGTGGTTAAATATACTACCATTAGAGTTATATTGGCTCTTGTCACTCATTTTGGCTGGGAGTTAGATAAGTCAGATGTCAAAACTGCTTTTTTTATGGTGAGTTAGATGAGAATATATATATGAACCAACCTGTAGGATTTGTTGAAAAAGAAAAACTGATTCTGTTTTGATTTACAAGAACTGGAAGTTGGGAATCATGGCTGACATGATTGCAATACTTATATCAAGATGGAAAATGTGATATCTTTTGATACAAGTTGGTTCTTTCACATATGGAAAAAGAGTGTTTCTTTGAAACATACCTTTTATCTTGTAAAAGCATGACTTTTGCCTGGCTTATTCAAGACCGTTGATCTATATGGTTTAATCTTGGCCGTTGGATGGAGGTATAAATAAATACCTATTGAATGTCTCATATGAAGAACTCTCTCGAACCCTAATTTTTCCTCTTCTGCCTCTTTCCTCTTCGGTCATTCTCTCTGATTCTTTGTGAGTTTTGTGTGTGAAACCTTAGTAAATCTCTAATTTCTAGTATAGATAGAGCACTTTTAATCAATTTTGATATATAGATCTACTTTGTGTGACCTGCTATGAGAGTTTGAGGATTTCTAGTGTTTGATTTCTAAAAAACCTTTGAGATCTTGATTCTTTGATATTATTGCAATAACATCAAAGTCGTAATCCACATTTTGTGGAGCTTCAATGAGAAGTAGCCAAAGGTTAGATGAACTCGAACCTTCAGGCATAAATATTTGTGTTGAGTTCTTGTTTTATTTTGCTTTTGGTTTCTATTTTAGTTATTGAACCAAATCGCGAACCCTAGAAAAACATAACAATGACTAAAATAGATATTTCGAAATACTGCAAGAAGAAAATGAATTTATTTGCAAAGAGAAAAATATTAATTGATTTTGGAATGAATTAAAATTCGAATATGGGAGTCAATTTATAGAAATTGAAAGGCTATGTCTAAAAGACACTACTACGGAAAATCTGAGTCATGTACAAATGCAATCTGTTTTAAACAAACAAACAAATGCATTCAGACATAGGCGACACCACTCCAGTGTCATGCCAAGGAATTTTTGGGACATAAAAAATAATATAATTAAATATATTGTAATTTAATTTTAAATATTATTTCATAAAAAATTAATACTAAATTGGGTCAATCTGATAAATGCATTTTATACACTTATTTATATGCTAAAATTATGATTTCATATAGTCGTTTGAGAATAACTGCTACTGATTTATCTATTATTTGTATATATTTCAGTTTCATTCCAAAATCGAGAAAAGGAAACAATTGGAGCAAATAATAAGGGAAAAGTTAGCAATTTAGATGGACAAAGCAATAGTCATGGATGCAAATCATAGATCAAGGAAGAGCTTAATTGATAGAAATCCAAAGATTAAGAATTGAATTAAAGAATTCAAAAGAAGAAAAGATAGAATTGAAGAGTTTCAGAAGTTTGAGGACTAAATTGATCACATCAAAAGTTGAAGAACTTACCGTGCAAATAAAGAATAGGGACCAACTTAAACTGATTCAAAAGTTGGAAATTTCATAAAATAGGAAAGCCACGTGATCACGGCTACTATACCTGCGCGATTGCGCCACCGCATTGAAAATAAACAGTTACCATTTTGACATAACCAAGCGATCACGCCCTTGTTCGAGACAAATTTAGTTTCCTTTTGCAACTCAACTTGTGATATCTTTTCCAACTTCATGGAAGACTTCAACCATAATTATATATACATTAGTGTGCACGAATTTTGGTCTTCTTCTCCACTTTGACATGTCTCTCTACACATCTACTCTCAATTCATCAATTCAAGGAGCAACAAGGTAAGAAGATTGAAGATTTTCATTGAAGATCAGATTTCTTTATGTTCTAGATGACAAACTCCATTTTTTATGACAGTTTATAATCTATTAAGTATCTAGGCTAAACTTTTCATAGTGTTAGGATCATGATGAAATTTTAAACTCGTATTTTTATGATTTGGTTTGTTTAATTTAATGACAATTGATATTTGAGCGATTAATTTGTATTGTTTTGCATCTTCTATAATTATATGCAAAGTAATTGTATGATGTTTGAGCGTTTTTCTATGTTCGAAAGAGTAGGAAATCGTTAGACTTGAATTAATTTTCATAAAGTTCGATAGGACAGAAATATACTACTTTGCTTTATATGATCTTATATTTTTCAAGAATGTTTAATGTTTTTCTACGTGTTCACATTCAACATAGAAATATAAGTGGGTCACATATATGAAAATGTTTGATTCTTGTTTGAAAGAGAGTTTTAAATGTTATAAGAACATTGATCTTCATAAATATACTTTTTCATTATTCATTCAAACCAGTATGTGAAATATGGAGTATAAGATGGATTCTAGATCCTAGCACTACATTCACAACTCTTGCATTTTGCTTATTTTGCTTTGATTCGATAGTTCTCGATGATTTGGTAGTTTAGTTGTTAGTTTAAATAATTCACAAAAACAACTTAATTTCATTTGTTTCGATTAAGGATAATAATCTAGGATAATAAGTTTGATCAATCCTCGTGGGTATGATACACGGACTCAAAGTCAACTTTATTACTTATGCGATCTGTACACTTACGGTAAGGAACAACACAACACAATCCAAGTTCAATCTCAATCCCACGACTCGTGACCATGCCTACTCGATCGATCAGATGAAGGAGGAGTGTGTGTGGGCTTTGGCCCAACCAACTATCGTGTAGGTCATATCTCCTTTAAACGCTATATTGGTACCCTTTGGTGCACGTTAACTTGTGCGTGTGCTTTGGCTCAACCTCCTAGCATGTAGGTCATCTCTCCTTCAAACACTATTGGTATACATTGGGGCCAAATCAATTGTCAAACCTTTATGGTTTATTTTCTTCTAGCTTTTCTACGTGGGATTGAAACTTTCCCAATTTCCTGCTAAGATTTGGGGACCCATTTTAAAATGCCAACATTGTTAAGAGGACTAGCCAAAATCCTTATAAATTGGTCAATATTTTTATCTTTATTCGATGTGGGATTTTATCTCTTAATATATGTATGTATGTATGTAGGATTTTGAATTTTTGTGTAGTGGGAAGGGAGTAAACAAGAGGTTGGTGACAAACCCCAATTGGCGAAGGTGGCCGAAGTAAAGGAGAGGTATATCCATCGCCGGATTCTTGGTCTAGGAGAAAATATAGACAAAAACCTATAAAGGGTTCACCTTATCCGAGGTAAAGAATTGTTATATTTCTAATATTTTGGCATATTTTGCTTGCAAACATGTTAAAAAACATGGAAATCTCTTCTGCTGAAAAAATATGTTTTTTAACATCCCAATTTTTCAAACACATTTTAACACATATTTTTTTTGTACCACATATTTTACCCAAATACATAAAAACATGTTTTTAAATAGCTAGGTGAGGGGCATAATATACATATTTAACCACTGAGGAAACCCCCAAATCCCCATGACCCACCCCTCCTTTCCATCCCTTCCCTTACTATCCTTTGTAATTAAAAAAAAAAATACAAAATTTAACAAACTGAGCCTTACTTGTTGTAGCCACAATCCTTCAGGAAATTAGGAGGTAGGGGAAGGTAGGGGCTAAGAGTGAACAAATAAACCTTCAAACAGCTAAACCGAATCAAAGTGCAACAAATTATTTTGTTTGGTCCGATTTCAAATGTGAAACTGTTTGGTTTAGTTTGAAAAAATTCCAAACCATTTTAAATGGTTTGATTTAAGTTTCGATTTTCAGGACTGAGGCTTCAAACCGAAAACCCATCAATTTTTAAAAAAATGTAAAAATAAAAGTAGACATCCAATTTAAAGAAAATGTAGCATCTTAGAGCTTAGCCGAACTTCAAAAATCAAACTTTAACAGTAGGTTCAAAAAATATAATGTCATGAAAGGAAGAAACTAAAAGTACAAGGCACACGGGCATGTTTACACTCTCATTATAACGGATTGAATAAAAGATTCAACCTTCACAGATAGACATTACTATACAATAATTCTAATAACCTATATTTAACTTAACACGCGCTATCACTGTTAGCCCTCGGATCCGTAAGTTGCAGAGCCACATATTTGTCAATTCCATCCTTAAATGTAGCCCATCCAGTTTCCTCAGATAAACAAACATCCAATTCGGGTACCCAGAATGGACATTAATTATCAAAGCTTCTTTCTACCAAATTATCTTATATACAAAATACCACATTATAGAGTCATTCAAAAATTAGATGGAAGTGGCCTGTTGAAATCTCTCAAAACATAAAATGCACATTTTAACTCAAAATTTTAGATGAATGTGTATGTTTGAGCTCGTTTAAAATATACTAATTTATTCGTTAGCAAACCACGGTTTCAAATCAAACCAAATTGCAAAAATAGTTTGATTTGATCTAAGAAATTAGATGATTTGGTTTGTTTTGGAAAAATTTCAAACAATTTTAAATGTTTTGGTTTAATATTTTGCTAAAAATCGTCCAAATCACACTGTGTTCACCTCTAGCAGAGGGGCAGTCGGCGAATTTGGTGGCGGGGGTTGATTTTATCGAAAAGTGTGTGGATAGATCATAAAGTGACTGCTTTCTCACTAAAAAAAGTTGAACCGCAACCTTGACGGCCCCCACTTCCCTGCCCCTAGAGCTTTGTGGAGGAGGTAAATCGAGGAATGTGCCTCAGTTAGCTAGGGTTTGAAGCTTGCCAATTGGTTTTCACCACAAGGAGGCTAAATCCAAAGCATTTTTTTACAAGATTCGAACCCCCAACCCTATGGCTGCCAGCAATGCAGACTTTAATCACCTTAGCCTTTCTCAGCTGAGCTATGCTCCAAGAGGCTATAAAGTGGCGGCTTTCTCACTAAAAAAGGTGAAAAGATATTATTGAAGGGGTTCATTGATTAGTAGTTGAAATTAGTTTAATCTTTAAGTTTCTGGGTATTAAAAGAAATAGTTAGGAATCGTTCGACGAACTTTTGATAAAAAATTTATCAGATTTGATAAAAGTTAAATCAACTCAAGTTGGATGTCGTGATAAATGGCAATTCGACCTCTCTAATGGAAGATCATCTTGATTCTCGTTTAATTGTCCTCCATTAGAAATTTAATGTTTTTATGAAGATAAATAGTCATTGTTTGATACAGGTTCTTTAAACTCATTTCTTCAAATTCATATTTCGCACTTACTTTTTGGATAATAAATCCTTGCTTACTGTCTTCTCATTCATAAGAGCATTTCCAATGCTGCATTCTATTTCGAACCTTATCCCATTAGAAATTTAATGTTTTTACAAAGATAAATAATCATCCTTTGATACATATTCTTTTAACTCATTTCTTTAAAATCATTTTACATGATTACTTTTTGGATAATAATCATAAATGCTTTACTGTCTTTTCAAAATCTCATCCTCCACTCAACATTCTCGAACCCCGTCCCATTTAACGCTTGCTTACTATCTTCTCAATTATAAGAGCATTTTCAATGCTACTTTCTATTTTTGAACTCCGTCCCAATAGAAATTTAATGTTTTTATGAAGATAAATGGTCATATTTTTAATAGAGATTCTTTTGACTCATTTTTTCAAATTCATTTTCGAGCGCTTGCTTGTTGATTAGAGTGGCGCTATTTGAACACACTGGATGCCACACCAGGTGTCACCCTCCTCGCATTGGTGGTGGGACCACAACACCCTTCCATATGAGGGAGTTCGCACAGTGTGGCACCTAGTGTATCCAAATAGATTAATCATTTGAATTAACCACAAACCAAACAATAGACAACTATTTTAACAACAGCTCCAGAAATTAGTATTTATTGTCTCATTTTGTTGTGCAAGTGGTCCTTTCAAATTTATCCATTCAAAAGGACTATTAGCTTTATGTGTGCAGTGTAATTAATCATCTTTTAAGGGACAATTTTGTCAAAATGACTTTTTCAATTAGAAAAAGGGAAGAAAATTAAAAAAAAATGAATAAATGAAAAGTTCATCTTCTTCCATCCAACATACCCAAGCTCATCGCAACACCACAAGCTGTCAGAAAACTTTGAAAATCAAGAAAGAAAAGCATGGAAATCAAGAACGAAAAGATTTTTCTTAATTCTTATTTCATTAAGCCCTATTTTACTTCATTATAAATAAAATTATTTTTCTCTTTTTTTAAACAAATATATTAATAAAATAATATTACACGTAAACTCATAAAATATCTCCTAATTTTTAACTACACCTCGTTAGAAAATTTATTATAGATAATTGGTTATTAATACTCCAAAATCATCATGTTGAATTATCAAGAATCAAATAATTGAAGCGGAAGCATACTTGAATCAAATGTGGTTCACGATAATCGATTCGACGGTTGAGTCTTCCAAATCAACACATAGTCTTTTAGTTTCTCTTCGACGATGGGATGTCAGAACAGAATGAACAGTACGTGTGATTTAGGGACCATAATTGTATTTATATATAAATTGTTTGTTAACCTAATTCGGTCCATCATGAAATTAGGAACAATGACCTGGTCTCTACACATAAAGCCCATACATTAATTAGATGCATAAAAATCCAATATATCAAATCCTTATTAGATCACTTTAAATGGGCTTAACCAAAGTTGAAAGCCATTGATTCAATACACAAAACTCACATATAAGCCAACATGGTTGATTAAAACTTACAATCTCCCATTTGGGCTATATGTACATCCTTATAATTGTGTATCAATCATAAACTTAGGAGTACTCTGAATTTTGATATCATTATTGAATGCATCCTCGAACAGTTTGGTCCATCAATCATATCAACATAGGACCAAAGTGGCTTTCGCTACATTTATCGTAGCTAAACCCATCAATGGTCACGTATATCGACACAATTGAATGCCATGGATCAAGCATGGATGTGTAGTATGGAAATTACATGTAATGTGATCTCAACATGCCTATTTCCAATTGGTCCAACCTTATACCTTAGTGAGATCATTCTCAAACAATTCCAGAGAAAATAAACCTAACACCTTACAACTGTAAATAACTTTAACCTTAAATTGTATCCAAAAGGACAGTAAATGTGTCAAATGTAAAGTATCCAAAATACAAAGTCCCACTGAAACCAAATATTCACAAGAAATACAACACTCATATGAGCAATGTGCTCATGAAATACCTTGGGTGGTAATCTCTTAGTAAGCGGATCCACAATCATGGAATTTATCCCAATGTCCTCTTATTGACACTTGTCCACTCTGAACTGTATCATTCACAACCAAGATCTTGATCTCTATATGCCTTGACTTTGTCAAGCTCCTGTTGTTATTGAAATATAGAACTACTAAGTTATTGTCACAATATAAATTTAGTGCTCTTTCTATACCGTACAGAATACGTAGCACAGTAACAAAATTTCACAGTCGTATTCCATGATTAGATGTCTAAAATATTCTACAAACTCTGCTACTGTTGTAGAAGAAGCTTTAAGTGTCTACTGGGCACTCTTTCCAGAAATAGCTCCTTCAACTAGCAGATAGATGTAGCTTGATTTGAATCTCTTACACTCTTGACATCTAGCAAAATCGGAATCAGAATTCCATATGATCTCAAACTAATTCGATCTTCTTTATGTGAGCATGTAATTTTTTGTTCTCTCTAAATACCTTCTAACCCTACTGTCTGCTTTCCAACAATGTACAAAATATCCAGAAGCATACAAACTTGAGTATACATCAAAGTCCCCTATAGCTGAACTATATGGGTTCTTCTGCATTTCCTTAACTTCAAGGTCACTTTTTTGGCATTAGTTGAAACTAAATTTGTCTCTCAGTGATAGGGGTATCTCCTATTTTACTGCCTTGCATGCAAAATCTCTTAAGTACATTATCGATATAGCCCTTTTGTGACAATCGAAGAATACCCCGAGAGCGATCCCAGTGTATCTGAATCTCTAATACAAAATAGGCATCACCAAGATCTTTCATCTCAAAATTCCTTGATAAAAGTCTCTTAGTTTCATGCAATATGCCTATATCATTATTGGCAAGTGGTATGTCTTCAACATATAAAATCAGAAAAATATGCTTACTCCCACTGAACTTGTAATACATGCAATCATCAACAACATTAATCTCAAAACCAAATGAGATAATTTCTTGATGAATTTTGTATTACCTTTAATGGGAAGCATGCTTGAGCCTATAGATGGATTTCTTTAATTTACAAACTATATTCTCCGGGTCTACTGACACAAAGTTTTATGGTTGCACCATATAGATAATCTCATCAATGTCGCCATTGAGAAATGTCGTCTTGACATCCATCTAATGTAACTCAATGTCAAAATGTGAAACAACTGTCATGATTGTCCCAAAAGAGTCTTTCGTTGAAATCGTAGGGAGAAAGTCTCTTTGAAGTCAATGCCTTTGTTCGTAAACCGTAAGTGTATGGATTGCACTAGTAATAAAGTGGATCTAAGCCCAGTTATCATATCCATAGGGATTGTGCAATTTTTATTTTAGATTACGAATCGTTAACCGGAACTAAAGAAAGCTTTGATTTGAGAATTTTGAATTAAACTAAACTAATTAAAACAAAAGATTTGATTTTAAAAAAATGAGAAAAACATATTAGAATTGAGAATAAACATTAACTCCATCAATTATGCATCAATCCAATTGTCTAACAATGATTCATGGGGTTTTGAAAATCCATATTCCTATTGCCTCCCTTTCGGACAAGAATTAACACATTTTCTTACACACAACCCGACTGTATTTCTATGACGAATTTGAATGTATGGAAAAAGTATTAAATATTTGTGAGTTCTTTTGTAGATAACACATAGCATAGGGATATATCAATCCCCTGTCAGACTTTGTGGCAATTTAAACCTGTCTTATGAAATCCTAATCTTTCGAACTTAAGAAACCATCACAACAATCATATAATAATTGGTCAGATAATCATATGATAATAAAAGCATGATCAAACCCAAGAATTAAATAGATTAAACAATGAACTAATACATAAAATCCGGAAATTAATGCTTCATCACAATTCTAACATTAAAAACCTAGTCTAGATACATAATTGATATAAATCACAAGAAGTATGAAGTGATGTCACGATATTCATGTCCTTGATCGTTGGTCTTCAATCTTAGATTTGCCTTGTATGGATCCCTTAGCACTTTGACGGCGTTTTAGATTGAATTATGATAATTGGGAACCCCCAAAATCGTGCCTAAGGTCTGGTATTCATAGAAATCCTCGAAGCTTAGGTCAAAAGAGGATAAAATCTGTTGAAATCCGTGCAAAAGCCCAGCTGCACGGCCCGGGAGACAACCTTGCGACCGTACGATGTAAAAGTACGCGGTCGCGCGCTTTTGCAAGTTTAGCTTCAGTCGCCAAAAAGTTCGATCATGCGACCGCACGGTTCTTTAGTGTGTGTCCGTGCAGTATTGCAGATGAAGTGTAATTTCATCTTCTGATTCATTTTAAGTTGGTACTTGATCTTTTATTGTACAACATGTCCCTCAACTTTCGATTGTTGCGATTTAGCCACTAAACTTCTTATTACTTCCAAATTTGATTTTTTTCTTCAATTATTCTTCCAATTGGCCCTTTGACTCGCTTCATCAACTCTTCATTTGCATACTTTAACATTTTTACCATCCAATTGCCTTGATTTTGCTCCAATTCCTTTGTTTTCTTGACTTTGAGACAATTTCTGAAATATAAAGAAATAATAAAGAAATCAATAGAATATAAAATCTAACTTTTAGTACAGAAATAAGTGTGAACAAAAATAAAACTAAACTACAAAATAAAAATGCAAATAACAAATTTTTTTTTGTCAACTTATTTATCATGTACTTCAAATATCCAAATTGAAAAGTTATTTTAGAGAATAAAATATGAACAATATAAAATATTTGCATTCATCCGAAACTCGACTTCATTGTGTGCGTGCGCGCGCGTGTGAATAGCCAAAAACCAAATGTAAACTCATGTAAACATTACTTGATAATGTGTGATTAATCATGCATAAATAAACCCGAATCCCATGTTGTCAACAATGATTTTCTTTTGATTTTCCTTGCACACTCATGGATGATCACAACTTTACTGTTTTTCTCTCATATCCTGAGATCTTTTCTATTGATGTGGTTTCTAAATATGTATATATTACATTTTTCCACACAAGGCAGTTAGGACTTGACAAGTATGCACAACAGACCAAAAGTAATCCATCCCGAATCTCACACTTCAATGTTAGAAATTCCAATCTCAAACAGACTTATACAATGCATTTTATTCCATTTTTTCCCTCTATTTGGACAACTTTTTATTTTCATGTCCATGTCTTTTAATGTCTTTGTGCAGAATGTTTCTTACTTGCTTTCTATATGACATCTGTAGCGAGCTTTAAGTCAGTGACTCCCAAGACAGATGACTTTAGGGCACCAGGTTCAGAGAACCCCTCAAATTTAATTACTCGGGTCATAAAGACGATAAAGAAAAGTTAAAGATGTTTTACCGTCTTATGTGTAAGTCCACTCTCCGTACTTGCTTTCTAATTGACCCCTATAACGAGCTTTGAGTTGATAGCTCTCAACTCAGTTAAGTTTGGGGTACCAAGTTTCAACATTCTTACAAGCTTACTTGCTCGAGTTAAAAAGACATTTGAAGTAGAATAAGACTATTAGCATTTTTTTGTTTTTATGCTATTGTTGGTTTATACCTGTTGATTAAAACTTCCTCAACCAAAGATGCAAAACCAAGAACTTCAGACCATCAATCCATTAATGCCTACTCATACCAACCTTTCTACCCCCAAACTGCTTCTTGAGTAGTTTGGTTCAACATTTTAGGTCGGGATCTAAATCCTTAAGGTTTGAGACTTTTTTTCAGTCTCCTATGTTCAACTTGTATAAGTATACCCCACATGTATCAAACATCTCCCTACACAAGTTATTATTTGACAATAGCTATGTACTCAAGTTTGATTAAAGTCTTACACGGATGAATGTTAAGAAAAATCATGTTCACATGTTTTCCAATTTCCTAACTAAAGCACAAAAGTCAATTCAAATCATATCAAAAGCAATAAATAAATCAACAGAATTTTTCAAATTTCTCAAATTTTTATGAATTTTCTACTCCAAAATCGAATCAATATTTACATAAAAGCACATGAATGAGATTCCCACCCCCAAACTAGAAATGTACATTGTCCTCAATGTACTTCAAAAACATAAATCAATAAACACAAAGGATAAAAAGGGGTTAGGTACTTCTTGGGTTTGGAGAAGTTGTGTTCTCATTTTGGAGCTTTGGATAGAATACTTGGTTGGAAGAAATGACAATTTTCTTTCTTTTCCAAGTTTGGCTCGATGTGTCCCATGATGATATGTTCCTTGCAAACAAGAAATAATTTTCATTAGAAGCATAAATATCATATAGGAAATGATAAAATATTAACACAACACACCCAAACTAGAATTTAGAAAAATTTTGAAATTTTTTGAAAACTGGTCAATCACTGACTTTCAAATCTTGATATTTCCTTGAAAAAGTGAAAATTTCTCGAGACATTGTCCGAGCATATTAAAGTATATAACTTGGTCTACAACATATCAAAATTTCATCACATTTGGAGTTCATTTGGGTCATGAAAATGCAAGGTGAAACAGGTGCAATGATGCTAAAAAGGGTACGTGGTGCAATGGTCCCTGTAATGGCCTTGCAATGAGGTGTATTGGAGTGGAAAGAAGTTCGTGTTGATTTCTATACCTTAAATCAGTGTAAAAAATGAATGAATGATGTACAATTGATGTAAAACATGTGGTGAAGGTGATATCCAAAAAAAATTGTAAAAAATCAATAAAGAACTTTTTGAAACATTTTATCGAACACCTAGCATGCATATGAAGAAATCAATGGAAAATATAGAGCTGGAGGCTTGAATCAAACCAAAAATTCTCACCTACAAATCATAATTCAATGCCTCCTAACTCTAGCCTAGACCATTCACAAAACATTCACAAAATTAAGTTCCCAATAGAATATGAAAAGCTCAAGAAATATGCATAATTGATGAGAATCATAGGAGGCTCGACAAAGAAAAATCAATCATGCGTATTCAAAAATCTTAATGTACATTTTTTGTGGAGCTCCAAGAAAATTAAGGGTCATTTTTGAAGAAGATTCAAGTCTTAAACAAGAGATCAAGCCAAGAAAAAAAGTCAAGAATCAAATTTGAAGTAAAGACATGAAGATTGGATCAAGTTAGAGATTCAATCAAACTTTTGAATTAGATAAATTCCGAATTTGAGGTTCACTATTTCTGGAAGAATTGTATCCCTTTTGTCTAGTTTTCAAATCATTTTGAATCGCCTCAATTGGACATCGGGATCAAAAGTTATGATTGAAACACTGAAAATGGCAGTCTCGATTAGTTTCAGTCGATCGAAAGTTTTCCAGTCAATTGAAAGTCCAGAAATTTCAGCTAAGCCTCAGTTCATTTCGGATAAGTAATGATCAATCGAATTGGTCGACCGAAAGTGACTTCAGTCCGCCGAAAGTTGCTGAAACTAAAAAAAAATGGGGTTTTTTTTTGTAATTTTCTTATTTCATTCTTTACCATTTCATTTGTAATATAAATAGATTTTCTCCTCAAACCCTAGAACTAACTTTAATGTTCATATGGATTGGTCTTGAGAGACTCCCTTTTAAAGTAAGGTAAAAACCTCCTTTAAACTTGTTTCTTCTTGAAATTTCTTCAACTAAATCTAGAGTATTATTATTCTTATGTTTATTGTTGATTTCTGCCAACTTGGAATTTGTTTAGCCTTTATCCATTGTGCTTGGTTCTTTAATCAATGAATTTTGGGTTAGATTTAAACTTGGGTGATGTTTTATCATTTATTTACCATATTAGTTTTCTTGGGATTGATTCTAAATTGTTGTGAGAATTTTTGGTCAGTATACCAAGGGGATCCTCATCATTTGGTATTAGAGTTTGGCTTTAATTTGGTGAACTCTATCTTTAAATTCTTGCCATTGTTGTTGCTTCATCTATAAAAAAATAAAAACAAAAATAAAAACAAAAATTGAAAAAAAAATTGGGAAATTCTATGTTCTTGAGATATTTGTTAATTCCATGTATTGGGTATATTGATTTTGAATTTGTTGGGAAAATTCCATTATTCATTCACTACAAAACCTACACTTTCCAAATTGTGTACTCAAAGTGTTTGATAAAATGTCTCAATGAAAATACTTCATTAGTGCTTTGCTGTTCAATGCCCATATATTGCTAATTAGTTGGGGCTATCCAATTTCCATTATTGATATTGTATTATCAACATTTTATCCCATATATCGCTTGCTCCATACATTTGGATAATTATTGTTCATTCTTTTCTTACCACATTTGGGTTGTTGGGGATTTATCATATATCCACATTATATCCATTCAAGGTCACCTCAAGATTGAGTACAAAGTATTTGCTAAATTGCCTCATTGAAAATTACACTCTTTGTGCTTATTACTCTACATCTATGCCTTGTCTATTACTTGTGGTTATTCAATCCCATTGTTGAAATTGTGTTCCTAGCATCTTATCCTACATAAAAATTGTTTCTTTTGAGTATAGCAAGCACATAAATTCCACTTGCTATTGTGTCTACTTGTTATAAATTCCTTCTTCCTTGTTTGTGATTCTTGACTCCACAAGAATTATACTTTGTGGTTTAGTTGATTACCTTCATTGAAGAACTTGAGAAATGATATTTTGAGTGGAAAAATGAAAGAGTAGTGAGCTCAATAGATGGTAAAATTCAAATTTGAGTGAAACACGAGAGAAATATTTTCTTGTGAGAACGCTTTCACACTTGCACACCATGTCCATTTCCAATGCTCAAACTCAAGAATTGAAGGAAATGTTGCTAAATCTTTCAACCATCATGGCTAGGAAAATGGAGAAAATTGGGGGAGGGTTGGAAAATTTAGGAACAAGAGGGGAGAGTACATCAACTAGTAGTGGTAAAGAAAAGAGGGATGGTAGGAGAAAGTTGAGGGATGAATTTGGAAACATTATGTATAGAGATGGGAGTAGGGAACCAAATGGGAGTATGAATAGGAAAAGAGGAGAATGGGTAGATAGGAGTGGAGGTGGAATTGACGATAATATTGATAGAACAAAGATGAAGATTTCATCAATCCATAGGAGGGGTGATAGTGAGAAGGGAGAGTTAGAGATGAATGCTAGGCCACCAACATCTTTGGCTCATACTAATGAGAGGGAGAAGCATGAAGAAAATACTTTCTACACTAGGTGTCTTGTGAGGGATAAGGCATGTAGTCTCATTATATATGAGGAGAGTGACACGAATATGGTGAGCACTAGTAGGGTGGAAAATTGGGGCTACCGGTTATGAAGCATCCTAAGCCTTATGTGTTGCAAAGGTCGAGTGACTATGGGGAGGTGAGGGTAAGTGAAAAAGTTCTTCTTACTTTTCACATTGGTACTTTTGGTGATCAAGTATTGTGTGATGTGATTCCAATGCACACTACTCACATAATTTTGGGGAAACCTTGGCAACGTGATAGGGAAGTGAAATATCATATCAAGAGGAACCGGTATAGCTTCCAAGTGAATGTAAAAAAGGTAGTGCTCCTACCTTTGAGTTTGGAAGAAGTGCAGAAAGATCAAATGAAACTCAAGAAGAAGTTTGAAGAACATAAGGAAATTGAGAAGAAGGAGGGGGGGCTAAAAATTGAAATAGTTGATCAAACTCAAATTTTTCATGTAGAAGGTAAAAAGTTGGAAAGTGAAGAGGTGCATGAATTGGGGAATGAAATTGTTGATGAAGTGGTGCATGAGCCAACACGTGAAAAAAATGGTTGAGCTTAAAAATGTAGTAGATAAGGGTGAGCATGAAAATTTTATAGTGTTGAATAAGCAAAAGGTAGAAGGGATTAATGGAGGTGAAGTGAAGAGCCTCGTGGTGTGGGAAGAGGAGTTGGAGGTGATGAATCACAAGTATGAGGATTCATATCTCATACTTTGTGAAACTAACATTCCCCACCCTATTTTGCTTAATTTTATTTTGCAGGTTAATGGCACTTGGTACTTTGGGCCACGTCACTTATGCCCAAAGGATTTCATGGTTCAACCTCTTCTTATCGCCAAGGCTATAAGATACTATTGGTTGATCAGGTGTCATGGAGGCCATAATTTTCCTTTTGATCCAGGAGGTGCAATGAAGTATCATGAACAAACCTATGATTCAGGATGAATCATCTTGAAGAAGGAGGGTATGATGAGAATCATAGGAGGCTCGACAAAGAAAAATCAATCATGTGAGCTAAACAATTTTGAAGTACATTTTTTGTGGAGCTCCGAGGCAATTAAGGGCCATTTTCGAAGAAGATTCAAGGCTTAAACAAGAAATCAATCCAAGAATTAAATTGGGAGTAAAGACATGAAGATTGGATCAAGTTTGAGATTCAATCAAAGTTTTGGATTAGATAAAGTCCGAATTTGAGGTTTACTATTTCTGAAGAATTGTAGCTCTTTTTATTTAGTTTCTAGATCATTTTGAATCGCCTCAATCAGACATCGGGATCAAACGTTATGATCGAAACACTGAAGATGGTAGCCTCAGTAAGTTTCGGTCGACCAAAAGTCCAGAATTTTCAGCTAAGCCTCGGTTCATTTCGGCTGAGTGATGGTCAACCTAATTGGTCGACCGAAAGTGACTTTAGTCGACCAAAAGTTGCTGAAACTCAAAAAAGGGGGTTTTGTGCAATTTTCTTATTTCTTTCTTTACCCATTTCATTTGTAATATAAATACATTTTCCCCTCAAACCCTGGAATTAACTTTAATGTTCATATGGATTGGTCTAGAGAGACTCCCTTTTGAAGTAAGGTAAAAACCTCCTTTAATCTTGTTTCTTCTTGGAATTTCTTCAACTAAATTTAGAGTATTATTATTCTTGTATTTGTTATTGATTTTCGCCATCTTGGAATTTGTTTAGTCTTTATCCATTGGGTTTGGTTCTTTAATCAATGAATTTTGGATTAGATTTAAACTTGGGTTAAGGTGTTTTATCCTTTATTTATCATATTAACTTTCTTGGGATTGATTCTAAATTGTTTTGGGAATTTTTAGTTAATATACGAAGGGGGTCCTCATCAATAATTCTATGGAGTTGTGAAAAATTCTTACTTTTTGAATGATTTGAGTGTGATGCAACACATGAATTTTAGTCAATAGGATATGCAAACATTGGGGAGTGGTTGGGGACTCAATGTGGTATGATTTGAGGAAAGAAAAACGGGTTTGAAGTGGTTAAAATGAAAGTTTGCACCAAATATAAAATTCTGCCGAAATTGTCCAGAAAGTGACCGTGTGACAGCACTGTTCTTTTGAATAGTGTCCTGAAATTTTCCAATTTTAAGTTTTGGACTCCATTTTCAACCCCTAGATGCCTTCAAATGCACGCAACCAACTTCTAAAATGTGTCTTCATGTCCTACGCTAGGTTCTTATGTTGAAGATTATGATATTGAACAATAAAACAAGCAAAAATGCAAGTAAATCCTAAAATGCTCAAACTTGCAAAATAGAACACTAGAATTATTTAAAGTACATAACAAGTCAATGCATGCATTCTAAACATACTAGCACTCCTAAAATGCAATGTCAAGAAACTAACAACTATAAAACAGATAAATAACTCAAAAGCAATAAATAGAGTAACCAAGGAAAAAGAGTTTGAAAAGTTGGGTTGCCTCCCAACAAGCGCTTCATTTAAAGTCTAGAATCGGACTTCTTGCCAAACTTCTCAAGGTGGCTTTTGATTGGATGGTGAAGCCTCTTCATCTGCTCTAACCCTATACTCATACCTCTCTCAATATCTAATGGTCATGTCCACATCGATCCTAGAGTAATTTTCAAGTTGTGGATCTTGCAAATTGAATTGCCTCATAGTAAAGGTCACCTCCTGATTTTTAGCACATAGACATCCTCATCACTCCATAAGGGTAACAAATTGAATGATCAGTCAGTTGCAATATGATATTGCTTCTCTTTGGTTCACCTAATCCCAACTTTTTGTACACAAATATGGACATCAAATTTATACTTGCACCTAGATCACATAAGACCTTGTTGAATTGTAAATCCCCTATGATGCAAGGTATAGAAAAACTCTCTGGGTCTTTGAGTTTAGGTGGTAGCTTATTTTTCTGGATTGTGCTGCATTCTTCACTCAAAGTCACCTCCTCAAGTTCTTCAAAATTCTTCTTGCTAGACATCATTTTTTTTAAAAGCTTGGCATAACTTGGAATCTGTGTAATGACTTCCAAGAAATGGATATTTATGTGCAGTTTTTTAAGCATATTGACTAACTTGTTAAACTGATTATTCTCTTTTATTTTCTTTAGCCTTTGTGGAAATGGGATAGGGGACTCGTGAGGCTTAATTGTCAATTTTATCTCATGGTCATCTTCCTTTCCAGCCATTTTTTCTCCAACTTCCACAATCTTTTCAGGGGCTCCAGCTGTCTTTTTTACTTGAATCTCAGGAAGTTGCACACCACTATACGTAGTTATTGCATTTATCTCATTCTGCACTACATTGATAGCCATGAATTGTTCCCTTGGGCTCACCTCTGTGTTTGCTGGCAATGTACCGGGGGCACTATTTGTGATAAGCTATGTTATCTGCCCCACTTGGTTTTCAAGATTTTTGATTGATGCATGCTGATTCTAGAATGTGGTTTTAGTTTTTCTTATGAACTGATCTGTTTTAGTCATAAATTGGTCTGTTTTATCCACAAATTTACCAATCATCTCTTTCAGTGCAGGCTTCCTTTCTTTAGTGTTGTGTTGAGGCGTAATGTGTCCATTTGAGTGATTTTTCCAAGAAAAGTTAGGATGATTGCGCCAACCTGGATTAGAGGTAGTGTTCTAAAATGCGCCGCCTGTGCGCGCCTAAGCGTGGTGGGCGACTAAAATGCGTCGAATAAGTGGTATACGCATAAATGCGGTCAAACTTTTTTGTGGACCGCTTAGGCCTGCCTAGATGCATTTAATCCCGCCTAATCCCCTTTTTTTTAGGTAAAAAATCTATTTTTTTATGATATAGTAAAAAAATCTATTCTTTTTACATAAAAATGATTTAATTAATGTCTTAAAATAATTAAAATAATATTAAAAATACGAAACGCATTATGACGCTTATTCTTCGCATTGACACGCCTAAACTTGTGATTCTTGATTCTCGACCTCGAAGTCTCGCAACACATTATGCCTTTTAGAACAATGATTATAAGTATTCGAGTATGGATTATTCTGGCATTGACCCCCTTGCGCATAGTCAACCTGCTCCAATGGACAAGCTAAAATAGGGCAATCTGTAGTGGCATGGTTTGCACCACATTCTTCACAAGTCACTTTAGCACTTTTTGATGAATGACTCACCAGTGCTATGCCCTCTACTTTCACAACCAAGGAGTCAATTTTAACTTATATTGCAGTGTAAGCATCCATCTCATATACTCCTGATGACTTCTTTTAGACCACCCTGTCCGATCCCCACGTGGTATTTTTGTTGGTAATTCTTTCAAAAAGTTCCAATGCCTGCCCGATAGTCTTTGTGGCCAAAGCACCATTTGATGAGGATGTTTTTAAAATGGGGAAGTAATCCTTCATAGAAGAACTTCACCTGATCACCTCTGTTGATCCCATGGTTTGGATACTTCCTCAGCATGCCCTTAAATCTTTTCCAAGTATCATCAAAAGATTCAAGATTATGTTGCTAGAACACAGTGATTTCATGTCGAAGCTTGGAAACCTTTGCTGGAGGCATGAACTTAGTTCAAAACATCTGAACTAAGTCGTTCCAAGCGGTGATACTAGCAGCAGGGTGAGAATCTAACCAATCAACTGCTCTATCTCTTAGAGTGTAAGGGAATAACCTGAGTCTGATTGCGCCGTCAGACACACCCTGATATTTAAAGTGTTAACAGATGTCTAAAAAATTAGAAACATGCGTGTGTGGATTTTCATCAGGTCTCCCATGAAATTGTTGTCCATTATGGAACATGTTGATGACATTGGTCTTCAACTGGAAGTTTTCTTGCCCAAATGATGGATAGACTATGCTGGATTGACTTCGAACCACCTGAGGTGTCATGAAGTCACCAACCAGCATGTCATCCTCATTAATTGACTCGACAACGAACAATCTCAAATTGTTGTTATTTACCATTTGATTCTCTTTTTGGTTTTTCAGTTTATCTAGCTCCTAAATTCTCTTAACCTATGTGTAATGTACGTTCTATTTTCGGGTCAGCTTCGAAAAGATCTCTGTTTTCGAACGTAGCATACACAACTATGAGAAAAGCAAAGAAACTAATAAAACTAAACTAAAACTAAAAATTAAAAATCCTAAAATAAAAATAAAAATAAAGCAAGTTAGAAGTCTGAATTAGTTAAAGTAACCTAAAAATAAAGTTAAACTACAATCCCCGACAACTGTGCCAAAAAACTTGTTTGCTTACCATAAGTGTACGGATCGCACAAGTAATAAAGTGGATTTAAGTCTGATATTGTATCCTCATGGATTGTGCAAATTGTATTTTAGATTACTAATCCTTAATCAGAACTAAAAAGAGCTTTGATTTGAGAATTTTGAATTAAACTAAACTAATTAAAACAAAATATTTGATTTAAAGAAAATATAAGAAAAATATGCAAGAATTGAGAATCTACATTAATTCCATCAATTATACATTAATCCAATGGTCTAACAATGATTCATGGGGTTTTGAAAATCCATATTCCTAATGTTGTTAAAACTCCCTTTGGGACAAAAATTAACACATTTTCCTACACACGACCCTGCTGTATTTCTATGACGAATTCGAATATATAGAAAAGTGTTAAAAGATTTGTGAGTACTTTTGTAGATAACACAAAGCATAGGGATATATTTCTATCCCCTGTCGGACTTTGTTGCAATTGAAACCTATCTAATGAAATCCTAATCTTTCAAACTTAAGAAATCATCACAAAAATCATATAATAATTGGCCAGATAATCATTATGATAATAAAAATATGAATCAATTGCTCAAACCCAAGAATTAAATAGATTAAAAAATGCATTAATACATAAAATTCGGAAATTAATGCTTCATCATAATTCTAATATTAAAAACCTATCTTAGCTACATAATTGAACATAAATCAAAAGAAGTATGAAGAGATGTCACCATATTCATGTCCTTGATCCTTGGTCTTCAATCTTGGATTAGACTTGAATGGATCCCCTTGCACTTCGACAGCGTTTTAGCACGAATTATGATAATTGGGAACACCCAAAATTGTGCCTAAGGTCTGGTATTTATAGATATCCTCGAAACTTAGGTCAAAAGATGAGAAAATCTGTTGAAATCCGAGCAAAAGCCTTGCTGCGCGGCCCAAGAGACAACCGTACGATAGCACGGTGTAAAAGTACACAGTCGCGCGCTTTTGCAAGTTTAGCTTCAGTCACCAAAAAGTTCATTCATGCGACCACATGATTCTTCAATGTGCAACTGTGCGGCATTGTAACTGAAATGAAATTTCATCTTCTGATTCAGTTTAAGATGTTCCTTGATTTTTATTGCACAACAGGTCCCTCAACTTTCGATTGTTACAATTTAGCCCCTAAACTTCTGATTTCTTCCAAAATTGATTTATTCTTCGATTTTTCTTCCAATTGGCCCTTTGATTCGCTTCATCAATTCTTCATTTGCATACTTTAACATTTTTATCATCCAATTGCTTTGATTTTGCTCCAATTCCTTTGTTTTCTTGACTTTAGGATAATTTCTGAAATATAAAAAAATAATAAATAAATTAATAGCAAATATTCTCAAACGAGTATATAAAATCCTACTTTTAGGATAGAAATAAGTGTATAAAATACACTTATCAGCCTTCCTTTTTTGTAAAGCCTTTAGCTACAAGACAAGCCTTATATCTTTTCACATTACCTTTCGAATCCTTCTTGGTTTAAAAAATTCATTTAAAACCAATGGGCTTTGCACCTTCTGATAATGGGACAAGATCCCAAACTTTAGAATTTTGTAGAGGCTTATACTCCTTATTCATGGCATCAATCCACTGTTGAGAGATAGAAACCTGCATGGCCTAATGGAAATTGATTGGATCATTTCCACCATTCCATTATTTTTCTCATGTTCTTGGAGAAATACTATTAAATCATCCGGAATAGCATTTTCCCTCTCTCTAGTGGATCTCCTTAATGACATTGGTTCTTGAGGTTGTACTTCAAAAATAATTACCTTATTTTGGATGGGAGGTTCTTCAACATTATTTTGTTGAGGTTCCGAAAATACTTCTTGATCAAAGACATATATAGAAACCTGCACATTGTCAAAAATAATAGTAGGAATCGAAACTGATCATTCCTCAACTTCTTCCTTAAAGACAATGTCTCTAACCTTATTTCTCCTCCAAACTCGACATCCTCAAAAAATATTGCAGTTCCCGTTTCAAAATCGACTTAAGTGTGAGATCATAAAATTTATAGCCCCTTGATCGTTCAAATTTACCAATAAAGTGGCTGCTTACTGTTTTAGAGTCCAATTTCTTTTCATGTGGCCTATAAGACCTAGCCTTAGCTAGACATTCCCTAATGTGGATATGCTTTAGATTAGGCTTTCCGCCTGTCCAACGCTCATAAGGTGTCTTAGCGGCAACTTTTACTGGTACTTTGTACAATGTGTCTTTAAATGTCCAGGTTTCTGGTAAAAGAAACAACTCTCAATGTCTTTATGTGGTTTCTTTTTTCTGGACCCTTAACAACTTTATATTCTTTATTTCTTTCTTGCCCTTGTCTTTAGAGGTGTTTGTCATGTGAACACTTTTAGTTCTGTCCTGCTTCAACTCTTCTTCCTTTTGCACACAAAATAAAATAGACTCATTTAGAGTCCATTTCACCCTTTGAAAGTTGCAACTGAGCTTAAATTAACTGAATAGTGCAAGAAGCTTGCACATTATGAAATGAGTTCATTGAGAGTCCATTTCTCCTTTTGACGGTTATAGCTGACCTTAAATTGACTGAATTTTGTAGGAAGCCATATCGATACCAAATGTACGAGCAAGTCATCAGACAAGTCGAGTTTTAATACCTTAAGTTTTGAAGCAATATAAGACATTTGCATGATGTACTCCCTTAAGTTCCCATTGTGATGTAGGCGCGCCTACAAAACTCACACGATAATTGAATTCTCAAACACAAGAATATCAACTCACGAGAGAACACACAATATTTTATTCCCAAAAGTCGAAATCCCTTCATAATGGAAGTAAGACAGTCTTAAATACTGAAAACCTAATGCCCATGGGCCATTAAATGGACTAGGCTTATTAAAATAAAATGCAAACATAAAAATTAAATAAATAAAGATAGAAAATTGACGTTTTGAGGCTCTAAACGACCTCAAACGACTAAAAACCATCATACGTCATAGCAAAGCAGTGAGTCTTGTCCGAATCGTCGAGACGATTCCGGAAAGTACTTATGGGCCCAAAACGGACACCGTATGACAAAGTTATGGTCATTTAAAGTCGCGAGGCCCAACATCTCATGTTCGGGGATCCCAACGGTCCAAAAATGCGAGGGCCTGGTCCTGTACGCCATCACATTGCCTTTATACTTTAATGAAATCAAGCTTTGCAAAAGCATGCTCGTTTCAGCCTTATCATTTTTCGAAATGTCATGCTTAATGATCATTAGATTCATGCAATTTCAGTGATCCCACTTCTCAAAGTTCTTCCTTCAATCATATGAACTTTCATCCGTCAGAGGAGCGAGTTGCTCAATCCTTAGTACACGATCTAGATCCATGCACCTAAGAACAATATTAATGATGTTTTTCCAATCCTTGAAATTTGTCTTATAAGCATGGGAATTGAAATTTACACTAGTAGAGATACTAGTAGCAGAACTTGAAACTAAATAGAGAACATTTGAACAAAATAACTCACATAAGTACCTTATTATGTAAATCATAATTTCATATAATGGTAGGGCCCATCACAAGATACCTAACACAACATCATCATTTAGTCTTTGGACAGAAATATTGACTTGTTAGTGGTACTGTTGATGTAGTGATCAAACACTGACAATAAAACATGTCGACCAATAAACTTTTCTTTGGACCGATTTATTAATCACACATTAAACCAAATAACTGTCACATGTTTATCGCCACCGTTGCATGTGAGATTTGAGCCAAACATTAACATTCCTTTGAGCCAATCAATATCTGCATGAATAACACACACAAATACCTAATTTTATCTTGGTGTAGTGATCAAACACTGACAATAAGACACGTCAAAAAATAAATCTTTCTTTATTCCCTTAGTCCAGTGATCAAACACTGATAATAAGACATGTCAACCAATAAATATTTCATTTGACCCATTTATTGATCATATGTTAAACCATATAATTTCTACGTTTTTATCACCACAGGCACATGTGACATTCGAGCCAAACATTGACTTTCCTTTGTGCCGATCAACATCCACATGAAAAACACACATACAATATACAAATACCTTCTAATATTCTAAGTTAATTAATATCCACAAGAGATGTTGTTTTGACAACATGTTGCTTTAACTAGATCACTTTCGAATATTATATCTCTCAAAAGAGTCCAATGAACCAAAATTTGAAATTGAAATCACTGATTTGCATATATCATTGACTTTAGGAGTTGAATTTATAAAATCCAAAACTTTATAATGAAGTAATCCTTAAGTTGAGAGGGGTCAAATTGCAATATTATTAAACCTTTGGTTGCCAATAATGAAAGATTTTAAGCTCGAAGGAATAATTGAAATTTTTCCCAAAACCTTAGTGGCCAATTTATAAGAATTCCAAACTTTAGGTCCCAATTTGAAAGAAAATCAAAATTTAGTAGCCAAAATATAAAACATTCAATCTTTAGAAGTTGATTTAGAAAATTTTCAAACTTTAGAGACTAAATTAGAATATTCTCAAACTTTAAGGACCAATTTTGAAAATTTAAAACCCTAGGGATTGAATTTAGGAAACTTTCAAACTTTAAGGACCAATTTAGTAAATTTTTAAACATTAGGGATCAAAGTAGGAAAATTTAAAACACAGGGACTAAATTATAAAATCCAAAACTTTAAAAATCCAAACTTTAATAATTTATAACCTTAGGGGCTCAATTATAAATTCCATAACTTTCAGGGATCAGCTTTAATTCTTTAATAAGATTAGAGGACCTAATTGTGCAATAAACCCAAAAATTTGAAATTGCACACGAGTCCTCGAATTCTTCAAATTTCCAGCCCAAGCCCCTTGAACAAAAAAATTCAACAACTAGGGATCCCCTAGCTGTCGCTGCCGCTGCCGCCCCTACCCCCAAAAATGGAAGGAGCACAGGCAAACAAGGAGCGCAGTCCATAGGTGACCACTCCGGCCCTGCTTGCCTGCAGCGCCGCACGTTGTGCTAGACTCGGCATTGCGCTTTCCGAAAGAGTTCGTGCACAGCCAATGTCGACTACGGTTGTGGCTCCTTTCGGCCACACCTCCAGTACATGCGGCGGCTATTACCTCCTTATGAATACCATTCCATCCTTATTCATCCAAATTGATTTCAGCCAACCCAAGTTCATAATCCATACCCAACTTGATTTTCATCCTCCATACTCAAAATCCCAAATCTAAATACTAAATCCATACCTTATGCTCAACAAAATCGTATCCATATCTATCTATATATAATAATAGGATAACCTTTACCATTTTAGGTCATTAATGTTTGTGTGTGTGTGTTTTATAAAATTAATAAATATAATCAATACATTAGAAATTAAACTTAATCAAAAATTAAAATACATTAAAAAGAAAATTGGTGATGAATACAAATAAAATTAAAACAAATTTAATACAAAAAATTTAATTAAGCACCAAATTTTAAGACACGTGAGTATTTTTTTCTACTTTGATTAGTGTTATCTTTTTCTTTTTTATAATTTCGAACTCGATAATATTTTGTAATAAAATATTATTTGTACTATATATTTTATTTGATATTATTGTATATTAATCAATATATTTTCATGAATTCCAAAAAAATGTCTTGAGCACCGTGCAAGACATTATCAGTTCTTTATCGTGTGTGTGTGTGTGTGTTGAAGTATTTATAAAATATATGTAATCAATACATTAAAAATTAAACTTAATCAAAAATTTAAATACATTAAAAGAAAACTGGTGATGAATACAAATAAAATTAAAACAAATTTAATACAAAAAATTTAATTAAAGGCCAACTTTTAAAATGTGTGGGAATTTATTTTTTCCTATTTTTATTAGTGTTGTCTTTTTAAAATTCCGAATTTGATAATATATATAATAAAATATTATTTATACTATATTTTTTATTTGATATGATTATATAATCAATATATTTTCATGAATTTTAAATCATTATCATGGAAGGAAATCCCGTACATCGCACGAGTGTGATACTAGTTAATCTGAATCAGACATAAGTTAAAGCCAAAATTTAAATTCAACTGCAATTCATACGGCAATGTGATGATCTTTTCTTTTGCTCAATTTTCGAAACCAAAATGTAAATACTCACATATCCAATTCTGATTAAATTCTTAATCAGACTAGATCCAAAGTCAATATACATCCATACTTTATTTCATTTACAGTGAATCATCTGGTAATTCAACATGATGAAGGGTTCTGATACCACTTATTAAAAAATTTATTGTAGATAATTATTTATCTATAATCCAAAATCATCATGCTGAATTATCAAGATACAAATGACTGAAGCGGAAGCGTACATGAATCAAACATGGTTAAAGATAATTGATTCGATGGTTGAGTCTTCCAAATCAACACGTAGTCCCTTAGTTTCTCTCTGATGATGGGACTAGTATCACACCCGTGCGTTGCACAGAAGAAAAATATGAAATGATTTTACTGTAAATATCATTACAAAATAGGAAAAAAAATTAAACACATAATTTGCTTTGATTAATGATACACACTGTCAACGAATGCTCAAAATAGAAATAAATTACAATTCTCATCAATTTTGAAAAATCTCTTTAAATAATACATTGTTTGTACAGTCTGTAGTTGGTCACACCCGTGTGATACACGAAATTTTTTGTAGACAAAACATATATAAATAATTGCTCAGATTTAAATTAAATAATGCAATTTTCAAATATATGTTGTATAGAATAAATAAAGAATTTCCTCCAAATATTTTTGACTACGTGAATAGAAATAATAACCCTCAAAATATTATAATTTACATAAAATAAAGTAATTGTAACAAATTAAATATATGCGGTACTATATATAAATAAATGTAACAAATTAAGCAATATTGACGATACATGAAAGTGAAAATCAATCTCAAGATTTGTGGTGCACGAACGTGAAATTCAACTCAATTTTTGTTACTAAATATCTATGTATGATAATATACATTATATATAGTCGTGGACTATGTAAATAAATTATAAAATAAAAATAAATAGGAAGACAATAATTACTAGACAATAAAATTTCTTCAATCTAAAACTTTATTATCTAAAGTATCTCATAAAACTCTTTCCTAAAATACACTACCATCTTTATTGACTCCTATTGTACAATTTTTTTTTTTTTTTGGGAATAAAATTGTTACAAAAAACTTTAATTGTTATGATTTGAATTTGCATATTGTCCTTAACAATTTTAATTTAGACGAGTGACATAATATATAGTTACAACTATTAACAATATAAACTAAAAATATATTAAAACTTTAATTTCAATATTTTAGTCTTTTCTGACCAAATATATATATCTTAACATATCACGTGCAACGCAAGTAGAAAATACTAGTATAATGAAAAAGTGTCAATTTAACCAAAAAAAAGCGATGTATTGTCAATTTATTATTATAAAAGTCAAGAAAAACATAAAATTATAACTTACTTATTTTTTGGTATAAATCCTTCTTTAAACCAAGTCTCAAAAGCATCTACATCGTAATCAATGGGAGGATACAACCCAACTGGGAATGCAAAAGTACTTTTTACAACTCATTTCTTAGTTGTTGATGCAGATTCAAATTCATTTACTCATGGGAATTGAACTTGTGCTGCAGGTTTCTTTTTCTTTTTCAATAGCACATCTAGAGTTTTTTCATCATCAATTTCAATAGCTTCAACATTCTACATTTTGCAAGATAAGTTAAAACATAATTAAATAATATATTATACAAGTTATATGAAAATAGTGACAAAATAAACATTTACCTCTTGCAATGTAGTTTCAGCTATAATTGTATCTGAGATTTCCATAACTTTTCCCATAAATCATCCTTCAACTCAATCTCCTCATCGAGTAGCTGTATTCCACATTTATGTTATTGCTGGTCACTTTTTCCAAGTAACTTGTCACTTTTTTCGAGTACATCGTCACATTTTTCAAAGATTCTGTGACTTTTTTCAACAAACTTGTCACTTTTTTCAGATCATTTTTTACTTTTTTCAACTTCAATTTGAACAACATTTTCAACCAGTACATATGTATTTTTTTCCCCACCACTTGCATCAAACTCAACACCTAGAGAAGAACTAGGATAGTCGTTTAAAATATTGTCTGTATTCTCGATCATTTCATTAGGTGTACTCTACACAAAAGATTTGGTAGACATTAAAAAGTCAACAATAAATATTATTGAGAAAAGTGATAAATAGATGAATTCAAATAACTTGAAAAGTGACACACAGTGGCATAAAGTGACCAAATACTCAAAAAAAAATGACATTAAGTGAAAAAAGACATCCATTATCTACAAAAACTGAAAAAGTGACATACGGTTACAAAAAGTGACAAAATAATAAAAAAAAAGTAACAATAAATAAAAAAAGACATTTGTTGATTTCAAAAAACACCAAAAAGTGACAAAACACTTACAAAAAGTGACAATAAATGAAAAAAAAAAAAAATCTGTTAACTACAAAACTTGAAAAGACTGGAATACCTTCATCTCTGTCGACCTGGCATACGCTTTATGTTCCAAAATATTTAGACGTTCAATAACCTCTTCATTCATCTTCATCCTATCTTCAACCACTTTTAAACGGTCTTCTAATTCAGCGTTTGATTGAACTCTAAAATTCAGCTCGCTTTCAAGCTCGAAAAATTGACTTAAAATCATGCCATTTGATCTCAGCCAACAGTTTCAAAATTCCTTCATTGAACTACTGGACTCTCTGAGAAAGAAATAACACATATTAAGAAGCAATAAATATATTATAACAGATAAAGAATAAATATGAAAAAATGGCAACAACCTCATGGCCCTTTCCTCTATCTTTTTCACAAATCTGATGATGCAACCATAAGATGATGATTGGGCTGCATCAAGTAAGTTTTTAGATCGCCCAGCTGGGAGCTCAAAATCATCATCTTCATCCTTGACGAATAAACCAAATGTGTATCCCTCTTCCCTCTCCACTTCAAGAGGTACAACACTATTTACCTCCAACTAAAAAAATTCATATTCGGAAAAAGTAAAAATAACAATCTAAATAATAACTAATGACATAAAATAAGTAATAAACTTAAATAAAAGTTACTTGAAGCAAATCAAAAATACGTTTCCTTAAACTGACAGAAGTAAGACGCTCTTTAGAAGACCCACTCAACATTCGAGGGCGCTGAGATTTATATTTGAAGCAACACTTCTTCTTGGATAATGAGGGAATGATTTCATAAATCCACACTTGAAAAGGAAGAATAAATCCACTAAGCCTATACTCCAAAAAATTATTTTCAGTGAATATATTCTTCATTCACTGGTTGAACGCGTTCCTCAACAATGACAAGGTAATACTATACAATTCTTTCCCCATGGAAAAGAATTCATGTCATCCAACTCCAAAAGACCAAAAATAGAATCGTCCACACCTTTGTAATATGATGTACCAAATAAAAATGAAGTAATCAAATAAATCACTCCAATATCAACCAAATCCTTATCTTCAGTGTCAACTTGAAGATTTTTTAACACTTCTTTAACATCTCGGGTAGATACATTTTCATAATATTTGAAATACTTCTCTTTCAAATAACTATCTCTCGATTGATATTTTGTGAAGTCTCCATTTCCAGCACAACGTAGCCCTGACATTAGGCAAAAATCCACCACGGAAAACCTAACAAGTTGATCATTGATGTTGAACCACATTTCGTTACGATTTGGTTGCTTCACTTGCTTTAACAACATTTGGTGTATCAATTGAGGCTGTAAAACTATTTCTTTGAGATCTATGAAGGCACCAAAACATGATTCTTTGAATATATTTTTTTGTTGTTCGATGAACTTTTCATTAAGGCAGCATATAATCTAATGTGGGGAATGTAAAGTAATTTTCCCCTTGAACCAGTTATCTTTGGGTATTATGAAGTCCCAATTCTGTAAAAAGGAAAAAGGAATAGTTAGGTACTTGAGAAAGTGATAGAAAGTGTCATAAATTCTCAAAAAAGGCACAATTATTGAACAAAGTGGCAATAAAAAAAGTCTCAATGCAAAAAAAAAAAAAAAAAAAAAAAAAGAACTCATAAATACTTGAGAAAGTGACAAAAAGTTTCATAAATTCTCAAAAAGTGACAAATACTCAAAAAAAAAAAAAAAAGTGGCAATCCCAACTCAAAGGACATGTCCCTATTGATAGGTTGGAAAGAACTTATTTTTAGGCTACTCAACAATTTTAAGGTACATAATTCTGCATATTGCATCAATAAGGGCCGTAAGTCCCAAATGACAAGTTTACTTCATATTATTCCATGCAAATTTACTTTATATTATTTTCGGATATTTTTGGCATGTAAACTTCATATTATTCCATGCAAGTTGAGTTTTGATAACTTGTATATGTATATGACAAAAAAAAAGTAAAAAGAGAGAGAGAAACGAGTTAAAAAACTTAGAAAGCAAAGCAAAAGAACTTGAAATTGACTCGAAGAGATGCCTATTGGGAAACTTTGGCAAATACCAATGAAGGATATTATGATCCTGTATATAACAAAGGCTGTATAAGACAAAATGAGAGATTATAGTAAATATTAGATACTGGAGTTGAAGTAAATTATCCTAAACTCTACCCAATAACTTCCACTACAAAATACTGGAACAAAAGGAATATTAGAAACTGTAAGTTTCCCAGGTAACAGCTCAGGTAATCTTCAACAACCCCAATAATCACATCCTTACCATACTCAGATGTTGGCCATATACCTGTGGCAGTGTTCAAAGAAAGAAATTTGTAACTATGTGTGGTGTCAGGTATAACCATGTCATCAGGATAAGCGGAAAAGAAGCCTGATGACTTCTTCAAAGAATCCAATTCATCTGTGGACATTGCTGTACTAAATCCATGAAAGGCATGGGCATATGTATAAACAAGCTTTGTTGAAGGAATAAGATCATCTAATGAGGTGAGTTCAACAGATTTGATGGATTGAAGAGTGGAAGAGTACCAATAATGGTGACTGGAGAAAGCCTCCGGCATCAAAGATTTCTCTATGTGGACAATGCAAATAGATCTTCTGCTGAAGCCAGCAAAAACCATGAGCAGAGGAGGACAGTGATTAATCTGCCACATTTTTCATTTTCTGGAAAGGAGTTCTTTTCTGGTACCTTTCATATTCGGATTTATGAAAATAAAACTAATTTAGATGATCTTAATCAAGCACAATGTGCTTTCAACAAGTTTTGTATCTCATCATAGCAACCAATTTTCAACAGTATTACCTCCTTGATACGATGTACTAAATCCCTTCCTTCAAAACTATAGATGCTAAACAAACAAAAGAACATTGCAACCTAACATTCTAGTGTTTTTATAAATCCGTCAGATTATGAAAAATGTACAAGAAATAACAAATATTATCTATATTCAATCAAATCGAAACATAAATCTCAAGGTTCAATCTCAAAAATGAAGAAAAATAATGCCATATAACTCATTCGAAATTTAAAATGTCAAAACAATATAGCACTATAACATTCAATCTAAAATCGAATATAAAAAGAACCTTAGGTTTATAATATTTTGAAGAACTCTTTTTCTTATTTTTTGAACTTCCTGTTTCAAGAAACACACTTTTCCTCTTCGAACTTTCACTTGTCATTATAAACCAAAGGACATGGCGGGGGAGGAGGTGGGTTCTTGGCGTGATGAGCTGGGCGGTGGATGCACTGTGTGAGCGAGGGCGATTCCGCGGAGGAAAGGTTTGAGGCAAAGGAGAGTTTCTTTCCTTTTCTTTCTTTTTTTTTAACATTTTAGTTTATCTACATCGTATTTTTACTGTTCAAAAAGTTTAGAAAAGTTAAAAGGGTATAAATGAAAAAAGGTTAAAAAAGAGGGTGTAATATGTAATTTCCTAAATTTTTATTAGATCACTTTAAATGGACTTAATCAAATTTGATAGCATTTGATTCAAAACACAATAATTCTTATATAAGTCAACGTGATTGATTAAAACCTTGCAAACCTTCTAAAAATCACAATTCAAAAACCTATTTTCAAATAAACTCTTTAAAATCAACATCAAACATGAGCTGAGCAGCTAAACTCGTTTGTGAAGATAAATAATAAAAAAAAAATTACAAATGAAAAGATATATGATTATTGTGGTTCACTCTAAATGTGAGAGTATGACGACTTACCTGAAAACTCTCATATGAAAATAATGAAAGAAAAGCATTTTTTTTATTAACCAACTAGACTAGTTCCTTGAGAAAAATAACAAAAAATGAAAAAAAAAAAAAAAATACAAGTAAAAAGATGTGTGATTGTTGTGGTTCACTCTTGTGAGCGTATGACGTTTTTTAAATGAAAATTCTACATAACTCAAGGATGTGCCTAGATAAATTAAGACTTAGTAACTAAAATGATGCTAAATGAAAAGTTTAGTGGCAATTATTGAAATTAACTATTGATTCCATCTCTCTCTAAATTGCAAAATTTCTAAACTGTTTCCCATTGTAGTCTCAGTTTAAAATCCCTACTTTCTTGATTTACCATGGATAATGCCAAGAAAGAACCCTGTATAAACACCGAAACTGCGGTGTATGAAGGCGATGTACCACCATTGGAGGGCCTGCCACTCCCAGACACCATTATTTCTTGCGAAATTTTTAGGAAACTATATTTGGAATCACTTTGTTCACTGGCTTGCATTTCCCATGGATTCCGTTCACTTGTTTTTGAAGTTCTTTCAACTCTTCCCTCTATTGATCGCTCTGTAAGCATTCATTTTCAACATTTATGTTCGTGGCTTCTTATTTGCATTTGGATTTAATAAGCTAAATTGTTAAACTAGGATTATCTTGGCTGTCCTATTGAATTCAAGAAACTTCTTGAAATTTTAATACATGGGTATATCTGCGTTTGTAGAAATTGCTTTGTTACAGTAATAGGCCATGCTATTCTTAATTTTTTGTGTGAGTTTTTTATGTTTGAAGATCATTTAACGGGATGCTTGCTTAATTAAAAATTGTGTTGAATAATAGGAAGTTTCATTGAATGGTGAGATTCTTGGTCGGATTATCACGAAATTAAGAGGGTTGAAGAGCATGTCTATCGATTGTCTCCAGTTGGATGAATCCTCAGTAATCGACATTCTTGGGCCAAATCTCCAAGAATTGAATTTGTTCAAGTGTGCCTCACTCTCTTATACTAACATTTTTCCTTTAATTGGTAAAAGATGCCCCAATTTAAGGTACATTCTTTATTGGATTAGGCATCTTAAATTTTGTCATATCATTTTAATCAAATAGCAAGTACTTTGATTTATATCTAGAAAATTCTTTCCCATCGTCAGAACTATCCTGTTGGCCTTTGGTATGAAAGCATAAAAAATAACATACATTGATTTGCATAGTGATTGAGAAAGAGGCAAGGCTTGGCAAGGCTTGGAATTCCAATTTTCTAGGCTTAGGTAACTCTGATATTACAATTTGATTTTTTGGAATATAGCTTTCTTCATTAATTGGCACTTTCACGTGTAATCAATCTATAATCACGATTCATGTAGCTTTACTTATATAGTTTAATACACCCCTTAATAAAATAAATTCAGCACTTCGTATAAGTTTTTCCCCAACCGATGTAAAATATCTATATCCATTAGTCTATGGTAATGGTTTTAGTTTTAGATAGGAGAGATAATTTGGCTTTTGATTAAATAAATTAGTGGGCTTTATGTTGGACAAATTTTATGGATAGAATTAGTAGAAGAAATTTAATAGAACAAGATAGTTGAAGGAAGAAAATGATAATTTTATTAGAAGGAAATTTTACAAAGTGGTTGAGAATTAAACAAGACTTGCTTTCTAACATGCTTCTTCACTACCAATTCTTACATATTTATAGCCTCAAAAGTTTCTAGACTATTCTAATTTTTTTTTCTTGCCACTAAGTAATCTAGAGAATTCTAGGATTATTTATACTTTACTTGTTTCCCAAGAATCTCTAGTGAAATCTAGAGATAGAAAAATCTAGAAATGTACACTAATATCTCTAGTTTCTATTTTTTTACTAAGTATTCTAGAGATAGAAGACTCTAGAAATATGTATCAACTTTATCTATAGTAAAATCTAGAGTTAGCTAGAAATGTGCACCAATTTTAACATTCCTCCTTGGTGCATATTTCGATAACTCCAATCATGTCTCATAGTGCTTTAAATTTTGCTCGTGGTAGCGCCTTTGTGAATATATCTGCTAACTGTTCTTCAATCCTGCAGTATTTGAGTTCCATCTCCTTATTTGTTTCAGCTTCTCTAATGAAGTGATAATTGATACCAATGTGCTTTGTTCTGCTGTGAAATACTAGATTCTTGGCCATTGCTATAGCGGACTTGCTATTGTAATATATTTCTATAGATTCATCTTGTGGCTCTCCCATGTCTTCAAAAATGTTCTTTAGCCATATAGCTTGACTTGCCGTCATTGCTGCTGCTATATACTCTACTTCAACTGATGATTGTGTAACTATTGCCTGTTTCTTTGATGCCCAAGAAAATATTCCTGAACCAAGTGTGAACGTATAGCCTGATGTGCTTTTTATATCATCCACTGATCCTGCCCAATCACTATTTGTATATCCAAGAAGTCTTGATTCAGGCGTAGATTGATACCATATTCCAAAGTCTTTTGTTACTTGTAGATATCTAAGTATTTGCTTTGCTGTTCCATAATGAACTTGACTTGGACTCTGCGTAAATCTTGAAAGTAGGCTAGTTGCATACATAATATATGGCCTTGTAGCTATGAGATAGAGTAAACTTCCAATAAGACTTTGAAACTATGGGTTGTCTACTTTCGGAGCACCATCTTCCTTTTTGAGTGATTTGTTGTCTATTATCCTATATCATGCTCAGGGAGCTTGGTTTAATCCATACAATGCCTTCAATTTGAGAAATTTATCTTCTTTACCTTGTATGACGTATCCTTGAAGTTGACCCACATATATTTCCTCTTCAAGGAAGCCATTAAGAAATGTTGATTTTACGTCTAGTTGGTAAATTTTCCACTTCTTCTATGTGGCTAGTGCAATCAGTTTCCTTATAGTATCAAGACATGCAACTGGAGCAAATGTCTTATTGTAGTTGGTGCCAAACTATTGTGCATATTCTTTGGCAACTAATCTTGCTTTGTGTTTTTGAATTGAGCCATCAACGTTGAGTTTTGTCTTGTAGACCTACTTGACTCCTATAACTTCTTTATCTTGAGGAAGATCTGTAAGCTCCCAAGTGTCATTTTTCTCTATCATTCTTATTTCTTCATCCATATCTTTTCTCCATCCGAGTTGTCTTGAAGCTGCTTCGAAGCTTTTAGGTTCCACAATCATCAAATTGCATGTTTGATATATTTCTGATAATCTTTGTGTCTTCCTTGGCGAGGATTCTGGTGAGTCAACTGGTCCTTCTACCATTTTTTGTCGTGGTGACTCTGGTTGGTTGTTCTCCTCAGTGTTACCTTCATGTGGTTATGATAGGGTGCTGAATACTTTTCTTTTAACTTGGTCAGTCTCCTAATTGTAAATCGCATCTTCATCAAACTTTATGTCCCGACTGATAATCAACTTCTGTGTTCTCAAGTTGAAGATGTGATAGCCTTTTGATTGAGTGCTATAGCCTAAGAAGATTCCCTTCTGTGTCTTTTCATCGAGCTTACTACTTTTCTCTTGTGGTATATGTGTGTAGCAAATGCAGCCAAAAACTCTTAGATGCTTTGCTGATGGTTCTCGTCCACTCCATGCCTCGACCGGTGTTTTTCTTTTAAACCAACAATCATTCTCCAAATGATTTTTCCTTTTGCAAATACCACATGGAGGATACTTGTCATTATTATTCATTTATTTTCCTTGAGATTCTTTATTTCTAGAATTTTCTTTGAATCTTCTCTCACTTTCTTTATATTTCTGAGACCTTATACTAACCTTTGATTGAAAAGCATTATCTATTTCAATTTCATAATGCCTTTATAATCTCTTTTCATGAGATTCTAGTGAACCCATTAATTCAGCAGCTGTTAATTTATCTATATCTTTAGACTCCTCAATAGCTGCAATAATAGGATCATATTTTTCTGTGCAAGTAATTAAAGTTTTCCCAACAATTTTCTTTTCAGGAATTTCATCTCCATAAGTTCTTAATTGATTTACAATTTCATCAACTCTTGAATAATAATCCTTTACGGTCTCGGAATCTTTAATTTCTAGATTTTCAAACTTTCTTCTTAAAGTTTGAAGTCAGCTAGTACTTACCTTGTCATTTCCGTAGAACTCCTCCTTCAATTTATCCCATGCTGCTTTTTCCGTTTTAGTTCCCATGATTCTTGGAAAGTATTCGTCTGTGAGGCTCATCTGTAGAGCTAGTGGTGCTAGAGAATCCTTTTGTTGATTCTCTTTAAGTTCCTTCTTTTGTGCAGCGGTTAGAATGGAAATGTCTTCTGGGTCGGTATACCCATTGCTAACGACATCCCATAAATTTTGCGCACAAAAGTTGGTCTTCATTTTAATGGACCAAAAATCATAGTTGTTTCCATTGAACGTAGGAATGGGAATTGATGAGCGGAAATCGTCTGCCATGATATAAGCTTACGCTTAATAACAATCGAGCGGGGCTCTGATACCACTGATGGTTTTTAATTTTAGCTAGGAGAGATACTTTGGATTTTGATTAAATAAATTAGTGGGCTTTATGTAGGACAAGTTTTAGAGATAGAAGCGGTAGGAAAAATTTAATGGAACAAGATAGTTGAAGGAAGAAAATGATAATTTTATTAGAAGGAAGTTTTACAAAGTGGTGGAGAATGTGATACAGGACTTTCTTTCTTAGATGCTTCTTCACTACCAATCCTTAACATATTTATAGCCTCAAAAGTTTCTAGACTATTCTAATTTTTTATTATTTTTCTTGACAATATGTAATCTAGCGAATTCTAGGATTATTTATACTTTACTTGTTTCTCAAGAATCTCTAGTGAAATCTAGAGATAGAATAATCTAGAAATGTACCCTAATTTTATCTCTAGTTTCTATTTTTTACTGAATGTTCTAGAGATAGAAGACTCCAAAAATATGTATCAATTTATCTCTAGTAAAATCTAGAGATAGCTAGAAATGTGCACCAATTTTAACATATGGATCAGATTTATTACAACTACCAAACCTTGGCCCTCCGTGTTTTGTAGAAATTGAACTTTCTTTTCCTTTCTAAGCATAGAGTTATTGAGCAGGAATTGAAATTAAATCTTTGAGCATTTTGAATTATAAAGGTTGTTTTTTACTAATTCTGAACTTAAATTCCTTACTCGTTAATGGATGTAGTTATCTCTGAAAGATTTTGTTTCTTATATGTGTGTGTGTGTGTGCATACACACCTGAAATCTTCAGGAAGCAGCTTGTAGAAATGTTGAAAGGTGTTCTCAATTTGGAGGTAAATTTTTTCATATTGTTTATTTAACTAATTTTACTATTTATTTTAAGCAAATTTCTTTGGTCCTTTAAATAGTTATATTGTTTCACTAAATTGAGTTCATCTATCATCTTATCAAACTTGTAACTTTTGCAGTCTCTATCCATAAAAGTTCGTGGATCATAGCTTGATGCATTTAATTTAACTGGTGTTGATCTTTTCCTACCCCAAACTCTCAAACTTCTGAAATTGCAGCCTGTGAATGAGCAAGATGTTCTGTTTATAAAAGCACTTGGAGATGGAAAAAATAATCTGGGACCATCGATCAATTTAGCCATGCTCTCAGATTTAGGACACACTTGTATTACATTGCCAATTTGCTTCCATTTATAGTTGAGTTGGATCTTGAAGACATAATCGAGCACCGATTCGAATCCGCCTCGTGACTAGACTAACAATGGGTTGCAATCTCTATACTTGTCTTGGCATCTCACTTCTCTGTCAATAGTCTGTAGTAGCCTGAATATACCGGCTTCTTTTTGAAGAGCTGACGATTCGGGCATGATAACCTTTTTAAGAGTCTCGGTGGCTTAGAATCTTTGAAACTTGGTGGGTTTTCTAAAGTTAATAATTGGATTGCAGTCTTCATGCTTGTCTCGGCATCTCACTTCTCTGTCAATAATGCACAGTAGCCTGAATGTACAGTCAAACCCAAAATTAGTAACTTTAGAAAACCTGCCAAGTTTCAAAGATTCTAAGCCACTGAGACTCGAAAAAAGGGTTATTACGCCCGAATCGTTTACTCTTCGAAAAGAAGCTGGTATATTTAGGCTAATGCGTACTATTTACAGAGAAGTGAGATGCCGAGACAAGAATAGAGATTGCAACTGATAACGGTCCGCAAGTGCACGGGTCGCGCAAGTAATAAAGTGGACGTAAGTCCAAGTATCGATCCCACAGAGATTGTGTTAAATTGTATTTTAGATTACTACCTTAACCGGAACTAGAAATTTGTTTTGATTTGAGAATTTTGATTTTGAAAACTAAAATAAAGATTAAACTAAAAAATTGACAAATTTGATTTTAAACAAAGGAAAATAAATGCGTTAGAATTATGAATCCATTTTGACTCTATCATCCATATCTTAACCAATTATTTAAATACAATTCACAGGTTTTGAAAATTCATATTCCTAATGTTGTTAAAACTTCCTTTCGGACAAGCAATAACGTCTATTCCTACACACGACCCAACTATATTTCTATGTTGAATACGAATGTGCAAGAAAGCATTAAAAGAACTATGAATATTATAGCAGATAATACAAAGCATAGAGGTATATTTCTATCCCCTATCGGACTTTGTGGAAATCGAAACAAGTCTAATGAAATCCTAATCTTTCGAACTTAAGAAATTACAACCTAAAATCATACAACTAGTGATCAAGTATTTGCATGATAGAAAAAGCATAATTCAATTGCTCAAAATCATGAATTGCATAAATTAAATAATAGATTAAAATATGGAGTCAGGAAATCAAAACTTCATCACAATTCCAACACAATTAACCTAGCCTAGAAACATAATAGAAAATAAATAACAAGAGATATGAAAAGATGTAACCCAATTCATCTCCTTGCAATTATATCTTCAATCTTGATCTTGGCGTGGTTTGGATCCCTCGGCACTTCGACAGCGTTTTGGCATGAATTTAGCAAGTTGGGAACCCCTAATATCGTGCCTTAGGTCTGGTATTTATAGATTTCCTCGAAAATTAGGTTAATTGAGGAGAAAACTGCTGAATTCCGCGTAAAAAGCCCAGCTGAGGCCCAGTCGGGACTACCGTGCGACCGCACGGTTCAAAAGTGCGCGATCGCAGCCTCGAAAAGCCAACCTTCAGTCGCTGATTTTTTTTGGCCGTGCGACCACACGGTATTACGGTTTAAGGCAATTTCTGACTTTTAAATGTTACAAGTTGGTCCATGTCTTTTAATTGCACAGCAAGTCCTCCAACTTCTGATTGTTGCAATTTAGCCCCTGAACTTCTGATTTCTTCCAAATTCGATTTTTTCTTCAAATTAGCTATTTGATTGACTGCATCAATTCTTTATTTGCTCACTTTGACACTTTTTACATCCAATTGCTCAATTTTAGCTTCAATTCCTTTGTTTTCTCGACTTTGGGATTATTTCTAAAATGTAAACAAATAACACAAAATAAATAGCAAATATTCTAAAACAAACATATAAAATCCTACTTTTAGGATAGAAATAAGTGTATAAATTACACTTATAAGCAACCCATCGTTAGTCAAGTCACGAGGTGGATTCATTTCGGTGCTCAGTCTGACTTCAAGATCCACTGACTTAGAAGGCCTTTTACTGAACTGAGAATATTTTCATGCAATCTCATAACTAGCGTAGCCATGGCTAAAGTTGCTACATCTAAAACATTGGAGGTACTTGTTACAAATAATTGCAGGAATATAGCAAACCTGAGTGTTAATTGAATTTCACGCCTTAGTAAACTAACCATGCTATGTCTAGGAAGAGCTAGCATCACAGACAAATGGTCTTGATGCTTTGGGTATAGAAGACTTACCGATTGCACATTTGTCTTTTAGAGGATGTGAGGAAGTCACAGACAGAGGAATATTCTTCTTGCTCATGGTGGACAGAAAATCAAGAAGACGTTGTTGTCTCTAGATATCGGTTACATGAATGGAATATCATATAGAGGTATTGAAACTATTGTTTCGAGTGCTCGAGCAATTATAGAGCTAAGTATGAGGTATTCTCCTCGTGTGACTAATGCTGCTTTGGAAATGTTAGCTTCTGAGAGACCAAATAGAATTAATATGCTTCGACGACTTGACCTTTGTCATTGCAAGAGGTTCTCGATTGGACTGCTGGAATTATTGAAGGACAATTCGTTTTGTGGCTTACGATGGCTTGGAGTTGGCAGGACTTCTTTGGTTCCTGGAAGGGACAATTTCAGAGTTATATGCATAAAGAGACCATGGCTAATTCTGTGTTTTGAAGGTTGTAAAGTTGGATGCCATGATAAATGGCAATTCCTGTAAAGGAATGTGCGGATTATGAGCCAAATCGAGAATCTTGGGATTGTCCTATAATTGTGGAATCAAAGTCATCAAATACATAACCATATTTAGAGTCCTATTTGTAAAAAGATTATATTTGCATTATATTTTGATTTATGTAAATCTCTTAATTTACTTGTAACCCAAGCTATTGTACATTATAAATATTCTTCAAAATCAATGAAATAATTCAATTTTTCAGCTCAAATATTGTGTTTATATGGTATCAGAGCTTTAGTTAAAACTCCAACGAGTATAACCCTAAAATATTCCAGTCATTCATCATCTCTTCTGCCAACCTTAATTCTGTCGCTAGAATTCTGTTAATTGCCTCTCTTACTAAAACTATCATCCCGCTAATTTCCATCGCCAAAACATCTCATGAAGCATGGTCTCGTTTGGATCGAATTTTTTCCAAACGATCCCAATCAGATATCATCCATCTTAAAGACAAACTAACCACTCTTGTTCGTGGAACACTTCCAATCTCTGACTTCCTACTACAAATCAAAACAATAGCCGATGAACTAGCTTATTTAGGAGCTCCTCTTACTGATGTCGACACTCTTATCTACTACACTCGTGGCCTTGGTCCTATGTTCAAAGAAGTTATCGCAAACATTCAGACACGTGATACACCCATCTCATTTGAAGAACTCTTCAACAAACTCATTAATCATGAAATTTTCTTGAAATACTCTGAATCCTTGCCTCCTCCTCCAGTTGCAAACTTTGCCAAACAAGGCTCTAAACCAAATATTGCTGGTCCCTCCTTTAGTTGAAATAGGTGAGCTCCCTCTCACCAGCCCTTTCCAGGGATCTCGTCCAACCCCTAGACCCAGACTCATGCCCACCCCCGACTGGGCCATTTTCTCCCTTGCCTCCAACACAAGGGCCCTCTTCATCATATCCTTCCATTTTCTAATATTGTGGGAAAAAAGGCCACGATGTTCACCAGTGTTACACACTCTTCCCATCACTTCGCCCATCACGTCCCAGCATCAATCATGAAGCCATGACGTCTCTAGGTGGAAATTGGGTTGGGGACTCTGGTGCGCCTCACCATATTGCACCTCACGTGACTGATTTCAACATCTAGCAAACCTATGGTGGCCCTGACAACGTCCAACTTGGTAATGGCTCTACTCTTCACATTTCTAATATAGGCTCTGTTCATTTATCTCCCAATTTTTTACTCTCTAATGTAATTCATGTTCCCAATATGAATCGAAAGCTATTATCTGTCTCAAAATTCTGAAAATCTAATCTAACCTCCATTGAATTTTTCCCGGATTATTTTCTTGTGAAGGATCTTCGAACTCTGAAACCAATACTTCGCAGTTCCAACATCCATGATCTCAATGAGTGGCCCTCCTCCTCCCAGTCCCTGTCACCTAAGTCTGCATTCTCCACCACATCAAACATCTCACCACATCTCTGGTATAGTCGTCTTGGTCATCCATCTCTCAAGACCACCAACCAAGTTCTATCTTCTGGAGTTCTATCCACCTCCATCGCACTTCCTAGTACTTTTTCTTGCAATTCTTGTTTATGTAATAAGAGCACTGAGCTCCCCTTTTCAAGTTCAAGTGTCATTAGTAATTGTCCACTAGAAGTAGTTTATTCAGATCTTTGGGGTCCAAGTCCTGTAACCTCTTTGGATGGTTATAAATTTTACATTATCTGTGTTGATCATTTTACTAAATTTACTTGGATGTTCTTGCTTCATTTGAAATCTGATGTGCGTACTATTTTTCCTCTGTTTCAACAAGAAGTCGAAAAATAGTTTAAAATAAAAATTAAAACTCTTTACACTGATGATGGTGGTGAATTCCTCGGCCTTCAAACATATCTCTCTACCCAAGAAATTCAGCATCTCATCACTCCCCCTTATAAACTTGAACACAGTGCATCTCGGAGTGACAGCATCGTCACATAGTCGAGACTGGCCGGACCCTCATGCTCTCACTTTTGGTCATATGCCTTCCGCACTATAGTCTATCTTATTAATCATCTTCCCACTCCAATCATGTCCAATAATAGTCCATTCTTCTCCCTCTTTCAATCTTCTCCAAATTACTCATCCCTTTGCCAATTCAGCTGTCGTTGTTACCCATGGCTAAAGCCCTATACCAACTCTAAACTTGAACCAAAATCCAAACCATGCACCATCCTTAGGTACGACCACCAACATCATTCCTACATATGCTTTGACAATTCAACGAGCAAAATATTTATTTCCTACCATGTTCTATTCATTGAGAACCAATTTCCTTTTTCCTCCAAACTCGTCCCTTCTCCTCCAACCCCACCCCCAACACCTTCGGTCCCCCTTCCTCTCCCACTGCCCTCTATTCCCCCTGGATTTCATAACCACTCCAAGCCCAGCACCGTGCCTCCTATTGAGCCTCCAACTGTCGCCCCTGTGACGACAGTACTGCAGGACAACTACATCACAGTAGTGCCTCGGGAAACTAGCATTCTGGACTCCACCACACAAGAAAATGTTGTCCAAGCCTTGCCAACTTCCTCCCCTTCCTCTCCCCTACCCTCTTTACCTTCTCCAGACCCCACTCCGTCCCTAGATCCTCATTCGTCCCCACCTCACAATAAGCATCCCATGATCAGGCGAGCAAAAAATAACATCTCCTGACCCAAAAGAATTTTCAGCGCCTCTTCTCCTCATCAACTTTTCGAGTCCGTTGAACCTTCCTGTGTACCCACTGCCCTGAAATTCACTACTTGGCACTAGGCCATGTCGAATGAAATATCAGCCCTCTTAAATAACCATACGTGGGACCTTGTTCCCCCAAACACCAACACTCATCACATGGGCTGCAAGTGGGTTTTCCATGTGAAATGTAACCTAGATGGATCAATCTCTCGATACAAGGCTTGCCTTGTTGCCAAGGGATTCCATCAAAGGCCCGGTATAGACTTCACTGAAACCTTTAGTCCTGTGGTGAAACCCACAACTGTTCGAATTTTTCTAACACTTGCTATAAACTTTGATTGGCCAATCCATCAACTCGATGTTAATAATGCCTTTCTTCAAGGCACTCTTTCGGAGGAAGTCTTTACGTCTCAACCTCCGGGCTTTGTTGATCCTTAATTTCCCAATCACATATGTCGTCTGCGAAAGGCAATCTATGGCCTTAAGCAGGCTCCTCGTGCATGGTACACTGAATTATAGACTTTTCTTCTTTCCTATGGGTTCTCCAATTCTACAAGTGACTCTTCTCTATTCCTCCTATTTCACCCCACTTTCACACTCTACTTTCTTGTTTATGTTGATGATCTCTTGGTAATTGGAAACAATTTGGCTGAACTCTCAAAATTTCTCACCTCCCTATCCACTCGATTCTCTGTCAAAGATCTTGGTTAGCTAAGCTATTTCCTTGGAGTTGAATTTATTCATTCCTCTACAGGAATTTTTCTCAGTCAACACAAATATATCCGTGATCTTCTAGACTGAACCAACATGCTTGGTGCCAAAGAAGTTTCCACTCCTATGTCCAGCTCCTCCTCTTTAACTCTATTTGATTGCTCTTGTATCTGTCGTTGCCACCCAATATCGACGTGTTTTTGGTGCCCTTCAATTTCTCTCCCTTCCTCGTCCTGACATCTGCTTTTCTATTAAGAAACTTTCTTAGTTTATGCATCGACCCACTAACACCCACTGGACCACTTTCAAGCGGCTACTTCGATATCTCAAGAATACTGTCTTCCATAGACTCCTCTTACGCAAAAATCCCTCAAACACTCTCTGCTTTCTCAAAATCTAATTACGCTGGAAATCATGATGATCGTTCCTCCACCTCGGCCTATATTGTTTATTTAGGTAGCTCCCCAATTTCTTGGAGCTCTAAAAAACAAAGAACTGTTGCTCGTTCCTCTATTAAGGCTGAATACCGCGCAGTAGCGTCATGTGCCAGTGAAATCCTTTGGTTAAAAAATCTCCTTTCTGAATTTCGTCTCCCCTTGTCTTCCAAACCTATAATCCATTGTGACAATGTTGGTGTCATATACCTAGCTGTTAACCCTATCTTTCATTCTCAAATGAAACATATTGCCATCGACTATCACTTTGTGCGTCATCATGTCTCTTCCAACTCCTTTGGTGTCTCCTATATATCCTCACTTGATTAGCTAGCTGACATCCTCACAATGTCACTTCCTCACTCCAAATTTCTTACTTTTCGACCCAAGATTGGAGTCTCCAATGGGAGCTCCATCTTGCGGGGGCCTGTAAAGGAATGTGCGGATTATGACCCAAATCAAGAATCTCGGGATTGTCCTATAATAGCGGAATCAAAGTCATCAAATACATAAGCATATTTAGAGTACTATTTGTAGAAAGATTATATTTGCATTGTATTTTGATTTATGTAAATCTCTTAATTCACTTGTAACCCAAACTATTGTACATTATAAATATTCTTCAACATTAATGAAATAATTCAATTTTTCAGCTCAAATATTGTGTTTATAATTCCGCCACTCTAATAGAAGATCATCTTGATTCTCGTTTAATTTTCCTCCATTAAAAATTTTATGTTTTTACGAAGATAAATAGTCATTGTTTGATACATATTCTTGTAACTCATTTTATGCACTTACTTTTTGGATAATAATCATAATTGATTGCTTGCTTTCTTCTCAAAATCTCATCCTTAATTCGGCCATTCCTGAACCCCTTCCCATTAAATGCTCGCTTACTATCTGTTCAATCGCATTTTGAATAATGCCTTCTATTTTACCCTCTATTTGTAACACAATAATTACAATTTATAAACAACGCAACTTTTTAAATCATTTTTTAATCACACTCATTTTTAGAAATCACATTTTAACAACACATTTTATCTAAACAAAAATCCAAAAAAAAAAAATTGGCAGCTATCTTTGCACTAACAAAGCATTAAGTGTCCTTCTTAGGGCTGCAAATTGGGTTGAAAAATTCGGTTTCGTTCGATTTCGTTCTGAAATTTTTTTTCAAAAAATCAGATTCCGACTATTTCGAAATCTGAAATTTTCGAATTCCAATGAATTGAAATTGGAACAAGTTTCAAAATTCTAAAAATTTCAAAATTCCAATTTGAAAATTCTGGTTTTTTTCTCGAATAAATTCGGAAAATTTTTGTATTTGCATTAATATTAATAATATAAAATATAATAAAATAATTTATGAACAATTAATAATATTAAAATATTATTAACATGAGATTTAACATATAATTGACGGGTAAATAAATTAATATTAATAATATAAAATCTAATAAAATTATTTATTGAACAATTAATAATATTAAAATATTATCAACATGAGATTTAACATATAACTGATAGGTAATATTTTTATTTAGAGAGAGAGAGAGAGAGAGAGAGAGAGAGAGAGAGAGAGAGAGAGAGAGAGAGAGAGAGAGAGAATAACACTTCAATTTTAGTATAGAATTTAAGTTAAGTAAATTGGTAATGAAAAATATTTTACAAATCAAATATAATAAAAAATTCATATTAAATCAAAAGTTCAAAATATATTGTTGGTTGTGGTATCACAAAGTTTGCTTCACTTATTTACTGTTTGTGTGATCAACATGTTTGGATTTTGGAACGTGACACTGTTTGTTTATTAGAAAATAATTTTTTGAAGAAAAAATGTAAGATCAACAAGAAGTTCTAGGATGAAAAAATACAAGAATTATAGCATTGTTATCCATATTAACTTTTATTTTATTAGATCATGATGAAAAAATTTATGTTAAATCTATTTATAGATGTTATGTTGTTATTTTCTTATCGTTTGTGGTTTGTAACTTTAATTATAGTTTTTGACTAGTTGAAATTTTCAACTCATTTAATTTCAAACATTCAATTCCCCAATTTTTTTTTTTATATATATATATATACTTAAAATTATTATAAATCTTGATAGATATTAATTATTGGAAATTTTTGAAAATTTTCGAAATTTTTGAATTTTGGTTTTGGAATAAAGTTTGTGTATTCTGAAAACTTTGGAACAAAATTTGGAACAACATTTTGATTCTGAAACTTTTTGGAATGAAACTTGGAACACCTGCTTCCGATCGATTCCGTCCGAAAAAACACCCCAAATCCGGCCGACATGCGATGAGGTGGAGTAGAGAAAATTGACGTGACATCATTTATTGTAGATTGATATCTAACAGGATATCAATTTGTAAATTGTGTGCTTTTGATAATAAATGCTACAATTTTGTATAACTCACTTTCATCTATTGTTTTCTTTCTTTCCTCATTGGAATGTTGTCTTTTATTATAAATGTCCAGCTGATATGACGATGAGGTGGATGTGACAAAATAGATGTGACATTATTTATTGTAAAATGATATCTAACACGATGTTTATTTGTAGACGGTGAGCTAAATATATTTTATAATAAATGCTACAATTTTGTATCTAAATATCTCCTCTATTTTTCTTTCTCTTTCCTCCTTTTACTCTCTCTTATCACCCTTTTGTCTTTCTTAATTCTTACAACATCATTTTTTTTAGAATGTGTACTATCGTAGCATTCCACATCACGTTCTACTTTAGCAATAACATTTAACACCATATAAAGTTAATGATCCAATTAATTTGTAGAAGAACCCACACAAAATGCAATAACGGAAAAGGAATTAAAAAACGTGAATCAAGCTACAAAATTGTTAACCTTCAATATAAGAATTGAAATAATAATCACAAAACAATTTAGATGCTAGGAGACCACTGAAGTCATGATCGGAAAAGAGTGTGGCGAATCCAGAAACTTTGCTCAGTTCAAGCGGTCATCAATAAAAAAAATTCAGTTAGGACAAATTTCAGTAAAATAATTGTATTTTTCGAGTCGTAGTTCTCAAAAAAAAAAAAAAAAAAAAAAAAAAAACTTAACTAAAAGGGACATTTTTTTTTTTTTAAACAATTTAATTTTTCAACGAGAATTTACCTTTTTAATTCTATAAGCTTTCTTCGATATTGAATTTTGAATTTTTCAACGAGAATTTCTAGCAGTTCAATTGTGGGAGTGGCGCTGATGTGGTGTAGTGGTATGGCTATGGTTGCATGATGTGGTAGATATAAAAAGTAGTTTTATATTGTTGTAAACAAAAAAAAAAACTAGGGAAAATCGAGACGGAGAATCTAGAGGATAATTTCATTCCTTTCAAGTGTGTATTAAAATAGTCGTTCACACATTAATACTATAATATTATTTTATAACACTACTATTCAAAATTATATCAATTGATAAATGTCACAATCATGTATCGAGCAGCTGTTTTTGCCGAAGAGGGGGGTTGAGAATTAGGACCTGATTGAAAAAACCAATTTGGAACGTAATACACAATTTCAGATTTTGAGGTCAGTGGACGGGTAGGTAAGGTGTGGGGTATTTGGGTGATAATATTATTAATTCATTATTTGTTAATTAGTTTATTAAATGTATTAACACCTGAAAAATAAAAAAATAAGTTTGGCACCATCACTTTGAATTAATTGGAAAATCAGGTTTGCACGTAATTTTCCTTAGTTATGTGTCTACTCATTCGTTTGACCTAATCCAAATCGATATATATATACTTAACATTGGCCCTGAATTTGAATTGTGCTATAGAGAGGGAAATGAGCAGCCGACTTGGATATTCTTGATGTCTTTCATTGCTCGTTTCTTCACTCCATCTCCCTTTGTGATATAGTGTTCATCTCCCTCAACCAATGTGTGAATTATTGTATTATGTGGCAACCAAGGTACGTCAGTTATTTGATTCGAGCTTGTGCGTTTTCGCGTCCGCTTGGAGTGCTAATTGAAACCGATTTGGTGTTCGATAGTCCACCAAAATCAACAAGCACAAAACCAAATCAACGTGCACAAGAGAGAATTTCTTTCATACATAGGAAGTCTCCTACTAGTAGAGGTGTCAAGACGGACGGACCGATCAGACCCGTGAAAATCGGCCCGGATTGACCCGGGACCGCGGGCCAACCCGTGACCCATGCAGGCGGTTCACGGGTCAAGAAGTTGTGAACCGCGGGTTTTGCGAGTTAAACTTTCGCGGGTCGCGGTTGACCCGCTAGCCCGTAAAAAAAAATAAAAATAAAAATAAACTATTTTTATTAAATATGGTAACATTGAAAATCTCTCTTCTTCTACAAACTCTAGTACAACTTTTAAAGTAAAATCTTATTTTTTTTCTCCCTAATAGCTAAAAAAGTAATTTTTTTTTTATAATAGTAATTAGAAATACTCATTTAATTGTTATTTTTTTATATTTTATTTAAATTTACAAATTTAGAAGCAATTCATATAACATAAACTATAATTTTAAATTCTATGTAAATATTTTATGGTATAAATATGAATTTATCATTTTAATCATTTTGTATTTAGAAACTTGACAAAAAATTTGCTACAAATATAAAAAAAAAAAAAATCTATGTTTTTATTCATACGGACCAAATCAGAACGAATCGCGACCCCCATGGGCTCGACTCGGATGGGCCAACGGACCGGCCTGGATTGTAGTTCAAAATTTGCTAGCTGACCCGTAACCGCCCTGTAACCCGCAGCGAGCGGACTTTTTTTCAAGCGGACCGTTATCGGGATTTTATATTGACGGACCGACCCGATCCGGACCACCCGGATTGACATCTCTACCTACTAGTTTGAAGATAGGTATGAGAATAAAATCTTATTTGCATGATTGTTGTTTTTGGAAGAAGCATCACGGATGAAGCAACCTTATAAAGTTTTCCTTGAATTCCATGTTGAGAAAGTTAATTGCATTCTTTCCTTTAAAAACGCACTGTTGCAATTTGGGGGTGGGGTGGGGTGGGGGGGGGGAACTGTTGTAGTTTCTTGAACATATTATGGTGAATTTAGGCTTTCACGGTCATATTCTGCTAACAAATCTTGCACCAAAATCAATAACCAAAAAAGCAAAGGAAAAAAATCCCACCCCATCTCTATTCAACAATATTCTCATTATACAACTATCGTTAAAATCTTGTCGGATGAATTTTCAACAATTTCATCAAAATTATTGGAGAAAATGTCAACGGGGGCAGTGATGTGGCCAAGAGTACCTTCTTTGTGATTGGAACTGGAAGATGTTTTGTGATGATCAATATAAATCACAATTACAGTGATATCGTCATGGAAATGACGTCTGTCTCCCTTTTCGATCTTATTAAAGTCCTTACAACTCATTTGCTTCTTCTTAGCAGCCTCCTCGAGTGCAGCTACTACCAGTCTCTTCGCTATTCCCTACAAAAGTTTCACCCCACAAAACCACCATGTTAGGTGAAGTGCACATTTAGCCCTTGTTTGGTTCCGATTAAAATATCTCAATTCAAAGTCAATAATTAATTTTAACCATACATCTCATCAACTTTTATCAAAATCTACTAAAACTTTAATTTTAATCTACACCAAACAGGGCTTATATGGTGTCAATTCATGAGATTCAGTAGAGAATGATGAGAGATCCTTTCATGAGAATATCACACAGGAGCAAATCTATAGAAACAGCTAATATCTCAACTGAGTGATTGATTAAAATGAGCGGAAATAAGTTCAAGATGAACCCTACTACAAACAGCTAAACTGAAATTATATCCGCAGAAGTAGAGGTACTTGATACTTACAGCTCTTGGGTGTTTAAATACTATTTGAACTGCTTCTTCATCACTGAGTTGTTCCCAGAGGCCATCTGAAGCGAATATTAAAAACAAATCGTGTGGTCCAAGCTTTCTAGTTACAATAGAGGGTTCAGCTGTTAATACCGGTCTCTTCATGGGAAAAGGATTTGCAAATTGTCGGAAAATTGGATCTCTGTTAAACTCGGGTTTCTTGAGATAAACGTCACCGATAGATCTTGAAACCTGGAAAGAAGCATGGAGAAAATTTGCATTCTTAGGGCATTTTGATGGGATATTGATAAAAGGTAATAGAAGATAAAAAGCAAAGGATACACAGAAGAGTGGCAGATACCCTCTATTCCACACTAAGCACCATAGAGAAATATAAACATAGATCCTAATACTTGTATGAACATCAAGGAATTTATAATCCGCAGACTAAACTTTCACCAGAATCACAACACTTTGCTTTATAAGATCTTCATGTACATCTCATGAGCAGAAGCCTGGGTGTGCTACTTTAACTTCAGCTGCATGAGACGAGGCCAAGAGGCAGAGCATGTGACTCCTGGGAGAATAGTGAAGATATAACCCTTCAGAATAGGCTTGGCATATAGAATAGGATAATACAATAAATGAACAGGTGACTGATTCGGTTCCTTGAGGAACAAGAAATATCTTCCTTCCAATGAAATGGCGAGCCAAGAGAAAATAAAGGAAACCGAAAAACAAAGGCAACAAAAAGAAGAAGCTACAATCTTGTCCACCATACTGTCGAGTCTTATCTATACTGTGTACGAAAAATGTCCTTCAGCACAATGCCTTACCACAATCTTGACATACGGAAATACATCCAACTAATTACTTAACAGTTAAGGAGAAATATAGCCAAAATGTGCACGGCCTGACAAGGGAATGTAAGGAACTCTTGGTGCATGTTTCCCACGCAGAGATGGGCCATACTGGATAGTCTAATAGACAAGAAGCATACCATCGTATTATATCCAAACTAAAACTGTATTCAATAAAACTAAGGCTTCAATTTGGTAGTCTTTCAATTCATTGTCAAGACTGCAGATTTCAACTTTCAAAATCAGTGTATCTGAACATCAGTGTGAAATCTTGTAAAGGTAAAAGTTTGGCAGTAGGTATTCATTGCAGCTTTTCTCCGCAAAGAATGATATTGATGATTTTGCACAATGTATTAGGAAATATGATGGGCTCAACCATTTAAAAGTCACCTATTCAGATTCTAAGATATTCTTACACCAGTTTGAATCAAATTAGAAATGAGTACATTAGTTCGTATACATGAATACCTGAATTATGCCCTTGATTCTCCAAACTCCATGGCACTGGAACACTATCGAAGAATCATCTGGATGAAGTGATTGTACCTCCCTCCTCACTTTCTCAGATGAAACATTATGATCAGTTGACAACCTTTCAGCCACCACCGAATTCCTCTCCTCATTAAAACCTCTTCTGCCAAGAACCGCTCTTGAGTCTCCTAAATTTGCTACGTACAGTTCTCCATCTGAAATTGCACCAAGAATACAACACGATCCAACTGAAGCAATCTGTGGTTTGACTGGCATTGATTGCTTCACTAATCGAGTAAAATCCTCTTCCGTTGCATAAAATGCCTTCTTTATAACATCTGCCGATAGCCCCCCTTGCTCAGTTTCAAATTCTACAAAACACCCCACACATACACATTTCAGAGAAAAAGTGAATATAAATGATTTGCTCCTTAAATCTCTATGGATTAGAACATTCCATATCATTCATTGAGTGCATATTTTATGATGACAACAAAGGTTTCGGAAAGTAAAAAAATCCATCAACTAGTTTATAGAGCAACCTAATAAAAGATAGCTGGTGAGACTTGCTGCGCTCCGGCTTGTGTCGAAAGAGAAGAAGCACTAGCAAATCTCCTGGCAGTCCCTGAATGAGACATTTGCATTTTCTTTCCCCGGAGACCATGAAGTTTAGATAAAGGTTGGTGCTTGTTAACTATCTCGTCTAAAAGCTTAAAAATTTAGAACCATCAATTTGAATTTTGTCTTCAGCAACGTAAAAGGGATTTTGGAGCCCAAATTATTATTATTTTTTACTTTATTTTTTTCAAAAGAGAACAGAATTCAAGTGTCCATAGAGAAAAATAAAAGCCTGTCAAATCAGAATATTGAGCAACATATAGCAAATGATCTTCAAATACACACGTCTATGTATTAAAGAAATTCCCTATCCCTATCTAGAAACCATACGCGCGCACATTCAAAAGCAACAAAAGAAACGTATAATTTTGTATCGAAATTATTACTGTGGAGGTAAGAGAAGAGGTGGCGGTTGACGAAACGGGAGGCTTCGGGTCCACCATGGCCATCGTAGACTCCAACATAGGTGGTGGACGGCGAGGAGAAGATCTGACTCTGGTCCTCCATGCTGGAATTGGCTTGTACGGCAGCGATCGAGAAGTTGCCGGAGGCGTGCGGCTTCAGGTTAATGTGCCAAAGCAATCCGTCACTGCTCCGCCTCCCCAGATAGCTCTCCAATGGCCGATGTCGATAACAGCAGGATCGCAACATCTTCTTCTTTATCGAACAGCTTGAAATTTTTATGAGATTTTTTTTTTTAAGGTTTTTTACGAGAATCATCTTTGTATGTATGTATAGCTTTTTGACGAGAGGGTGGGGAGAGAGTATACCGCGTATTCACTGTACTTTGCTGAATTGTTGAATAATATGATAACGTAATAGAAAAGAAAAAGAACTCGTAAATACAATCTAGAATGATTGAATAAAAATCGTGCAACTTGAAAGTCACACAACGGGTCGTGATAAAAAGAAAGAAATTTTCTCAACGAATTCTTTTCTCTAGTCAAGTTCTCGATAGGATTCAAACGACCAAAATTTACATATTATTATCAACCTTTTAAAAAGTTACAAATACATTAAAATCTTTATTTTTTTACCATTCATCACCAACATATCGTATATTAACAGCATTAGTCACATTTTGAAAAAAGAAAATGGCAAATTGGGAAAAATTACTTTAAAAAAGGATTAATTACAGATTTTGTTCTCAACCTTCGATTTTTTGCGTCATACATCTCTGACATTTCGTTTATGAATATATCTACTTGCACAATGTCATTCACAATGTAAATAGCAATCCTCTCACATTGGGGTGGGGATTACATTGAATTTTGTGGCCCCTCACATTATGTGGCCTCACCCTAATGTGAGGAGATTGTCATTCACATTGTGAATGTAGCATCATTGTTCGTTTATTATACAAAAATTACTAAAAATCAATATGTTTCAAAAAAAAAATTACTTTACACAGCCAACAGTGTTCAATTGAACAATCAGATTCTCAACTTGTATCAATTTGAATAATTATATTATACTAATTACACTCATAAAAATGGAGATTCTACAATTGAGTAAGGAAAAGACATTATACAAAAATTCCTAAAAATCAATACATTTCAAAAAAAAAAAAAATAATTACATTACACAGCCAACAGTGTTCAATTGAACAATCAGATTCTCAACTTGTATCAATTTGAATAATTATATTATACTAATTACACTCATAAAAATGGAGATTCTACCATTGAGTAATAATTTTTTGAAATTGAGTTTGGGGACGCAAATCTATAAGTCCAATTTGTTTTTGTTTAAAATGATATAGTTGAATATGTATGTATTGTTGTTGCTGTTCGATTTTCGACATTTTTAGTTTTTGAGCTTATGTCGCCAAATTTTCGTATCACGAAGAAGCTATTGGTGAGTGTATATGAGAGGGTTGATCCATACAAATTTGAAAATACTGAAAAAAATGAACAACATTAACACAAAAAATACAGATTTTACTACAATAACCTGAACTATCTCAATTTTAACAAAAACAAAATGTACTTATAGACCTGCTTTCCAAAAATCAGCTTCAAGGCACTCCCAATTACACAATTGTAGAATTTTTCAAATTAATCGTGTGTGTAATTATGGGTATAATGTATTCAAAATGATGTAATTTGAGAATTTGATGTTTAATTAAACATTGATGGCAGTAAATGAGTAGTGTTACACTCACAACCAATAACACACAACTCATCTTACAACCAAGGGTGACATTACTAAATTACCCCTAAATTGCTACTCCACACCAAATTAATCAGAACCCGTTTTCAAATCCTCCAAACCTCCCAAAACCTGTGTTAACTCCACAAAGAGAGCGACCATGGAGAAGAAGGGCGCCCAATCGATTTCGGCCACCCATCTCGTCGGAGATTCAAAATTTCAGTGTAAGGTATATCTCGCAAGTGGGGAGCATTTTCATGTGTTGTCGGTTCCAATAATCCATATTTATATCTGATGAGTATAAATTTTATTCATACCCGAGCCTTAAGCCCGAGCCCGAGCTCTTTAACAAAATATAGTCTCCTAATCAAATGTATAACCCCGAGGACCACCATGAACCCGAGGAGGACCTCAAACCCGACCACATGAATATTACCCTATATTATATTTTCTATCCCCGAGGAAGACTTCAACCTCGACCACCATAAATCCGAGGATGACCTCGAGCCCGAACACATGAAGATTATTCCATATTACATCTTGATACCCCCGAGGAGGACTTCAACCCCAACACTCATTTATACCCCGAGCATATCCTTTGTCCTCATCCCCGAACACTTGAATATTTAACCACGCCATATCTTGGTGCCCCCGAGCAACATATGAACCTCGAGGTCGAGCACTCAAACATCACGCCATACACTATATTGAGAACCCTGAGGAGATGAACAACCCCGAGGAGAAAATAACCCCCGATCACACTTAAAATGCCCGTGGTGAAAACATTACCCCGACCACTCATAATACCCCCCGAGGATAGAATACCCCGAGTACATATATCTCACCAAAAAGGTGCATGATGTACTCGGGGTACATGATGCTCGGGTCACGTCTCTCATTGATCGGGCATGACTTGATCCGACACGTGGAGTCTACAACCTCCTAATTCCAATAGAACTCATCTTCCAACAGAATCCTATTTGGGGTTTACAACCTCATCCCTAAAAAATAGGAGGATGATTCCTAACAGGACTCATACAATGCAGGTATTTCAATCCTATCATAATTCGTCCATATAACTTTATAAATACATGGCACTCAATCATAATCTAGGTATACAATTCTTATTTTTCCAGTCTATAGCCTCTTGCATAAATTTTCCCTTCCTCTTTACTGACTTAAGCATCGGAGGGGCGACGAGGACATACCTCCTCGCCTTTATTGCAGGTATTCGGAGTTCCAGTTCGTGCTACTTTATTGCTCAAGCTCGGAATATCTGAGGTACGATTTTTTGCATCATCATTGGCGCCGTCTGTGGGAACCATTACTAGAAGCCATGGTTAATACACGTTCTGGACCTCCACAAGCCACATTACCTGCTCATGATCATCCTGTTGTGGGGGAGCATGTGCCCTCGACGTTCCTAGCAAACCCTACTACATTACCAGGAAATCAGACATCACACCCCCAACCTTCTGTTGATACCCAGGCAGCATTGGAGGAACTTCGCCAACAAGTCGTTGCATTGACTCAGTTGCTCACGCAGCAGAACCAGCGTGCGCCAACACCCGAGGAAGGGAATGTTTCACGGGTCCAACCACCGAACCATACTGCTAGGGCAAGTAGCTCGAGACTACCCCCATCACTGCCGAACATGACAAGTTCAAGAACAGTCGCCATGCCCCCTGTCGAGCTTGCGAGAATTATCCAGGAGGGAATAGCAGCCGGTATACGACAAAATACTCAGGCCCCAGCAGGTTTCACCCCGAACACTCCATTCACACCAGAGGTTTTAGCCTTTCCCTCAAGTTCCCGAGGATAAAGGAGTACGATGGTACAACCGACCCCATAAATCATCTCAATGTGTACACTGACGTCATGAATTTGCAAGTTTCCCCTGATCAGGTCATGTGCAAGGCGTTCCCCCAAACCTTGACCAGTGCTGCTAGGGATTGGTTCTCAACTCTTGAACTAAACTCAATTTCGACATTTGCAGATCTTGCCAATAAGTTCTTGACTTTCTTTGCGAGTAGTAAGCGCATAAGGAAAACGGCTGCCTAACTTATGAGACTCAGTCAAGGACAAAATGAAACACTGCGTGAATTCATGACCAGGTTCAATGCTGAAAGACTACAGATCCCTGATCTTCATATCTATGCCGCTGTATCTGTTCTTACTTATGCTGTAAGATGCGAGTCTTTCAAGATGTCTCTATCGAAAACACCACCAAAGTCAGTGACTGAGCTCCTTACTCGAGGAGTGAAGTACATCAATATGGAAGAAACAATGTACCCCAGGAAAAATAGCCCGAGCACTGAAAATCCAGATCATATAGAAAGTAAACACGAACACAAGAGACAACATGACCATGGTACATGGAAAGATCAGACTCGGGGCAAGCAAGAGCATGACCCTCCTACACCCTTCACACATCTGAACACCACAAGGGAAAGTATCCTCATGGAAATCAAGGATCTGGAGGAGTTGAAGTGGCCATCAAGAATCAAGTCTCATCCGGACACGCGAGATAAGAGCAAGTATTGCGAATTTCATCATGACCATGGGCATACCACCGAGGAGTGCCATGCATTACAGCGAGAGATTGAATCTTTGATAAAAAAGGGGTTTTTAAAATCTTACATCAGTACTGAAAAACGCCCAAGGAATGACCATGTTCAATGAAAGTCCGAGGATGAAAAAAACCACGGCCTGAACAGTAAATGTCGTCGTTGGTAGAACATCCTCAGGAAGAAACTCACACAACGGCAGCCCAAACCTTGCTAGCTACTGATCATGCGTTATTTTATAAGTTGTATGGGTTTTCATACCCTAGTCTTTACTATTTCTTTTCGTTATTTCGTTTTTCTTTTCTTACATATAGCATCGGGGGCCTACGTGCCCACCTTTAATTTCACAGTAGATAGGTCGAGTCTATACAAGCAATATGGGATGTCATCCAAAAAAAAAAATCTCCATCATTGATAAACACAAAGCCTTGCCCCGCGCAAGCACTCAAAGCTTTGCCCCGAGCAAGCACACAAAGCCTTGCCCCGCGCAAGCACTCAAAGCCTTGCCCCGAGCAAGCACACAAAGTCTTGCCCCGCGCAAGCACTCAAAGCCTTGCCCCGCGCAAGCACTCAAAGCTTTGCCCCGAGCAAGCACACAAAGCCTTGCCCCGCGCAAGCACTCAAAGCCTTGCCCCGAGCAAGCACACAAAGTCTTGCCCCGCGCAAGCACTAAAAGCCTTGCCCCGCGCAAGCACTAAAAGCCTTGCCCCGAGCAAGCACACAAAGCCTTGCTCCGCGCAAGCACACAAAGCCTTGCCCCGCGCAAGCACTCAAAGCTTTGCCCATGCGCAAGCACACAAAGCTTTGCCCCGTGCAATCAAATAAGGTTTTGTCTCGCACAAGCATACAAAATACTTGCCTGCGCAAGTACACACGTCACCCCGAGTAATCAAGTAATCAAATTGATATAATTAAATCCTCGGGTCTACATAAGCTCGGATTTATTACGTAAGCTAGGGCTTATTCCTTGCTTAACAAAAGCTCTTGTTTATTTCTCCTCAACATAATCATCGCACATCACTATTACGCATCCATCTCTCCCCTAAACTCGATAATGGATGCGCGGGGGCCTATGATGAGTATAAATTTTATTCATACCCGAGCCTTAAGCCCAAGCCCGAGCTCTTTAACAAAATATAGTCTCCTAATCAAATGTATAACCCCGAGGACCACCATGAACCCGAGGAGGACCTCAAACCCGACCACATGAATATTACCCTATATTATATTTTCTATCCCCGAGGAAGACTTCAACCTCGACCATCATAAATCCGAGGATGACCTCGAGCCCGAACACATGAAGATTATTCCATATTACATCTTGATACCCCCGAGGAGGACTTCAACCCCAACACTCATTTATACCCCGAGCATATCCTTTGTCCTCATCCCCGAACACTTGAATATTTAACCACGCCATATCTTGGTGCCCCCGAGCAACATATGAACCTCGAGGCCGAGCACTCAAACATCACGCCATACACTATATTGAGAACCCTGAGGAGATGAACAACCCCGAGGAGAAAATAACCCCCGATCACACTTAAAATGCCCGTGGTGAAAACATTACCCCGACCACTCATAATACCCCCCGAGGATAGAATACCCCGAGTACATATATCTCACCAAAAAGGTGCATGATGTACTCGGGGTACATGATGCTCGGGTCACGTCTCTCATTGATCGGGCATGACTTGATCCGACACGTGGAGTCTACAACCTCCTAATTCCAATAGAACTCATCTTCCAACAGAATCCTATTTGGGGTTTACAACCTCATCCCTAAAAAATAGGAGGATGATTCCTAACAGGACTCATACAATGCAGGTATTTCAATCCTATCATACTTCGTCCATATAACTTTATAAATACATGGCACTCAATCATAATCTAGGTATACAATTCTTATTTTTCCAGTCTATAGCCTCTTGCATAAATTTTCCCTTCCTCTTTACTGACTTAAGCATCGGAGGGGCGACGAGGACATACCTCCTCGCCTTTATTGCAGGTATTCGGAGTTCCAGTTCGTGCTACTTTATTGCTCAAGCTCGGAATATCTGAGGTACGATTTTTTGCATCATCAATATCTATTCCGAAAACATAAACTACATCTATATCTATTCTGACCACCCAACCCGTTGGAAAATCCAAATTTCAGTCTAAGGCTACATCCCGAAAGTTGGTAGGTGGTCTTGCATTGTAGATATTCGAGCACAATATGCAAGTAGGTAGCAGATTCTTCGTTTTAATTACTTAGTGTGCTTCAAAATATCTATTCAAAATCAAGAATGGTCATGTAATGAATCATTGATTGATGAGCTATTGGATTTTCAGAATGCTCAAGTCTTTTGATGAGCCTGAAGCCTAAACAGAATTTTTTTTTAACAAATTTTTGGCTTCTTTTTGGATGGCAGAGCAATGCAACCCTACTGTTTCGTTTCTGAGCTGCCGGAAGGGAGTAGTTCACCGCCGAGTCTTGATATTCTTGGAAGAGTAATACTTGAAATTGTTATTTTTGTTGAGGTTCTTCATTGGCGGGAGGGAGGAGGAAGAGGAAGAGAGTGAAAAGTTATTTTTACCTTTTCTGATTTCAAAGTTTTATTCTTTTACATATTTCAAAGATTTATAGAACATCTCGTGAGAATTGGAGACGAAATATCGCAATATATCGAGGTTGTGAGATAAGTTGTGCGAGATTAGTTGTGAAAGTAGCATTTTTCGCAGTGTATTGTAATTTTTTTAATGTTTGAATTTTTAATAATTTCTCGATAATGTCTCTCCTTCCTTCCCTCATAATATCACGTGACGGTGCATATGGGTCAGTTACAAGGAAAAATTAATGGATTCTCTCATAATAAATGTAATCTACTAATGAAAGAAAGGTTAGAGAAGTTTGGTATAAAAAAAAAATCGAAGGTTGAGAATTAAATTTGTAACTACCCCTTCTTTTTTTAAATATATTTTTAAGTGACTCTTCAATTTTTCCCTTCAATTTTGTCAAAATGGGTACTAATGAAAAATTATGTTTGGAATATAGAGTAATGCTACACCTACTAACAAATATACTAACAAACTAACAAACGAGATATCGCGAGATCTCGTGTAATTTCTCCTGCCCAGATATATTCACGTCCTGTACAAAGTGAAGAGATTTTGCACTTGCACATTATTTTGGACGACCCAACCATTTTCAGATTTGAAACTTTCTCTCACCTGCTATCTCCTTCATATTTCTTCTGTGAATAAGCTGCCGTCCAACCGACTGAAAATCTCCGACGACCGGTAAGTGAATAATCTGTAGCACATTTCACATTTCACCTCCTGCAATTAGCACTATTCCAGCTGCTAAACCATTCCTACTACTGAGATATTTTCCAGTTGCTGTTGAACCATTCATGCTACTGAGTTATTTTGCCGATTGCTTTTGAACTATTCCGGCTACTAAATTATTTTCCGACCCCTTTTAAACTATTCCGATTGCTTTTGAATTTTTCATGCTACTGTGCTATTTTCTGGTTGCTTTTAATCTATTGTTGTTGCTTTATTCTGGCTGCACTTCCCTTCCAGAATAGTAAATGTAATGCACTTCACCTCCAGAATAGTAAATGTAATGTGATGCTTTATTCTGGTTATGTGGTTATGTATTACTTGTGCCATTATACAGATAGCAAAGAAAGTAGAGAAATGCTTCAGCATTTTTAAATGTTACAAACCAATTTAGCAAATTGATAAATGGATTGGAGACTAATGAAATATTTCTGTGCACTACTTTTAAAAATAAATATTTATGTTCAAGAATAGGTTTTGAATGCATAATGTTGCTGAAATGCTATGAGTAAATTATCATCAGTAATATAACTTCAAAATGTTCTTGTAGGAGTAGAGAAATGTGCTCTTGGGGTGAGGAATTGGATGTTAATAGCATACATGAGGATGATGACACATTGGAGAACTCTGAGTTTTTAGGAGAAAGGTGTGTTGGGATGAATGAGGAGTTGACATGAGATGAATGCAATGAGAATGTGCCAACTGTTGGGATGAATTTTACTGATGAGAATGATGTGTTTGAGTTTTATAGACCACATGCTTACCGTGTGGAGTTCCCTGTGAAAAAAAGAAGTTCGAGGAAGGGTACAGATGGATTGATAAGATACGCCATGTTTACATGTGCTAGAGAAGGCCGACAAAATACTTCCAGTACCAATTCTTTGAAGCCCCAACCATCTATGCAAACTGGTTGTCAAGCTAGGTCGACTGCTATGGCTGATGAAACCGGGATGTGGGTAGTGACCCAAAGTCTTTTTGGAGCACAATCATTCAACGAGTCCATCAAAATCCAGGTTGTATCGATGTAATCGAAACTTGAGTGACCAAGTGAAGCGCATGCTTGAAATGAACGATATAGCTGAAATTTCGATGCACAAAAGTTATAACTCAACTGTGGTCGAAGCTGGTGGATACGACCAAATGGAATTTATCGAGAAAGACTGCAGAAACTATATTGAAAAAGTAAGACGGTTAAGGCTCGGAGAAGGGGATGCAGCTGCTATTCAATCTTATTTTTCAAAAATGCAAGCAACATGTCCTGAGTTTTTTTCAGTGTAGATTTGGACGATGAATCTCGATTGAAAAATGTATTTTGGTGTGACAATAGGTGCAGAGAAGCCTACAAGGAGTTCTGTGACGTTGTTACATTTGATACTACGTATTTGACGAACAAGTACGATATGCCATTTGCCCCTTTTGTTGGAGTGAACCATCATGGTCAATCAATATTATTTGGATGCAGGTTACTTTCAAATGAGGATACTTGCAGTTTTATTTGGCTTTTTAGCATATGGCTACAGTGTATGGAGGGTTAGGCACCCACAGGCATAATAACTGATCAAGATAGGGCGATGCAAAATGCAATACAGTTGGTATTTCTGAACACGAGGCATAGATGGTGCTTGTGGCATATACTGAAGAAATTACCTGAGAAATTTGGATGCCATAGTAACAAATCCGCTGTAATGACGGCCGTGCATAACCTAGTTTATGACTCCCAAACTCCAGAACAATTCGAGGATGGTTGGATGTCCATGATTGATATGTTCTCATTGCATGATAACACGTGGCTGGAAGGAATACATAGAGAACGTTTTCGATGGGTGCCATGCTATTTAAAAAATAGTTTCTGGGCTGGGATGTCTACAACACAACATAGTGAGAGTATGAATGCATTTTTTTACGGTTATGTCCATTCAAAAACATCTCTTAAGTAGTTTGTAGAACAATATGAGCATGCTTTGCGATGTAAGGTAGAAAAAGAATTTCATCCAGATTTTAAGAGTTACTCACAGATGGTACCATGTGTGACCAGATTTCAAATGGAGAAATAGTTCCAGTCCGCCTATATAATTGATAAGTTCAAGGAGTTCCAAATAGAGTTAACTAGGCTACTTTATTTTCGAGTTATCCACATGGAGGAGGATTTCACGGGAGCAAGGTATGATGTTTTAGAAAACATTTATTTTGACGGAGGAGAAAAAAATATCAGGTTTACCGTTATTTATTCATGAGAAGGATGTGAAATTTCATGTAGTTGTCACCTCTTCGAGAGTAGGGGAATAATTTGCAGGCATGCCATCACTGTTTTGCGGCAGAACGATGTGGCAACACTTCCGAATAAGTACATTCTTAGAAGATGGAGAAGAGATGTTCATAGGCACTACATAAAGGTGAAAATCAACTACAATGGTTGGATTACCACCCCAGAGCAAGTTAAGTATGATCAGACGTGCCATATTTTTGGAAATATTGCAGACGTGGCATCAGATGATGAGGGGCAAACTCGAGCTATAATGGAGTGGTTAGAACTTCAAATGAGTGAAATGAATATATCGAAATCCCTACAATTATGTGGCAATACGATGCAGAGCTTTCATGGTGATACAGTTATACCACAGAGCGGAGGGTCAGAGAAGGAGTAAAATAGGACCATATCAGATCCTAAATGTTCGAAAACAAAAGGAGCGCCAAGAAAACTACGTAAGAAAAGTCCATTGGAGACATCTTCTAATAAATCGAAGGTGTGTTCATGATGCACATTCATTACATTAAATTGCTGAACCCAATTCTAATTATCTATTTGTTTGCTACACAGGTTTCTTCAAAAGCAAAAAAAAGACAAGAATGTCTCTGTCGATGTCCATTTTTCTCAGCAAATAAATTAGTTTACCCCGACCACGCCATTTCCATCTCAGTACTCTTACCAACAACATGGGCTTTCTACATGGGCCAATCTGAATCCCCGGTTCATGGTTCCTACTCAAAATTTAGAAATGAGCTTGGTCCATCCATATTCGACAAACCAACATTTGTTGTCAATGTTGTCACAGCCTACACATCCAGAGGGTAATGAAGATACATAACCAAGGGATCAATGAAATTTACTTAAGACATCAATTTGAAATGTAGATCATGTGTGGTATGATTTACACACACAATACAATGTCGAATGCTGTATGTTATTGGTGTGCTATGTTTAGTCTTTTTTTTTAAAATTCCATGTACTTTCAGGTAGAACAATTTTATCTCTTATCAAGAATTGTGCACAAACACAAGAATTATGTAATGGAAGCAAAAACATCAGTTCGAAATGCATCATTCAAAATATCAAAACGTAATTCATAAGAGTAAATCAACATCATTCATAAAGCTAAACATTATCCAAATTAGATTGGTACATTCAAGAGGTTCAAAACTACATTATGCAGTAAAGTTCGACAAAATATGTTAGTAAAATGCGACCTAGCTATTACATTTTATCCTTCCCCTTCCCCTTCCCCTTCCCCTTCCCCTTCCCCTTCACATTCTCTTCTGAGCTACAATTTCCCTTTTCAAGAGTAAACGTAAAAGACATCTTCAGGTTCGTCTCCTCGGTTATTGCTGCAAACATCTTCAATATACGAGACAACTCAATGGTTTCATCAATTTTCCCGCTTTTGTTGCTCGACGACCCACTAGATTCACCTTCATCAGACTCAGCATTTGTGCTTTCTGTGTCCCAATCGAAGTAGCCACATCCCGAACTACAATTGTAGAATAGTTTGCCCACATTTTCTGTCATATAGACCTCTAACCATTTCTTAAAACCCTTGCTACAACGTGGGCATTGACGCTTTACCGGGAAATGTTCCATCTAATGTCCCAGCTTCCTACAACTATGACATACATAATGGTTTTATTCATTTTCAACCTGACAGTACAAATTGTAACAAAACTGAATTAGCTGGACAGCAATGAGCTAAAGGTCGATACTGCAATGGGCTAAAAATAACCAGAATAATTATGTTATTTTCAGTGTAAAAAAATTATGTTATTATCATCTTAAAAAAATTTCACCTTCAAAAAATTATCATAAAATTTCCAGTTATGTTCAGTGTCAAAAAAAATCTCTATTAATTTCACTGAAAAAAATTCATACTCAGGATCAATGCATCTTCAAATAATCAAATATATCATAGGCGGCTATACAACGAAATTGAAAATGCAGTTGATGTTTAATACAACGAAAATGCAACGAAAATGTAATGAAATTGCAGTTGATGGTTACACCCACTATCCATTTACAAAAATGCAACGAAAATGTAATGAAAATGTAGTTGATGGTTGCACCCCACTGTCCATTTACGAAAATGCAACGAAAATGAAGGAAAATGTATAATACTTAGATCTCTAGGCTTGATACATAATACTTAGATCTCTAGGCTGATTAAAGAAATAATGACAGATAACCAGAAAATCAAGCAAAAACCAGCGGCAGGAACAAAGATCCCTAATTTCTACATTTGAAGGAATAATCTGAAGAAAAAAAAATTACTTACAATTTGCACGCTTACTGATTTCACGACAACCACCAGACGCTGAAGAAAGTGCTCGCCGGACTATGCCTCACCGAATTTTTGGCTGACTGGGTGATTGGCTTAACGACAACAAGTTGCACCAGAGGCGAGAGATATTTTGGGCAAATTAGGGCAGATTGGTTTATGAAGAGGAGAACGTTCACTTTCAAATTTTCATTCAATTTTAAGGGTATTTTTGGCAGTACAGATTTTTGTTAGTTTGTTGTTAGTATATTTGTTAGTAGGTGTAGTATTACTCTAGAATATATAGTGTGTTTCCTAAGGTAATCATTACTGTTTATAAACCAATTTATAAACAACACAATTTTTCAAAACACTTTTTAACCATCCAAATTTTTTCTCTCCACTTTTCAACCACATATCTTACTTTTTAAACAGTAAAAAAAATCGTTTATAAACTGCTACAGTGTTACCGAACAGAGCTATATTGCCAAAAAATCAAATTTTTGAATATATTTGAAACTTTTTAGAAAGATTGAAGACTAAATCTGCAATTATCTCAATTAAATTGGTTGAATTGAGTAACGTAATAGAAAAAGGAAAACCATTCGCGTATATATATATTTTTTAGAATGATTGAATAAAAATCGTGCAACTTGAAACTTACACATAGGGTAGAGACAAAAAGACGACGAATTCTTTTCTCTAGTCAAGTTCTCAATAGGATACAAACTACCAAAATTTACATATTATCAAGCTTTATACATGGGCTCAAAAAAATGACATGGATGAACAAAATCATTCATGTTACATTTTTACACAACATTATAATTTACGCAAAAAAGTTTTGTCGCGAGACTTCTGGACGATAGCCATAGCAAGGAAAAACTAACACCCATATTACGAAAACTTTCATTCAAACATCTAAAAGTTGGGGGCTTTAACCTCACCGATAGTTACAACTATATCTCCACGACAGTATGGGCAGTCCCCACAAGTCCGCAACCAGGGTACCAAGCAATTAAAATGAAACCTATGACCACAGGGTAAGCATATTAGCTCATCTCCCATCAAAAAGCTCTCTAGGCATATGCTACACTCCCTTATAGTCGGTTTCTCACCTTCATCCGAGCCATTGAATATATCCAACTGCAAACAGTTCAGCGCCTCTTCACTGAGTCTTGGAGATCTTTTACCTATTTCTTGCGTTGCAGAATCAGTGGATGAAGGAATTGCAGCCACCCAGTCCTCGGAAATATCAGGCTCCCAATCTCCAGCATCAACTAGTCTAAAGTCATCAAATAACAGGGCTAGCATTTATTAGGGTTCAAGTCTAGAACTATAGGAAAATAAATATCAAGATACATTCTTTTCATTGAGAAATTTGAAAAGGAGCTCACTTTCATGCACAATATTATGCTCATACTTTACGAGAAAGGTACAACAGCAAGGTGCTTCTATTTTTATTTTTTTTTTGGTTGGGGGGATTATCCCATTTGTTCACAAACCATTATCAAACCATATTTTGCAATAGAGTTACAGCCCTTCAACTTGAAGCATCAAAATAACATCATCATCAAAAGAATACTTCAAAGATATGAACCAAGGAATGGTGTTGTGGGATTTATATGTTGGTAGTATGGATCAAGAGTGAATTTTCCAGTTTGGCAATTGAGTATTTCATTTACATGAAAGGGAACAGTTTACAAAACGAAGAGAAATTTTATTTGGTTTAATTGTGCTTCTAGGTGGTGTTGGGATGCTCTAGGGGGGAATAGAAGGAAAACAGGTAAGGAGAGGAAAAAAAAGAAGAGATGAGGATTTTAACTGGATGTTGGCGTAGAAAGACTTAGAATACCCAAAAGAACTAAAACAAGAGGAAAAACACAAGGAAAAAAGATGGAAAAAGTAGTAGCACAACAGTCTAGCCTTCTTGCTGAACAAGGGTGAGGAGTAGAAATAAAAAAATAAAAAAAAATGAAATTATAATAAGGTATTTAGCATGTTTCGAACACCAACCGGCATAACCAACTATGCCAACTTGCAACCAAGTTTCATAACTTGAGTTTAGTTTGTATCAATTTTTTTGGTTTATGTGAGTTCAGATCAGTTAAACCAAATGTGCACAACCAGGAGAAAGAGGGAGGAATGGTACAATAAAGCTTCATGGTTGAGTAGACAAACCTGTCTCCAGAAAGAGAGACACCTCTCAACCTTTGTAGAAGCCTTTCTCTTGCAAGTAGTACAGATCCAGGAAGCCTACTGTTCCCAATGCTAAGATTTCCGGAAGCAGAGTGGTGGATCCCTCGATCAAGCCAAATCGATTCACGTTGCTGAGCATGTAAAAAAGTTTATAAAACAATTAAAAAGCAGTCCTAAATGTCTTCATTTGCACAACTTTTTTTAACCATTTGCAAGATAATCAAGAAAGTTATTTATACCCAAGTAAACATGTGCTTGACGGGATATAGCACAGGATACACAAAAGATAAAAACCAACTATAAAAGGCAAAATAACTATCTAAAGTTTATCAGAACAGGTAACTACTGAAACTTCATGGTGAATCAGAGTCAATCGAATGACAACAAACTGGAGAAGACATTCATCTACAGATAAAACATCCAGCTTCCTCATCAAAGCAAGTCCATAAAACAACAAGAATTGGAAAGCATCCACTCGTAAACGAGTACATACTCTTATTTAAGATAGGTATAACAGTTTTGTGAAACCAGATGGTGTTATAATAAAAAACGAAAACATGAGAGAAGTTTTGTTTGGTACAAGAAGCAGGTTGGAGACCAAAGCTGATCAGAACTTTTTACATTAAAATAAGGAAAGAAAAATGCCACGATGATCCTGCAGGTGAAAATTAGTAACCCAGTACGATTGTCAAAAAAATATTAAAAAAATAAAATGTAATTCTACCCATATAGAACAAGGGATCATATAAAAAATTCCTAATGACATCAATAGACCAAAAACTTCTGAAAATTGTGTGTACAATATCATGCCGTATGTTGTTACCTATTATATTTCATTCCCACTGCTCAAAAAGATAGAAGTTTATGTCATGAATAAGCTCAACACAAGATAAAATGGGTTGGTGACATACGAATCTTAAGTTTAGAACGGCATTGGCAAGAAATGTATTCACGGAACCCATGTGAACTATGTGGATTGTCAGCCCAAGGTAATCCGAAACATTTTATTTAGTCTTAGCAATCAATTTTCAAACCTGCTAGTCGGCTACTATATAACCAACACCAACCATACTTATTTGGGGATGGACCTGGATTAATCAAGGGTTCCGGTTGCAATTGCAGCCTGTAGTTTTATGAAAGCCTCATCAAGCCATTTAGTAAAACACCCAGGTAAGCTTAAAAAAATACGAAACGGGCTTTGTATAATAGCTAAGACAAATATAAAGGAACGCTGACATAAAATATCGATAATAATATCCATTAAACTGTTCTTACTTGAGGTGGATGTGAAGGACGATTAGAAGGAGCATGTCGAGATTGACGCGGAGGGCGTCGCAGAGGATTGCAACCCTCAATATCCAGCCGATCGCCGCCGGAATGATGGTGGTGATTATTTGCGGGGCGGTGGTGGCGGCGATTGTTCCGATCGAGAGCTGTTGGGGATCCGGATTCCGGTCCGATGTCCAAAGGATTCGAACTCCGACCAAGACGATGCCTCCTGTTGTTGAATAGCTCCGACGCGCTCGTCATACAAGTTCAATTTTAAACTAAAAAACTGGCACCCGACAGCCTTTTTCTTCAGTTAATTCGAAGAAATCAGAAAGTACAACAGAATACGGGTTTTAGGAATTGCAATTTTGATTAGTGTAGAAGCTGCCGGTGGATTTTCGGGAATTGCAGAGCAGCAGCTAGTGAGATGTAAAGGAAAGTGCATATAAATTATAATACATTGAAGAGAATACTCAGGAATAGGAAAAAATTGATCAAACGTTGTCCTAAAATTTATTTTCATATAGTTTTGACATGTTTCATGTGACGTGCCACATTGCCAGATATCATGAAATCAAACAATTGAGTCAAACACACAAGATATAAATGAAGGCCACCTGAGTCAAAGGCACGAGATATATAAATATAAATGAAGGCCAAAATAAGGACCCTCTTGTAATTTGAAATTTAGCAACTCATTATAATTTACACAATTTTTCAAATCACTTTTTAACCATACATATTTTATCTCTTCAATTTTTAACCACAAAATTTACCTCGAAATCCGAAATAAATGACGACGGCTCATTATAATTAGCAGCCGAACAAAGGCTTAGAGAACTAATTCATTATTCATATTACTAATTTCATTAGTTCTACATTAAGACAGTTACATTACATAGTCATTAGATCATCTCTAATGGTTTGTGGGTATTTTGATCTATCTCGTACTTATGTAGATAATTATCTCACCTATATTGATAAAATAGATAATGAATTTTAAAGCTTATTCTCAATGATATTTGTCTACAATTTGTTATGTATACATTGTCTAGCAAGTTGTCTACATCTAAATATAGTATAAGATAATGTCTCTACCACGTCAGCACCACATAAGCATGCAAACTAACAATTGGAGATTAAATTTTCAAATCCTTATTTATTTTTCCTATGTGGCAATCTATTTTTTCCCAATTAATATACCATTAGAGATGCTCTTAGTATTGACAAAATACACTCAATTTTGTTGTATGTACGAACATAATGTACTAACAACCTAACAAACATTTTTAAGAATATCGAGTTTTTCCTTGTAGTTAATATTACAAGTTTTTTTGGCCTTACCAGAATAGCACAATTCTCAAATCGTAAATTCATTCAAATATCTCAATACAGACGTCAGCTAACAAAATTACCAAATTTTAGTTTGATGTGATCGCGGTGAATATGAGTTTTTTCCAAGCGAGTAGGAAGGTGGAACCACCAGAGTTTGATTCTTTTCCATCTACGCTTTCAAGAAGAGTGGCAAGGAGCTTTGGTTGAGGTATAGGGTTGTTTGACCGAACACATTAGGGTTAATTGGAAATTGAATTTGATGATGGACTAAAGTTTTAGAATTCATATGAGTTTGTACGTTAACCTTTCATTTGAGGGAGTTTCTTGTTATAAATTGATGATTTGAGGAAGGAGTGAAATTTCTATACGTTACTTTATGCTTCTACTCAATCGTATTATGTGGTCTTCATGGAACTTGATCTTGAAATTAGGACAAGTTTCGTGTGGATAGTGTGTTAATGTAGATAGCGTTGCAAAAAAAATTATCAACAATGAATATCGTGTGTGAAGTTGGAGGAAACAATCGTATTCTCACTATAACGGTTAACATAAAAAAATACTCAATTTATTTAAGCTCAAAATGTCGGTCAAACAAAGAGAATGAAAAAAAGGAAAAAGAAAAGAAACACAAAGAAATAAAATAATGGACTACCAGTGACTGGCCCACTCACACTTGCAAGAAATGTAATGCGGTAAAGTTTTGTGTGAGAACTTCACATTGCACATGAATATTAATCAAAAGTAACATTTTATCAAATCACGATTCATCACCAGCTATTTAATTTGAAAGATAGATTTATATATTTTTTCGAGCTCTTTGAGTAGTATATTAAAAACTCAATTTTATCTAAAGTAGGCGTGACTTTAATAATGGGATGGAAGTTAATTGTAAAAAGAAAATCGAAAAATAGAATTTTAAGGACCAGTAACCACAATAATTTAAAAAGTAAGTGCTCATTTTTGGATACGAGTTAGCCTTAAAGGAAATTTGGTAATTTTTTATGAACTTTTCGAAGTAATGCATTAAAATCTTAATTTTGTTTAGAGTGCATATTTCGAAAATGAGACGAAAATTGTCTCATAAAAAGATTAAAACATATATAGTTAAGAGACAAATTTAAATGACTATAACTTTTGTTACGATTGACGATTTTTTAATTAAAAAATAATGTGATAAAGTACCTTGTGAGAGTTTTACATTGATATCAAGATATTGTTATTACGACTTTATTTGAACTCACAAAGTTAATCAAATGAACAGAAACAAAGAAAAATAAAAAATAACCACTAAAGGACAAACAATGTCCAGGCATAAATAAATAGCATTCAAAAACTCACTCTATAATATAAGTTAGATTTAATGAAACAAAGTTGACCAAAGAAAAATGGAGTAAAAAAAATAATTACTAAAGGACAAAATAGCTTGTCATAAATGAATAGATTCAAAGCCCACATACCTTTATAATATAGTTAAGAAGATTAAGAAAGATAAGAAATAAAAATCAGCTCTCCAACTTGATACTTGGTTATATCAAGGACCTAAATCCTAATTATGAAGATTAAAGAATGAATTTACATACCTTTAACGATCAATAAATGAGGCTTTTGAAAATTCATTGTTTATATATTATTGAAGCCAAGAAGGATCTTAAATAGAACGAAGTACTACAAAAGCCATATGCATGCAGCATGTATGGAGTAGATAATTAATTGTTATCATTAAAGCCATGTTTGATTTTGTTTAAAGTTTTCTCTCTTTTTTCTACAGTATTCAATCTCAATCATTCATGAAAAGAAAAACCAGGTTTTCAACATGATCCACCAATACACTTGTTAGTGGCACAATGGTGTCGCATATGGATGGAAAATTGATGTAATATTCTAAAACCCAAACACTATTTATTGGGTCCTCGAGCCTCCATATTTTCACAATTGCTTTTTCCTCCCAACATTGTGCCAAACATAAACACTCCTTTTAACTCTACCAAGTGAGAAATCACAACAGGATTGAGATTTGGGCATGAAATGATTTTTGATTGTTCCTCATCCAAATCAAAGGCAAGAATAGAATTGGCATAATGATATATCGGATGTGGGGATTTAAATATCAGCCAAAAAATCATTCCATTAATGGAAACAGAAGGGATGCCAAGGACTTCGTAAGGACGCGTTGTTTCATTCAGTGATCTCCACGAATCTGATCTGAATACGAGATGATCACTCAGACTGAAAATTTCACACGTCATATTACCCCTGGCGAGATCAGCTAACCACCGAACTGTTGGGTTTCCCTCCTATGAGGATGGCCCATGTATTTTATCTATTTGAGTTCATATAGATGAAAATGACTTACTTAACCTTTGTTACAAAGTTTGGGGATGAAAAATGTTATTCTCACACTTTAGGTTTTAAGTAAAAAGATTAGGGCAAGCCTCAAAACAATATACAAGAAAAAAAGAAGGAGAGAGTTGTAAAAGAATAGAGATAGAAGAGACAAAGCTGTTTTTCTCGGATTTGAAAACAGCAGCCCAGAAATCCACTTCATCTTGCGGTCATCTCTTCTCCGATCGGGCTGAAATTTTGCAGGGTGGTTGTAGACGTATAGACCTACATTTTGGACGGTTGGATCGTCATTTGAAGGTTCCTACAGCTGGTTATTCGTGACAGATTTCAGTTCCTGTTTTGGTAATTTCTTCAAGCTTTTATCTTTGGTTTTTCACTTGTTTTAGTGATGGGTTATTTGTATTTTTGAGGTGATTTTGTAATGCTCTATTTATCAGCCCCTATTTGATTAGGGAAGAACAATTGGTGTACCCACTTTGAAGTTATAGTGGAAGATTTGGGGTGGACTACGGTCCCGTGGTTTTTTTTCCTTCGCATTGGAGGGTTTTTCCACGTAAAATAAATCGGTGTTCATATTTTTATTTAATAGTATGTGTGAGTGTGTTGATTGTGTGATTGGTTGGGTTATATTCACATTGTGGTTGTGATATAATTATTTTGTTTGCTCTACTTGGTGTGGTTGGATTTGTGATCCTTGGCGCAACAGTGGTATCAGAACTTGTGGTTATTAGAATGTTTGTGTATAACCATGGAAGTGAACACCAGTAGAATGATTAGTTTAAATGGAAGCAATTATCATATGTGGAAAGGAAAAATGGAGGACCTACTTTATTGCAAAAATTTTCATACTCCCATTTAAGCGATGAAGGGAAGCCAAGTGATAAAAGTGATGGGGAGTGGAAATTGTTAAATAGACAAGTATGTGGCTACATAAGGCAATGGGTAGATGATAATGTCCACAATCATATACCTGATGAAACTAATGCACACACACTTTGGAAAAAATTGGAGGAGCTGTATGCTAGAAAAACTGGAGGAAACAAATTGTTTTTGATTAAAAAGCTTATGAATTTGAAGTATAAAGATGGGTCTCCTATTACTGATCATTTGAATGAGATGCAAGGAATTATAAATCAGTTGGCTACTATGAAAATTTCTTTTGATGATGAAGTGCAGGCTTTGTGGCTTTTGGGTTCTTTGTCAGATTGTTGGGAAACTTTCTGAGTTTCAGTGACCAACTCAGCCCCAGAAGGAGTGGTGTCTATGAGCCTGGTAAAAGGTGGTTTGTTAAATGAAGAGACAAGAAGGAAGACATCTGGTTCTTCATATTCTCAGTCAGAAGCCCTTGTCATGAAAAATAGGGGGAGAAGCAAAAGCAGAGGTCCTAAGAATCGTGACAAGTCCAGAGGTAAATCTCAGCAAAAGAAAGATTTTGATTGCTATTATTGTGGCAACAAAGGCCATATGAAGAAGCATTTCCGTAAATGGAAGAGAGATCAAGCTTCTGAACAAAAGAAAGGTAACAAGAAAGATGGTGATAAGGAGACAGTGGCATCTACTACTAAAGATTTGCTCATTGTTTGTGGTGTAGATGAAGTCAATATTGCTTGCCAAGAATTCAATTGGGTTATTGATAGTGGTGCCTCCATTCATGCTACTTCCAGAAGGGATTTCTTCTCCTCTTACACTGTAGGTGAATTTGGAGTGGTGAAGATAGGAAATGGTGGTTCATCTAAAGTCATTGGTATTGGAAATGTGTGTCTGGAGACTAATAATGGTAGCCGGTTGATACTTAAAGATGTGAGGCATGTTCCTGATATCAGACTAAATTTGATTTCTTCTGGAAGACTTGATGATGAGGGTTATTGTAACATCTTCAGTGATGGTGTTTGGAAACTCAAAAAGGGGTCAATGGTTGTAGCCAGAGGATCGAAGTCTTCTACTCTCTATATAATGCAGGCAAAGGTTACCAATGGTCTGATTAACGCAGTATCAGATGATTCATCTACAGAACTGTGGCATAAGAGACTTTGTCACATGGGACAAAAAGGTATGGACTTTCTTTGTAGGAAAGGATTTCTTTCTGGTATGAGAGGTACTTGCTTAAAATCTTGTGCAGATTGTCTAACTGGAAAGCAGAACAGGGTTGCTTTTAAGACTAATCCTCCTTCAAGGAAGCCAAATGCTTTGGAGTTGGTGCACTCAGATGTTTGTGGTCCTATGAAAACTAGAACACTTGGTGGTGCCTTGTACTTTGTCACATTCATTGATGATCATTCAAGGAAGGTATGGGCTTATACCTTAAAAACGAAAGATCAAGTGTTGGATGTCTTTAAACAGTTTCAGGCCAGTGTTGAAAGGGAAACTGGAATGTCATTAAAGTGTATTCGCACAGACAATGGTGGTGAATATTTAGGGCCATTTGACGAGTACTGCAGAAGTCAGGGTATTCGACATCAAAAAACTCCTCCTAAAACTCCTCAATACAACGGTTTGGCAGAAAGAATGAATAGAACCATTGTAGAGCGGATAAGATGTATGTTGTCACATGCCAAGTTGCCAAGGTCCTTTTGGGGTGAAGCATTAGCTACAGCGGTGCAAGTTATAAATATTTCTCCATCTATTCCTTTACAACTTGAGGTGCCAGAAAGAATATGGAATGGGAAAGATATTTCATACAATCACTTGAAGGTTTTTGGATCTAAAGCCTTTGTGCATATTTCCAAAGATGAGAGAACAAAGCTTGACTCAAAAACAAAGCAGTGCATCTTCTTGGGTTATGGTCTAGATGATCTTGGTTACAGACTTTATGATCCTATTTCAAGAAAGCTGGTTAGAAGCCGAGATGTTGTGTTTATGGAAGACCACACCATTGAAGATATTGAGAAAGTCGTGGAAAAACCAGAAACAAGCAATGATGATCTGGTTGACTTGGATCCTATTCCTCCATCTATAGATTCTAGTCAAAATGGAGATGATGTTCAAGATGCTCAGAATGATGAAAATGATGGTAATGGCCATATTCCCCCAAATGACACCGAGGAGGTAATTGATCAGGATGATCAGTCAGGCACTCAGTTTGTAGAAACAGCAGATGAGACTTCTTTGAGAAGATCAAGTAGAACCCGTCAACCCTCAAAGAAATATCCTACCACAGAATTTATAACTCTTACTGATGGGGGAGAGCCAGAATGCTATCAAGAAGCTATTGTTCATGAGCAGAAAGAAGAGTGGTTGGAAGCTATGCAAGATGAAATGGGGTCACTACATGCTAACCACACTTACGAGTTGGTGAAATTTCCTAAAGGCAAGAGGGCATTGAAAAACAAATGGGTGTACAGGTTGAAGACCGAAGAAAATAGCTCACAACCAAGGTACAAAGCTCGACTGGTTGTAAAAGGGTTCAGTCAGAAAGAAGGTGTTGATTTCAATGAAATCTTCTCTCCAGTGGTAAAGATGTCATCCATTAGATTGATACTTGGTTTGGCTTCTAGCATGGATTTAGAGATTGAGCAGATGGATGTAAAAACAGCCTTTCTTCACGGTGATCTTGAAAAAGATATTTATATGGTGCAGCATGAGGGTTTTCAAGTGAAAGGAAAGGAAGACCTGGTTTGTAAATTGAAGAAAAGTCTATATGGGTTGAAGCAAGCATCGAGACAATGGTATAAGAAGTTTGAATCATTCATGGAGAAGCATAACTACAGGAAAACAACTTCTGACCATTGTGTTTTCATTAAAAGATTTGTTGATAATGATTTTCTTATCCTGTTACTTTATGTTGATGATATGTTAATTGTTGGCCATGATGTATCTAAAATTGACAGGTTAAAGAAGGAATTGAGCAAGTCCTTTGCAATGAAAGACTTGGGGCCAGCAAAGAAAATCCTTGGCATGAACATTGTTCGAGACAGGAAAGCCAAGAAGTTGTGGTTATCACATGAAAGATATATTCTGAAGGTGCTTGAAAAATTCAACATGGACAAAGCTAAAGCAGTTAGCTCTCCACTTGCCTGTCCTTTCAAATTGAGCTCAAAGCAAAGTCCCTCTACTGAAGAAGAAAAATATGATATGAAGAATGTTCCATATGCTTCAGCTGTGGGAAGTTTAATGTATGCAATGGTATGTACCAGACTTGACATAGCTCATGCTGTTGGTGTTACTAGTAGATTTCTCTCCAATCCAGGTAGAGAACATTGGGATGCAGTGAAGTGGATCCTCAGGTATCTCCGTGCCACCTCCAAATTGTGTATTTGCTTTGGAAGTGAGAAACCTGTATTGACTGGATATACAGATGATGATATGGACGGAGATGTAGATAATAGAAAGTCTACTTCTGGGTACTTGATTACTTTTGGAGGAGGAGTTGTTTCATGGCAATTAAGACTACAGAAATGCGTTGCTCTTTCTACGACAGAAGCAGAGTTTATTGCTACAACTGAAGCTTGTAAGGATTTGTTGTGGATGAAGAAATTTTCACAAGAGCTTGGAATGAAGCAGGAAAGGTATTTATTGCATTGTGACAATCAAAGTGCCATCCATCTCAGTAAGAACTCTACCTTTCATGCTAGATCAAAACATATTGATGTTAGATATCACTGGATTTGTGATGTGTTAAATTCCAAGTTGTTAGAATTGACAAAGATCCATACTGATGATAATGGTTCAGACATGATGACTAAAACTCTTCCAAAAGAGAAGCTTGAAGCTTGTTGTAGAGTTGCCGGTATAGAGACCCTCTCCTCATAGTCGGGAGGGGGAGATTTGTTGGGTTTCCCTCCTATGAGGATGGCCCATGTATTTTATCTATTTGAGCTCATATAGATGAAAAGGACTTACTTAACCTTTGTTACAAAGTTTGGGGATGAAAAGTGTTATTCTCACACTTTAGGTTTTAAGTAAAAAGATTAGGGCAAGCCTCAAAACAATATACAAGAAAAAAAAGAGGAGAGAGTTGGAAAAGAATAGAGAGAGAAGAGACAAAGCTGTTTTTCTCGAATTTGAAAACAGCAGCCCAGAAATTCACTTCATCTTGCGGTCATCTCTTCTCCGATCAGGCTGAAATTTTGCAGGGTGGTTGTAGACGTATATACCTACATTTTGGACGGTTGGATCGTCATTTGGAGGTTCCTACAGCTGGTTATTCGTGACAGATTTCAGTTCCTATTTTGGTGATTTCTTCCAGCTTTTATCTTTGGTTTTTCACTTGTTTTAGTGATGGGTTATTTGTATTTTTAAGGTGATTTTGTAATGCTCTATTTGTCAGCCCCTATTTGATTAGGGAAGAACACTTGGTGTACCCACTTTGAAGTTATAGTGGAAGATTTGGGGTGGACTACGGTCCCGTGGTTTTTTTCCCTTCGCATTGGAGGGTTTTTTCACGTAAAATAAATCGGTGTTCATATTTTTATTTAATAGTATGTGTGAGTGTGTTGATTGTGTGATTGGTTGTGTTATATTCACATTGTGGTTGTGATATAATTATTTTGTTTGCTCTACTTGGTGTGGTTGGATTTGTGATCCTTGGCGCAATACGAACAATTTTGAATTCTTATGCAACAGATGAGTACCCTATACCGAAAGATGCGGGAGAAATATGACCAGAACGAGGCAGAACTGGAAAAAACCAAGTATCTGTATCCATCATAGGAGGATGGTAATTGTCCTGAATCCTTTCGTTTACTGTGTCCACGAGATAACAAGCACCCCTGTTCCAAAAATATAGGTAAGATTTATGACGGAGTCGCTGGCGGCGCAAATCTCTGACAAAGCCAGGATGAGGAGAAGATATGAAGCTATGCCATTCTTTGGAAACACAGGTGAACCTGCCGAGAGACTTCTCGGGGAGTCTTGATAGAATGTCGACTAATATGTCTAATGGGAGTTCATTAAATCTCATACTTGTCGTCTTCTCATCGTATTGTTTTCCAACAAGATATATATTTGCTGTGTGTGTATATCGAAGAAATTCATTCTTTCTAGTATTTATAGATGGACCCTTCTATGGTATTGTACTTTCATCAGAATTCTTACTTACTGTACGTATCATACTCCTACACAATATAAAAGAGCCAGTTTTGGCTTAGTGTTCAATCATATTTTCGTCACATCCTAAACGATGTCGTTTGAAGTCAAATTCTCAATTTTTTTATTTTTATTTTTATTTTTTATTTTTTTTTGCACTGTTTGACATTATTTTCCACCATATTCTCCTCTCTTCCAATCACGTTCTAGGGCTTCTTCATTGCACGGCTTCTTCGGCGTCGTCTTGTCTGACATCTTCATTTTATGATATCTTATGTTACTTGTTGAAATGTGTTTATGTTTTCGAATAAAGCTACTTACACAATGTTGTTCACAATGAGGATGACAATTTTTTATGTGGAAGTGTTTGTTATTGTTGATTAAAAAGATGATGTGATCAGTGGCGGATCCAGGACTGATTTCCAGCTAGAGTGGTCGATCGTGCACCGTGGACCGTTGATCGTTGACCGTTGACCAATGACCTTCAACGGTCGAAATACCTTGCTGATGATATCCTGATGGCTGGTAATTGGTAAAGGTTGAAGACTCAATACGACGACTATTTCAATTGCGAACCTCGAGAGGAAAATAAAAATCAAGATTAGAACATAGAAATTTATTACTTTCAAAAATTACAAATCATAATGCAAAACAATGTCATTAAATTCATTCTAAAAATTATATATTAAAGTATCAAAATATAATTCATTCTAAAAATCAATTAACCATTCTAAAAATCATAATACATTCTGAAAATCATAAATCATTTATCAAACTATAAATTTGGGCCTATTTAATAAGTCTCAAATCAATCCATTAAAAAAATGAAAATCATACCAAATTATCTAGGGAAAATTACATGGTCACCAGGATTTTAAAATTACAATTCAAAATTCTGGGGATGTACAATTTTCAAGTGATCAACATTTAATTTATAAATAATTAATCAAATTTCAATTGTTTTTATTAAAACTCTGACTCTCTCTACCGTGTCCTTACCCCCACCCCAGCAGATGAATTTTCTCCTCCCACTTCTCTCTGTCATCGCCTCAAGATCTGCCGCCGACATCGGCCGATCACCACCGAGTGTGTTTCTACTTTCTCTCGCCAACGATGTTGCAGCACTCACGGCGCTCGGACCTCTATGCAGCTACTGTGAGCGACTCGACCTCTCTCTTCCCCCACCGGAACTAGCAGCAATGCAACTTGCACGGCGGCGCCTCCAGATGCAAGGTTTGCATAGCCACAACTCCACATATCGATCTTTGTTGTTGTTTTGTTTGTGTGTGTATTTGGAGGCGGTAATGTTGATGCGGTGGTTTGGGTTGATGATTGGATGCGAATCTGTGGTCATTGCGGTGAAGATCCATTTGACGGCAAACTGCAAAAAAAAAAAAAAAAAGTCCTGAAATTTTGTGGATCGAAGGAGCTTATGGGTGTGTCGGTTAAGGAGATTTTTGTTGGTTTTGAGCTTGATTCTCTGGTGGTGTTGCTTCCGAATGTTGGAGACGACGATGATGGAACGATTGTGATTCTGCTGGTGGTAACGTCGTGGTGAAGGTGGTTGTCGTCGGCGGAGCGGCAGTAAGGTTTGGTTTGGTTTTGGGATTTGGATGGGGTCAGGTGCGTGGGGGTGGAGATTGGGGTTGGGCGCAGGGGTGGGGGTGGGGACAGGGGTTAGGGCTTGAATAGTGATTGTGACCAATTTTAGGCAATTGTGACCAACTATTAGGTAAATGTGACTAAATATTGATTAAATGTGACTTTGTGAGACTTGTGACCAGTATGGATTGTGACCAAAATATTGATTAATTGTAACTTTATATGACTTGTGACAAGTTCGAGATGTGATCAATTATTAACTAAATGTAACTAAAATATTGACTAATTGTAACTTTGTGCGACTTAACAAATGTGGGATATGATCAATAAATGAATAATATGTGATCAATTAAGGATAATTGTGATAAGTTATTGGGTAATTGTGATCAAGAAACGGGTAAGTTGTAACAAATTGTTCTCAACTGTGACTTTGTGTGACCATTGGACAAGGACGTTATGTGACCTACAATTGGGTCAAATATGATTATGTGTGGCCGAATGTGACCTTGTGTCACCGAACTGTGACCTCGTATCACCGAGTTGTGACCTCGTGTGACCGAATTGTAACTTTATGTGATTGAACTGTAACCATGTGTGACCAAACAGTGACCTTGTGTGAAACTGTGAGACTGAACTGTGACCTCGTGTGACCGAATTGTGACTTTATGTGACCGAACTATAAATTTGTGGTATTGTGTGACCGAAATGTAACTTTGTGTGACCAATTGTGACCTTGTGAGATCGAACTGCGACTTTGTGTAATCGAATGTAACTTTGTGTGACCAACTGTGAAAAAAATCATTTTTTTGTGTGATTTGTGACTGAAATATAACTTTGTGCGACCAATTGTGACTTTGCAGGTTGGCTGAGGTGGGGGTGGAAAAAAAAGAGAAAAAAAATCATTTTTAGTTTGCGTGAGATGGGATGGTATAGGGTGGGGTGGGTGGGAAACATAGAGAAAAAAATCATTTTTAGGGTGGGTAGAGGTCGGGTGGGGCTAGAAAAAGTAGAAAAATCATTTTTTGTGGTATGGTGGGGTCGGGGTGGGTGGGGTGGGGCCGGGGTTGGGGATGAAAAAGTAGAAGAAAAAAATCATTTTTTTGGGTGGGTGGGGGTAGGGTGGGGTGGGTCGGGTCGGGTTTGAAAAGTAGAAGAAAAAAATCATTTTTTGGAGTGGGGTGGGTGGGTGGGTAGGGTGGGGTCGAGTTCGGGTTGGGGGCTTGAAAAAGTAGAAGAAAAAAAAATTTGGTGGGTGGGTGTGGTGGGGTAGGTTAGGGTGGGGTGGGGTTGAGATGGGGTGGTTGGGGTGAAGTGTGAAAAAATAGAAGAAAAATCGTTTTTGGATGGGGTATGGTAGGTGACGGGGTGCGCTGGGATGGGGTGGGTAGTTGGGGGGAAGTGTGAAAAAATAGAAGAAAAATCATTTTTGGGTGGGGTGGGGGTAAAAATAAAAGAAAAATTATTTTTGGATTGGGTATGGTGGGGTGAGTAGGTAGGTAGGATGGGGTGGGTAGGGTGTGAAAATATAGAAGAAAAATCATATTTGGGTGGGGTGGGGTATGATGGGGTGGGGTGGATGGGTGGGTGTCGAGGTAGGGTCAGGCTGGGGCGGAGGTGGGTGTGTGAAAAATTAGAAGAAAACAATTAATTTTGGGTGTTGTGGGGGTGGGGTGGGGTGGGGATGGGTAGCGGGGTAAGGTCAGGACGAGTTGTGAAAATGTAGAAATAAATCATTTTGGATAAGATGGGGTGGGGTAGGGTCTGGGGCGAGGTTGGTGGGGGAGTGGAAAATTAGAAGAAAAAAAGTTAATTTTGGGTGGGGTGGGTGGGGTAGGGTTAGGTGGCAGGGTAGGATATGGTAGGGTCTGGGCGAGTTGTGAAAAAGTAGTAGAAAAAAATCATTTTGGGTGATGTGGGGGGTGGGTTCGATGGTGTTAGGTTGGGGTGGGTGGGTTGGCGTGGTTGGTTGGGTGGGTGGGTTTTTTTGGGTTAGGGAGGAGTGGGGTGGGGTGGGATGGGACGGGGGGGTTGGTGGGTGAGATGAAAAAAAATAGAAGTAAAATCATTCTTGTGGTGTGGTGGGGTGGGGGTGAGGTGGGTGGGTGGGGTTGGGGAGGAGTGGGGATGGGGTGTGGGTGATTGAAAAAATAGAAGGAAAAAAATCATTTTTTGAGTTGGGGTAGGGTGGGGTGGGGTGGGTAGGGGTGGGGTGCGATGCGGTGGGTGGGTGCCGGGGGTGGGGTGGGTGAGTGTGTGATTGGGTTGGGATGGAGTGGTTGTGGATTAGATATTGTTTTGATTTTATTATATAATATTATATGAGTTTTAATTTAATATATAAATGATAATTATTATAATATTATATTAATTAATACCTGATTTAAAAAAAAAAAAAAATTTATAAGTTTGTTATGTTTAAAAAGTGAAAGTTTTAGTTGTATAGTACTATAGTTTTGTACTTTTCCCAATTATCTATCAAATTATAAAATTGGGCCAATTTAAAAAAGCTTAAGTCAATCCTTTTAAGAACCAAGCCCAAAACCAACAGACCAAAGTTCTTTTTCTTCCCTGATGAATCACGACATCGAGCAGACTGTAGACATATATCTTCAGCTATTTCCCTATTTCCCAAAATCTCAGATTTTATTTCAAGTTTTCAGATGAACAAAAAAAATGGACGGTTGCCAACAGCCAGCTAGCGCGGCCGCGCTAGCTCGCCGATACCTACATCTGCCATTGGATGTGGTGTGTGGAAAAACAGAATCGTACCACATAAGTTAATTGTTATCCTGATTATTGAATGCATTGTGAGTGTAGCATAACTCTTATGTTTCCTCTTAAGAGGTTTTTTTCTTTTTATCAACTTGTTCCCGTATTGGGGACATATTTGACACACACACATATATATATATATATGAGAATATCATAGTTATGGGGTTACCTGAGTTCTGATATATTTGAATACTTTGAGGAAAAGATTCCGTAATTCAGACAGATGTTTAAGTTTAGTAATTTAATTTTTTCAATAATTATTTATGCATTATGAGTCTATGACTGAAATTGTTGATGCTGACATGGGCTTCGAGGAGCAATGTTCTTGATTTCTGTGAAGAACAAATTAAATATTAATAATCTTCTGGTAAAAATTTGATCTCTCAACAATATTCCAGAAACTTTTGTTTTAGGAATTATGGAGGTGACTTTGGGGTATTGTAACTTGAACATCATGATCCAACTTCATTGATAGCCTTATTGCTGGTCCTGGTCATATCTATACGACTATATCCCTTCGATTTGATATAGGAAATGGGATTTTACATGTGAAGAATAAATAACTAAAGTTTTTAAAATACATATGTTTAAAATTAAGAAATTTAAGGTTTTATTTCAAAAATCAGGTCATAATTAATTAAATATTTTATTGTTTATGATCACAAGTCATAATTTTTTAGGTCACAATTTATTATGGTCACAAGTCACAATTTTCAAGTCACAAGCCACAAATCAGGTAATAAATTTATGATCACAGTCACAATTTATTTCTCGATCACAAATTTCGAATTTTTTAGGTCACAATTTTTTTCAATCGCAAATCTCGAGTCAATTGGTCACAACTTAACAAATTATGAGTTACAATTTCTTTATTGGTCACAAATCACAAATTTCATTGGTCTCAATTTTTTCTCAGATGCAAATAAAGAATTTTTTAGGTAACAATTTTCACAAATCATTAATTTTCTTGGTCATGGATCACAAATTTTATAGGTTACAATTTATCAAATTATTGTCAAGACTCATTTTTTGGTCACAAATTACCAATTTAATCAGTCAAAATCTATTTCTCGATCACAAATCACAAATTTATAGATCACAAATTATTATCACAGTAATTAATTTGTCACAATTTATTTTTAGGTCACAATTATCAAATATTTGGGTGACAATAATGAATAATTAAATTAAATGTCACAAATCATCAAAAAAATTTAAGTCACATACAATTTACTAGTCACAAATTATATATTATTGGTCACACACACCATCACCACCACATACCGCCACCATTGACCACCGTCGCCGCCACCGACCACCACCACCACCACACCTAACCTCACCACCAACCAACACCACTTCCACCACCACACCCCCCATCGCAAACACATGAATCACCCTACCCTAACCCCACTCCTCCACCATCACAGCCATCATCATCACCACCACCACCACCACCACCACCATGCGGAACCCTAATCACCTCCACTACCACGCGGCACCCTAATCACCTCCACCACCACTATAGGTTACAATTTATCAAATTATTGTCATGACTCGTTTTTTGGTCGCAAATTATCAATTTAATCAGTCGCAATCTATTTCTCGATCACAAATCACAAATATATAGGTCACAAATTATTATCACAGTAATTAATTGGTCACAACTTATTTTTAGGTCACAATTATCAAATATTTAGGTCACAATAATGAATAATTAAATTAAATGTCACAAGTCATCAAAAAAATTTAAGTCACATACTATTTACTAGTCACAAATTATATATATTGGTCACACAAACCATCACCACCACATACCGCCACCATTGACCACCGTCGCCGCCACCGACCCCCACCAACACACCTAACCTCACCACCAACCAACACCACTTCCACCACCACACCAGCCATCACAAACACATGAATCACCCTACCCTAACCTCACTCCTCCACCATCACAGCCATCACCACCACCACCACCACCACCACCATGCGGCACCCTAATCACCTCCACCACCACGCGGCACCCCAATCACCTCCACCACCACTATAGCCACCGCACCACCACCGCTTAAAAAATGATGCACTCCTAGCCCGTGGGACCTGCCACCACCAAAAAACCTCCGCTGAGGTGCCACCACCACCGTCATTTTACCTCCACCAACACTAGCTGTCGTTGCCAGAACTCCACCACCAAACATAAACACACTACCTCGCCGAACTACACCACAACCACAACCACAACGCCGCCAGATCTGTAAGCTCACAATCCGTGAGCGGTGCGCCTCCGCTGCTACAGGGACGAGAGGACAGAGAGAGATAGTTGATTGGAGATGACGACATTGCGGCTCAGTATTGGTCATCGTCGGCAATTGTGACCATCAACGATTTACAGGCCAATAGATTAGAGAGAGAAAGTAGAGAGGTTGAAGTCTTGGAGATACAAATTGGGGGGGGGGGGGATGTTCTGGTGATTATTGATTATGTTAGTATAATTTACTTTTAATAATAAAATAATTGATTAACAAAATTAAAAGTGACCTAATTTGTGTATAAATTGCTTTTAAACCTTACTTTTGAATTGTGAAGTTGAAAAACATGTCCCTCTGTAATTTCCACATTTTACATTCATCCTGTGTTAGACATGGGAATCATGGGATATTCCCATTAGCATACATCTAATTGTTTGCCTACTGGCCATGTCTCTTCTCGGAATGGTTGTTGCATTGTTACTTGATTTCTTGCTTCTGAACTCGTTCAAGTAACGGCCATTTTATTATGATAGCACCTGAGAGAAGATGCGTGCACTTTTATATTCCTGAACGAACACCTTTATGCAAAGATAGTCTACTTAATCCAATTATTTTGCATGCACAAAAATTTTTGGAAATCAATGTTTTTTCTAATTGTGTAGTCAAACTTTGATAAACCAATTACTTCTCTTTGTACATCTCCTTCCAATATAAGTACGCATTCCCCCTCCAAATAGTTATTTACTCGCAACAAATTCAAAAATACCACGCTAATCTTTACAGAAATCATCTTAAATTGGGTAGGATTAGGACTACACAGGGTATTGTACTATTGTAATCCACCTGATTTTCTATTGTAATGAATGATGATTCTCATTATTATTATCATTTTAAATCTAGCAATTTTATTAATTTTTCAATTCGGAAATTAATTCTATTATTAAAAAAAAAAAATGTTGAGACCAATGATTGGCCCAAGTGTTTAAGGAGTCACCCTTAACAGGATTTGGTCCTGAGTTCGAGTCTCCCTTCCCACCCCATATAAGTTCCCAACTTTATATAAAAGAAAAAAAATGTTCTGACATTTTTTTTCAAGGCTATAATTCATGTGAGCGGGTTAACAAATTTCGCTACTTCTGCCATTTTTTTGTCTTCCACTAATTGTGGTGGCTTGATGCTGGCAGCAAATGTAAGGAGGAAGAAGATAACATTTAAAAAAAAAAATCATTATTTTCTTTTGTTTTTGTTTTATGAATTTTCATTTTTTAATAGGGTAATTATATTGACATCACTAATCTTGTTAATCACACCACACTTTTTATATTTACTAAATTACTCACAATTAAATTGATCAAAATAACCACCAATTACATTTGTTTTTCTCCTTTTTTATTTTTGTGTACACCAAAAATACTAAAATCCCTAAGTTGTTTTGGCCTCCTGTCTGTCTGCAGTTTAACTTGAAGAACAACATTGTTTTACTTCTTAATGTGGTTTTCTAACGATTGTAGAGAAGTCCTAATTGTCTATGAAAGATCCCTAACTATAGCATAAACTATCTCTCCATACACCCCTAACCATGGATGTGAAAGATCAAATTGAGACAAAGTATCTCGTTCATTACTGGGATAAGGATAGAAAAAATTGTATAGATCCTGTGTGGCAAGAACTAGTAGCCTAGGTGGCATAGTTCAATTCCGAGAGGCATGGGCCCCGACCATACAAGGGGATCATGGTTTTATCAGAAATTTCAACTTGAAAATTGGGCATCTGGGGAGCTACTGGTCTGATTCAAGTGAAGAAATTTGAAACCACTTGTAGATGCAAGGCCAACAATAGAGATGCCACAAAGGGTAACAACAGGATTACTGGAAAATTCCAAACAGATAATGCCATCAAAGCATGGAGAAGTCTTTTTCGAGTCTTTTGCGACAGAGGGAATGGATTTCCATTCTTGCACAAAATATTGCTCAAATGCCATGTTTGTTTGTTTACAGCTGTGTGTCCTTTAATCTCTATTGAGAAGGAAAAAGAAAATAAGATGGTGTATACCTATTTCACTTACCAAATAGAAAGTACTTGAGTGTTGAGCTTCTGAAGATGAATATGGAAGAAAGCCTTAAGGATGATTGGGGTGTACCATTTTTATTTTTATTTCATTTAATGATGGTTATTTTCGTAAATTAAATGTGGTGTAATTATAAAATTCACGTTTTAATAAACGTGTATATATAATGTGGTGTCAATATAATTACCCTTTTTAATATTGTAATTAAGAATAACATAATGATTGTTTACACTTCTAAAATATATGTTGGACATGAGTTAGGAGTCCAGATCTGTTGTCCCAATTCTCTGTCCATTTTGATGTGCTGTCACTTCAACATAAACTCTTATATTTAAAGATGACATTGTAAATATAAGATGATAAAATTTACTTTTTTTAAAAAAAAATCAGTTAATTAACACTCATTAATTAAATATTTTATAATACACAACCAAACAACCCTTAGGCTTCATCAGAAATCAACCATACGTTCCCTACCCCTCTCTCAAAATCTCACCGACTCACCCATGTAATGGCAATGGGCATCGGGGACATCTCTGTACCGCCTATCTACTCAAGTTTTACCTAGAATATCGTCAGTGTATCACCACCGATCTCGCTACTGGTAGCCTCTAGCAATGAGATCGACGCTGCACGTGAGATCTTCAGCGGCGAGCCTCGCTGCTTGTAGCAACAATTGCCGAAGTTCGGTCCTGATTTTTAGTTTTTTTGAGTGGTTTTGTGGTTGTGGTGCAAGTGTTTGGTGGTTGGTGGTGATGGTGGTTATTACAGGTGGTGTTGAGGGGTTGTAAACTAGTGGTGTGGAGTTGATGGTGGTGATGGTGGTGGGGCTATATGATTGGTGATGGTGTAGTAGCCGGAGAACTACTCAAAGAAAGCAATGATGTTTTGTTATAGCGGCAGAGGCTGTCTCATTTAAAACCCCCACCACCGGAGTTTTGCCGCTACATGTGATAGTAGGAGTGTCGTGAAGCAGCTTAACTGGTAGAGTCCATGCTGTCATTGGAGTTCGGTCTCCATTTTTTATTTTTTTATTTAAATATCATCTTCTCCGATTGTCTATTGCAGCTGAAAACCAATCGAAGAAACTTGCAACAGGAGCCACACGTACAGTTTGTGGAGTGTGTGTGAGTGTGTAGATTGCGTTGTATGTAGGCTGTAATGGTCATTAGGTTTAGGTATCAATGGCGGTGGCGGTGGTTTTTTCGTGATAGCTACGATGGCTGCGATTTTGGAGTGTGTATTTGTAGATTTCAGTGTATGGAGGTTGCGTGGGAAGGAAGCGGCGGTGGCAATGGTGGGCAGGGGATGACGGTGGTGATGGTAGTGTTCACGACGAGGGACATTGGGGCGGTGGTGGTAGGCGGCTGGTGGTGGTCATGGAGGCAAGGTTAGGTTTGGAAGGGTGGGGTGGGGATGGGGTGGATTGGTTGTGGGTGACCATGTTGTGACCAAAATATTGATTAATTGAGACTTTGTGCAAATTGTGATGAGTACGAGATGTGACCAATTTATTAGATAATTGTGACAAAAAAATTGACTAATTTTGAGTGTGTAATTTGTCATAAAGTCGAAATTGTGATCAATTATTAGGTAAATGTAACCAAAATATTGATGAATTACGACTTTGTATGACTTGTGATAAGTGTGGAATGCGACAAAGAAAATAAGTAAGTTGTGATTCGTGACCAATAAATAAATAATATGTGACCTACAGTTGTGTCAAATAGAACTATGTGTGATCGAGCTGTGACTTGATGTGACTGAACTGTGACCTCGTCATATGACTGAACTGTAACCTCATGTGAATGAACTGTGACCTTGTGTGAACAAATTGTGACTTCGTGCGATCGAACCGTGACCTTATGTGACCAAACTGTTACTTTGTGTTACCAATTGTGATTTTGCGGGTGGGCTGTGTGAAATTTGCAACTAAATTTGTAATTGTGATCGAACTGTGACTGTGTGATCAATTGTGACTTTACTGGTGTGATGGGGGTAGGGTAGGGTGGGGTTGCGGTAAGATTTGAGACTAAATTTGTAATTGTGATTTTGTGTGATCAATTGTGACTTTGGGGTGGGTGGGGTTCGCCGGGTGGGGTGAAATTTTGACTAAATTTGTAATTGTGACTTTGGAGTGGGGTGAGGTTGGCAAGGTGGGGTGGGGTGGGGTGGAATTTTTTGCTAAATTTGTAACTGTGATCGAAATATGATTTCGTGTGATCAACTGTGACTATGTGGGGTGAGGTAGGATGGTGCTGGGCTGGGCGATGGTGGGACAGTGGTTTAGGTATTGTTTGAATTTTTTAATTTAATATTGTATTAGTTTTAATTAAAAAGTATAATAGATGATTATTTTTATATTATATGTATGACTAAATATGACTTTGCGAGGTGGGGGGGTGGGGGTGGGGGTGGTTGGAGAGTCAAATTTGCGATTAAATTTGTATATGTGATCGAATTGTGACATTATGTGACTAACTGTGATTGAGGTGAGGTGAGGTGTGGTGGGGTGAAATTTATGACTAAATTTGTAATTATCACCAAAATACGACTTAGTGTGACCAACTATGACATAATGGGATGGGGTGGGGTGGGGTGGGGTGGGGTGGGTGTGGGCCGGGTGGTGGACATTGCTTGTTAATAAGGAGGAACTTATTATAATTTTTTTTTTTTTTTAATGCTATATTAGTTTTAATTTAATATTAAGTGATAACTATTTTTATATTATATATAATATTATATTTATTAATTATTAATTATCACTGATTTTTTAAAATAAACCTTAAGTTTGTTTGATTTAAAAAGTGATAATTTTAATTGTGTAATTATGTATTTTTCCATTTGTGTTTGATAACACCATTTTTCATAGAAAATGTCACATTCAAAAATATATTTTTTACCCTAATTGTTTGATGAATAATGCTATTCGAACATAGTCGTTAACCGATCTGTTTACCAATGTTGAGTGGACTGGTGATATGATGTGAATTTGAGCTGAGGGAGAATTGCTTTAATTTAAAATACTCGGTTAAATGAAATGCAAATTTAGCCTGAATGAGATTTTCTCCAAAAATACCTCATTTCCTCACTCACTCATCCGCCTCACTCCTCCCAGCTCCAACCCGTCATCGCCTCCCCAGCTCCAAACCATTGCAAACCACCGTCACTACCTCCCACTGCAAACCACCTCTCCTCTCAGCTCTCCAAACCACCGCAAACCACTGTCATCGCCTCCCAGCTCGAAATCCTCCAGCCAAAATCGTCTGTATCTGTCGACCCCAAAACATATCTATACGAAAGTACTATTAATTCCTTCAAGTTATCGACTCCCCAAATATCTAAGATGCTCTGCTCAGTCTCCACCCCGAAGCTCCATCTAAAGTCATTCAAGATCATGGATGTGACGACTGGAAAATGTATGTCTGACCCCAACAAAAGTTTTATCTTCATGTAGCTATACTTGTGTTTGGAAGTGCAATGTACCTTGTATGAATTCAATGTAGGTAGTTCAAATTTTGCTTGTTTTGAGAAATGAAAATCGTTATTTCATGAAGAAGCTACTGGGTTTGCAATTAATTTAACAGTATTGACGTTAATGTATTTTAAAATTTGTGATATATTTATTGTTCCCATGTTACCTTAAATTATTACAAAGACGCTAATTTGGGAAGATTTAAGTTGTGAGAATGTGGGAATGGGAGAAACGGGTGATGGAAATTTGAGTTTAACAGAAAATGATATGTTATCAGGAGCTATTGCAAATGTTTCTAAGGAAGTGATGAAATTTAAGGATGAAAAAGAAATGTTTGATTTTTACAAGAAAAATGCCTATGAAGTAGGTTTTCCAGTGCGAAAGAGGAATTCAAAATGGGGTGATGATGGGCTTCTAACGAATGTGACCTACACATGCAGCCGTGAAGGTCATCGAAGTAGTACTGTAATAGGTTCGCTGAAGCCGCAAGCCACCATTCAATATGGTTGTAGAGCTAGGATGACGGCTTAACGTGGAGGATTAAAAAAATTTATCTCGAGCATAATCATAGAACAAGTCCTTCTAAGTCAAGGTTGTATCGATGCAACCGAGAATTGAGTGCACATGTGAAAAGGAGGCTTGAAACTAATGATGTGGTTGGAATTCTGTGGCATAAAAGTTACAATTCTACTGTTGTGGAAGTATATGGTTACGAGAATATCATTAGTATATAAAAGGATTGTAGAAACTATATTGAAAAGGTGAGGAGGTTAAGGTGGCGTTCTATTTGTATTTTATTTTGTATTTTCATTTTCGAAAATGTTTTGTGTTTTGTGTTTTCATTTTTGTTTTCAAATTTGCTGAAAACGCGTTTGGTTTGTCATTTCTGAAAACTGTTTTTGAAAATGAAAAACTGGAAAACACGTTTTGTTTGAAATTTTGCAAAACACTATTTAAACTATTTTTAATTAATTTGCTTGCAGAATACTACTAACTTCAACTCAAATTTCCTTTCACAATACACTAAAAATATGGTTACATGCAACACACTAATGTGAGCATTAAGAGTCTATATTAACACAGCTTGGTCAGGTTCGGGACTTGAGAAAGCTCTACTTCAATTAAAATCCAGAAAATGCAAGTTCTTTCAAAACCACTAGAGTCCATTTATCATTGCGTTTTTTGAAATATAATAACAAGAATTCTCATTTAATTTTTTTTTTTGTAATGTTGATATTGAATTCAATAAAACTTTATTTAAACTAAGTTTCAAGTTAGGATAATTCTCAAAAAAATAAATAAATAAATAAATAAAAATAAAATCTTTATTTAGGCTTAGTTCCAAGCTAGGATAATTCTAAAAAAAATAAAAAATAAATAAAAATTTTATATTAAGCTTAGTTCTAAGTTAAGATAATTCTATATATATATATATATATATATATATATATATATATATATATATATATATATATATATATATATATATAAATTCCCAAAACGCGTTTTCCGCGTTTTGGACATTTTTTGTCGAAATACACACAAAACGTCCAAAACGATGTTTCGGGCGTTTTCCATTTTGTGTACAAATTTTTTTTTTGTTTTCCAAAATGCGTTTTCGAAAATGGTAAAGAGAACGCGTTTTTAACGTTTTCGAAAATAAAAACAGAAAACGACCTCAAAACAGCAAAGAGAACAGGGGCTAAGTCTTGGAGATGGAGATGCCGTATCAATACAATCGTACTTTCAAAGATGCAAGCCAATTGCTCTGGCTATTACTTCAGTATGGATTTAGACGAAGATTTTCGACTAAGGAATGTGTTCTGGGCAGATGATAGGAGTAGGAAGGCATGTAATGAGTTTGGTGATGTTGTTACCTTTGATACCACATAACTCACAAATAAGTATGATATGCCTTTCGCCCCTTTTGTTAGAGTAAACCACCATGAACAATCAATGCTACTTGGGTGTGGGTTGGTGTCAAATGAAGATACAAACACATTTGTATGGTTATTTAGGACGTGGCTTGAATGCATGCACGACCAAGATCCCCTTAGAATAATTACAGATCAGGATCTGACTGTGGAGCTTCAGATAATCCAAAAAATGGATTACTACTTGATCCGAATTGTTCTAAAATCAAGGGTGCCCCTAAGAAACTCCGGTAAAAGGGTACATTGGATTCGATTTCAAAGAGAATCAAAGTATAATGTTACTTAGTCAGCATTAATTTCAAATAAGATACATATTTTTTAAAACTAATTGCTTGTTCCCCTGTATACATGCAGTCCACTTCGAAATCAAAAAAAAAAAGTTACGAGACCACCAAGCACTTCCCTTCCACTTAGTGCACCTGTCTGTCCCGTTGATGCAGTATTCTCAATATTATTTTCCGACTTTCTCATATTCACAATTACTACGGTTAGGTTCATAATATTGGGTTCACTTAATCTGAAGATGAGTCTAACATATTAATTTTGCTTCACATGTTATTGTAACTTATGTATGTTGTAATTGTGTAGGGTGCGGACGAGTTTGATGGGTTTTCACAGTAGAACTACCATGGCCATTAACAAGGCCGTACAAGAATCGTAGCATGGATGTATGATGGAGGTGCTTTATACCAGAATCATTAGAAGATGTAATGATCTTACGTTAAAAAGAATTTTCACAATATTCCCCTTATGTATTATTTAATTTCTTGTCATTAAGTTTGATTTATATGCAATAGTTAAACTTTTATTTACATTGGCAATTTTGAAATTTATCCTTAGTTTCAATACTTGGGGATTAGCATAATCCTAAGTTTCAAAACTTACTAACAGGTTAATTAAAAGCTTCAAATGCCAAGCAATCCTTAGTTCCAAAACTAAGTAACAAGTTAATTAATGTATTACAAATGCCAAGCAATCTTTAGTTCCAAAACTAAGTAACAGGTTAGTTAAAAGCTTCAAATGCCAACCGAATTATGTATGAGCCAAAGGACAAGCAGTGATGTATGCTCAAAAATGTTAATTAAGGGTTGGAAATGCCAGGCAGTGATGTATAATCCAAAAAACAACACAGTTGCCCGGGTGCCAAGCATGATGTCGATAACCTGTGTTCATCCAAGCTCAATCAATGCATCAACTAAACCAAATCTTATTTATTCAATACATTAAAATGTAAGCATTCCTACAAACTAATACATCCTCCAACTGTAAATATTAAAATGGAACTTAAACATGAATACAACATTACAACTGAAATTCTATCTCAAAAGGATCTACATCATACATAATTTATATTATGTCGGCTCCTTTCCCTTCGCATTGCCTTCCGCACTTTCATTATCCTTGCAAATTGTTACCTTCACTGATATCTCGACCGCTTCTTTAGCAGAAATTCGAACTAGATTTTGGAACATGGCAGAGAAATCATCCATTGCATCCTTGCTCGCCAATTTAGTAGATTCGGCATCGTCATGGCTAACAACTCCACTTGATTTAGCTTATGCTGGTTTGATAAACTCGAAATATCCACAATTAAAGTGCAACATTCAAATAAATTCCCTTTGTTCTTGGTCTCCTTTTCCACCTCAAAATATTTCAAGAATCCAATAGCACAACATGGGTATCGAGATTTTTTTGGACATTCCCCAAAAAAGTGACCTACCCTTCTACAACCATGGCATACTCCTACGTTCTTTGATTTGTTTTTTGTCATCCTAAACATCAAAATTTCATACGAAAAATTCATTGACATACTGATTGTTGAAATCAAAATTACAAGGACATAACAATAAACACTACCAACTGAAATATCGTTACAGAAGTTAGAATTCACAACTCAGCCACATACAAATTGTAGAACTTTTTTCATAATTGTATCATCATATCAACCCTCAAGTACACAAAAATCGCAATCTCAAATCAATAATTTCGAATCCCCAATTTCAACTAATTTCAGAGAATGTACCTTCGTGAAAATGAGTTTCTGGTCGTGATGTTGGACGACGAGCTCCGAATCTGGGCGAGATACACATAATAGATACAGTAAGTGGAAACAAAAATGAATTTCTAACATTTCGAAACCCTAGTTTCACATCATACAGAAAATATCAAATGGAGTGTGAAATTTTTTCAAGATGAATAAATTGTTGAAGATGAACTTACCTTCGTATAAATCTGAGAGAGTTTCTTCGAAATATTCAGGGGCTCCAAATTGCTTTACCCTTCTAGTCATGTTTGAGGTTGAGCTAGAAGAAAACAGTGGTGGGTTAGAGTTGGGAGGATTTGGAGCTGGGAGGCGATGACTGTGATTTGCAGTGGTTTGGAGCTGAGAGGAGAGCTGGGGAGGCGATGACGGGTTGGAGCTGGGAGGAGTGAGGCAGATGAGTGAATAAGGAAAAGAGGGAAATGAGGTATTTTTGGGGAAATTTTCATTTGGGCTGAATTTGCATTTCATTTAATCGGGTATTTTAAATTAAAGCAATTCATCCTCCCTCGGCTCAAATTCACACCATCAGGGGCGGAGGCAGCCTAGGTCTAGCGCGGTTCATGGACTATGCTAAACTTTTGGGTTGCCCCGAGTCAGCCCACTTGAAAAAAAATGCAAAATAGAAGGACCTAGCTCAAACGCATTTGAATGACTGAATCTCGGAATCTGAGATTGAAACCTTCTCTTCAAGTTCAACAAAAAGCCTCAAAACACCGGTCCATCACAACTTCCCTTCCCTTCACTGACCGTCTGCCACCGTCAGGCACGTCACTACCATCGCCCATCGCCGAGTGCTTACTCTGAGACAGAGGAGACGACAGTCACAACTTGAAACTTTCATTGCTGCAACTGAGTCTGCTTCTCTGCGCGCGAAAGGTAAGCTTTTCAACCAGACAACAATTGAATGTTAATTCAAAGTCTCAAAGTCAGCTGCCTGCCTCTTTTGTTTTTCAATTTTTCTTCCTTTTATGGTTTATGCGTTCTCCTGTTTTCTTCAGTTATCACACCATTAGGGGCGAAGGCAGCCTAGGTCCATCGCGGTCCATGGACTGTGCTAAAAATTTGGGTTGCTCCGAGTCAGCCCAGTTGAAAAAAAATGCAAAACAGAAGGTCCTAGCTCAAACGCATTTGAATGACTGAATCTCGGAATTTGAGATTGAAACCTTCTCTTCAAGTTCAACAAAAAGCCTCAAAACACCGGTCCATCACAGCTTCCCTTCCCGTCACTGACCTCCTGCCGTCGTCAAGCACGTCACTACCATCACCCATCGCCGAGTGCTTACTCTGAGACAGAGGAGATGACAGTCACAACTTGAAACTTTCATTGCTGCAACTGGGTCTGCTTCTCTGCGCGCGAAAGGTAAGATTTTCAACCAGACAACAATTGAATGTTAATTCAAAGTCTCAAAGTCAGCTACCTACCTCTTTTGTTTTTCAATTTTTCTTCATTTTATGGTTTATGCGTTCTCCTGTTTTCTTCAGTTGTTGCACAAGAATCCAAGATCTTTATTTTAGGACCATTTTATTTTATGCCTATTTTATATTGATACTAGTAATTAGTTTTGTGAAAATAATATTGATTTGACATTTAAAGGTATTTTTAATTTATTTAATTAGCTTTGTTTGTTGAGTTGTTTAATTTGAGATTTGTAGTTTTCAAAGTTTATTTATGAGTTTCTAATTATAACTTGTTTATAACTTATTTTGAGTTGGGATTTATTTACTTATCATTTGTGAAATTAAGTTTTCTCTATTTGATTTAATTCTTCTAGAAAAAAATTTCAGGACCTCATTTAATTTCTGCCTGTACTGACTTGAAATCCTAGCTCCGCACCTGCACGCCAAGTCACTAGTCCACATAAGCATTGGTAAACAGATCTGTATGTTCGAATAGCATTATTCATTGGTTGATACACTACATTTTTCCTAAAATTGAATTCCATAATACAACACTTTAAAACATGTTTTATCCTATTTTCCATGAAAAATTGAATCTAGTGGGATTGTGATTTTTATTTTTCATGAAAGTTGGAAAATCTTAAAATTCTTTTTCATAAAAAACATCTGTTATTAAACACAACTTATCCCATGTAAGACTAACAAAGATGGACTCATTCCCATTAGTTAGCAGTAGGGTGCAATTATTGTAAGTCTAAAAGTCCATTCATATCTCTCTCTCTCTCTCTCTCTCTCTCTCTCTCTCTCTCTCTCTCTCTCTCTCTCTCTCTCTCTCTCTCTCTCTCTCTCTCCACCCATTAACCATGCCTTGCTCTCATGGTGGGTTTTTTTTATCGTATGTTTTTTAATGCAATCATTATATTATTATATTATATCTTATAAAAAACATAATTTTTCAAATTACTTTTTAATTATATATATTTTTTCTCTCCACTTTTTAATTACACATTTTACCTTAAAAATTTAAATAAATTAATTTATAAGTCCTACAACATTACCAAACAAAATCTTAGAATCTCGTATAAAATCAATTTTCACCTGACGATGCACCTAAAGATATATATTCAAACTGTGTAGTAGGTTATTGACTTGATAAGACTCCATACATACCACTTAAGCTTGATCTAATCTTTAAATCGAATTAGTCCCAAGTATATTTTTTAACCCAAAAAGATTGAAATAAACTTGTAGAACATTATCGAAAAATTGAACACGAGAATTTTTATCATCAAATCACTTTGTCGATAAATATAATTTAATAGAAAGTCGTCAACGATTTTAATGTCTAAATAAGATGGAGATCCCAAACTTCGATTTTAAAGATTAAGAATTTAAGGATCAATTATCCCACCACCTGAAATGTTAACGAGCTTAAGCAACCACAATGGAAATGCTAAAGTTAGCTAGTCATATAAGTAAGAAATCAAAAGTTAAGTGACACGTGTGCATGTTAAAGTTAACATATAATTTTTGCTACAATGATTATGTTAAGTTTTAACTAAAGTCCAAGAGTAGAATAAATATTTATTTTTAAAATAGCAAAATTTATATATTAATATAGTAATCATTTTGAATATCTCATTAAATTATATAATATGAAATTAACAAAAAAAATTATTTTATTTATGAATATTAAAAAAATTAAAGAAAAAAGAATATGATTTTTGGGGAATTTTTCAACTTAACATTGCCATGTAAGAGTATTTGCATTTGATGTGTTAAAGTAGATGTTAGTGGCATAAATTAATAAGGGGTTAAATTAGTGTATACATTGGATACATTAAAATACAAGTTAAGAGAATCTTTTTAACCAAGTGTTAACTTTCTTGTTAAATTTAGCAAACATTTTAACTGATGATATGTCAATTTTAAATTGAAAATGTTCTTTTTCTTTTTATTCTTTATTCTTAAATTTCCTAACATCAATAAAACAAAATAATTTCTTATTGATTTCATATTATATGATTTAATAAGATCTTAAAAATGAGTACCACATTAATATATTAATTTTGCTATTTTAAAAATAAATATTTATCATATTCTTGGACCTAAATAAAAATTAACACATACAATGTGGCAATAATTAATGTGTTAACTTTAACATGTCATTTAACATCTATTTTTTTTTTTTACCTATGTGGTTATCTAAAGTTAACACATCCAATGCAGATGCTCTAATCCACTAAGTTGCTCACCAAATTTAACAAACAAGACCTTAACATGTAATTTAACTTATCCATTTTACACCATTTTCAACCCCTAACTACTTTATTTTACTAACACATAGTTTAACATGGACATTGTGGATGCTCTTTGCCTTAATTTGTTGAAAGTGCGGCAGAAATGAAGTCGTAATTAATGATGCAAAGAAAGAAAAAATAAGAATCTTACTACTTGAACAACTATTTGAACAACCCTCTCACATGGCACCCCATGTGAGATGATTGTTCAAAAAGTTGCTCAAATAGGTTGTTCAAATAGATTTTTCGAAAAAAATAAAGGGGAAAATGGGGGGACAACAACTGACACATGGTGGCACGAACAGTAGGCAATGCATGGATCTTTTTTATATTTATATACTAGTGACTGCACGTGCAAGACACATGCAGAGAATCTAATCAAGTATAAATTAGTGTGTACAACACATGAATTTTGCATTTGGAAAAGGGAAGTTACAAATAAAACTTTACAAATGAAATCAAACAGTTTATTTAGACTACTACTGTGCTGAATGTCTAAGGAAGTGGATATTGATTAGAAATTTAAATAAACATGCACCCCACATAGGTTACTCTGGTAACAACCTCTTTGTTTATAGAGATTCGATGCAAAACAAAATTGACTTTGTCAATAACTAATATTGAACCGGCAGCCTTCGACAGAGCAACTAGTTAAGGCCCATCCTAGCTTTCAACATTTGATCAAATATGGAAAGTGAAAGTTGACCATGAGGAAGATTCAGGAGCCCAACATAGTAGACAAAACGCAAAAATAAACAAGAACATATTTTCAGGAGCACCGTCAGTAAGTGACTGGATCATGCGTTAACCAGAAGTCAAGAATTAACCACCTAATTGAGTTTCAATGGCAATTTGATCATCCCATAAGAGCATTAGTAGAATTCATTTGCAATATACAGTTTCAATGAACATCAAACAACACAGTTTCGTACAATGGAATATTATCTTCATACTTACTATATATAAAGGCAAGACACTTTCCAAAAATAAGTTTTGAAACTTTTCCCGCCTAAACTACCTTTCCTAAAATGGAAATATTTCAATGAATCGGAATACTTTTGATAATTATACTATTATTTTGAAATCGAAAAATATGCAATATGGGTGTCAAATCGAAGATCTCAACCAGAACTTTAATACGAACTCATGAGTAAGAGTCAACTATAAATACATCATCCATAAAATCACATCAAAGATTATTAAAAGTAAAATTTTTATTTTGTACATAATATTTTTTTCCCAATGTCCCGCTATTTCAAAATTGTTTTGTTTAAGTACTACAATGATATTTATAATAATTTCTCAACTAAATTTAATTTGGTACTAAATAATTGATTTCAATTCGAGTTGATTTTCTTATAAAATTAAAAGAAATAATAGATATTGAACTTTTTAAAGTAAATTAAAAAAGTCCGAATAATTTTTGCAATATTATATTTCGATCAATTCATTTGACATTTTAAAATTAATTTTATTTATTTATTTATTTACTTAGTTCGTTCATTGATTTATGTTTACTACTATAGATTTAAATAATAAAAATAGATATTACAGACTTTAACAATTAGTTTAACTAATTTTTATCAAAATAAAAATAAAAGCATATTAGCAAACTCATTTTATTCTAAGATAGGATGTGATCAAACATATTTATTTAAAACGTACAAAATATATATATATATATATATATATATATATATATATATATATATATATTTATGATAACATGACTCTTTGAATATTTTGATAGTTTGTTCTATGATTTTTTTTTTTTTTTAATTTGTTTCAATTTCTGCCATTGATCGTGTTTCACATTGTTGACTGATTTATACGAAACTTAACTGTTTGATTTTCATTTTTTGAAAATTGATTTTGTGAAAGTTGTATTTTTAGAATGTGTAGTTAAAAGTAATATGAAAAACTTTAAAAAATGATTTTTCAAAGAATGTGTGATTTCAAAAAAATGTTAAAAAAATTAATTTTGAATAAAGGGTACCTAATAGAGGCCAATTTTTTTTACCAAATGGTTACAATTGTAATAGTTAGGAACTTGAATGACTTAAAAATAAATAAATAAATTCAATAACCATTTGCATAACTATTCAATTTTAATGATTATTAACGTAATTAATATTTTTAAAATATTATTTATAGATTATGACAAATTAATTTATCACTACCCGAATAGTAATATTAGAATTGATACTAACTATTTTAATACAATATTTGATTTTTAAATGTATTAAAAAAATATTTCATTTCATATTTGCTTTAACATTAAAAATTAAATACACATGATCATATATTTAAATTAATATAACAAATTAAGCAACATGAAATGTTAGTTTTAATTAAATTTTTCCGAATGTATATTGCAAATACATTTAATTTTATATACAAAAAAAATATCTATATGTCTCAATTTATAAAATCGGTGTGATTGTTTAACCCATAAGGCATAATATTTTATCAATTACCCTATGGAATTCAAAATTAATTTTTTTTTAACATTTTTTTGAAATCACACATTCTTTGAAAAATCATTTTTTAAAGTTTTTCATATTACTTTTAACTACACATTCTAAAAATACAACTTTTCACAAAATCAATTTTCAAAAAATGAAAATCAAACAGTTAAGTTTCGTATAAATCAGTCAACAATGTGAAACACGATCAATGGCAGAAATTGAAACAAATTTAAAAAAAAAAATCATAGATACAAACTATCAAAATATTCAAAGAGTCATGTTATCATAAATATATATATATATATATTGTACGTTTTAAATAAATATGTTTGATCACATCCTATCTTAGAATAAAATGAGTTTGCTAATATGTTGGATCAATATTTTGATTTTAATTTAATGGAGATGGAATAAAAATGACAAGTGAATGGAAGCAAACTTTGAAGAAGTTATCAAATTATGAGAGCCTAGGGAATGATTTCATCACACTGTCGACAATGTTTTTCAACCTATAACTCAATCTAATTTTCCTTAATTTATAGGCAAGAACCTTAAAATTAATTTTATTTCCTCTCTTGAGTGTCGAATAGAATCTATCTCTATAGTTTAATTCCAATATCTCTATGTCGAATTAAGTGTATAGAAATTATGATGCACGTGATTCATAATTTAAATAAGCCTCAAAGATTTGTACTTCCCCTCGAAATCTACAGAACCTAGGTTGTGTTGTTCTTAGATCGCACATAAGTTTTCCTCTCTCGAGTGCCAGAATTTACGCATGCACCAAGAAGAGCACCCAAAACACCAGAATGGGGTTCAACTGGCATTGACTTGATCAAATTTAACGTATGTTTTCGATTTAATTAGTTTCGCTCATTATTGTTATTGGGATTGAATAAAGACTAGACCCCTAACAGATTCCTATGGTATTTCCAAACTCTATTCCAATTGACTACATAATTACACAATAAAACTATTCTTAAGCGATTCAGGATAGCAACGTAATCGACATTAATAGTGAAATTAAATGCACAAATGAATTCCAGTTAAAAAAGGGTATGCAAACAAAAGAAAACACATACTAAATCCATCCAAGGAAGCAAGAACAATTTCTTCGAAAAGAAAGTTGAAAATTTTCTGTCCCACTTTAGAGTTTGCATCTGAACTGGTTGCCACAAAATCCGACATCTTTTCCAATTGTTTAACCCGTAGATTTTGAACAATAAAAAATATTTGAAAATATACCTCACAATAAATAACATAAATGAAGATCAAGGAAAAAAGGCCAATTATCATATTGTAAGATGGATGATTTCAGTCCCTAGCCCCATTAAGATTAAATCTTCTTCTAGAATTTGCAATCAGCCCTTTCTGTATAAATGCATCAAGTGCTAAGCATATTATTGCTAATAAAAATACACGCGAAAATTTTATAAAATCAATTGACTATGATCAAAGATAGATAAAGTTCATCCTTTAACATTGAGGCAAAGTATTGATGCAACCATTTATTCTCAAAATTACATATCTCCTTAATGAAGCGTACATAGAATAAGTTCAACTCATTGAATATATAGATCATGTATAGTGTGAATGAGTTTGATGTATACAAGTCATTTCGAAGTACAAGATAGTTTATCCATAGTGTCAACTAAATGGGATTTTGAAAATTGTCATTTGACTTGTAAAAGAAAGTGATCTATTTTTAGGGGGGAAAAACATGTATATCGATAAGATCCCATTTCACTTTTCCCACATAAAAATTTGACATTAATTCCCCTTAACTTGTTGAAACCGATAAGAATGATATCTTATCACAATCATAATATCACATGTTTTAACATCATCACAACACCATATCAATACATAATCATATCATTCCGAAACATAAGATGCTCAACATATAATTATAACTTCATCCTAATGAGAACATAGAGATAATTAACATGAAAAATATAGGTTCAAGTGAAAAAAAATTTAAAAAAAGACTAACCACCTTGAAAATGTTTTTGAACAAATACTTCTCAAAATGAGAAGAAATAGGAATAGACTTCAATCGTCCGCCGGTGGAGGAGGTGGATAGAGAGTAGAAATCGGCAGAGAAAGCCTCTTGAGAAGTGTGCATATGTTGTAGTCTTTGTTGAACATCTTCAACTGCGGTAGTAAGAGAATCGTTACGCCCATTTAAAATGTTAAATTGATCTTCCGAGATGTATCGACTAGGACGTGGTGCAACTTTTGGAGTTCTAGTCCTTTGTCTCCATCGAGGAGATTCATCCCCACCGCCATCTCCATCACCATCGCCATCACCATCATGGTCACCTTCACTTGCACCCGTGCCTTCACTAATATCCAATTCTTCCTCTGCTTCTTCATCGGTAAATGGCCAAGTGGTAGGCCCTAAAGCATTATCAAAACCTTGATTATTACACAGCATTGCCTGAAACCTTTGGTGAATTTCATTCGTTTGAGAGTGTTGATGTTTATAATATCGGTATGCTTTGGTTTGAGAATGAGTTCATTGTCAAGGGGTACGTTGAAATGGTTCAAAATTTGGTGAAGATCATGGCATAGGGTAACCTTAAAACTCGAGGGGATGAATGGACATGACGAAGATGTTGGATGAAAATGTATGGAAAATCTAGTTTTTGACCGACAAGAAGAGAATCAAGGATGAATAGGTTGAGATGACCCTAAAGCATTATCAAAACCTTGATTATTACACAGCATTGCCTGAAACCTTTGGTGAATTTCATTCGTTTGAGAGTGTTGATGTTTATAATATCGGTATGCTTTGGTTTGAGAATGAGTTCATTGTCAAGGGGTACGTTGAAATGGTTGAAAATTTGGTGAAGATCATGGCATAGGGTAACCTTAAAACTCGAGGGGATGAATGGACATGACGAAGATGTTGGATGAAAATGTATGGAAAATCTAGTTTTTGACCGACAAGAAGAGAATCAAGGATGAATAGGTTGAGATGATTAACTTCGCCATAATGACCACTACGGGGTACAATTGCGTGAGAAATTGCATGATGAAGGACCTTACATGGAATAGTTAAATGGTTGAGGTACATGGTCATGGTGGTAGTGAGTGGTCGGGCAGTAACACGACTACACACCTCAAGTTCATTGTATCCCTCGAACCTAACGTGATAATGGGTGACATATGCATGATTTTCACAAGGTTACAATCCTATGATGTTTCTGATGAGGGATCGTTTGATAGAGATTTGGATTCCCTTTACAAGACTTATAATTTCATTAGGAAAAAAGTGGTTTCTCGAAAGAATTTCCTAATCAATCTCGAGTAGGAATTTTTGGAAATGGACATAACATTTTTTCATCCTATGTCTTCAAAATAATGCTCAATATTAAACAAAGGGGCTTGAAGATAAAAATCGAAGCAATCGATTGACTTACCAATGAGAGTTGGTGATTGGAGAAGCGGTCAGGCAATGGTACATTTTTCTCAATGTTCGATGAACTTGCTTCGCCTTTCTTCGACTTCTTCTTTGGAGGCATGGTGAATTTTTCGGATCTTTGATGAAAAAATAGGAAAAATTTTTGAAACTTGATGAGAAATGTAGGAATACTTGTTAAGGTAAGGTAAGAAATATGATTCTTAGAGAAGAAGAGTGGTTTTTGAGGAATTAAAAAGTGATTTTGGAAGGAGAAAATGAGATTTTCATGTTTGGAGAGAAAAGGTTGAGAAGCTGTTGATTTTGGGAGAGTTTGAACATAAATTTTTGGCAAAGTTGGTAGTAGATGAAGTGGGTAAATGATTTTGTGGAATAGATGAAGAAATTGGAAGAAATGTTGATGCAATATGGAGGGAATTTGAGAGAGGTGACGAAGTTAAGGTTTATAGAGGTGAAATTTGGAGATAAATCTGGGTTTAAAACATCAGAATCGTGCAACTTTTTGTTGACCGAAAGTATGGTGGTCGACCAAAACTCTGAAGGTCTGAAAAACAGGTAGCTACAGTCACTTTCGGCTAACTGATGGTCAACCGAAACTCTGGTTTCGTTCGTACATTTTCTCAACCAAAATATGTTTCGGTTGAACAATGCATTCAACCGAAAGCTACCTTTCGGTCGACCGAAATACTAAAAACAATTTTTTACAAAAATTTCGGTTAAATCATGCATTTAACATAATATCATGGATATAATAGCCTCATATTTTAGATTCATACTCATACCTCTTTTTAATATGAGAAATTCTTATGAAATGCTTGTCGCTTTTTATCAAAATTGTTGACTAATTGATCTTCAATCATGATCACCCCATAATCCAAGAAGTATCACACCATCTTCTTTGGTATCTACAAAAATATTTTTTGATGTTGTTCTTTGGTACCCACATGAAATTGGGTCCTTCGTGGTTAGTGTGAGTGGACTTTTGAATCCTTCTTTGATTGTTTGTAAAATGTATCATTTTTTAATCAAGCAATTTGAACTTATACGTCCATCTTTGTTGCAAAAATCACATATAGTGGGGGTGTGAGAATTTGATGCTTTATCAAAGAAGCATTTGACAAACTTTTGATTTAAATATGGTTTAAATCCAATTCCTTCCTTGCTGAAAACATATTTTTGTTTACCAAACATTAAATAAAAAAAATTTCTTTCCTTGTGTGAATTTGTAAACAATATTTGTCAAGCCCAAAACTTTTATTTTAAAGAACAATTTTCTTCAATCAAGGAATCATGATCAATCTTTTCTTTCTCAAAATCATTTTGAAAATCGAAAGTCTTTCTACTTCATTTTTTCAATAATTTGTGCATTTCAAGGAGAGTAGAGTGTTTAAAAATAACTTTTTCAAATTCAACAATTATTTCATCATAAGAGGTAGATAATTCATCGTATGAAGGTTCATCAATAAAATTTACCTCATCTTCAATTGCCATGAAAAATATGTTGGCCATCTCATCTTAGCTTTCATCATCATCCTCATTTTGCTCATCGTCACTTTCATCCCAAGTAACTTGCAGAGCTTTCTTTTTGAAGAATCTATTCTTGCTTCGACATTCAGTACTTTTGTGACCGAGTTTGTCACAATTATAGCAAACTAACTTTTCATCTTTTTCATCTCTCTTTTCGATTCGATGATTGTTGCGAAACCCTCTCCACTTCTTGGCAAGGAGAACAAGATCATCAAGTTCCTCATCACTCATGTTTGAGTTAGATGAGTCTTTCCATGTGAATATTTTAAAACAATTTCTCGTTTGGCCTCTTCTTTCTTCTCCTTGTTTCGACATTATTGAGCTCATAAGTCATCAATGTTCCACAAAGTTCCTCCAATGGATATGTGTTGATGTCTTTTAATGTTTTCAATCAACATCCTCAATGTATTCCAATCTTGGGAGAGAGACCTAAGAATTTTACTCACAAGTTCACCAGTAGTAAATTTATGATCAAAGCCCTTAAGGCTGTTAACAATATCGGTAAAACGAGTAATTATGCAAGCAATGAGCTCATTTTGCTTCATAAAGAAATTTTCAAAATTTTTAAATAAATTATTTATCTTAGTTTCCTTCACTTTGCTTGTACCCATGTGTGTGATTTCTAATGTATAACAAATCTCAAATGCGAAATCACATGTGCTAATACGATTAAATTCATTTTTATCCAAAGCACAATAAAGTATATTTTTTGCTCTAGCATTTAAATATATTTTTCTTCTATCATCATCATCATATTCCTCTCTGGGTTTTGAAATAGTTTGATCCGGTTTTCCATCAACTTTAATAACTTTAGTAAGCTTATGAGGACCTAATTCAATTACTTCCCAAACATTATAATTTATCGATTGAACAAAAATCATCATTCTAGTCTTCCAATAATTATAATGTGTACTATCAAAGAAAGGAGGACAATTTGTAGAATCCCTCAAGATTATGATTAGCCACTTACTCACAATTGTAAAATATTTTTAAAATGAGCACCTATGCTCTGATACCAATTGTTAGCCCAAGAGTAACTAACCAAGAGGGGGGTGAATTTGTTTATAAAACTTTTTCAATAATTAATCTCAAATTTAAAACCAATAGGTACAAGTATAAGCACTTAGTATTGTAAGTAACTTAACTATCAATATAGAGTGTTATAAAGATGTAATCTTAATTGATAAAACAAGTATAGCACTTAGATATAGAGTTGCACAAAATAAATAGATAAAATAGAGTAAGTGCAATGTAAGTAAGTAAGTAAAATAGATAAGATGATGCAAACGCTATTTAGAGAGGTTCAATCAATCAACGTGATCTACATCCTCTATTACCGAGCTCTCTGTGACGAGTAAGGTCAAATCCACTATATTGTTAACTTACAACAAGGAGTACCAAATCCTTAAGTGACTTACAACAAGGAGAACATATCCTTAAGTGACTTACAATAAGGAGCACTTATCCTTAGGTGATTTACAATAAGGAACACTTATCCTTAACAAAAATTGAGTTTTCACAATGCTCTCGAAACCACCAAATATAATGAATTGAATTACAATTGAATTAACTCTCTTGACAAATGATGTACTCAAATTAAATCTCAAGAGAGTTAGACTAACACTTAAATAGATAGCAATGGATTAAGCTCGAGTGTTAGAAGAAAAACTTTGATTCAAAGGATAATGAAAAGTTCAATGCAATCACACAAAGTTTTTCAGAGAATATAATCTCTTGTTGAATGATCGAATCAAATTAAGTACCAAAAAATTCCACACTTGAATAATCAACAATAAGTTAAGCTCAAAGTGCTTAGGTAATGGAACTCTGCTGAACCAATTGATAATGAAAAGTATAGTACAAGTAATTAAAGTTCTTCAATTGAAATTCTCTCTTTAAAATATTAAAACGAGTTTAGAACAAATAGAGGCTTACACTTCAATTCCAATACATAATGTGAAGAAGTTTAGACAATATAAACCCAAGAATCTTCACAAAATAATTAATTCTAAAGACTTTGATGAATTTGATAAAAACAAAGTTTAGATCAATCAAAGTTTTCTTATAAAGATAGTTAAATATAAACCAAGTAAGAACAATAAATTTTTACAAGAAAGTTTCTCTAAAATCTCTTCTATGTTGTTGAAATTGAATGCAAGAGAGATGACTATTTATAGATCAAGTTATTGAAGTTTAGGCACTTTCAGTTGACCATTTCTAGAGTTTCGGTCGACCAAACTATAAAAGTAGTCGTTATGAATTTTCAACCGTTGGATTTTCGGTTGAGTAAAACTGGAGTTTTGATTAACCAAACTTTCGATTGATCGGAAACTTTCGATTGACCGAAATGACTGGATTTTGAAAACTTCATTTTACATCAAAATATTTATTTTTCCAAAATCTAATACATATTATGAGTCAAAAATAGTTTTGTGCAAGTGATAAAATTTTCAAGTGTCTTGATGCATAAAAATCATTTGAGCTCATTGTAATTCATCGATAAAGATTGAGATTGTTATACCTTTACAAAGGTTAAATCAACTATTGAACTTGAACTTTAATCTTGTATGCTTGAATTCTTGATCTTCATGTTATGTTTTCCGACTTGAATATCTTCGATTCTTTTTTGATCTTTCTTACGTCTCATGTGCTTCATCACATAGTTTTGATTTATATATTTGAGAGACGATTTGAACATTGAATGATTTGAATATTTATCATTACATGAAACACTTAAAGCATACTTGTTAACACTACAATATAATCTTGTTTGCTATGATCAAAACAATAAGGTTAAGTTAACCATATGTCAACAATTTCCCCCTTTTTTATTATGACAAACAAGATGATTTTTTGTAATAATAATATAAGCAATTGAAGAATACAATCAAAGTATAGGGAAATGAGAATAATTGATAAGTTCAATTTGAGCATGTATTCCCTTTATCTTATACAAACCAACGATTATTCTTTCAAGGCAAAATAGTGACATAATTTAGCATGTGTCATAATTCATTTTCATGGATTTTTTTTTGTTTTTTTTTGGCAAAATTGGTAATGAAATTTTAGATATCGAACTAGTTAGAGTTTTTAAGTTTGAACTTTAAAGATAATATGCGCGCGTGTGTGTGTGTGTTAAAATAATATGTATATATTTGAAGGAAAAAGAAATCAACGAACAACATAATGATGTAGTGGTTGTGTATACTCACGTTCCTAAAGTCCCACCAAGATTTAATTCTTCTTGACCTCGTTACATTTATATTTCAATTTCTCATTCCAATCAATTCAAACAAAAAAATAATAATGATTTCGGGTTTCCGGGTGGGGCGGGTCCGCCCTGAAATACTCCGCGGGAAACAACCTAACGGAGCGAAGCGTCTCTGGTCGCCCGGGTCTCGGATCAACTAATAAATATTATCTTCGCTGGAACGAAGAAATGACCGTTACTAACATAAAACCCCCGGCAAGGGATAGTTTCGGCAAGGGATAGTTTCTTTTTTGAAAGGGGGGGAAGAAATATACTTCCATATTAAGAACCGAATCACCAGAGTTTTCTTCTTCCAAAATTAATACACAATCGGAAAATCTCTCATTCTACCATCTAATTCTAACTGATTATCCAAATCTGCATAAATTCGACTAATTTTTGTGGGATTTTTGTTTTCAGAGTTGCCAATTCCTTGGAAAAAAATTTGTCCAAAAATAAATTCTTCTGTTTACTTTATCGATATTTAGAAATGGATCTTGGATGTATTGATATGGGTTGCATTGAAAAGCATAGGAAGGAGACTTTTCTTGATAAAGAGAACAGTCCAAAGGAGTCTGGGATGTCTTCTTCCAAGTCAGGGAACGTACTCTTTCTTGATCTCTTGAAATGAATTCTGTATTTCATTTCAATTTTTCTCAATGGTATGTTGATGATGTTTTAGGTTTTCGATGTATAATTGGGTTTATCTATGTGTACGTGAGTTTTACGCTTGAATTATGTTTTGCTTTCATGATTTAGAAATTGATCAGCCTGATAACTGTTTATTTATATAGCCCTGAGGTATGAGAAATGGGAAATCTAGATTCATCGTGTAGCTTCTTTTAACATGTTCTGTAACTTGGCTTCTCCGAACTTTGGAAAAGAAGTTAAAATCTTGTTCATTATTCAAGTCGTGTTTAGTGCCGTTTATAATATATACATTAAGTGATCGTCTGGTATAAAAATCAAAAATGTTCAAACTTACATCACAAATTACAAAGCCTCCACATCGGAGAACTTCACCTCTTAATTGGTTCCCACGCAAAAAGGTGGATTCCTATTTGAATAGGAAAATAAAATTGCTACAGGTAGTGCTATATCTATGCATATGCATGCTTTTCTTTTGCTGACCGGGTTCTTGCTTTAGCACAAGGCTTGATACTTGAACTTAATGCAGGAAGTAGATGGAATGAGTTCAACTCTTGATGAGACTCTTGGTGATTCAAATCCACATTACTGCAGAGTTCTGAGAGAATAGATTGCAATAAGAGAAGCTGCAGATAAGGCAATGGAAGCTCACAAGGCTGCAAAGGTCGAAGCGTCTTTGTGTCGTATAATTAAAGTTGCGTGGTACTCGCAGTCTTTTGGACTAAAAGTTTGATTAGAGGACATAAAAACGGGACATTGCTAACGTAACGCCTCTTGATTGAATGATAAAGTGGTATCCACGTGATAAAACACATGACCCACTTCTTCATCACCCAATGTCGAGGCTCGACCTTGACATGTAATGTCCATGTAGAAGAACTACTAGATATATCGTTTTTGTTTGACAGCAAACTTGTCTTCGATTTGATAGGATTGAAAGTAAAGATGCAGAAGCGGAGCTAGCAAAAGCGGAAAAATCTGCAGCTGAAGCTTTTGAAGCTGCAACGGCTATCGGTGTAATCATGAATGATATACCAGAACGTGCACAAAAGTGAGTGCTCATTTTCGGATACGAGTTAGCCTTAAAGGAAATATGGTAATTTTTTATGAGCATTTCGAAGCAATGCATTAAAATCTTAATTTTGTCTAGAGTACATATGCCGAAAATGAGACGAAAATTGATTCCTAAAAAGATTAAAATATATATAGTTAAAAGGAAAATTTAAATGACTATAATTTTTGTTACGATTGACGATTTTGTAATTAAAAAATAATGGGAAAAAACACCTTGTGAAAACTTTACATTGATATTAAGATCTTATTATTACAACTTCATTTGAACCCACAAAATTAATCAAATGAATAGAAACAAAGAAAAAATAAAAAATAACCACTAAAGGACAAACAATGTCTAGGCATAAATAAATAGCGTTCAAAAACTCCTATAATATAAGTTAGATGTAATGAAACAAAGTTGATCGAAGAAAAAAGGATTTAAAAAAAAATAAAATAAAATTACTAAGGGCATCTCCAACCCAAAATGCCATTTTGGAGTTCAAAAACTCCATTTTGAAAATCATTTCCAACCCAAAAACTCTATATTCGGCCCCACACCAAATAAAATATAATATTTTTTATAATTTTCAATATCCAACCATATAAACAATATATTTTTGAAAATATAAATTCTAATATCAACCATTTAATATATTCTTGAAAATTAGTTAATTATATATTGTGACATATTATAAAAATAATTATTTTTATTCGATAAAAATAAATTATATATGATGTCTTGTTAATCACGTATATGAATTGAAGGAAACATCGAGATAATTATTGTGAACCTCGGGGTCCAGAGTACTAGATTATTATAACTGGGTCAGTCACTCATATGTGCTATTTGTCATGTTTTTTATTTATTGCGTCTGTCGCGTAATCTGTGTTTTCGTACAATAAGTTCTATTGTTCATATGTTTCGAATTAGTTCGTAATTTAGGTATGTGTCGTATTACTTCGTTGCTTCCATGCAATGAATCGTGTAATTTTTATTTCCAATATGAAATTTTAAGAGTGACCCGTTCTATATTTGAGGCATCTTTCAATTTATTATTGTCAAATTTACGGCTCACATAAAATACAATATTATTTCCACAAATTAATGTCATATACATGACATTCTCTTTAACTTCATCAATTTCGTGAAAAAGCTAGAAATATAATTACAGAAAAATAATACCTGAGCTACCGAAATCAAATAAGTTTTCCAAAAAAATACATGAAAACCCGAGAAAACTAAATAAATATATTGTCTTAAAAAATATATTTAATTTAAAAATAAAAAAGAATTAACTAACTTTGAAAAAACATAAAAATTAGCGAAAATTTTTAAGAGACCAAAATTGCATTTATGTAAATAAAATGAAATACATTTTTTAATGAATTAATAAAAGAAAGTGAAAATAAAAATATGGGGCCAAATGATATTTTTGTAAATAATTTGAAATGTCATTTTGACACCCCAAATCCCATAGTGAACGCCATATATAAATGGCATCCAAATTCCCATATCCCATTTTGGCTTCCCTATTATGGGGTATGATTGGAGTAAGAAAAAACCACAAATAATGGAGATCTCTCCAGTATGGATTGGAGATGCCCTAAACGACAAAATAGCTTGCCATAAATGAATGGTATTCAAAGCCCACTTACCCTTATATATAATATAGTTAAGAAGATTAAGAAAGATAAGAAATAAAAATCAGCTCTCCAACTTGATACCTGTTTTATCGAAGAACTAAATCCTAATTATGAAGTTTAAAGAATGAATTTACATACCTTTAACGAACAATAAATGAGGCTTTTGAAAATTCATTGTTTATATATTATTCAAGCCAAGAAAGCTCTTAGATAGAAGTACTGCAAAAGCCATATGCATGTATGGAATAGATAATTAATTGTTATCATTAATATCAAAATCCATATGTCATCATATGTCATTCACTTATTTATCTATCGAAATTATGATATTATAATGTTTTTCTTGAATAAATTCTACTTAGTTGTTATTATTGATCATTATTTCAGGTTTTATCCCAAGAGTCGAGAAGATGGAAGAATTGAAGCAAATTCATGACAATTGGACGAACATTGAGATAAAACGAAGAAAAATGACTAAAGTGTAGACTCCCAAAAGTTGAAGACCGAATGTGCAATTAACACAAGGCCCAACTTATTTTATTTGGAAGAATTTTGACCCTAAAACATAAAAATTAAAGTAGAGGAAATTACCCATATCCCTACTTTTAAAGATCAAAATTCATAAATAAGATCAAACTTATATTAATTCATAAATCAGGTCTTAATTCAAATTTTAATTAATTTAAAATTTACATAATAAATTCTATTAATTATTCAATTATATCGTAATTTTAAATCACAAAATATACTTCATACCCTAAGCCCCTGTTCTCTTTGCTGTTTTGAGGTCGTTTTCTGTTTTTATTTTCGAAAACGCTAAAAACGCGTTCTCTTTACCATTTTCGAAAACGCATTTTGGAAAACAAAAAAAAATTTTGTACACAAAACGGAAAACGCCCGAAACATCGTTTTGGACGTTTTGTGTGTATTTCGACAAAAAATGTCCAAAACGCGGAAAACGCGTTTTGGGAATTTTTTTTTTTTTTTTTTTTTTAAGAATTATCCTATCTTGGAACTAAGCCTAAATAAAGATTTTTTTTTTTTTTTTTTTTTTTTTGAGAATTATCCTAACTTGGAACTTAGTTTAAATAAAGTTTTATTGAATTCAATATCAACATTACAAAAAAAAATTAAATGAGAATTCTTGTTGTTATATTTCAAAAAATGCAATGATAAATGGACTCTGGTGGTTTTGAAAGAACTTGCATTTTCTGGATTTTAATAGAAGTAGAGCTTTCTCAAGTCCCGAACCTGACCAAACTGTGTTAATATAGACTCTTAAAGCTCACATTAGTGTGTTGCATGTAACCATATTTTTAGTGTATTGTGAAAGGAAATTTGAGTTAGAGTTAGTAGTATTCTGCAAGCAAATTAATTAAAAATAGTTTAAATAGTGTTCTGCAAAATTTCAAACAGAACGTGTTTTCCAGCTTTTCATTTTCAAAAACAGTTTTCAGAAATGACAAACCAAACGCGTTTTCAGCAAATTTGAAAACAAAAATGAAAACACAAAATACAAAACATTTTCGAAAATGAAAATACAAAATAAAATACAAACAGAACGCCACCTAAATATTTCTCCCTTTATCATATATCCAATCCCTTCTCTCTTAACCATTTTCTCTTTGCCACTCTCTCTCTGTATCTCACGACCACAGAACGCCAGAGCCGACCGATGCAGCAGTAGGGACTGATACTCATAGAGGTGATTTACAGTGCAGTCGGCGATGTGCATCACACTGTAGTCGCCGCTGTGAGCGGTGCCCGCTACTTCGACGTTGTACCTCAAAGCGCAGCGCCGCCGTGGTAGCGAGCGTCACTCACTCGCGTTTGTTTCAGCGGGAGGTGACTGGGCTTTGTACGGTACCGCTGTTACAAAGCTCGACTCCGCTGCAGCGCCATTGCTACAACGGCATTGTTGCTACCGGAGGTGCCGATTGGTAGCGATGGGGGAGGGGTGCAGGCTGCGGGCCAGTGGTAAGAACGATGTGAAGGAGGCTGTGTTGGTATCTCAGTTCGTTGTTGAAGGATGTTGTGTTGGTCAGATCTGGAAACGAGGATTAGATTAGTAGTTTGGGTCACAGGTGGTGGTGTTGGTGGGGTGTTGCTGCGGTGGTGGGTCAGACTGGTGTAGCAATGTGATGATGCGGTAGTGGTGGTGGTGATGTGACGGTCTGGTGGATGCAATGGTGCATTGGTGTGAGGTGATGATGGTGTTTGGTGGCAGTGGTTGACGCTGACCGCAATTTTTTTTTTTTTTTTTTTTTTGCGGTTGAGGTGGAGATGGTGGAGGCATAGGTGGTAGTGACGACAATATTCAGGCGGTGGTGAGCGTAGATTATAGGTCACATGTTGTTTTTGGTAATTTTTTGAAGTGAAAATAAACGATGGTGACGGCGGCGATGGTTGTGGACTGGTGGTGGTGAGATTGTGACGTGGGCAAGTTCTTGAACATTTTGTGACCTAATAATTAATAAGTGGATTGTGACCTAATAACATGATTATTGTGGCTTAAAAGGCTAGTGACCTAACAATTTGATAAATTGTTACTTGTGACCTAGAAATAACTTGAGATCTGTTAATTTAAAATTTGTGACCTTGATATTATTTGTGTCTCAAAAAAATTGTTATTGTGACCTACTATTTTGATAATTTGTGACCCTAAAATTATTTATGACTTAAGCAATTTGCGTTTTGTAACTTGAATTTATGTTGTATTGAGATCTGTTAATTTAAAATTTATGACCTTGATATTATTTGTGCCTCAAAAGAATTGTTATTGTGACCTACTATTTTGATAATTTGTGACCCTAAAATTATTTGTGACTTAAGCAATTTGCGTTTTGTAACTTGAATTTATGTTGTATTGTGACCTGAATTTATATAATTAATAAAATATGTTTTAATTATTTCATTTAATTAAGTAATTATAACTACAACCTGATTTTTGAAAGTTTTTAAATTATATATTAAAATTAAAATTGTTTATTGTAAACACCTTATATATGTATTTTTCTCATTAAAGTATGAACTAGTTGGGCTTTCTGAGGGAGAATTAGAGTACGCAGTTAGAAGACACAATATATATATCACTACTATATATAAATGCCACTTGGAGAGTTACTATTCATAAGGACTAAAAATCACGCTTATAGGCTAAAAATGAGAAACGCCTTTTCTGCTCATATACGTTTTCTTTTCATGCTATACTTTCTCTTACGCTTGTCTTCTCTTCGTGAAAGTCCTAGAATCTTCTGTCTTATTTTCCTTTCATTTTCCTCTGTTCGTTCCATATCGTCGGCAATCCTTCGCAGCCGCCGGTGAATCGTGGGAACTATAGCAGTCTGAACTCACCTTTCCTATCGCCGATTCTTCATCTTCCACAGCATTTCACTTGGTCGAACCCTAGGTCTGGTAAGCATATTGCCGATTCCCCACTCGTCGATCTATTACTTTCGGTCATTCTTCTGACGTACAAAGAAGAATCACGCTATTTCACTACAGTGTTGTTATTTCATGAAATTGGAAATTGATACAGCTTGTCTTTCTTCGTACAGAATCTTCCATCTCTATTCACTATTCTCCTTTCATTTCCTCTGTTAGTTCGCATACCGATGGAGTCTGGACAAATCAGAGAAACAATCCACTCCAAATCGGATTCCATGGCGTCAAGAGTGATATTAATGGATTGAATCTTCCCAGCACTTTTTGTAATCTATTTATTCTTCGTCGTGGTGAACAAAGTGGCAAGTGTGGCTGCTGTGAAAGAAACGGGAAAGGATGGGATTCTACCAGTTAATCTGGCCAATGGTGGTGGTGCGAAGCAGTCGGACGTGAAAAAATCGCCACGGGTGGTGGTGAATGTGAGCCTTTAATTTTTCCGATAACTATATGTGTATTTTTTCTTATGCACGTGCTCTAAGTTGAAGACAGGTCACTTGTTGCCATATAAAGGTTGTGCTTTGCCCTATTTTATTCTTTTTTCTTCTTTTACTTGTCCTATTTTATTTGTATGCTGAAAAAATTCTTACTAACTCTTTAGGTAAAAAACATAGGAAAGTCTCATATCATTGTTGTTTTCTTAATTATAGTTTTTACATACCATGATTTCCTTGGGGATAGATAAATTTTAGCATTTGATACATGGATTGTAGTCAATGACAATGATCGGATAATAACATAGGAGGATAATACTAGGATAATGACTTATAGTTAGCAAGTTTATTGCATTGGAATTAATTATGGATATCTTAAAATAGCACTTTTTTTTTGGGGGGTGAGGGTATTTAAATCTCTATTTTGAGTGAGAATATAACTGAGAATTTTGGGAATTTGTTGTATTCAAGAAAGAAAGCTTGGCCACAGATTTATACATTTTTCCTGATTTATCCATTGCATTTTGCTATTCTTAGTTTTCTTTTGGCTCTAGAATGTTTACTTTCTTGTATGCTTAGTTGGATTTAGGATGGGTAATTATGTCTTCGGATATCTTCCCACCTATTTTATTACAAATTGTCTATGAAAATTCTCTCTGTAGGACCTTTTACTGGAAATAAAAAAATTTCATGAGATCTGTATAATAGTTTGATCAATCTTCTGATTTGACGGACAATGAGTTCTTCCCATTCCCCATTGCTTTGTCACGAAAAGGATCAGCTTTAGATGTTCAGAATGGAGCTATGGATAATCGGCACTGTGTCCCTAACAGTAATCTAATGCCAAGTATGAAAGCTCTAACATTCTACGGATCCGGCACTTTCGCGGCTTGATGTTCAATATGCTGATGTCAGTTAATTGAAGGTACCAACAAAGATAAACACTTCACAATAATTTATTTGTGCTTTTTACATCAGTCATGTTACTCAATATAAATTGTAACTCATTTGAAAATCTTTCTACTTCTGCCATTTTTGTATCCGAGGTATAGATTGGACCCTTCCAATCCACAAAAGTTGTACGAGCAAAATTGAAAGTCAGAGTATGCCTAATATGGATGGTATTATTTCTGTGAGTCAGCAACTATAAGTCCTCTGTGTAGCACTCTTAGAAGCAAGTCTTCTGTTGAATATTTTTCTGAACCGAAACAGCCTTGTTGGAGTTTAAATCAGCTTATGGAAGAGGGTGAGATGGAAGTTCATGTTGTCAAAGAGTCAGCAAAGTCCATGTTCTCGGGAAGCGCTTCTTTGGCATTTATTTTGGTTTAGGATGAAGGTGGAGAACAATTTGATGGTATTTATAAATGCCTGTGTACTCTTTAATTTTTGATGCCAAATGTGTCTTGCAAACTGATCTATAGGGGGTTACGAGTTCTTGAAGCTTTTCCTATCTGTTTAGAAAATTCTAATTACGATATTAATTCAATTTATTAAATTTGTGAAATTTTTATCCCTACTTAATATTGGATAAAGAAAAGTCTATTCACCGGCTTTCCATAGGTTCTTTAAGGGAAAATTAAGAATTTCCATTTCTGTTAGTTGAAGCCTCCTTGCCCCTGCATTCCAAGTGTCCAAATTTAAAACTTTCGAATTCATTGATGATTTCTATATTATTCTCTGCTAATTCGGGAAGATTATAACTTCATATCACGTGCCTTACATTTGAGATCTCTTTGGTGACACCAAGTATTGTATCTTCAAACTTTCTTTTCCTCGTAAGTTTCCTTTTACTAAGTTCATTGGACATGGTTATAGCGTAAATGTATTAAAATATTGTTTGATGATGTTGATTATCACTTCTAAGTTTGTGATAGAGAAAGAAGTACATAAAGGTGATTGTATGTAAGCTCATCTATTACTGGAGATATTAAGTCTTGCTTCAGTTTTTCTTTTCCTTCTTTTGCCACAGACTTGGAACATTTTCCCTTTTACATGTATGTATATGTGAATTGTTTCATTTTTCCTATTTTACTTGATTTTTATACATAAGATTCTCTTGCTCCATCAGCATGTACATTGGAGTTCCATTTTAGAAATGAAATATTATTTTTATCCCATTTCGTATGTGGTGTGGATTTCTCTCTTCAATTTACATGATCTTATTCACAATTGTAATGTGTTATGATTTGCTAAACCCTATCATGAATTTGTTCATGCAAGTGATTGATTCTTTAATCAGGTGGACGAGGGTAGGCAAAGGATTATCTAACTTGAGCAGGTCAAGCAACCTCAATTTTTTGCTCATTACTTGTTATCACCTATACATTTTAAATTGTCGCTTCCAAGGCTCGAGTTAATATTCTCAACTGTATACTAACTAGTATACACATAAAGAAAGACAGCCGAGCAGGGGAAAAAAAGGTTGGCAGCTGGTGGAGTTTTAAAGTGGAGATACAAAGATATAGATATACGGCTGGAGTTTCTTGGGAAAAAAAGAAAAAGAAAAAGGGAGGAAGAAGTGTGTGCAACTGTGGTGATTAAAGGAGGAGGACTACTGTGACAAAAAAAAAAAAAGTGGAATTCTTGGGGGATAAAGAGACTTCTTGGCTGTGATTAATTAGAGGCAGGTTGGCTGTTGAAGAAAAAGGGGAATTCTTGAGGAGGAATTAAAGTGCCGACTGGGATAGAAAAGAAAGAGTCAACTGGTGTAATTGAAGGATGCTTTTGGAATTAATTTGTGGAACAAGGCGATGCTAATTCTTCAACACTTCAAAATTCAGATTTTATTTTCATTATTTATTTATTTTTTTCTTCCACGAACATGAGTAGCTAAATTTTAAATCGGGATTGACGATATAGATTTAATGTTTTTAGTTTAATTTTGATTCTCAAGTTGGTACTTTATTTTTATGTATTGATTTTATTATTGCGTTTAATGCTTGAGTTACTTGATCACCAATTCATGATTTAATGGTTGTTTTCATAATCCGAGAGGTGAGTTAGTAATTAGATCACGTAATAAATTCCGGCAATTTCAACAAAAAAGATAAAGATATGAATTTGTAGTTGCATGTGATCACTTATGAATTCCTAGGAAATTTAATGCATTTAGCTAAGAAAAACTCTAACCCGCTGTAGAGATACATGATTGACTTAGTTAAATAGGCCTAATTTGAACTTGAGAGAGGTAAATTAGATAAAAGCGTGAATTCGACTAAATACAATTCTAGAAAATAAATTGAGATGAGAAATTAAACTAGAGCATCACTTCGAAATCGTTAGTCCCATATTCATTTAATTGTTAGAAATTCCTCCACTTTGTTTAGAAATCTATATTCTTCAAAACACAAGGAATTTCATACCAGCACCCTAGCTGTATAAATTTCCCCAAGTTGTCGAGTTTTCTCATTGTACCGGATTCTACATTATAATAGAGGAGACCACTACCTTTGGTTGAAAGAAAAAGCAGGTTCTCAACATGATCCGCCAAAACATTTGTTAGTGGCACAATGGTGTCGCATATGGATGGAAAATTGATGTAATATTCTAAAACCCAAACACTATTTTTTGGGTCCTCGAGCCTCCACATTTTCACAATTGCTTTTTCTTCCCAACAGTGTGCCAAACATAAAAACTCCTTTAACTCTACCAAGTGAGGAATCACATCAGGAATGAGATTTGGGCATGAAATGATTTTGGATTGTTCCTCGTCCAAATCAAAGGCAAGAATAGAATTGGTATAATGATATATCGGATGTGGGGGATTAAATATCAGCCAAAAAATCATTCCATTAAAGGAAACAGAAAGGATGTCAAGGTATTCATAAGGACGCGTTGTTTCATTCAGTGATCTCCACGAATCTGATCTGAATACGAGATGATCAGTTAGACTGAAAATTTCACACGTCATATTACCCGTGTCGAGATCAGCTAACCACCGAACAATTTTGAATTCTTCTGCAACAGATGAGTACCCTAAACCGAAAGATACGGGGAAAATATGACCAGAACGGTGCTTAGATTTAAAATACAGATTTCCGTCCCAACCAAACATAAAAGATTATGACACGAGATTACTGAAAAAAAACTAGTATCTGTATCCATCATAGGGGAATGGTAATTGTCCTGAATCCTTTCGTTTACTGTGTCGACCAGACAATAAGTACTGCTGTGAACCCCATAATCAAATCTGTTGCGCGGCCCACTGTTCCAAAAATATAGGTAAGATTTATGACGGAGTCGCTGGCGGCGCAAATCTCTGACAAAGCCAGGATGAGGAGAAGATATGAAGCTATGCCATTCTTTGGAAACACTGGTGAACCTGCCGAGAGACTTCTCGGGGAGTCTTGATAGAATGTCCACTAATATGTCGGTTGGTACTTCATTCAATCTCATACTCGTCGTCGTCTCCTCATCGTGTTGTTTTTCCATCAAGTTATAATTATTTGCTCACTGTGTGTATATAATCTATCTTCTTCTTAATTTGGAGGGTTGTGTTGTGATCAAAGAAATTCATTCTTTCTAGTATTTATAGATGGACCTTTCAATGGTATTGTATTTCCATCAGAATTCTTACCTACTCTACGTATCCAACTCCTACACAATATAAGAGAGCCAGTCTTGGCTTAGTGTTCAATCATATTTTCGTCACATCCTAAACGATGTCGTTTGAAGTCTACTTCTCAATTTTTTTTATTTTTTATTTTCTTTTTGCACTGTTCGACATTATTTTCCACCGTATGGCTTCTTCATTCCAGGTGATCTTCAGCGTCGTCTTGTCTGACATCTTCAATGTTTTTCTTTTTTTTTAATGAACTTGTTCCTAGGGAAAGATTTCATTTTGGGGACATGTTTTTCTTGTGTGTATGTGTGTTTATATATATATATATATATATATATATATATATATATATATATATATATATAGTTTTTATCTTCTAAGAACCGTGCTTAGTTTTATGTTAAGTACTGTGCTTAACATACACCACTTATTGTCACATAAGCACGGTGATTAGATCATTACTCTCTCTCTCTCTCTCTCCACTAGTAAGATTTACGTGCGTTGCACGAAGCGATTTATATTTGTGTTTATTCACGTGAAATTAATAATGAAAAAAATAGTTATTTGTTTGTACACATTAAGATTGAAATATAATTTATTGTTTCAATTTGACGTGTTAAAATTAGGGAATAATTTATGGTATCAATTCGATGTGATTCATTTAAAGAATATAAAAAAAAATTGTTTGCATATACATTTGAAAAAAATCAATCACAGTACAAATCAATGGTTAGGATTGCATTACAACCTATTCTGATAGTTAGGATCAAAGACAAAGGGGACTATAACAAAAACAATATTAAACAGTCTCAAAGTCAATTGCTTTATATTTCCAACAAATTGCTTGTTTTACTTATTGACAATTGCACGACCTAAACCACATGTAACTACAATAACATCCAGGTCCCCAACATGTGTTCTATCTGCCCTTCTTACCCTGAATAAATGACCCTGAATAAATTATATTAACTGCTTCTCAATATAATTCCTACAAACTGTAGCGACCGAGAATTTTTACGCAATTTAATAATTATTTCAAAGTTTCAAAAAGCGTGCCGCCGCGATCTCGCCCATTTTTACGTTAACGTCGCGACACGTTCGTCTAGCCAAGTCGAGAAATATCGAGTTAATTCAATTTTAAATTAAATTCCGAATTCCCAAAATCTTATTATTTTATTTATTTAAATTATTATTTTCAAAATCATTTTAAATCCCAAATTACGTCAATCTTATTTTATCAGTTTCATTCTTCCGACCCAGTTGAATTCGCGTACGAATTTACCTCGAACTACGTGCAATGCTTGTCTAGGTATTCATACTACCAACCTCCATCTATCACATCAATACTCCATCTATCACATCAATACCATACCCTAACTCTTTTTATCACCAACCCATTACATTTTGAGACCCCTCCTCCCCCACACTCTCACAGCAATCCAACCCACCTGCAACAAAAAAAAATTCAACCATCACCACCGGCATCACCGGTAGCATCAACACCATTCCCCCAACTCCATTGCAGCCATCACCACCGTCTGCACTCATCATACCACTGCTGGCACCATCGGCCATCCACTGCCCAGCCAACTCGTTCATCATCATCACCATCACCAAATCGAGCTCCATTCACAACCGGCCACTGCCATCCACCATCAACACCACCATCCACACCACCACAACACCTCCACAGTCTCGGCCAACCACCAGCAAGACCAAGAACCACCACCCAAACCACTGCAGCTCCACCACCCAAACCACCTGCACCACCACCACCAACGAACCACACACCCAGCCACCACCTCCATCTTCGCACCCACTGCACAACCCATTTCCACCATCACCACCGGCATCATCATCACCACCCAAAGCCACAACCCAGCCACCAAACCCGCACCAAACCAACCCCAAATCAAACCCAAAAATATTACCAAGAAAACTAACCCAGAAACTTACCTCTACCGCCGGTTTTCACAGCCCAAACGCTTCGGTTTCGCACCTGTTCCGTGCACAAAAATGCACACAAGCCACACAAAAACCTATCCTCTCGCACCCCTCGCCGTTGGCCACACCCTTCGCCGGTGAACCGCCGGCGTTGACTGGATCTTTTTCCTTAGCCGCTCCTCCCCATCTCGCCCTCCTCCCTCTCTGTCTCTGCTCCTGAACGAAGGAGAGGAAATATAGGTTTGGTTAAATATTATTGATTTTCAGAATTTGCACTTTGGTCCCCAAGTTCCAAAGTTATTTAAATCAGCCCCTACTGTTTTAAAACCTATAATTTCAGCCCTTAAGTTTCAAATGATTTTAATAAGCCCTTCATTTTTAAAATCACTTATTTCAAGCCCTACAATTTAACATTCATTTTGAGCTTCGACCCAACTTTTGAAAATTTACATTTTAGTCCCTCAAGTTTGAAAAGTGTTCATTTTAGTCCCTAATCTTTCAAATTATTCATTTTAGTCCCTCAACTTTCAAATTAGTCATTTTAGTCCCTCAACTTTCAAAGTATTCATTTTAGTCCCTCAACTTTCAAATTATCAATTTCAGTCCCCAAATTGTAATTTATCATTTTAACTATAAATTTCAAAAGACTAATTCGACTTAATCTTCTAATTGGCTAGACGAAGCGTACGGAGAATTAAAGAATTGAAGTCGTTTCCCGCTCAACTTTGCACTCGTCAAGTTTAAGGTAGACTCGCCCTATTAATTGATTTAAATTATGATTGCATTTGAATGTGTATGTTATGTGACTTATGTGAAAGTCATTTTTATGAAAAGAGAAAAGAATGTATTTTTTCAGAAATATTTATGTTGAGATGAGAATATATTTCTTATGAAATATTTATGTTGTTATGCTTGTCATAACTTATGTGCTTTTATGCATGAGAAAAGAAAGAAGAGAATATCTTGCAAGATAAATGATGATGTTATGCATAACTTATGTGCCTTATGTGCACGAGAAGAAAGAGCAACCCACGCCCGATGATTTTTCAAAGAGAAGTCACGTGCTTTAATGCACAAGAAGAGCAACCCACACCCTATGATTTCTAAAGAGCCTATGAATTTTCAAAAGAAGCCATGTGCTTTAATGCACGAGAAGAGCAACCCACGCCCTATGATTTCTAAAGAGCATGCATTTATGTGTTCAATTATATTGTAGATTAATTAATTGGCGATGAGTCTACTGAGTATTTCTATGAAATGCTCATGTCTATTTTCAACAACATTTGCAGATTTCGGAGAGGGTGGTAAGTGACGGATGATTGTGGCAATAGACGTTAAATGGTTGAAAATCTTACTTTAATGATTTCCGTATTTTCAAACATTGGATAATTTTGAGAATTTCAGTTATTTGAGAAATTATGACATTTTCAATTTCTTTACAATATTAATGGCTCAATTTATTATTTCGAATTGTTTCATAAATGTTTTCAATTTTATCGACCATTACAGTTTATTTAATGTTGCCAAAAATGAATCTCGGATATTTCTTCCGCTAGAATATTATTTTAAAAGTTAGATCAGATGATGACGTGGTGAACCGGGTATTTAGAACTCGGGGCGCTACAGCTTGGTATCAGAGCCAGTCTGCGTTTCTGTAGACTGGAAAATTTTCAAAAGAAATTTCAAGAAACATTTTACACTATTTAATTATTATGGATGAAGATTTCCACTACCATCACTCGTCCCACCAACTCCGAAGTAAAGAAGTTTATGATGTTTAACGTTATTTCAGCATTTCGGATACTTATTTTAATGATTTATGAGAAAGAATGAAGAGAAGAGAAAGAGATTGTATCCGAATAAGAAAGAAAGAAAGAAATGAGTTTTGGAGTATAACGAGAAATCGTATCCAAATCAGAAAGAAAAGAAAAGAAAGAGAAAGTGTTGAGCATAATGGGAATAAAATGATTTAAGAATGATTTTATAATAATTTTTGTCCTCGAACTTAAAAATGATGAACCCTAACTGGACTTTGCATAATTGATTTTAGACATGGCACCATTTACGAGGGGTTAACAGAAAGGATTAGACAATAATTTTGGAATATCTATCGTGTAGATCAACACCTCATGTTAAGATATATGACCGCACTATTGACTACTGTGTCGCGCATTATGAGGCCATGGCCAGTGATTTTAGAGTAGCTGTTGAGAAAATTCATTACTCGCTTGTTGTCAACATTTTCAGTGAATCAACGAGAAATAGCAAGCTAGTTTTATGAGACTGTGATGAGATGATGAAAGTATAAGCAATATGATTTTATTGAGACTTTTATGAGAAGAATTATGAAATTTGAGATTTAAAGTTTTGATTCTTAATTATTGGGAATTAAGGACTTGATATTGTGTTTGAGTAAGTGGATTATTCCTCTATTTTGAGAGAAATTTATAATGTTATTTGGTCTTGTAATTAAGAAATTTTGGGACTATGATTTGTGGCATATATTTATAAGTATGACTAATGAGTGGTCATTTGAGCCAATTAATGTATTGAAGGAAGTGATATTGTGATATTGGAAATTATGATTTGAAATTTGTTATGTTGAGGAATGATGAATTAATTTTCAGGGATATTTTTTGGTATTGAAGTTTGGAATTGTTGTCAATATTTAAATCGTGGTGGTCAGATGTGGAGTATAACTACAAGTTTTTATTGTTAATTATGAAGTATACATACAGGTTGGATAAGTCCAAATTACAAGGGAGACTCCGCCCAGAATTTTATCATTTTGAGTTAAGAGTATGGTATGGTAAAACAAACCACTAAGGGATAATGACTGTTGAGATATTTTTGGCTTATTCGAAGCATAATCATTTTTGTAACAGATATAGTTCTATTGAGATATTCTCCTTGTTTCACAATTTCAAAAACAAGATGATGTATACAAATACTGAGATATCAAGGTATACGTGGAGTTATGTGATGAATTGATGAATACATTGGGAAATGTCAAGTTATATTTTGAAAGATAGTGAAGACAAATATTAGGGCGTGATTGGGAAGAATCTTAATTATTCTTGGAAACGAATTGATTATTAGTTGGAGATGATCACTTGTATTGAAGAATATTATAAATGATAAGGATATGTCATAATACTATTAATTTATTTTGGAAGTTGATTAGTTGATGATGTGTAAGATTTGGTTATTTACATGTAATATGATTATTTGAAAAAGTCAGTTATCATGAATGAGAGATATTGGAAGTATGTTATAGTGAGATGCCCTTAAAGGAGTAGAGATTTATTATAGTGAGAAATTGGGGACATGTGATTGAATGTTTAGAATTATGTGAGATAATGATGATGGTCATAAGGTCGTTTGAATATAAAAGGTACAAGAGATAATTATAAGAAATAATGCGATTGCTCTTATGGTGAGAACTGAAGGTGACGATGTATTGAGATTATGAAATAAGTTGACTTTTCATGAATAAGTTATGTTATATTTGGTTCTAAGTGGAACTCGAAGAAAGATGAGTCTCAGTCATGGAAATGAATCAGGATTTCCTCGTAATGTGAATGATTCACTGATGTACATTAAGTTTCCATTTATGATATTAGAAGATCATGAGAGAAATTGTTGGATGAAATTGATGAAAGAAATTTTATCAGGTCCTAGATTTGTACAAGTATTGCCGAAGTAATGCATTTGATCGGAGGAAAGTTTATGATAGATTGTATCTTAAATTTTGGAAATTGTTACTAATGGTATCTTGGTTCGAAAATAAGAAATGAAATTTTATGTATTTGTCCTTGTGGATAGAATTTGTGGAAATGAGAATAAGACTTCACAAAGACTTATTATGGAGTAGTGTGCAGAAAGAGTGACACATGGCAGAATCCAAGGTTTATTGAGTTTGGGAGATTGATATATAATCTTAGTGAGCATATTGACGTATAAGGTTCATGTGATAGATATGATGGTTATTATATTGTAATCTTAGAGAGATTGGTATGATTTAATTGAGGTCATATGATACAATGTTAAGTGACATGTTACACGATTACTACAAGTTATGGTGACTAGACGGTTAATGGATGTTATGGTTATCCCGTGATGAATTATGTGAATATATTGAGTCAATTGATCTTATTTTGATGGATTATTGAATTATGGTGAAGTATTACCTACGATTGGGAATCTTCATTTTGAGTCATAAGATATGTGGATTTATTTAAGATTTTGGTGATGCAGTTTCGATTTCTTATTATCGGTTGTGCTTTTGATGCGAGTAAAGTATTTTGTTACAATAATGGAAAACTTGAGATGAGCAATTGTGTGACTTTTACTTATAATGAGATTGTATCTTTGGGTTAAGTAAACTTGATGAGGAATCCTATATGGTTCACCGAAGTCTTACTCATTGGTGATAGACTTAATCAGAGCATTGTTCAGAGCGTGACATAAATTGAAGTTGGAGAATAGGAGGAATTGGAACTTGAACTTCAGATTGGGAAGTTAGTGAGATTTTCTAGATTTGAGAATATCATATCTGATCCTTATGTTGCTGCTTTAAGTTAATACCTTAGTCCTCAGCTAGAATAAGTATGTGATATTAGTACTTGATGCATGATTTAAAAGTATGGACTAAAAGATTTAAGCTTGAATTTCTCCAATTTTGAAAAGGAAATTTCAGTCGAGTTTATAAATGATTACGTATGTGAATCTTTCCAGAAAGATTTTGCCAAGTTTGGGTTTTGTATTCAATATTTTGGAATTGATACCGCGTTTCTATATTTTGGATAATGAGGTTTTATTTTTGATCAATCTTCTTGATTTTTAGTTTAAGCATTGGAATGATTGATATTTATATCGTGGATTCGATATCAGTATAGATTCTTGAAAGGTTGGAAATAGAAGGTCAATGAATGAGTTTATAAGTTGGACAATGTCGGATGATTGATTGAGTTCTACACAATAGCTATCAAGCGTCTTTTCGCATAGTTTTGTATGGGGTACAGATATATGTTAGAGAGGTTATCCGATTTCATGTATTGATAGTGACCAGTTTTCAGATAGAGATCCGAGAATTTTCCCTTGAGATTTTGGAAGAGTTTACATGTGGCAATGGGTACTAAATTAAATTTTAGTACTGCACTATTCAGACCCTGGAAGATATGCTTAGAGCCGGTATGCTAGACTTGAATGGTAATTTAGAGACACATTTTCTATCAGTAGAGTTTGCCTACAACAAATAATTCTCGAACTACCATTGGTATGGAACCCTATGAAGCTTTGTATGGACGACGATGTCAATCGCCAATTGAGTGGGATGAAGTTAATGAGAAGAAATTATTGAGTTCAGAATTAATTGAGAAAACAGTGTAGGCTATCAAGAAGATCAGATTACGGATTAAAGCTACCCAAGACAGACAGAAAAGTTATGCCGATCAAAGAATAAAAGACTTAATGGTTGAGATTAGGGAGAAAGTGTTCTTGAAAGTAGCTCCTATGAAGGGTACTTTTCGTTTCGGCAAGAAAGAGAAATTAAGGCCTCGTTTCATCGGACCATTTGAAATACTAGAGAAGTAGATAATGTGGCTTATTGTTGGCTTTGCCACCAGAACTTGTAGCTGTTCACAATATTTTTCATGTTTCTCTATTGAGAAAGTATGTTCATGATCATAGTCATGTGGTGAATTATCAGACTCTTGCAGTTCAGAAAGATTTGATTTATCAAGAGGCACCGATGTGCATAGTAGAGAAGAAAAGTCCATGTCTTAAGAAGTAAAGAGATACCTTTAGTCAAAGTCCAGTGGGGTAGACACAATAATGATGAGGCTACTTGGAAAAAGGAGGATGAGATCCTAGCCAAGTATCCAGAATAATAGATCAAGTAAGTTTAATTTCGAGGACGAAATTATTTTAAGGAGGTAAGGTTGTAGCGACCGAGAATTTTTACGCAATTTAATAATTATTTCAAAGTTTCAAAAAGCGTGCCGCCACGAAGTTAAAAATTGTACACGAATAAAAATTTTCGTGTAAATTTTTTTTTTAAAATATAATAATTTAAATTACACAAAATGATTTTTAAAAACTTTCAATTTCTTCTATCTTAAATATTGATCCAAGTCCTTGACCATGATGCTATCAACTTTATGTTGTTGTCGTAAATCTGCACATTCCCAAGAGCTTCTAATATGTTTTCATTCAGTCTTGATCGTTCGTCTGAAAAAATCCTACCACTTAAACTAAATGCAGCCTTCGATGCCACAGTGGACACTGGAGGTGTTAGTAAACCACGTGCAATTTTTGCTACAACTGGATATTGCCTTTCATTACACCTCCACCAAGTTAAAACATCAAAATTCTCTAATTCTTGTGGTGTTAAAACACTGCGAACGTCCACACACATGTACCTAGCTAATTCAGATGGAATTTCAACGTTTGTACCACCTATCGATCTAGATGTATTTCCACTGGAACTAATTGAGTGAGCACTTGCATTTGTGTTAATAAAGTCCCATAAAGAATTAGAATGCATTGGAGTACTTTGGGAAACATTAGTTTTGGAACTAGAACTACATTGATCTTTTTTTACAGTATAATAATTGTACATTTCACATAATAAAGATTCCACATTAACATGTGATAATTCTATATTTAAATTTTGTGAAATTCCCTTTATAATAGCCTTAGTGCCCATTAAATTTAATCGATGATCCATCACCGATGCTAAAACAAATAAAGAAGGTAATTCTTCTCAATATTTGCAAAATTTTAACTCCATGGAGCTGACTACATCATTAAAAATTGGCAAATTTCTATATTGATTGAATGTTTGTGCAATATGAAAAAAGTGCTGTAAAACAAGTGAAGATGTTGGGTAATAAACACCATTGCATGCATTTGTGGCATCATAAAAGGCTTTTAAAAATCTTTTTTCACAGAATGCAATTTTCCATTCCCACTCTTCTAAATTATTGTCAGGTCTATACGTATGTCTACCATTATAATATATTGAAATAATTTTATCATAATTTTCACATGAGTGTAACATAAGGTATGTAGAGTTCCATCGATGTGATACATCCGTAGCAAATGAATGTTCTTCTAAACTATACTCCGCACACAAACTATTAAATGCTTGTTTTCTTGATGGTGATACATTTATGAAATTTATTGCTTGTCTAATTTTATCTAAGGGATTTTCAATATGTTTTAAACCACTTTTAACAATTAAGTTGATAATGTGACAAACACAACGCTGGTGAAAAAATAAACTATCAAATGCAGGGTTAAAATCAGAAACAAATTTATCAATAACAACCTTATTAACGCTAGCATTATCAAAAGTAAAACTACGAATCATATCTTGCATACTGAATTCTTGTATAATCCCTTTTAAAACTAAATATTTGTTAGCGGCATTATGAAGATATTCTACTAATCCAAATGCAATAATTTTTTTGTGTAAAATCCAAAGATTATCAATGTAATGAGCTGTGGCACAATATAACCTTTTTTTGTTACCACCAATCCATAAATCAGATGTAAATGAAATAACAGTATCATATGTTTTTAAGGCTTTAATGGTAGTTTCTTTCCTTTTGTTATATAATTTTACGGTGTCTGCACGAAGTGTATTTCTACAGTAAGGAGTATACCTGGGTTGAAGATAATTCTGCACAAGTCGGGTGAAGTGAACAGAGTCAATTAAGGAAAGGGGCATCTCAGCGGCCACCACATATGCAGCCATACCTTCGCGAAATCTTTCTTGCGAATACATAAAGGTTGAAAGAGTAGTACTAGAAGGTCCAGAACCACCAAAAACAAGCTGGGACTGTGTTGGGTCACCAACCGGTTTCGCTTTACACGTCCTTGCTATGTGCTGATTCAAATGTGACGTGCTTGACCCGAGCTTCCAGCTCATTTCCTTACCACAGTAATTGCAACACGCTTTCCATATATAAACTCCATTTTCAACACCAACTTTTTTTCTTGTCATATGTTGCCAGCAATCCGATGACTCTGATTTAACTCGTTTGATTTCAACAACTTCCTCCTCTTGGATATCATCCAAGTCAATGGGAGCATTTTCGGAGACATCGATATGAGAGGGAGTACTAGAACTACCCCTGAATTGGTTAAATTCATCGCTGTTAAACTCCATACGTATTGTAGTGTAGAAATTAGAATGTAGTTTCAAAATTGAAAGTTGAAACTTGAAACCAAGAGAAATATTATCACAAGAATTAAAGAATATAGAGAATTGAATAGAAATTATAGCAAACAAATGAATATTATGACAAAATGAAAAAACTTGTAACTTGTAAGTAAATTGTGAATTAACAAACAAAATACGACCTATTTATAGAAAAAAAAGTGGGAAAACAAAAAAAAAATTCAAATTTCAAATTTTCAAAAAAAAAAAATCTGCATAATATTCAAATACAGATAAAAAATCAGATCAACTAGTAGTCTAGTATGCAGGGATACTACGCCCTGGCGTTTCAACCTGTGTTGCAGCTACACTGGCCATTCTGGCCCGTGTATTCGGGCCAATTTGGCTCTTTTTATTGGTCAAATTGGCCCGTCACACGGGCTGGCCCCGGCTCGAGCCAGTGAGCAATTTTGGGCTCGGCCCGAGCTTCGGTTCGGTCCTACGAGCCTCGAGCCCGAGCCTGAGCTACCCGAGCAGACAAGCCATTTTGACACGCCTATTTCTTCATCGTCATAAGCTTCTGGGATGCACTTAATTTTTTTTTATTCTAATTCTAGTTTTGAAATGTAATGAAGAAGGGAAGAAGCTGCGTGGATGAATGTAGGATCAAATGTAGTTGAGACTCGGTCTTCTATGACCAAAAATGAAGCAAAACGAAGTCAAGTGCATCATTCACAAATAAATTATGTACCTCAATGATAATTTTGAGTGTGTTTTATAGCCTTGTTAATACATTTGAGAGCAATGTCATATTAGTCAATCATGGAAATGCTGCACCAATAATTCTTGTTAGAAAAACCCAAAATCAAAAAGCAACAATGACATTGCAAAATTCATAATTAGAGTGATAGAAACAGAAATTTTTACTGTTCCTTAACCATATCTTTTTCCTACAATATCCAAAAATTAATAGTATAAGAGTGATAGAAGCAGTGTTGTGGAATCTGATAAAAAACAACAAATCACATCGAAAAATCTGAGTTTTTGAAAAAAAAACCCTTTCGATGTTCAACTCAAACACCAACAGAAGTTCTAAAAAATATGCTTTGCCCACAATTACCAAAATTAGTAGAAGTGTCACTCAACCATAGGATACAACTGTGGAAATACTATAAATATTTGATATTTTAACTAACCTCAAAAACGAAAGTTAACAATCCTAAATTAAATGAGGCCTAACGACTTATTTCTTATTTATAATTTATGTTTACATAAAAAAATGAGTCATTTTATTCTGAAAAGGAGTATTACTTTTTGAAGATGGTAGCAGATTTTTTCTTTTACTTCAAAGAATTAAAAAACCTGTCTTGCATAATGGTCACATAAATTCTCACAATCCAAGTTGACATAATTATCAATGCATTGCAGGTGTATCAAATTTTTACGTCTTCAAGATTCGATTGCAAAAGTAAGCTCATAAAGCAGGGCTTCCAACTCATGTTTACGAGCCTATCAAGGAAGGTCCTTCTCATGAGCATCCATTAGATCGACAATTGTTGTAAACAATTTTAGATATGATTCTCTACCAGAACTCTTTAACCGGAAGGCAGCAGAGCAGTCAGCTGCTGAAGCAACTTTCATGGAACTTGCCAACTCAGTGGATACAAAATTTGGCGCCTCTCAACCAGTGGTAATTATATTGGAGGAAGTACTATTATTTGTTCATTACCTATTTGAGTTAAACTATTGACATTTTCAGCATAATATCTCAATTCTGTAGTCTGCTTAGTTCTGTCATAGAAGAATTAGTTCCTATTGAAATTGGAAAAATATAAACTAAAGGGGAATAACATGTTATCAAATAGAAAAATATAGAACAAATTAAAAGATATCTAGAAAGTGCAAAGATGCAAGCAAAATCCAACAGCAAACATTAACAAAACTAGTGGCCTGCTGTTTCAACCCAGCACCCTACCCAAGCAAAAATCGAGAGTGCCTCACCACACAATATTGCATCATAAACATACTATAAACTTTTGCTTCTCCAAGTCAAGAATTAACTCCTTAAAGTCATAAAATATTAAAACTCATACCACATAACTATGAAATCAAGAATGAGATAGTTCTAAAAGGGGTAGAGAACATAACTTACTTGAATTTCTAGGGGATGACCATGAATACCCATTTGTTGATCTATCATACAGGACCCATAAGTGACAAAGTAAAGTTAGGAACATATGAAAACCATTAGACGGACACAAGTCCATAAAAAGCTTCATCCTAGTTTGAATGTCCACCATTTCCTCTAATATGCAGTAACCAGTGATCTTCCCATAGGTTCTAATAAGATGATCCACCATACTAAATAATAATATGTATAAAATATTAGCAACGATTTAGAACTCATTTTATCATGTTGAAGCTGATAAAACTTGAAATTCGATGCGTGATTCATTCATAAGTATAGGCTTTTAAAAATGTGTGTAGGGGGTTTTCCAAAAGGATACGTACCAAATCAACAGGTACCAAACTGCCAGTAGTCGACTCCCCAAAATCTGAGCACAAAGTTTCCCACATGTATCAAAAATAAAATAATTTCTACCATATATTAAACTAATAGAAAATATTAATCAATTGTCAAATCTTGAAGACAAATAGTTGAACCAAACTTGGTAGTCAAATTCAACAGCAGGACAAGGAAGAGGAAATAGAGCAAAGAAATTCAATTGTTCTTTTTCAAAATATGGATTTCTTATTTTCTTGCATAATCGTCATTGAAAATGAATTATTTTAACATAATCGACATAAGAGAAACTTCACGCCTCTTCAGTGCAGTCAAATGATAAAATGGCATCCCATAATAATAATAATACAACGAAATAATTACATCAAAATAAAATAAATTACCGAGATATGACAACTAACATCGTCGAATTCAATCCATTGGCAATCAAGTTCAACTCCTTTTTGAAGGCTGCACAACAACCAATAAAATTTGTATGCTTTTTATGGAGGATTAGTAAATAAGTTAAAAGATCATGCAAGTAAAGCATGTGACATAAATATTTGTTAAGGAACACAAACCATTTATATTTGGGGACCGAATACGAAATCAGACTTACAAAAAGAAACCATAGGAGCATAATTTACCAAATTATTTGTGAAACACCCATAAAATTATTCAACTTCTAAACAAGTGGAATTTGACAAGTTTGCATAAATTTGTTGACAAATACATGTGTAATATGTGTATCACTCTATGTTAATGTACACAGTGTGTGGAAAAGTTGCAACATATATATACTACATAAAATTAACCAAAGAAGCAGTCTAAATTTCAAAAAATTACCTCTACATTTATATTTCACAAGGAAATAAAAGTAAAACACACACTCGTATTATGAAATGGTAAAAAAAAAAATACTTAACTAAGAGGAACATGTCAAGAACTTACTTCTGACCGAGTAGACTTCTTCAAATCAATTGATATTGACCCAAAATCCCTCATTATCAAAGCAACCCAAATTCTGTGGATTTTGTTGAGAGAGATGAGAAAATAAGCTCGTCAATGTTGTTCAAGAACATGTCAGATAAACAAATAATCCTACGGATTTTGTTGAGAATTGAGAAAATAAGCTCGTTAATGTTCTTCAAGAAAATGTCAGATAAACAAATGATATTATATTTACAATGACCATCAAAGGGTCCATTGTCATTTGTCTCTCTACTTACCCGTCTATTTCTGAAAATTGGTACGGATAGGCAGAAACACACACATATAACTGTGTCGTATTGATCGGAAACTCAACAGTAGATTCCTTTTCGATTTTATTATTTAGTTTAGATATATATGTATGTCCTTATATCATTTTGGAGTAGAATCCTTCGCTCTTGTATCATACAGACAAGTTGAAGAATCAAAACTGTATTTTTGAAGATTCATAACATTTTTCCTTCAGGTGAAGACAAGAAGTTCTGAAAAAAGCTCAACTTAGTGGACCATAGGAATTGCTGAAATTCAGCTTCCAATTGAGTATGTTTCGTTCTATTCTTCTCTCAAGCAATGATTTAGTCTTCGTTCAATCAAAATATTAATATAGCTTGTTTAAAGAAATATGAAATACAAGACCGGATCCTAAATTTCCAAGAAAGTAAGCTACACTAATATATCATCTGGAAATTTGGAAAGGGTAAAAAAAAAAACTCAATCAAATTAACATAATAAACATCAACCTAAGATATAAAATTTACAAATTAAAATTGCTCATAAATTTATCTGCTTTCTCGAATAAAAGTGAAACAGAGTTACCTTGACCTTCAACAAATCTCAAGCACAAGAAAAAACAAAATTTTGAGGTTCGGTTGAAGGGTGGCACCACCGTTACAGTACGAGTTCATAAGAATTAAGGAAACTGTGAATTATAAAAAAAGAATTCGAAAGATATACCCTATTTGGAAGCCCGTAACATACGAGCTGGAGAAGTAATGGGGGGTGGTTACTCACTGGTGGTAGGTGGTGGGCTGACTGTGGTTGAAAGAGAATCGGACGAGAAAGAAGTAGAAGAATGGCTGGCCATGGGGTATTTTGCAGACAGGGTAGAAATGACTATGGACTGAAGAATAAATAAAGCAAGAAGAAAAGCAATTAGACAAATATCATGGACGGATAATACTTATCTTTACACCAAAATGAACAATTATTTCAGATAAGTTCGTGGATTCTGGAAAAGACCTGCGATGGCGACGACAAAGACGAGAGAACAGCAGAAATGGAGACGAAAACCCTAACAAAGGGAAAATTTTGGAATCGCTTTCAGTATCGGCGTGTATTTGTCCAGCCATAATCGTATATGCGCTAATAGGGAAGTCGCATTTCGGCCTTTTGAATAGTGATTTTGAAAGTGAATCTTATATATAGTAGGGATATATATAGGGTAATTGGCGCAAAACCTCCATACCTTTAGATTATCTTGCTAAATTCATCCTTACCTTTGATTTTTTGGCAATTTCATCCTCACCTTCACACTTTCTTGCTGAATTGATCACTGTCGTCCAAAAATTTGTTAATTGACTGTTAAATCATCTATTGACCATTTTTTATGAAGGGCAAAAAAGTCTTTGTATATTCTTTAATTGGGTAATTGGCGCAATTGGTCCCTACCTTTCACAGTTTTTGTGGAATTCGTCCAACGTTTGTTTTTTTGACAAATTTACCTTTACATTCACATTTTTTTGTTAAAAACGTTCTTACCGTCTAATTTCATCCAAAAATCCGTTAGTTAACCCAAAAATCACCTATTGACTATTTTTGTTATAATCTTATTGACTATTTTAATGAAGGGTAAACAAGTCATTTCCTATTATTTAATTTAAAATGATATAAAAGAAAGAATAAGATAAAAACAAACAAAAACAAAAAATATTTCTTACTGTTCATCTTCTTCCGAAGCCAATTCCCACTCGTTCAGTTCAATTAAATCATCTTTATTTTTTTTTCCAATTGCTATAATTGCCCTCGAGGCATCTTTTTGGTGTTAAGGCAGGAAATGATTCAGATTGATATGGTAGAAAACAACCATTTTTGGGCATTTAATTTATTGGTGGAGATGGTGGAAATTTAGGGTTTCATACGTTTATGTCTGAAATTGACGCAAAAAAATGACAGGCTCGAGGGAGACGATTAGGGTTCCATAAACGTATGAAACCCTAAATTATTTGTGAAACACCCATAAAATTATTCAACTTCTAAACAAGTGGAATTTGACAAGTTTGCATAAATTTGTTGACAAATACATGTGTAATATGTGTATCACTCTATGTTAATGTACACAGTGTGTGGAAAAGTTGCAACATATATATACTACATAAAATTAACCAAAGAAGCAGTCTAAATTTCAAAAAATCACCTCTACATTTATATTTCACAAGGAAATAAAAGTAAAACACACACTCGTATTATGAAATGGTAAAAAAAAAAATACTTAACTAAGAGGAACATGTCAAGAACTTACTTCTGACCGAGTAGACTTCTTCAAATCAATTGATATTGACCCAAAATCCCTCATTATCAAAGCAACCCAAATTCTGTGGATTTTGTTGAGAGAGATGAGAAAATAAGCTCGTCAATGTTGTTCAAGAACATGTCAGATAAACAAATAATCCTACGGATTTTGTTGAGAATTGAGAAAATAAGCTCGTTAATGTTCTTCAAGAAAATGTCAGATAAACAAATGATATTATATTTACAATGACCATCAAAGGGTCCATTGTCATTTGTCTCTCTACTTACCCGTCTATTTCTGAAAATTGGTACGGATAGGCAGAAACACACACATATAACTGTGTCGTATTGATCGGAAACTCAACAGTAGATTCCTTTTCGATTTTATTATTTAGTTTAGATATATATGTATGTCCTTATATCATTTTGGAGTAGAATCCTTCGCTCTTGTATCATACAGACAAGTTGAAGAATCAAAACTGTATTTTTGAAGATTCATAACATTTTTCCTTCAGGTGAAGACAAGAAGTTCTGAAAAAAGCTCAACTTAGTGGACCATAGGAATTGCTGAAATTCAGCTTCCAATTGAGTATGTTTCGTTCTATTCTTCTCTCAAGCAATGATTTAGTCTTCGTTCAATCAAAATATTAATATAGCTTGTTTAAAGAAATATGAAATACAAGACCGGATCCTAAATTTCCAAGAAAGTAAGCTACACTAATATATCATCTGGAAATTTGGAAAGGGTAAAAAAAAACTCAATCAAATTAACATAATAAACATCAACCTAAGATATAAAATTTACAAATTAAAATTGCTCATAAATTTATCTGCTTTCTCGAATAAAAGTGAAACAGAGTTACCTTGACCTTCAACAAATCTCAAGCACAAGAAAAAACAAAATTTTGAGGTTCGGTTGAAGGGTGGCACCACCGTCACAGTACGAGTTCATAAGAATTAAGGAAACTGTGAATTATAAAAAAAGAATTCGAAAGATATACCCTATTTGGAAGCCCGTAACATACGAGCTGGAGAAGTAATGGGGGGTGGTTACTCACTGGTGGTAGGTGGTGGGCTGACTGTGGTTGAAAGAGAATCGGACGAGAAAGAAGTAGAAGAATGGCTGGCCATGGGGTATTTTGCAGACAGGGTAGAAATGACTATGGATTGAAGAATAAATAAAGCAAGAAGAAAAGCAATTAGACAAATATCATGGACGGATAATACTTATCTTTACACCAAAATGAACAATTATTTCAGATAAGTTCGTGGATTCTGGAAAAGACCTGCGATGGCGACGACAAAGACGAGAGAACAGCAGAAATGGAGACGAAAACCCTAACAAAGGGAAAATTTTGGAATCGCTTTCAGTATCGGCGTGTATTTGTCCAGCCATAATCGTATATGCGCTAATAGGGAAGTCGCATTTCGGCCTTTTGAATAGTGATTTTGAAAGTGAATCTTATATATAGTAGGGATATATATAGGGTAATTGGCGCAAAACCTCCATACCTTTAGATTATCTTGCTAAATTCATCTTTACCTTTGATTTTTTGGCAATTTCATCCTCACCTTCACACTTTCTTGCTGAATTGATCACTGTCGTCCAAAAATTTGTTAATTGACTGTTAAATCATCTATTGACCATTTTTTATGAAGGGCAAAAAAGTCTTTGTATATTCTTTAATTGGGTAATTGGCGCAATTGGTCCCTACCTTTCACAGTTTTTGTGGAATTCGTCCAACGTTTGTTTTTTTGATAAATTTACCTTTACATTCACATTTTTTTGTTAAAAACGTTCTTACCGTCTAATTTCATCCAAAAATCCGTTAGTTAACCCAAAAATCACCTATTGACTATTTTTGTTATAATCTTATTGACTATTTTAATGAAGGGTAAACAAGTCATTTCCTATTATTTAATTTAAAATGATATAAAAGAAAGAATAAGATAAAAACAAACAAAAACAAAAAATATTTCTTACTGTTCATCTTCTTCCGAAGCCAATTCCCACTCGTTCAGTTCAATTAAATCATCTTTATTTTTTTTTCCAATTGCTATAATTGCCCTCGAGGCATCTTTTTGGTGTTAAGGCAGGAAATGATTCAGATTGATATGGTTGAAAACAACCATTTTTGGGCATTTAATTTATTGGTGGAGATGGTGGAAATTTAGGGTTTCATACGTTTATGTCTGAAATTGACGCAAAAAAAATGACAGGCTCGAGGGAGACGATTAGGGTTCCATCTATGATCTACATCCGGATGCCTCGAGCGCAATTCAGCAAGAAAGTGAAGGTGAGGATGAAATTGCAAAAAAAATCAAAGGTAGGGATGAATTTAGCAAGAGAGTACAAAGATAGGGACGTTTTGCGCTAATTAATATATATGAGAATATCATCGTTATGGGTTACCTGTTGATGACCTGAGTTCTGGTATATTTGAATACTTTGAGGAAAGGATTCCGTAATTCAGACAAATGTTTAAGTTTAGTAATTTAATTTTTTCAATATTTATTTATGCATCATGTCTGAAATTGCTGAAGTTGACATGGGCTTTGAGGAGCAGTGTTCTTGATTTCTATGAAGAACAAATTAAATATTAATAATCTTCTGGTATAAATTTGATCTCTCAACAATATTCCAGAAACTATTGTTTTAGGAATTATGGAGGTGACTTTGGGTACTTGATTTCTTGTTTTTGGACTAGCTCGTTCAAGTAAAGGCCATTTTATTTGTTAGATATATTATTTAGCATGCGAGATATGTAAGAGAAGGAAATGGCAAACTGAATAAATGTTCAATAAAATTGCAAAGACAGTAGATTGAGGTTAGAGTTCGACTCTATTTCCTTAAGACGATTTTGGCCTGCTACGGTATTTACAGTTGACGTCAATCGCCTCCCAAGATACAACAATCTTTCTCTTGTGGTGTAGAAGCACTTCAAACAGGAAGAAAGACAAACCAGAAAAGTTTCGTACTCTCTCAATGGACGAAAATTAATTTGCTATGCAGAATGCAATAATAGAGAATGAAGAATGATATGATGATGAAATTTGGAAATCAGGGGACAGGGGTCCTATTTATAGATTTTCAAAAGTTGCAGGCCAAGAGTTGCAACTCCTTGAAAGGTTATTTCTGAATAGACACAACTATTAGTTTGTGTCTGTTTTAGTCCGAACAATTACAAATAGGTTTGAAAAGACACACATTTTCAATTAATTAATTTTGAAATTCAGAAATAAATAAAATAAAATTAAATAAATAATTTTAATTTATTTTATCCAAAAAGAACCTATTTATAGATTTCCAAAAGTTGTAGGCCAAGAGTTGCAACTCCTTGAAAGGTTATTTCTAAATAGACACAACTATTAGTTTATGTCTGTTTTAGTCCGAATAGTTTCAAATAGGTTCGAAAAGACACACCTTTTCAATTAATTATTTTGAAATTCGGAAATAAATAAAATAAAATAAAATAAAATAATTTTAATTCATTTTATCCAAAAAGAATATAGGAACCAAACACGACTCACGACCCGACCTCGTGCCTTGTTGTGCCACACTAACAGACATTGTCTAAGACTTCCCCCTTCCAAAGACTATTGGTGTCCATTGGGGCCCAAACCTATATCCAAACTTGAGGTATATAAATTGGTTCAAATTTCTTTCAACTTCCTATGTGGGATTAAGTTTCCACACTTGCTTCCAAATTCCAATACTTCCACTTTCAAGTTGCCAAATTCTAGCGTTAATTTCTCATTCATCCGGAAATGAAGTTTGTGAAATTAAATATATCACGAATATCTATTCGCGAAGTAGAATGTGTTTGACCATTGACCCGTACAAAACGAATACCAAGTCCCACCCGAATTATTGTTCAAACTTGACCCATTTCCCAAACCATTTCCAACGTTATTATGATAGCACCTTAGAGAAGATGCATGCACTTTTATATTCCTGAATGAACACCTTTATGCAAAGATAGTCGACCTAATCCAATTATTTTGCATGCACAAAATATTCAGGAAATCAATGTTTTTTCTAATTGTATAGTCAAACTTTGATAAACCAATTACTTCTCTTCGTTGTTGTTATATAAGTACGCATTCCCCTTCAAACAGTTATTTAGTCACAACAAATTCAAAAATACCACGCTAATCTTTACAGAAATCAGCCACTAGTAAGATTAAATTGGGTAGGATTAGGATTTAGGACTACACAGGGTATTCTACTATTGTAATCCACCTGATTTCCTATTGTAATGAATGACGATTCTCATTATTATTATCTTTTTAAATCTAGCAATTTTATTGATTTTTCAATTCGGAAATTAATTATATTATTAAAAAAATAAAATATTGAAACCAAGGATTGACTCAAGTGTTTAAGGAGCCACCCTTACCAAGACTTAGTCCTGAGTTGAGTCTCCCTCCCCACCCTTAATAGGCTCCCAACTTTGTATAAAAGAAACAAAATGTTCTGATACTTTTTTCCAAGGCTATAATTCATGTGAGGGGGTTCACAAATTTCGCTACTTATGCCATTTTTTTTTCTCTTCCACTAATTGTGATGGCTTGATGCTGCCAGCAAATGTAAGGAGGAAGAAGATAACATTTAAAAAAAAAAATCATTATTTTCTTTTGTTTTATAAATTTTCATAATTTAATATTGTAATTTAATTAAGAATAACATAATGACTGTTTACACTTTCTAAAATATATGTTGGACTGGCTCACCCACATAATGGTGATGGACGTCGGCGACATCTCTGTACTGCCTCTCTACCCAAGCTCCACTTAGAATATCGGCAGTGTATCACCAGAAATCTCCACTGGCAACCTCTATCAACGAGATCGACGCTGCACGTGAGATCTTCAGCAGCGAGACTCGTCGCTTGCAGCAACAATTGTCGAAGTTCGGTCCTAATTTTTGATTTTTTCGAGTGGTTTTGTGCTTGTGGTGCAAGTGTTTTGTGGTTGGTGGTGATGGTGATGGTGATGGTGATGGTGGTTATTGCAAGTGGTGTTGAGGGGTTGTAGACTGGTGGTGTGGTGGTGATGGTCGCAGGGCTCTATGATTGGTGATGGTGCAGTAGCCTGAGAACTGCTCGAAGAAATCAATGATGTTTTGTTGTAGCGGCAGAGGTTGTCTCATTTAAAACCCCCACCACCGTAGTTCTGCCCTACATGTGACAGCTACATGTGACGGTAGGAGCGTCGTGAAGCAGATGAACTGGTTGAGTCCGCGCTGTCGTTGGAGTTCGATCTCCATTTTTTTTTATTTAAATGTCATCTTCTCCGATTGTCTACTGTAGGTGAAAATCGATCGAAGAAACCTGCAATAGGAGCAGTACGTATAGTTTGTGGTGTGTGTAGATCCTGTTGTATGTAGGTTGTAATGGTCGTTAGGTTTAGGTATCGATGGCGGTGGTTTTTTCGTGATAGATACAATGGCTACGATTTTGGGGTGTGTATTTGTAGATTTCAGTGTATGGAGGTTGTGTTGGGAGAAAGCAACTGTGGTGGTGGTGGGCAAGGGATGACGGTGGTGATAGTAGTGTCTGGGACGAGGGGCACGTGGCGGCGGCGGCGGTAGGCAGCTGGGGGTGGACGTAGAGGCAAGGTTAGGATTGGATGGGGATGGGGCTTGATTGGTGTAGGTGACCATGTTGTGACCAAAATATTGATTAATTGAGACTTTGTGCAAATTGTGATGAGTACGAGATGCAACCGGTTTAATAGATAATTGTGACCCAAAAATTGACTAATTTTGACTTTGTGCAATTTGTGACGAAGTCCGAAATGTGATCAATTATTAGTTAAATGTGACCAAAATATTGATTAATTATGACTTTGTGATGACCTGTGATAAGTGCGGGATGTGACCAAGAAAACAAGTAAGTTGTGAATTGTGATCAATAAATAAATAATATGTGACCTACAGTTGTGTCAAATAATACTATGTGTGGCCGAGCTGTGACTTGATGTAACTGAACTGTGACCTCGTTATGTGACTGAATTGTGACATCGTGTGATTGAACTGTAACCTCATGTGATCGAATTGCGACTTCGTGCGATTGAACTACGACTTTGTTGATCGAGTTGTGACCTTATGTGACCAAATTGTTGCTTTGTGTGACCAACTATAATTTTGCTAGTGGGCTGTGTGAAATTTGCAACTAAACATTTAATTGTGATTGAATTGCGACTATGTGTGACCAATTGTGACTTTACTAGTGTGATAGGGGTGGGATTGCGGTAAAATTTGCCACTAAATTTGTAATTGTGACTTTGTGTAACCAACAGTGCCTTTGGGGGTGGGTGGGTGGGTAGAGTGGGGTTCGTGGGGTGGGTGACATTTTGACTAAATTTGTAATTGCGACCGAAATTTGACTTTGTATAACCAACTGTGACTTTGTGGGGGTAAGGTAGGGGTAGGGTGGGGTGGGGTTGTGGTGAAATGTGCGAATAAATTTGTAATTGTGACTTTTTGTAATCAACTGTGACTTTGGGGTGGGGTGGGGTGAGGTTGGCTGGATAGGATGGAATTTGTGACTAAATTTGTAATTGTGATCGAAATATGATTTTGTGAGACTAACTCTGACTTTGTAGGGTAAGGTGGGATGGGGTAAGCTTGGTCGGGGCTGAGGCTGGGGCTGGGTGGGACAATGGTGGGATAGTGGTTAGGTATTGTTTGAGTTTTTTAATGTAATATTGTATTAGTTTTAATTAAAAGTATAATAGATGATTATTCTTATATTATATGTGTGACTATGACTCTACGAGATGGGGTACATGGGGAGTGGAGGTGGTTGGAGAGTTAAATTTGCGATCAAATTTATACATGTGACCGAATTGTGACATTGTGTGACTGTGACTGAGGTGGGTGGGTGGGTGGGTGGGGTTGGATGGGGTGAAACTTATGACTAAATTTGTAGGGTAATTGGCGCAAAATGTTCCTACCTTTGGACATTCTTGTGCAATTCATTCTAAGGTTTGATTTTTTGGCATTTTCACCCTCACCTTCACATTTCTTTGCCGAAAACGTCTCTGCTGTTTAATTACATCCAAAGAATCGTTGGTTGACTAAAAAATTACATATTGACCACTTTAATTTTTGACAAAAATGTCATTTTGTATTGGGTAATTGACGCAATTGGTCCCTACCTTTCACACTTCTTGTGGAGTTCGTCCTAACTTTTTTTTTTTTTTTGGCAAATTCACCCTTACCTTCACCTTTTCTTGCTAAAAACATCCTTACCATCTAATTTCATCCAAAAATTCGTTAGTTGACCCAAAAATCACCTATTGACTATTTTTTTGATAATCTTATTAATTATTTTAATGAAAGACAAACAAGTCATTTTCTATTATTTAATTTAAAATGATGTAAAAGAAAGAATAAAAAAAATTGTTACTGTTCATCATCTTCCCAACCCCATTCCTACTCGTACAGTGCGATTAAACCCTCTTTGTTTTTTTCCAATTACTATAATTGCGACCGGGAGCATCTTTTTGGTGTTAAGGAAGGAAATGATTCAGACTGGAACCCTAATCGTCTCCCTCGAGCCTGTCATTTTCTTTGCGTCAATTTCAGACTAAAACATGTGAAACCCTAAATTTCCACCATCTCCACCAATAAATTAAATATACAGAAGTAACTGTTTTCTACCATATCAATTACAACAATTGAAAAAAAATAAAGAGGGTTTAATTGAACTGAACGAGTGGGAATAGGGTTGGGAAGAAGATAAATAGTAACAATTTTTTTTTTTATTTTTGTTTGTTTTTATTTTATTCTTTCTTTTCCATCATTTTAAATTAAATAATAGAAAATGACTTGTTTACCCTTCATTAAAGTAGTTAATAAGATTATCAAAAAAATAATAATAATAATAATCAATAGGTGATTTTTGGGTCAACTAACGTTTTTTTGGATGAAATTAGACGGAAATGACGTTTTTAGAAATAAAAGGTGAGGGTAAGGGTGAATTTGCCCAAAAAGAAAAAAAAAAAAACAAACAAAACAAAACAAACAAACAAACAAATGTTGGGAAAGGTATGGACCAATTACGTCAATTACCCAATACAAATGACATTTTTGTCATTCATTTAAGTGGTCAATATGTAATTTTTGAGTCAACTAACGGTTCTTTGAATGAAATTAAGCGGTAGGGACGTTTCGACAAAGAAATGTGAAGGTGAGGGTGAAAATGCTAAAAAATAAACCTTGAGATGAATTGCACAAGAATGTCCAAAGGTAGAGACATTTTGCTCCAATTATCCAAATTTGTATTTATCATCGAAATATGGCTTAGAATGACCAACTGTGACCTGTTGAGGTGGGGTGGGTGGGGGTAGGATGGGGTGTGTGCGTGCGTGCCAAGTGGTGGACGTTATTTGTTAACAGTGAGGGAGGGACTTATTATAAGTTTGTTTAAGTTTTTTTTTTTTTTTTTTAATGCTATATTAGTTTTTTTAATTTAATATTAAATGATAACTATTTTATATTATATATAATATTATATTTATTAATTACTAATTTTCAGCTGATTTTTAAAAATAAACCTTAAGTTTATTAAGTTTAAAAAGTTATAATTTTAATTGTGTAGTTATGCGTAGCGTAAGATTGGCCCTGAAAATCGCAACTCGCTAAACCGGCCCGACCTAAACCGATTTGGGTTGGGTCAGTTTTATAAAACCGGTTCAAATCGAAATCTCTAAGTGTAAATTTATGGGAAAATTACAAAAACTCCTAGGTTTAAAGATCACTTTTTAAAAGTAAAGTGATGAAGTTTACTTGTTTAAAAATCAGGTGTTAATTGAAATTAAAAATTATTAATTAAATATTTTATCAAAATTAAAACCAAATCCAGTTTGCCTTCACTTCAAGAAACACGGGTCCAAACAAGAGGCTCTCTCTCTCTCTCTCTCTCTCTCTCTCTCTCTCTCTCTCTCTCTCTCTCTCTCTCTCTCTCTCTCTCTCTCTCTCAGACCGGCGTAGGCGACTTCTCTCAGACCAGCGTCAGCGGCTTCTCTCAGACCAACGTCGGCGGTGACCCCTCTCTAACCACCAGGCCACCGACGTAGCGGAGATCTCACCCCTGGCTCCACTACAAGTTTCAGTCGCCGCTGCAGGTGGTGCGATTTATGGTGCGATTTGTCCCCATCTTTCTACCCCCACTCTCTCAAACTCCGGTGACATAGCGGGGGCGACGTCGACACAAAGGGGCAAAGAGTCGGATGCTGCTGAACTGGTGCACTTCGATCATGAATTGGTGAGTGTTGAGATCTCCGCGCAGCTCATCGCACACCACTTCTAGCGGAGATCTCCAGGTTGGTGGCTGGTGCCTTTTTGCTCTATGATTTGTTTAGGCAAATAACATGTTCAAATTATAACGATAAGCATATTGGGGGTGCCATCCCTTAATTGCAGTTGAGGAGAATGAACCATTTGTATTAGAAGTATTAACAAATCTTCCAGCAACTATTGTAGATGTTGAGCCTCATTAGATACAAATCTCAATTTAGGCGTTTATTTTATTTATTATTTATTTGGATCGAAATGTAAAAATGGTGATGGGGGTAGATTGAGGCTTCGACGGTGGTTGTGGTGTTTTGATGGTGGTGGATTGATGGTGGAATAAAGAATCTGCAGAGCTCGAAGGTTCTCCACTTCACCAGTTTATGGGATATTCTTCCTTGGGTCAAGTATTAAAATAAGTAATTTCCTAGTATATCCAAAACGAGTTGAGGGATTTTCTTCTGTTATTTGAAGTGAAGGGTCTGTTGAATTTTTACACTCCCTGAATAAGTTTGATTGTTGTGAGTTGCACTATCTCCATCAAATTCATCTTGTATCGATCTGTTAGAAGAAGAAAAACTCCATTGTATTTTTCCTTTCCATTTCTTCATTGGACATGTTTTCTACATTTTGCTTGTGTTTTACTTTGAAATTACCATCACTTCTGTTGCATTGCCTTGCCTTGACTTGCCTTGCCTTGGGTGTGTGTGTGTGTGTGTGTGTGTGTGTGTGTGTGTGTGTGTAAAGAACAATAAAAATTAAATAACATTTCTATATCATTTACAGTGGACATTTCTTTTCAATATTCAAATGGGTTCTATTTGGTAGCAAATTTTCAATTATAAATTTACAATGTGGGAAGAACACATCGACCTCACTTGTAAATGTTTTTGCTTCTTTGATTTGAGACGATCGAAATCCTTTGATCCCTCATCATGTTCAAATTGTGAGCTAACAATCATGTGTATCGGTCAAAATAAAGAAGCTGTTCCACGAGAAGAGCAAACTCCAGAGGAAATCTAAGCCTATATCGACTAATTTTAACTTTGTGTGATTTATGATAAGTGCGGGATGTCACCAATTATTAGGTAAATGTGACTAAATATTAACTAAATGTGACCAAAATATTGATTAATTGTGACTTTGTGCAATTTGATAAATGCGGGATGTTATCAAAAAAAGCGTGAGTTGTGACCAATAAATAAATATTATGTGACCAATTGTAGGTGATTGTGATCAATTATATTAGAGATTGTGACAAATTGTAAATTTGTGTGATCATTGGATAAAGACGTGATGTGAACTACAGTTGTGTCAAATATGATCTTTGTGTGATCGAGCTGTAAATTTGTGAGAGTGAACTGTGATTTTATGTGACCTTGTGTGACCTAACTGTGACCTCGTGTGACTGGACTGCGACTTTGTGCGAATGAACTATGACCAACCGTGACTTTGTGTGACCAGCTTTGAAGAAATATTTGTTCCCACCAATATTAATTTAATAATAATTATACAATATAATTGGACAATAGAAAAATTGGAAATAGTTATAAACCACATTAAAAAAAAGAGTAAGTTGTGACCAATAAATAAATAATATGTGATCAACTATAAATGATTGTGACCAATTATATTAGATGTTTTGACCATCTATAACTTTGTGTGACCATTGGACGAGAACGTGATGTGACTTATAGTTGTGTCAACTATTACTGTGTGACCGAACTATTACTATGTGTGACCGAACTGTGACTTTGCGTGAGCGAACTGTGACCTTGTGTGACCAAATTGTGACTATATGTGACTTCATGTGATTGATCTGTGACTAAAATGTGACCTCATGTGACCAGACAGTGATCTTATGTGACCTAACAACGACTTTGTGTGACCGAACCGTGACCAACTACAACTTTTGTGTGACCAACTGTGACCCTAATTGCGACTTTGTGTGACCAATTGTGACTTTGTGTGACCAACTGTGACTTTGGAAGTGGGATGGGGTTTTGTAATTGTGATTTGTGACTAAAATATTACTTTATGTGATCAATTGTGACTTTGCAAGTAGGGTGAGGTGGGGCGCAATGGGATGGGGTGGGTGAAATTGGAAAATGATAGAAGAAAAATTAGTTTTGAGGTGGGGTAGGGTGGGGTGGGGTAGGTTGGTTGGTGGGTGGCGGGGTCGAGGACATGGTGGGTGAGTGGGGTGGGGGTGTGGAAAAGTAGAAAAAAAATCTCGTGTGACCTAACTGTGATCTCATGTGACTTAACTGCAACTTTGTGTGACCGAACTATGACCTTGTATGACCAACTGTGAATAAGGGTGTGGGGGTGGGTGGGGGTTTCGCAACTAAATTTGTAATTGTGACCTTGTGTGACTAGCTGTGACTTTGCATTTTGGTGGTGTTGGGTGAAATTTGCAACTAAATTTGTAATTGTGACCGAATTGTGACTTTGTGTGACCAATTGTGATTTAACTGTGACCTCGTGTGACCTAACTGTGACTTTGTGTGACCAAACTATGACCTTGTGTGACCAACTGTGACTTTAGGGATAGGTGGGTAGGTGCGTGGGATTTTGCAACTAAATTTGTATTTGTGACTGAATTGTGACACTTTGTGACCAACTATGACTTTGTGGGTGGGGGTGAGGTAGGTGGGGGTGGGGTGGGGTCAATTTTGTGACTAAATTTGTAATTTTGACCAAAATGTGACTTGTGACTTTGTAGCATGGGATTGGGGTGAGGTGGGGTGGGTGGGGTTGGGATCAGGGTGAAATTTGCAATTAAATTTGTAATTGTGATTTTGTATGATCAATTGTCACTTTATGGGTAGGGTGGTAAAACATCGTCAGAGAGAGGGAGGACAAAAAAAATTCATTTTCGTGGGGGTGGGTGAGTGGGGTGAGTTAGGGGTGGGGCAGGGTGGGGTATGGTGGGGTGGGGTGGGGTGAGGTCGGGGTGGGGTGGGATGGGATGGGATGGATGGTTGGGGCAAGGTGAGAAAAAATAGAAGAAAAATCATTTTGGGGTTGGGTGGGGTGAGTGGCGGGATGGGGTGGGTCAGGGTCAGGGGCTGGGGTGAGATGAATTTGTCGCTTTGTGATGCGGTGGGGGTAGGGTAGGGTCGAGTGGGGTTGGGGTGTGAAAGTGTAACCTCCCGCGGTCGAAATTTGAATTTATATGACCTAACTGTGACCTTACGTGATCGAATTGTAATCTCGTATGATCGAACTGTGACCTTACGCAATCGAACTGTGACTTTATGTGACCCAACTGTGACCTCGTGTGATCGAACTGTGACCTTATGTGATCGAACTATGACTTTATGTAAGCGAATTGTGACCTCGTGTGACTGGACTGCAATCGTGTGTGACCAAACTGTGACCTTGTGTGACCAATTGTGACCTAACTGTGACTTTGTGTGATGGAACTGTGACCTTGTGTGATCAGCTGTGACTTTTTGTGACCAACTGTGACTCGGTGTGACCATTGGACGAGGACGTGATGTGACCTACAATTGTGTCAAATATGACTATGTGTGACCGAAGTGTGACTTTATAAGAACGGAGTGTGACTTTATGTGATCGACTTGTGACCTCGTGTGATCTAACCGTGACCTCGTTTGACCTAATTGTGACCTCCTGTGACCTAACTGTGACCACGTTTGACCAAACTGCGACTTTGTGTGATCAAACTTTGACCTTGTGTGACCAACTGTGACTTTGGAGGGGTGAGATTTTACAACTAAATTTGTAATTGTGACTCTGTGTGACCTAACTGCGATCTCGTGTCAACTTACGTAACTGACTGTGATTTTGGGGTTGGGGATGGTGGGGTAGAGGTCGGGTGGGGCTAGAAAAAGTAGAAGAAATCATTTTTTTTGTGGTGAGGTAGGGTCGAAGTGGATGGGTTGGTGGGGGTGGGATCGAGGTTGAAAAAGTAGAAGAAAAAAATCATTTTTTTGTGGGTGGGGGTAGGGTAGGGTGGGATGGGGAAAAGTAGAAGAAAAAAATCATTTTTTTGGAGTGGGGTGGGTGGGTAGGGTGGGGTGGGGGTCTAGGTTAGGTTGGGGGTTGGAAAAAATAGAAGAAAAATATTATTTTTTGGGTTGGTGGGTGGGTGGGTTGAGATGAGGTGGTTGGGGTAAAGTGTGAAAAAATAGAAGAAAAATAATTTTTTGATGGGGTATGGTGGGTGGCGGGGTGCGGTGCGGTGTGATGGGGTGGGGTGTGGTGTGGCGGTTCGAGGGAAGTGTAAAAAAATAGAAGAAAAATCATTTTTGGATGGAGTGGAGGTGGTTGGGTGGGGTGTAAAAAATAGAAGAAAAATCATTTTTGGATGGGGGTATGGTGGGATAGGATGGGGCAGTTGAGGTGAAGTATGAAAAAATAGAAGAAAAATCATTTTTGGGTGGGGTGGGTTGTGGTGGGGTTGCTAGGGTGGGGTCTGGTGGGGTTGTTAGGGTGGGGTGTGAAAATATAGAAGAAAAAACATATTTTGGTGGGGTAGGATGGGTTGGGTGGGTAGGTGGGTGGATGGCGAGGTAGGGTCGGGGCGGGGGGTGGGGTGGGTAGGGTAGGGGAGTGAAAAATTAGTAGAAAAAATTAATTTTGGGTGGGGTGGGGTGGGGTTGGGGATTAGTGACGGGGTAGGGTCTGGGTGAGTCGTGGAAAAGTAGTTTAAAAAAATCATTTTGGATGAGATGGGTTGGGGTAGGGTCTGGGGCAAGGCTGATGGGGGAGTCGAAAATTAGTGCAAAAAAATTAATTTTGGGTGGGGTGGGTGGGGTTGGGGTAGGTGGCGGGTTAGGATATGGTAGGGTTTAGGCGAGTTGTGGAAAAGTAGTAGAAAAAAATCATTTTCGGGTGAGGTGGGGGTGGGACTAGGGGTGGGTGGGTTGGGTTGGGGAGCAGTGGGGTAGGGTGGGATGGGACGGGTGGGTGGGTGTCTGAGATGAAAAAAAAACAGAAGTAAAATCATTTTTGTGGTGTGGTTTGGTGGGGGTGGTTGGGTGGGTGAGTGGGGGTGGGGTGGGTTGGGTTGGGATTGGGGAGGGGTGGGGTGGAGTGGTGTGGATAAGTTGGTGTCGGGGTGGGGGTGAGTGTGAAAAAGTAGAAGGAAAAAATTCATTTATTGATTTGAGGTGGGGTGGGGTTGGGGAAGGGTGCGATGGGGTGGGGTGGATAAGTTGGTGTCGGGGGTGGGGGTGAGTGTGAAAAAGTAGAAGAAAAAAATTCATTTATTGAGTTGAGGTGGGGTGGGGTGGGTGGTGTCGTGGGTGGGGTGGGTGGGTGGGTGGGTGTGATGGGATGGGACTAGTGGGTGGGTGGGGGGGAGAAAAAAATAGAAGTAATATCATTCTTATGGTGTGGTGTGGTGTGGTGTGGTGGGGTGGGGTTGGGTTGGTGGGTGAGTGAGTGAGTGGTGGCGGGGTGGTTGGGTGCGTGGGTGGGTGGGGTTGGGGAGGAGTGTTGGGTGGGGTGGGTAAGGTGGTGTTGGGGGTGAGTGTGGAAAGTATAAGAAAAAAAGTTATTTTATGGGGTGGGGTGGGGTGGGTGGGTGGGTGGGGTGGGTGGGATTGGGATGGAGTGGTTGTAGATTATGTATTGTTTTTATTTTATTATTATTTAATATTATACCTTTCTTTGACAACTCATTATAATTATTATAATATTGTATTAATTAATTAACATATTAAGACCTGATTTTTTAAAAAAAAATTCAAGTTTATTATGTTTAAAAAGTGAAAGTTTTAGTTGTATAGTTATGTACTTTTCCCTAAATTTATTTGTAGCAAGTTCCAGATCTCTAAGTGTAAACCTGTGACCCATCCCAAGTTACCTACTTCTGGCAGACCCAATAATGGGGAAGGAGCGATTATCTGATGCGAAGAATAAGATCTATATGCACCAAATGTTCCTGAACTCCCTTCCTCGCCCAATTCTAGTTTGTTAAAGTAGCAAAAATTGGATTTTAAGGAAACTGAATTTTTAGTCAGATTCGAACAAAGAAATTCATGTAGGAAACTTTTTGCATTTCTTCTATTGAATATGCCCCTAAATTTTTTGCATCTCTCAGCCATCTCAGATGAATAAATAAGTTGCAGTATTTTTCAAGAGACAGGAAGACCATGTTTCATTTCTTCATTGTTAAATTTGTTGTTAAAATATGTAATTAGATCATAGCCAATGTTTTTTAATGTTAAAATTAAGATTTGGAAAATGGATCATTGACTCGATCCAAACAGGGTCGATTTCAAGACAGTAGGAAAAGTGGAAATTACATAGGGACATGTTTTTCAACTACACAATTCAAAAATAAGATTTAAAAACAATTTATACACAAATCAGGTCATTCTTAATTTGGTTTATTAAATATTTTATTACTAAAAGTAAATTATAATAACCTAATCAATAATCACCTGAAATCAATTTCATCCCCCTCCCCCAATTCATATCTCCAAGACTCCAACCTGTCTACTCTCTCTCATCCATTGGCCTATAAATCGTTGATGGTCACAACCTCCGGCGATGACCAATACTGAGCCGTGATGTCGTCCTCTCCAATCAACTATCTCTCTCTGTCCTCTTGTTCCTATAGCGACAGAGTCTCAACACTTGCGGATCTTGAGCTTACAGATCTGGCGGCGCTGTGGTTGTGGTGTAGTTCAACGGGGTGGTGTGTTTTTATTTGGTGGTGGTAGTTCATTTTTTTTTTGTATGGTGGTTGTGTTCTGTGTGCGATTTGTGGTGGTTGTGTTGCGTGCGGTTGGAGGTGGTGATGCATTTGGAATGTGGTGGCGGAGGCGGTGTGGTGTTCGTGGTTTGTGGTGTTGTCGATTCCGTATAGGTGGTGGTGCGATGAAGGTTGAAGTGCCGCTGATGGTTTTTACTGGTGGCGACCGCTTTGTGCTGTGGTGCAGTTGGTGAGATGTACTGACGGTGGTGGTGGTTGTGGCGGGCGACGGCAATGACAGTAGCTGTAATGTGTAGCTGGGCTGGGGTAGGGTAAGGTGGGGAAGGTGAGGGGAGGGTAGGGTAGGGTAGGGTGGAGTAGGTAACTTGTTTAGTTGTTTGTGACCAATTAGAAGTGATTGTGATTATTAAATAAATAAGTTGTGACCTAAAAAATTTAATTGTGACTCAACATTTGTTGTAACGCCCCGAATTCCGCGCGGAGCCCGGGACGCCACTTCGTCCTTTAAATCTGATTTTATTGCGGAAATAATTAAAAATTTCAAACATCATATTTATTATTTGAAACCTTTGAAAACAACATTTTTTGCGGAAGGAATGAATTCATAGAACATCACATCCATTGTAAGTTTCCACTTCAAATAAAACATTTCTAAAATATGATTTTATTTTGAGAAAATCAATTTAATTCAAAACATCACGTTCATTATTTGAAACATCAGCGGAAACTTAATTACTTTAAACATAGAACTATTCATAAAAATTAAATCTCAATTATAAAATTAAGGATAAATAATTTAACTAGTGACATTCATAAAATTTGTCTAATAACATCATCATCTATTTAATTTGCCACCGCTGTCATTTCATTCGCCACCTTCTCCGAGGTCTGCAAAAACTATTAAAATAATGGAATGAGTATTTCGAAAAATACTCAGTAGACTCATCGCCAATAATTAATTTACAGAATAATTGAACACGTAATTATGCAATCATATAGTGACATCATCATCATATTCTTGGGCTATTTTATTTTCAAAATCAAGGCTCGTAAAATCATAGGGTGTGGGTAGTCTCGTCTCGTGCACTTAAGGCACATAAGTTATGCATAACATCATCATTTCTCATTTATCTCATAAGAGATATTCTTTTCTCGTCTCATGCATCAAAGCATGTAAATCACGTAATTTCACATAAGACATGCAATTATAATTTAAACTAATTAGTGGGGGAGAGTCTACCTCAAATCACGAGTCTGAAAGTTGAGCAAGAAAATTCACGTTGTTCTTCTAAATGTCCAAGCGCCTCGTCTGGCCCATAAGTTATATTAGCCTTTAGAAATTTATAGTTTATTAAAATTTTAGGACTGAAATGATTATTTTAAAACTTGGGATTTATAATTTAAATCAATATGAACAAAATTAAAAGACTTTAAAATATGTTGCTTAAATGATAAATTTTGAAATTTAGGCTAAAGATATATATCTTTTAAAACTTGGGACTGAAATTAAATATTTTAGGACTGAATTAAACGATTTTGAAAATATGAGGGCTAATTAATAAAAACTCTTTTAAAATAAGGGCTGAAACAAATACTTTGAAACTAAGGGGCTTACTTAAAAATAATTTAAAACCTTATGGCTTGAAATAAAACATTTTAAACAAACAGGGACTGAAACTTGTTACTTTCAAAATTGGGTACTAAAATGTAAGTTCTCAAAATATAACAATACATATACATATATTTTCTTTCATTTCTCTCTCTCTAAAACCGAGAGTGAGAGAGGCGAAAAAATGGGAGGAGACGGGCGAAACACCGGCGTTCGACCGGCGGTGGTGCCGCCGTCATGTGGCGGAGACTGGGCCGGTGAAAAGGTGGAGATTTGGGGTGGGTTTGAACTGATTTTGGCGAAAAACTGAGATGAACGCAGGCTCGATCTCGGGCGTTTTCGGAGTGTGGTTTCCGGCCAAAATCCGTCCAGATGGCCGGTAATAAAGGTAAGTAACTAGTTTTCTTGTTGGGTTCTTGGTTTGTGGTTTGATTTGGTTAAAGATTTGAGTTGGGCAGTGGCCCATTCGTGTGATGGCTGGTGGTCGGTGATGATGATGATATAGGTGAGATTTGGGTGGTTCCATTTTCGACTGTGTGGTGGTATTGTGGTGGTTCTTGGTTGGTGCAGACGGTGGTTGGGGTCTAGGCGGCGTTGTGATTGTGAAACTGGGCTCGATGGTGTTTGATTGCAGTTGGATGGATGGAGACTTGGCAGCTTGGTGGCGGCATTTGGTAGTCTCGTTCTAGAATGTGCCATGGCCGATTGTGGGTGGTTCGTGTGGTGGTGATGATTGGTTGCGGTGGAGGTTTAGGCAATGGCCCGAAGGTGATGATCGAGACTAGTGATGGGTCTGGGTGTGATGTTCGGTTGGGAGTCATGGAGGTGGTGTTGGCTGTGAAATAAAATCTTGGTTTGGGCACGATGGTGTTCGGATTATGGCAGTGGGAAGGGACGGTTCTGAAGAGGTGAATGAAGGCAGTAATGGGTGGATGAATCCCTCGTGCTGAAGGTCTGGGTTGTGGTAAGTGATGAGGGTGGTGGGGGGGAAGAGGAGTTAAAAGCAGGTTTTTGAATTAGAATTTTGGTAAGTTTGTAAAGAACCGAAATTGAGAGAGATTTGGGATTAATTTAAGTTGAATGGCTGATTGAGAGTGATGATGGAGTGATGATGGGGAAGGGAAAAATGTGCTGCAAAAATTGAAGTTGGGGAGGAAGTTGGAAATTGGAAATGTACAAAAATGAGGGAGACGTGTGAAGATTTCTGGGAGACGATTGTGGGATACAAAAATGGTTTATGAGCTGGGGAATGATTGAAGGGATATACCAATTTATTATGGCGTGAGAGGGGAAAGAATTATTTGAAAATTGGTAAAAATTCATGGATGGAAAGCTTGAGGTTTGGAAGGTAAACTTATGGAAAGAGGAAGAACAAAGAAACATGTGGAATTAGTTGGATTGAAATAGTTTGAATCTAAAGTAAATTTTAAAATTTGGATTTAAAAATAATTTAAAGCATGGACTTAAATAATTAAAATTTGGATGGAAATAAATAAATAAATAAATAATGAAAATAAGATACTTTCATAAAAATTGAATTACGATAAATCTAAATAATTTAAATTTTAACTTAACTGGCTAGACGAAAAATGTGTTTAAAATAAATAGGTAAAGTCGTAGCGACACGTTTTAAATAATATTTATTTAAATGAGTAATGGAAAATTCTTGGTCGCTACAACCCTACCACCTTAAAATAATTTCGTCCTCGAAATTTAAAAATATTTCTAGATTTAAAATAATTGGATACTTCAACGTTTCTTCTTTCTTCAAATCTTAAAATAATTAATATGACTAGACGAGAGTGCTGGTTTTGAATAATAATCGTTGAGGTTGGAGAGTCGTAGCGACAAGTTTGATAAAACAAGTCTTTTAAGTTTGAAAATTTCTCGGTCGCTACAACCTTCTCCACTTAAAATAATTTCGTCCTCGAAATTTTAAACTTTCTTGATCTAAATATATCTGGGTATTAAGCCAGACTTCTTTCTTCTTTCTTTTCTCAAGTAGTTTCAGCACTACCTGGTCTACCCCATTGGACTTTGACTAGAGAAACCTCTTATTAATCTCTACTATTTCTTTAAGAAATCATATCGTACCATAATAATCAATCATTATGAAGTATATCCTCATCTTCTCAAACCTCTTATAATGAATAACTCAAAATCAATTGTAACATTAGAAATCACATGAATATTCTTTCGTGTAATATGCCTAATAACATGTTATCCACAAAACAACATAATATCATCAGCTTATCGTATACGAGAATCTATTCATATTGTACATTTATGCACCATCTTGATCTCTAACATCTTCCTATATACGTCACCAAAATGTATCACAAATTTCAAATAATATTAATAAACAATTTGCTCCCAAGTAACTAAGATTCTGCTCCTGAATGCCACAACATTTTCTGCAAGATAAAACTTGGTATTCCTATGTATACCTCAAATGATCATATAACTCCACATATACATTGATACTTAATCGATTGCACACTTCACCAATCAGGATGTTTATAAATAACAATTTCCAAAATTATCAAAACTTTAACTCCAAATTGACACCCCGTTCAAGACTTCACTCATGCTAACCTAAGCCGCAACGTAAATAAACAACCAATAACTCTCAACCATCCTATACTTGAAAAATAATATTTCCTCATTGTTCAAAGGTCAACCAAAATTTCCCTTTCATAATCTCGAAATGTCTCCAACAAAATCCTCAAATGTTTCTCATATTATTTACTATCTCTAGGATAAACCAAAATACCGTCCATGAATACAATGAAAAACATATCCAATTAATGTTGGAAAATTCAGTTCATCAATTCCATAAATATTGTCAGTGGTTATTTATTCAAAACTTTAAATCCTTTCATCCAAATCTCAATCAAATACTTAAGCAAGAAGACAAAACTTAACCCAATAATAAATCTAAACATCACTATATTATCAAAAACCCAAAATTCAATTCTTTCTTCTTGCTACTATAAGCTTCAACTTCATATCAAATTCCAAAAATTAAATCTCTGACGTATATGTGCCATAACCTAATTCAATCATGAAATAGAATACGATATAGTCTCCAAATTCCAATTAAACTATTTTCCCAAAAATTTCAAAGTTATAATCATCAATCATGACAAATATACAGTAACCATTTTCGACAAATGCAACATCTACGTACATAGTCTGATATCCCTTTGATAGGAGCATATACTAGATCTAAATTCCTCGGTTGACTTCTTGTGAAAGGTGTCATGTCCTAAACCAATTATGCAAAGTCCAATTAGGCGGGATTTATCCATTTCTCTTAGTTAAAATTACGAGGACGTAAAAATATTTAAAAACTCATTCAAATTATGCTCAAAACTCGTTTTCTTTCTTTCTTTCTTATTTCTTATTTCGGATACAAAAATATTTCTCATTCTTTCTCATCAAATTCTCAAAATACTTCATTTCTCATGTATCCGAAATCATCATCACATAAACTTCATGATAAAATCATTTACCTTCGGAGTTGGCGGAGCGAACGATGGCAGTGGCAAAAGTCGTCAAAACATTGTCGTCAAAATATTATTTATTATTATTTTTCTTAAAAAAAAAAAAAAAAAATTCTCTTTTCAAAATTTGCAAGTCTACAGAAACGTAGACCCGCTCTGATACCACGCTGTAACGCCCCGAATTCCGCGCGGAGCCCGGGACGCCACTTCGTCCTTTAAATCTGATTTTATTGCGGAAATAATTAAAAATTTCAAACATCATATTTATTATTTGAAACCTTTGAAAACAACATTTTTTGCGGAAGGAATGAATTCATAGAACATCACATCCATTGTAAGTTTCCACTTCAAATAAAACATTTCTAAAATATGATTTTATTTTGAGAAAATCAATTTAATTCAAAACATCACGTTCATTATTTGAAACATCAGCGGAAACTTAATTACTTTAAACATAGAACTATTCATAAAAATTAAATCTCAATTATAAAATTAAGGATAAATAATTTAACTAGTGACATTCATAAAATTTGTCTAATAACATCATCATCTATTTAATTTGCCACCGCTGTCATTTCATTCGCCACCTTCTCCGAGGTCTGCAAAAACTATTAAAATAATGGAATGAGTATTTCGAAAAATACTCAGTAGACTCATCGCCAATAATTAATTTACAGAATAATTGAACACGTAATTATGCAATCATATAGTGACATCATCATCATATTCTTGGGCTATTTTATTTTCAAAATCAAGGCTCGTAAAATCATAGGGTGTGGGTAGTCTCGTCTCGTGCACTTAAGGCACATAAGTTATGCATAACATCATCATTTCTCATTTATCTCATAAGAGATATTCTTTTCTCGTCTCATGCATCAAAGCATGTAAATCACGTAATTTCACATAAGACATGCAATTATAATTTAAACTAATTAGTGGGGGAGAGTCTACCTCAAATCACGAGTCTGAAAGTTGAGCAAGAAAATTCACGTTGTTCTTCTAAATGTCCAAGCGCCTCGTCTGGCCCATAAGTTATATTAGCCTTTAGAAATTTATAGTTTATTAAAATTTTAGGACTGAAATGATTATTTTAAAACTTGGGATTTATAATTTAAATCAATATGAACAAAATTAAAAGACTTTAAAATATGTTGCTTAAATGATAAATTTTGAAATTTAGGCTAAAGATATATATCTTTTAAAACTTGGGACTGAAATTAAATATTTTAGGACTGAATTAAACGATTTTGAAAATATGAGGGCTAATTAATAAAAACTCTTTTAAAATAAGGGCTGAAACAAATACTTTGAAACTAAGGGGCTTACTTAAAAATAATTTAAAACCTTATGGCTTGAAATAAAACATTTTAAACAAACAGGGACTGAAACTTGTTACTTTCAAAATTGGGTACTAAAATGTAAGTTCTCAAAATATAACAATACATATACATATATTTTCTTTCATTTCTCTCTCTCTAAAACCGAGAGTGAGAGAGGCGAAAAAATGGGAGGAGACGGGCGAAACACCGGCGTTCGACCGGCGGTGGTGCCGCCGTCATGTGGCGGAGACTGGGCCGGTGAAAAGGTGGAGATTTGGGGTGGGTTTGAACTGATTTTGGCGAAAAACTGAGATGAACGCAGGCTCGATCTCGGGCGTTTTCGGAGTGTGGTTTCCGGCCAAAATCCGTCCAGATGGCCGGTAATAAAGGTAAGTAACTAGTTTTCTTGTTGGGTTCTTGGTTTGTGGTTTGATTTGGTTAAAGATTTGAGTTGGGCAGTGGCCCATTCGTGTGATGGCTGGTGGTCGGTGATGATGATGATATAGGTGAGATTTGGGTGGTTCCATTTTCGACTGTGTGGTGGTATTGTGGTGGTTCTTGGTTGGTGCAGACGGTGGTTGGGGTCTAGGCGGCGTTGTGATTGTGAAACTGGGCTCGATGGTGTTTGATTGCAGTTGGATGGATGGAGACTTGGCAGCTTGGTGGCGGCATTTGGTAGTCTCGTTCTAGAATGTGCCATGGCCGATTGTGGGTGGTTCGTGTGGTGGTGATGATTGGTTGCGGTGGAGGTTTAGGCAATGGCCCGAAGGTGATGATCGAGACTAGTGATGGGTCTGGGTGTGATGTTCGGTTGGGAGTCATGGAGGTGGTGTTGGCTGTGAAATAAAATCTTGGTTTGGGCACGATGGTGTTCGGATTATGGCAGTGGGAAGGGACGGTTCTGAAGAGGTGAATGAAGGCAGTAATGGGTGGATGAATCCCTCGTGCTGAAGGTCTGGGTTGTGGTAAGTGATGAGGGTGGTGGGGGGGGAAGAGGAGTTAAAAGCAGGTTTTTGAATTAGAATTTTGGTAAGTTTGTAAAGAACCGAAATTGAGAGAGATTTGGGATTAATTTAAGTTGAATGGCTGATTGAGAGTGATGATGGAGTGATGATGGGGAAGGGAAAAATGTGCTGCAAAAATTGAAGTTGGGGAGGAAGTTGGAAATTGGAAATGTACAAAAATGAGGGAGACGTATGAAGATTTCTGGGAGACGATTGTGGGATACAAAAATGGTTTATGAGCTGGGGAATGATTGAAGGGATATACCAATTTATTATGGCGTGAGAGGGGAAAGAATTATTTGAAAATTGGTAAAAATTCATGGATGGAAAGCTTGAGGTTTGGAAGGTAAACTTATGGAAAGAGGAAGAACAAAGAAACATGTGGAATTAGTTGGATTGAAATAGTTTGAATCTAAAGTAAATTTTAAAATTTGGATTTAAAAATAATTTAAAGCATGGACTTAAATAATTAAAATTTGGATGGAAATAAATAAATAAATAAATAATGAAAATAAGATACTTTCATAAAAATTGAATTACGATAAATCTAAATAATTTAAATTTTAACTTAACTGGCTAGACGAAAAATGTGTTTAAAATAAATAGGTAAAGTCGTAGCGACACGTTTTAAATAATATTTATTTAAATGAGTAATGGAAAATTCTTGGTCGCTACATTTGTTAAGTTGTGATCATTTAATTTGAAATTTGTGATTAATTGCAGATGATTGTGACCTAAAAAAATTTAAGATTGTGACAAAATTTATGACTGTGACTCGTAATTTGTTAAGTCGTGATCAATTAATTTGAAATTGTGACCGCGAAAATAGTTGTGACTTATAAAATCGATATTTGTGACCGTAAATTGTATATTTGTGACCACATAAAATCGAGATCTGTTACAGATAAATAAGTTGTGAGGAAAATTGTGACCAAAAATTACTCGTGATTGAAATTTTTATAATTTGTGACTGATAAAATGTTGTGACTGATAAAATTTGTAACTTGTGACTTATACATGAGTTGCGACCTCTAAGTTTTTAATTTGTGATAAAAAAATATGTTGTGACCAAATAATTTTACAATTTGTGATCGAGAAATTAGTTGGATCCATAAGTTTTGTGATTTGTGATCAAGAAATAAATTGTGACCTAAAATATTTGTAATTTTGTGACCTATTAATTTGATGATTTGTGATCGAAAATAAGTTGTGACTTATAAATTTGTTATTTGTAACCTGAAATTAAGTCGTAACCAAATTATTTTATAATTTGTGATCGAGAAATTTCATAATTTGCGACTTATAAATTGGTAGTTTGTGACTATGACCATAAATTGTATACTTGTGACTTCAACATATTTAATTTCTCATTTAATTAATAAACCTGTGGCCTAAAAAAATAGATTGTGACCACCATAAACTTGTGACCTAAAAAATTGTGACTTGTGACCATAATAAGTTGTGACCCTAAAAGTCATCCAAATAATTTTATAAATTGTGACCTACAAAATTTATTACATGTGACCAATAAAATTAGTGATTTGTGAAAATTGTGACCTAAAAAAATCTTGATTTGTATTCGAGAAAAAATTGTGACCAATGAAATTTGTGATTTGTGACCAATTGACTCTAGATTTGCGACGGGAAAAAATCGTGACCTACGAAATTCAAAATTTGTGACCCAGAAATAAATTGTGACCTAAAAAATTTTGATTGTGACCATAAACTTATGATCTAATTTGTGACTTGTGACCTAAAAAATTGTAATTTGTGACCATAATAAGCCGTGACCCTAAAAGTCATCCAAATAATTTTATAAATTGTGACCTACAAAATTTATGATATGTGACCAAGAAAACAAGTGATTTGTGAAAATTGTGACCTAAAAAAATCTTGATTTGTATTCGAGAAAAAATAGTGATCAATGAAATTTATGATTTGTGACCAATTGATTCTAGATTTGCGATCGAAAAAATCGTGACCTACAAAATTCGAAATTTGTGACAGAGAAATAAATTGTGACATAAAAATTGTGGGTGGGGTCATGGTTAGGTGGGGTGGGATGGGTTGGGGTGGGGTGAGGTCGGGGTGGGTGGGATTGGGTGGTTGGGGCAAAGTGTGAACAAATAGAAGAAAAATCATTTTAGGGGTGGGGGCTGGAGTGGGTCGGGGTCTGTGGCTGGGGTGAGATGAATTTGTCGCGTTGTGATGAGGTGGGGTAGGGTCGAGTGGGGTTGAGATGGGTGGGTCGGGTGGGTCGGGTGGGGTGGGGTGGGGTGGGGTGGGTTAAATAATTTTAGGGTGAGGGGGTGTGGTTTTGACGAGATCAATTTGTCACTTTGCGATGAAGTGAGGTGAGGTGGGGTGTGGTGGGGTGGGAAATGGTCGGAAAACATCGACCAGAAAAAAAAATTAAAAAAAATTTTGAGATAGGGTGGGTAGATGGGTCGGGTGGGTGGGTGGAGGTGGGTGGGTGGGTTAAATAATTTTTTGGGTGAGGGGATTGTGGCTTTGGCGAGATCAATTTATCACTTTGCAATGAGGTGAGGTTGAGTGGGGTGGGATGGGATGGGATGGGATGGGGATGGGTAGGAAAACATCGAGCAGGAAAAAAAAAATTTGGGGTAGGGTAGGGTAGGTGGGGTGGGTCGGGTGGTCAGGTGGTGGGCGGGGAAGGAGCGGGGATGAGGGAGGTTGTGATATCAAGATTTGAGTTTTTGATTTAATATTGTAGTAGTTTTAATATAATATATAATAGATAATTATGTTTATATTATATGTAATATTATATTTATTTTTAATTATGAAATACCTGATTTTTGAAAGAAAAATGTTAAGTTTGTTAGTTTTGAAAAGTGAAACTTATAAGATAGTAGATATGTATTTTCCCCGTAGGAAAATTAGAGTTTCTGGTCGGTCGGGTTTGGGGAAAAATCTACCCGACCTTAGAGGTGTCAATCCGGGTGGTCCGGGCTGGGTCGGTCCGTCAATATAAAAGCCCGGTAACGGCCCGCCCGCTGCGGGTTACGGGTCAGCCCGCAAATTTTGAACTACAACCCAGGCCCGCTCGCTGGCCCATGCGGGTCGCGATTCATCCTGATTTGACCCGTATGAATAAAAACATAGATTTTTTTTTTTCATATTTGTAGCAAATTTTTTGTCAAGTTTCTAAATACAAAATGATTAAAATAATAAATTCATATTTATACCATAAAATATTTACATAGAATTTAAAATTATAGTTTATGTTATATGAATTATTTCTAAATTTGCAAATTTAAATAAAACATAAACAAATAACAATTAAATGAGTATTTCTAATTACTATTATAAAAAAAAAAATTACTTTTTTAGCTATTAGGGAGAAAAAATAAGATTTTACTTTAAAAGTTGTATTAGAGTTTGTAGAAGAAGAGAGATTTTCAATGTTACCATATTTAATAAAAACAGTTTATTTTTACTTTTTTTTTACGGGACAGCGGGTTAACCGCGGCCCGCGAAGGTTTAACCCGCAAAACTTGCAGTTCACAACTTCTTGACCCGTGAACCGTCCGCATGGGTCACGGGTCGTCCCACGGTCCCGACTCAATCCGGGCCGATTTTCACGGGTCTGATCGACTCGTCCGTCTTGACATCTCTACCCGACCCTTTGCCCAGGCCTAAATATGTACTTTTCCCTTAAAATATTAAACCTCATTAACTTTTCCCCATGTAGATTAATAGAGATGGATTCATTCCCATTAGTTAATAGTAGGGTGCAATTATGGGTAGTCTAAAAGTCAATTAATCTTCCATTTTCCCATTCTCTCTCTCTTTGATAGTCAACCAATTAACCATGCCTTGCTTTCATGCTGCTTCTCTTTATCCTATGTTTTTTAAAGTAATCATTATAATTTATAAATAAAATTATTTTTTAAATTATTTTTTTAATCTTATACATTTTTCTTTCCACTTTTTAATTATATATTTTACCTTAAAAATATAAATACATTAATTTATAAGTTCTATAATATTACCAAACAAAATCTTAGAATCTCGCATAAAATCAATTTTCACTTGATGACGCACCTAAAGATATATATTCAAACTGTCTAGTAGGTTATTGACTTGATTAGATTCCATGCATACCACTTAAGCTTGATCTTAATCTTTAAATCTAATTAGCCCCAAGTATATTTTTTAACTCTAAAAGATTGAACCCCTGTTTGGTCCCCATTTTTTTTTTAGGAATAATATAATTTTAAATAGTATTTTCGAAAGAATGTGTGATTAAAAAATGTTTGAAAAGTAAGAAATGATAATCTTGATTAAGATGTATGGTTGAGATTAAGTATTGAATAAATTTAATTTTCAAAAAATGGGAGTCAAACTGGGGCAGAAATAAACTTGTAGAACATTAGAAAAATTGAACACGAGAATTTTTTATCATCAAATCACTTTGGGGCTAAGTATAATTTAATAGAAAGTCATAAATGATTTTAATGTCCAAATAAGATGGAGATTCGAAACCTCTCTTATTAAGGATCAATTATCCCGCCACCTGAAATGTTAACGAGCTTAGCCTTAATTTGTTCAAAGTGCAGCATAAATGAAGTCGTAATTACTGATGCAAAGAAAGAAACAAAATAAAGGGGGAAAATGGGGGACGACTAGGGGTGGCAAACAGACTGGATAGTTCGTGAGTTCGACTCGATTCGATTCATTAAAAGTTCTTCTCAGCTCATAAAAAACAGACTTTGGGTTGGACGGGACTGGATAGAAAATTTGGGTACTGGACAGTTCGGGTTCAGCTCGTGAAGTTCGTGGGCCGGTTCAGGACTAGTCCAACGAATAGCAAAATGGGCCGAAAATGGGCCAGCTCACGATTTCGGCTCGTTTGTCTCAAATTCCATATTTCATTTCCATCTCCAAATTTCAAAATCTATTATTTCTAATGACACACTCACAATCTCATAGTTATTCTTTTAGCCAATTTGTTGATGAATTTTTCGATCTCAACGATATTCCAATTCCCTACAATTTGGTGGATTTGGAAAATGAGATTGAAGATATAGATACTAGAACTCCTCTTAATTTGGATGAAATTGTTCATGAAGATGTCGTTGTTGCATATGGATCCGTCTCTACTAGCACGACGGCATGCTCCAACAGAAATCCAAGAAGGAAGAAAAAATCGAACTGCTGGAATTTTTTCGATTTGATTGAAACAATGGCTAAAGACGCTGATGAGAAACCAGTATTTAAAGCACAATGTAAAACTTGCGGTGGACTTTTCTCTTGGAAGAAGGGTGGGAGCACACACACTTCAACAAAGACTATAAAAGATGTTGAAAACATGACTCGGTTGAAGCAAACCAATCAACTCTACAGATTGATCAATCGAGTCTAACCAATTGGGTCTTCAACCAAGATCTAGCGCATTGGAAAGGGATAATCATGTTCGTATCGAATAGTGAGTTCCCGCTTTCAATTGTAGACAGTTCACAATTCACGGATTTCATTTAAAAGTATCTCAAAGACAGGTACAAACACGTTTCTAGAAATACTTTACGAGCTGATTGCATTACTAAATATTTTGATAGAAAACAAAGTTTTATAGATGCTTTAAATAAATATAATGGTAACTTATCATTTACTTCGGACTTGTGAACGACAATAATCATAGAGGTTACGTAATTGTTACTTGTCATTACATTGATGATACTTGGTTAATGAACAAAAGAATTATGGCACTTAAAGTTATTGATTATCCACATAATGCAACAAATATTTTCAATGTACTACTTACAAATCTTAGAGAATTTAACTGTGATAGTAAAGTTATTAGTTTTACACTAGATAATGCTTCTGTTAATAAAGAGGCGATATATAGATTAGCTAACCACATGAATCCTAAATTTGATGGAGTCTTGTTTCATGTTTGTTGTGTGTGTTACATTTTTAATTTAATAGTTCAAGATGGTACTAAGCTTATAGAAAATCAATTGAAAAAAATTAGGTGTGCTTGCAATTTCGTTATGATAGCACCTTCTAGAAAACAAGCTTTTGATGTACATTGTGCAAAAAATGGTTTTGAGAATTTAATATGTGAATATTACAACGATCGGCACTCACATAGCCCAAGTTTTGATTTGGGGGCTAATGATTGGAAACTTGTATTTCATATTAAAACTTTTTTGAAACCCTTTTACGGTGCTACAAACGAATTATCCGATGTTTATTATTCTACCATTCCTTTAGTGTTGAAGCATTTTTATTACATTGCTAATAATTTTAACAATTACAAAACATTTCCTATTTTTTATGAAATCATTGTAGCAATGGAGACTAAATTTAGAAAATATTGGGAAGATGTACCCACTTTTTTCCATTAGCAACGATTATGGACCCTAGAATAAATTTAGAGGAAACTAACACACCATAAATGCAATATCAAAAGAAATTAACTTTTGGGACTTCCTTGACATGTATAGATTTAGAAAAATGTTTATGTCAAATGTACAAGATCAATGCCGAAAGGTCAGGCAAAAACGTTAGAAGACCTGCTCCCACCCCTAATGTGATAGAAAATCAAGACGGTGATTTACTTTCCTACCTTATGACTATGAAGGGAACTTCTAATACACGTCCTAGTGGTCTAGTTCTTGTAGTACATATAATAGTTCAGATGAAATTTCAAGCGAGTTAACTAGGTATTTCTCACACGACCTTCTTATCATGTTAGACGAGGACAAGAGAAATAATTTTGACATTTTTAAGTGGTGGAGACTACACGAGTTTCAATACCCAATTGTTTCTACGATTACACGAGATCTACTAGAACCTCTAGTATCAACTATAGTATCGAAGGCTGCTTTTAGTGCAGTTGGTAGAGTGTTATCTGAATATATGTCAAGGCTTAAGGCTTAAAGAAGACATACTTGAGGCCTTAATATATTTGAAGGATTGACAGTTTGAGGAGAAAAAGTTACAAAACAGGATAAGTGAAATTCTAGCCGAGGAATTCGGAAAACAGTCGTATTGGTGAGTAAATTATTTTTTATTATTAATTATTATCCTTACAATTATGCTATAAATAATATATGCATTTTTCTTTTTCTATATTTTTAATTTTTTCTTTCAACTAAAAAAATTATACACATAATATTTTATTTGTGTACAATTTTAACTCCGCCTACAAGAAATTAAATGTAGTCGGTCCCAAGCCCGAATTAAAGGAGAAGGGTTTTAGTTTTTATATTTTCAATTATTTTAGTATTAATTGTCCAGACTAGCCATTACCCTTCTGGAGAGAGAAAAAAACTCGAGCCGATGAGCCGGCTCATACGATCACGAGCCCACGAGCAGGACTTGGGCCGGCTCTGTGGGAGACAAGCCGGCTCGGCCCGACTCGTTTCCCACACAAGTTGACCCAATTCTGGCTCGTGGACTGGACCAAGCCTACTTTTCACGAGCCAAGCCGGCCCAGCTCGGCCATTTTGACACCCCTAGGGACAACAACTGACACATGGTGGCACAAACAGTCAACAATACGTGCATCTTTTTGTATCTACTAGTGACTACACGTGCATGGAATCTAATCAAGTATAAATCTATTTATTTAATATATAAAGGTAGAAGAGTTGGGAGAGATTTCCCGCCTAAAAATTGGCCCAAAATCCCGCTCAAATACTTGTTGAAAGAGAAGAGGGAAAAAAATCCCGCTCAAATGACCCTTCTGTCCCAAATTTACTTTTGCAGCTTTTTGAATTGAACATTTCTAGTTTATATATCGGGTTGAAAGTGTCCCATCAGAATTATTGATACACTCAAAGGAAAAAAGATGAAAGCAGGGTCAGAAGCCATAAATTGCGCTGTGAAGAACATCCTAGTTTCGTGGCGGCAGAAAGTTTGGAGAGAATCCTTAATAAACCTCTGTAAATCGTCGGATTAAGGGGTAGAAAATGGAGCTGTCGAGAGAGGAGACCCCATAATGACGTAATCGATGATGACAATGATGATACACAGATGCTCAACTCTCAAGCACTGGAAGCACTCAAAGAGCTCCTGGCTGAACAGAACCGTGTGGTGGCTAGGGGTGGGCATTAACCCACCCAACCCGCCAAAACCGCCAAAAACAACCCAACCCGATCGGGTTGGGTTGGGTTTTGATGAAATTTTGGTTGGGTTCTAAAAAAAATCTTGTTCAGGTTGGGTTGGGTTGTAGGTTGGGTGAAAAACCTAACCCAACCCAATCAAAATTTTAAAATTATAAGACCATTTAAATTTCAAGAATCTTAAACCCATTTTTAATTTGGATGAAACTCAAATATGATTTGAACATATTTTAGTTTTATTAGTAAGTATTCAATTTATTATATTTGAGCTTATTGTATTATACATAATTTATTTGAATTAATAGTTGATTTATGGGCATAATTTTTTAATTTTCTAAGATTTTTAGTTAATTGGACCAAAGCCCAAACCACCCAACCCAACCCAACTCGACCGAAACTTGATTGGGTTGGGTTGGGTTTGAACTCATGTTTGGGTTGGGTTGGGTTTGTTTTTTATCAACCCGACCATAGTGGGTTGGTTTCGGATTGGGAAAAAAACCAACACAACCCAACCCATGCCCACCCCTAGTGGTGGCAAAGGCTCCGTCGGAGGGGGAGGTGACCCTGCTGGAGGAGGACTGGTGGCTCATCCAATTCTGGTATAACCGACACACCACAGAGGAGTGCTTGGAGAAATTTACTGAAACAATTTCATTCCTCTCAAGACCAGGGCAATCTTACCTACTTTTACTCGCTGGCAAGGTGCAAAAGGAGAGGGCTGACCCCCCTTTGTCCACCTCAAAACCCTCAAAATCCACGAGAAGGGAGTCAACTCTCTCTGTCCACCGCTCTGGCCAGCTAGCATTGACCATAGGCCATGATGAGTGCTTGGCCATGGTCCACTTGGTTAGGGGCAGACGCAGTTGCAGACCTTATTTTAGTAATTCTTCTATTACTTGGTTCCTTTGTTCTAGACTATAATCTCTGCAATAAATTGTCAAGTTCCATTAAACTATTATGCTTCACTTAGGTACTTGGCCGAGTGCCATAATTTACCCAAGCTAACCTGATATTCATTCTAGAGGAGGGTTTACAGTTGGTCAGGCGCTTAACATCCCCTTGTGCTTTAAAGAGTCAAATGTCTAAGGTAAAAGGAGTATCTTTAAGGTTTTTTTTTCAAAGTTCAAAAAGTTAATGTTGTTAAAACATTGTACAACTCCAGAGGTACTCCCTTAAGAAAATAGACTCAAGAAAAATAGGAATTACATAATCTCATGATGGAATAGTATTATTAAATCATCATCTTGATCAAGCGTGATTTGAAGTCCTATCTTGGTCATGAAGAATTAGTACAAATTCATAGGAGATTCAAATGTGATTATTGAGAGTCTATGGTTAGAATTACTAGTCATTGCACTTGTGGAATCACAATCCTCTTGAAATCTGATAGCCGTTGAAGAGGATCATTGAATGGTGTCTTTCTGTGCTCTGATTTGGAGTTTGGACCAAGCAGAATATTGTCCATATCTAACGATAACTGCTCAAACTGCCTATTCATATTGATGAGGTTTGATGAGGTTAAATGTTGGCAATAATACATCGAAGAAAATTGTTATTATTCGCTCTTATTCTGTTGTTTTTCCCCCATTAAACTTGAATTTTGCCAATATAGTCACAAAAGCAAGTAGGTAAGTTTATATTTTTGTTTTATTGTAGTTTTAACTTGCCATTTCCTTTTTGTTGCTAGGTTCCAGAGTTTTTGAGAAATCATGAAAACTTGATAAGCTACTAAAAAAGCTTTAGGTAGGAGTTTCTGTCCTCTTTCTGCTACTGAAATCTTTCTTTTCTGGTGTGACATTCTTTTCTTGCAGGTTACAATTTAGTACAAGAAAAAAGTTGCAAAAGCGATGAATAAGGGTTTATCTGAAGAATAGCTTAGCTAGGAGTTGGAGCTCTTAAGAGTTAAATCTCAATCCTTTTTCTTCCTCCCATCTAAACATATAGTGATAGGAGAATTTTAATATTATTTAATAGATATATTCAATTTGATTTGAAGGAGAAGAATAAAGATTATCTTTTGAAGAACATGAAAAAGAAGAAGAAACATGAGGAAAATTTTATGGTTATCTCTAAAATGGAGGAGTTAACAGTGGCTAATGTTGATTTGGAAGAAGAAAATGAGTTCTAGATGAAATGTAAGTCAACTCTCAGCCCTTTCTATATCTAGTTTTTAAAAATTCCACTCAGTTGTACATTATATGGAACAAGTAAAAATATGCAGACGGTTTATTTTCTTATATTATGAACATCTTAAATAATGAACATAACTTGCCACTATATTGCAATGTCCAGTTAATGGCAGATTTTATGCTTATGCTTATGTTGTGATTTGTTATATGAGATAGTTATATTTTATTATTATTTTCTGTGTAAAGCAATTGAAATTATGTGAATGTAATAGGCTTAGATTTATGGATTTTTTTATGTTGGAAATCATTTTGGCAGGAGGAAGAGTAAATAGTTATAATTTTGTTTTTGTTTTAGGTTTAGATTTATGGATTTTTTATGCACATTTCCAACAACTAATGAAAATAAAATGTAGAATGGGCTGTCAATTTTTTATTTCTACTATTTCTATTGGACGAACATGTTGTACAGAAGGGTGAATCATGGCCCTTGGTTAACTTATAGGGGGCCACGTTGAAAGAGTCTTTCTCAATCATTGAAACATTTGTAAGTTAAGAAAGCAACTTTTATGCTCTTACCATGGTTAGCAAAAATGATTCATGCGTTAACATTTGTTTACCGTATACTTGGCTCAATAGCTAGGAGTTTTGATTTAAGATTATTTGGTTATTTTGTCATGATAGTAATATTAAGAGTTCTACGATTCTAACATCTGTTTACAAACTAAATTATCAACATGATCCACATCTAAAATAAAATGCTACTAGGGTTAAAACTATTTCTATAGTGTTTGTTCTGTTTTCTAGCATATACTTTTATTTGTTCAGCCCTCTGGTGATTATTCATAAACAGGTTATCTGTAACAGTATAAGATAAATATGTAAGTGATGGCTTTCTTCTCATCACGAATTTTTTCAGGTTACATTCTTGATTCCTTCTCATTTATTATGCATTTGTTATTTGTCTTGCTTTTACTTTACTAATATTTGTTTGGACCCTACAAAAAATAAGATTCAAAAGTTAGAATGATTCTCAAAAAAAAAAAAAAAAAAAGGTAAACAAAAACCAAAAATACTTTGTCTCATTGAGATTGCATTTCTTTTCAAGGTAAGCCTAGAGGTTAAGAGAAAAGTAATAGTGATAATTTCCTTCATGTGACATTCTATCAAAATATTTTTTTGGAAATCTTTAAATGGACATCTTCTGAGTTTCCCTTATTATATTCCATTTAATTGAGAGCAAAGCTCTGCTGATGAATGTGATGAAGAATCTGAGAGATCAAAATATGAAGTGTGCAAAATTTCATCATCCAAGTTTGGAAGATCAAAGAACTCGTCTAAGAAATCACAAAGGCTTCGTTAGGTAAATCGAATGAAGAGGAAAAATATGGATCTCCCCTATGAAGAAGCCAATTTTGTTTTCTTAATTTGATTTACTTTTTAATTTATACTTCATAAATATGTACAGATTAATGAGGAATATTTTGTATTTTAGAATTTATTTTTTTCTTTGCAAGTTTAGTTTTTTACATTTTACTTAAAATATTGTGTATATTTAATATGCACGCACGGGTGATAGAACTAGTTAGTGTCTAAAACACATTAATTTTGCATTTGAAAAAAATAATAATAAATTACAAACAAAACTTGACAAATGAAATCAAGTTGTTTATTTTGCCTACTACTGCATTGAATGTGTAAGGAAGTGGACATTGATTAGAAGTTTAAATAAACATGAACCCCACATAGGTTACTCTTGTAACAACCTCTATGTTTATAGAGATTTGATGCAAAGCAAAATTGACTTTGTCAATAACTAATATTGAATCGACAGCCCTCAACAGAGCAACCAGTCGAGGCCTGTCCTAGCTTTCAACATTTGATCAAACATAGGAAGTGAAAGTTGACCATGAGGAAGATTCAGGAGGCAAACATAGGAGACAAAACACAAAAATAAATAAGAATAAATTTTCAGGACAATAATTCTAGGAAGACATTTTTGGGGAACATTTTTAAGTGATATTGTAACATGCTCAGGAGCATTGTCAGGAAGTGATTGGATCATGCTTTAACCAAGCCAGGTCAAGAATTAACCACCTAATTGCATTTTGATCATCCCATAAGAGCATTTGTAGAATTCATTCGCAATATACAGTTTCAATTAACATCAAACAACACAGTTTCGTAAAATGGAATATTATATTCTTTAGAGAAGAAAAAGTATGAAATTTACAGACCTAAGAGTGAAACTCTCACTTTATTTACCAGAAAGGAGCTACACAAAAGCTCAAAAGTGAATCCTTACCATTTTTTGAAACTCAGTGTAACCAGATTACATGAATGGAGCGCAAAGACATTGGAAAATGAATTAACCAACAAAAATTTATAATTATGTTTTACCTCTTCACTATGTCATTTCCTTGACTCTGATACCTAAAGTTTGATGCTTGCAACCTTATTGGTCTCAAGATGATTCATATGGTATTGCATGTTCACCATCAATTAAGACCTAAGTCATTGTCAAATTCACATAAAAACAATAAATCAAGGAAATAAAGAGAGTAAAACATTATCAGATCAACTCAAAATTCAAACAGTTAACAACCACTGTAGTAGCCAGTATGGACTATGGAGCAACATGCATAAGTCGAAACAGACTAATCTTCAAAATTTCTCACCATCCAATATCAAAAGAGCAAAGTTAAGGTACCATTTTGGTTAGCAAAATGGCCTTGTCCTCGATAATTTGATATGTAAGCACATGGAAGGCAAGTCTCTGAAGGAATTCTTTTTCATGGAAGCATAAGACATCTACCACGTGTTTTCTACAACGTGATTATGCCACAAGTGCACAGTGTCAAGTTTTGTAATATAGTGATGAAATGGGAAATGTCGAACACATATGGATTTACTGAGTACTATAATTGTTAGATTTTACGTTATTTAGATGATCAAGGTTGGATCAATATTATGATTTTAATATAATGGGGATGGAATAAAAATGACAACTGAATGGAAGTGAACTTGGAAGAAGTTATCAAATTATGAGAGCCTAGGGAATGATTTCATCACACCGTCGACAATGTTTTTCAACCTATAATGTTAACTCAATCTAATTTTCCTTAATTTATGGGCAAGAACCTTAAAATTAATTGTATTTCCTCTCTCGAGTGTCAAATAGAATCTATCTCTATAGTTTATTTCCAATATCTCTATTTCAAATTAAGTGTATAGAAATTATGATGCACGTGATTCATAATTTAAATAAGCCTCAAGGATTTTTACTTCCCCTTGAAATCTAAAAAACCCAGGTTGTGTTGTTCTTGGATCGCACATAAATTTCCCTCTTTGGAGTGCCAAAATTTATGCATGCACCAAGAAGAGCACCCAAAAAACCAGAATGGGGTTCGACTGGCATTGACTTGATCAAATTTAACGTGTGTTTTCGGTTTAGTTTCGCTCATTATTGTTGTTGACCACAAAATTCGGATGGACCTTGGACCAACACGTCTCAGCTCCTCCCTCTTGAACACGTGGATCTCCTACGCACTGTGACAAACGATTAGTTTGCAAAGGGGGGCAAGGTGGCTCCCATTTGCACTCCGATGCCAAAGTCAGTGCTCATTTCAAGCAAATATAAGTTGGATGAGGGAAATATAAGTGCGTAAAAGAGAGAAAAGGGAGTGAGAGAAATATATTTAGTTAAGAGTATGAAATTGCTAACCCTTTCCTTGGAGGCAAGTGTGCTCTATTTATAGAAGGATTTGTTGCCCTGGATTGTGACACATGGCGGACTTTTACACGTGTATTCACCCTAGCTCTTGAAGGGGTCAACCTTGCTTTTTGACCGTAATTATGGCTACATCTCGTAGGGATGGGCGCCTGTCACATCTTGGTAAAGGCAGTGTCACATCTCTGACTTCATCCCTTGTCCCATCCTTACATCTGAGGCGCTACCGTAAGCACCTCGGCTAAGCATAAAGCGCCTCTACTAGACACAAACCAGTTCGGCCAGAGGAGCTCGTGGGCTCTTCCACCTCGGCTATTGGCCCAGGGGGATATCTTGAACTTCTAATCATGGGTTAAAGTTCATGGGGCGTGGGTTACCCATATTAATCATACGGCTCAAAACCCAAGGGTTCTAGATCATTAGGATTCTTATAAATCCTCCTTCGTTTCATTATTTTTCCTTTACCGTTTTCTCAGAATTTTTGCAGCAACACTCTCGCGAAAGATTGTATCGTTTTTTTCCTTTCTTGCAAGTCTCGCGTCTTCTCTTCAAGGGTTTTCTACCCAACACCCGTCCTTAACGTTCAACAGCTTTCGTTGGCGAGTTCCTCACTTCAAGTGTACAATCTCGAGCATTCGTTCTTTGAAGGTAAATCTCTTTGTCTTTGTATGTGCAGAACCTTTTTACTTCTAGTTTTTCATTGTGGGTTTGAAAATTTCATTTTGCATTTTGTTTTTCTTTTGATGAGTCTGACCCGTCTTTAAAAACAAAAGAAATGTTAGCAATGGCGATTCCTGTCAGAGGTTTCTGCCCCATATCTTTATCGATTTTTAGTTCCCACTTCTTTAGGGAGCAGATTAAGAGGAGGAATAGGAAAATCAGTGGCATAATTTATTTGAGTGATTCTGACAGTGAAGGAGAAAAAGATCGGAACTACATGGCTCATCTGTCATCTGAGGAGGAGGCATCTTTGAAGGAGCTTCGAAGCAAGCGGGACAGGGACTTGGGAAGAGAAGAGGCAGTAGGCTCTTCTTCCGGTCACCAGGACCTCGGATTAATTGTTAGGGCCCCCTTTAGGGCACATAGGGAAGAGTTGGGCCTGACCGTAGAGGAGATCACCCAAGTGGAGGACTGGGTTGATCAAGTTAACAAAGTTTCTGGCTATCATGTTGATCCTGATCCAAACCCAGAATCATGGGAGAGCAGTGAGATTGCCACTGAAATTCGAGGGGTTGACTTGGCTGGAGCCTCGGCAAAATTCAGGATGCCGGAAGGAGTTCAATTAGTGCACCTTACACCTTCTTTCCGACCTTGCAGCCCTCCCCCAGGTCAAGTGGATATATGTTATGATGCTCTATCATGCGGGATGAGACTACCCCTGCATCCCTTTTTCAGGGTGTTGCTTAGGAGCTACAACCTGTGCCCTTACCAACTGGCCCCCAACTTCTGGACACAGGCTGTAGGTACTTGGTTAGTGTGGCAGGAGGTTAACCCTAATTATCCCATCTCATTGCACATCATTCATACCCTCTATACTCTGAAGAAATCAGTTAGGAGGGAAAGAGATGTGAGGTCGGACGTCAAAGTACTACTTGTCTCCCCGGGGTTCATATCCTCCTATCATTATCGGTCACCCAACCTCGATAAAGAACTGGAGGAACCAATGGTTCTGGGTCGCTGGGGAGTGGCAGAGCTCTGCTGTTGACCCTAGTCCAAAAATTACAGTTCCCCGAACTCTTTCCCTATCTAGTGATTCTTGTACTTGCTTTAGTGTATTTAAGCGTCATGTGTCATTCACTTTTAATTTCTATTCACTTTTCTTGACTGTTTCCTAACACATTATTGGTTTATGGCAGGGGACACTTTTGCCCGCCTCCTCCCTGACGCAGACTTGGTGGCAGTAAGGCGCTTGTTTACTTATGAGGGTACTTTCCAGGGGGTTATCCAACAAAACAAATTATTTGTTAAGCATGGTCTCATGCGAGCCATGAGTAAGTTCGTTTCCCTATTGCCGTTATATCTTATACTTCTTCTATTCATAACCCCATTTTCCTTCTTTTCTTGCTAGGTTACAAGGAATTCCCAAAAGTTTCTTTGAAAGGGCTCATGGCAAAAAAGATCCCTCCTGCCCTTCACCATGGCAGTGAAATTGAAAAGAGGCAGAAAATGGTACTCGCCAACCTGCAAGTTGGGGCGGCAAAGGAAGTGTCTGAGGCGTCTACAATCCAACTCCAGGGTCCTCTTCCAGCCTTACTGCCACCACCCATTCTGTTGCCAATGGGTCCCCAGCAGCCCAGCATAGAAAAGGAGGCTGATCTTAAAGGAGTCCCCACAAAGGGGAAAGGGAAAAGGTCAGATAGAGGGGGCTTTAAGAGGGAAAGGGAGGCCAAGGATGTTTCTGCACCATCCTCCTTCTCTGAGGATATTCCTGAGCGCGTATCCGAGGAGGATCCCGCTCCCTTGAAGAGGCTTAAAAGGGGTAAAGGCAAGGAATCCACCTCTGCACCTCTGCCACCAGTGATTGGGGACTTGGAGGATGAGCCGTCTGTGCCCATTCCAGATTTGGCTTATGAAGTGACACATGAGGGGGCAGAAGAGCTCAAGCGTATTAAAACCAATGTTCTCCCCAGAGATGTCTCCTTCAGTCCTTCCCTGTTCGAATCTCCCAGTTCTCCCCCTGCCCGGGCCCCACTAATTACTGAACAATTTTGGTCAGAGGGCTGGTCTGCCTTTTCTTCCAGTGCCAGTCCATCCCGAAAGCTGCTTGCCGCCAAAGCCATGAATTCCAGGGCGTTGGCCCTTATTGACGAGGTGGAATCTTCCGTGGAGGAGGCGTAGCGGGACAAGAAAGATGCTGAGACTGCTCTCCGGCATGTAGACAACATGCTAAAGGAAATTAATGACCTCAAAACTCAGCTGTCTATAGCCCGTAAATCTTCCTCCGAGGAGAGGGCCAACGCCAAGCGCCTCCAGGAAGATAATGATAAGTTGAAACACGACCTCCAGGCCTCTGAGTCAGACGTGGCGGCTTTGTGCAAAAAACTAGATGACTCCAACTGTGCACAGTCTATCACTTCGGAAGCCCTGACCGCCGCTAATGCAGCCAAGTCTAAGCTGGAGGCTGAGGTGGAAGCAGCTAATGAGAAATTAGGGAGGGAGATGGAGGCTAAGGCAAAGGTGGAGGAGGACCTTGCCTCTTTAGAACGGCACATGCAAATAAGGATTACGGAGGTTCTGGAGCAGACGTCATGACACGGGTGGAGAACGCTCTAAGTGCCAAAGTGTCTGAGGCTATCCAGAACTTTAAAGACACTTTTGAAGAAACCCCAGAATACGAGGCCATGCAGAGGGTTTTTGAGAACATAGGGGCTAGGATGCTCTGGGGGACGTGAAAGAAGCTTTTCCAACCCTGGATCTATCCTCCATTGAAGCCCTGTACCCCGAACCTCAAGACAAGGGCTCTTCAGAGGATGTTCCTCCCCAGTGATCCTAGTTTGTACCTGCCTTTCTGTTGCAATTTCTTTTTTTTATAAGTGTAATGGCACCTGACATTGTAAATGTAACAATCATTCAAATTGTATATACTTTGTCTTTATGAATGCGATGAATTACTGACATTGTAAATGTAACAATCATTCAAATTGTATATACTTTGTCTTTATGAATGCGATGATTTTTTGTATTTAGTTTAACGCCTTAGCTTGTATGGCCTTATTTGTTTAAGTGTGGACGCTTCCCAACACAAACGTCTACCAAATACCGTACGAAGATATTAAGTGTATAGTTCCTCAGATCTAAGCAGCTTAAGGCATTCACGTTTGCTGGTTAAGTCTGACTTTGACCACAAGTTTCAGTTTATATAACAACATTTGATTAAGTTTGAGTGCTTCCAAACGCAGATGTCTTTTAAACGCATTGCATGGTTATATGAATATAGTCCCTCAGATCTAAATGGTTTGAGACATTCATGTTTACCAGTTAGATCTGATTTTGACAAACATTTGAACATATCTAAATCACACTTTATAAGACCTGTGTATACAATTTTGTATGAACTCCCTTTGATGGTGCTAACCCTCTCAACCCTTATGAGGTGATCTCAGTGTAGGCTTATAAGAGTCCCTTGTTTTTAACAAACTTCATGCATGGCGTAGACGTATGGTGTTATAACCAAAATAATCTTGGAATTTGTGTTTATCCATTGTGTTTATCTAATTAGTAATTGGTTTAATCCTCATTTTAACTCACTTATGATTTTATAAAATCATATGATAATGCTGTAATCATTGAAGAGGAATTTGATTTATTGAAAATAGCGACGAAGGTGGTTCGTGTTCCAAGGATTACATAAAGGTACCCCGGATAAGTCCTCGATCATGTACGTTCCGGGTACCACCTTGGCGAAGACTTTGTAAGGGTCTTCCCAGTTAGAACCTAAAGTTCCTACTCCTGGTTCTTGAGTTGAAGGAAGAACCTTTTTGAGAACTAAGTCCCCAACATTAAAGCGCCGACTTTTTAACCTTTTGTTGTAGTATCGAGCCATCTTTTTCTGGTACCTGGCCATCACCACTTGGGAATCACTCCGTTTTTCCATGAGGAAATCCAAACTAGCCCTTTGTGCTTCTTCGTTTCTCACTTCACCGTAATGAATTTGACGAAGAGAAGGAATCCCAATTTCAACGGGACATACCGCCTCGGCTCCATATGCCAATGAGAAAGGTGTTTCACCAGTAGCGGTGTGCGAGGTGGTTCAAAGCACCCATAGTACTTGTGGGAGTTCATCTATCCATGTGCCCTTTTTGGATTCCAACTTTCTTTTCAGGGTATTTTTTATAGATTTGTTCACAGCTTCGACTTGTCCGTTAGCCTGTGGGTGATGTGGAGATGAGAACAGTTTCTTAATTCCCAAATCATCGCACAACTCATCTACGCTTCTATTTTTAAACTGTTTCGCATTATCACTAACCAGTGAGTGTGGTATTCCGAACCGGCATATGACATTCCTCCAAATGAATTTGGTGGTATTGGCCTCGGTGATTCTCATCAGAGGTTCCACCTCGACCCACTTGGTGAAGTAGTCAATTGCCACTATCGCAAAGCAATTATTACCAGCTCCCCTAGGCATAGGACCGATAATATCAACCCCCCACTTCGCAAAATGCCAAGGGCTAGTCACCACAGTTAGCTTGTGATGTCTTTGATATTTATCGCACTTGCGCACGAAGTCATGGGAGTCCTTTCGCATAGTAGGCCAAAAATATCCCTGTTTAAGGGCTTTCCGAGCTAGTGATAACTCCCCGGCATGATTTCCACATATACCATCATGGATTTCTCTCATTACATACCGTCCTTCCTTTGCCACCACACATCTCAGCAAAGGGGAGGTGTAACTCCGTTTATAAAGCAGGTCATCCAAGCGAAATTCGTAGCGTATCTTTGCAACTTCCGAGCTACCTCTGGCTCATTTGGCACTGACTGATGCTTCAAATATGCTATCATGGGATTCATCCAGGATCCTCCCTCTTCTATTGCCAAAATATCTGACCCTGGCTCAATAGAAGAAGTCAATATGTGCTCAACTGGGATCAGATTATGGAGCTCTGAATCACTGCTGCTTGCTAATTTGGACAAACCATCGACGTTTGAATTTTCAGTTCTGGGAATGTGCTGTAACTCCATTTTTTCGAAGTACACAGCCAAATCTCTTACTTTCTTCAAGTAAGCGACCATAGCTGGTTCTTTGGCAGAAAATTGTCCACTAAATTGACTCACAACGAGCTGCGAATCACTATTCGCCACTATGGACTTAATCTTCAAAGCTTTCGCAAGTCTTAGCCCAGCTAATAACGCCTCGTATTCAGTAACATTGTTTGAGGCTTTAAAGTCAAAGCGGATCGCACTGTGTAGTTTGAATCCCTCTGGGCTTATTAGCAATATTCCCGCACCGGATCGTCCCTCAGCCGAGGACCCATCAACGAAGAATTTCCACTCTCGGGTTTCATCCATGTTATCAATCATCTTGACCTCCGGTGGATGTGTGAATTCGACTATGAAATTCGCCAATGCTTGACCTTTTACAGCGGTCCGAGACTCATAATGCAGGTCGAACTGGCTGATTTCAATCGCCCACTTCATTAACCTCCCAGATACATCTGGTTTTTGCAACACCTGTCTCATAGGAAAGTTTTTGAGCACACGTATGGAGTGTGACTGAAAGTAGGGATGAAGTTCACGAGAGGCTGTGATCAACGAGAGAGCAAGTTTCTCCATATCTGGGTAACGTGTCTCAGCATCCAGCATGGCTTTACTTACATAATATACTGGGAACTGATTCCCATCCTCCTCTCTGACCAATACCGAGCTAACAGCCTCTTTTGATACTGCTAAATACAAGTAAAGAGGCTCACCAGCCTTCAGTTTTGATAGCAATGGGGGCTGTCCCAAAAATGCTTTCAGGTCAGAAAAAGTCTGCTCACATTCCGGTGTCCATTGAAATCGCTTCCTCCCCCCCCCCCCCCCCCCTTCAAGACCTTAAAGAATGGTAAGCATTTGTCAGTGGATTTGGAGACGAATCGATTCAAGGCCGCAATTCTCCCCGTTAAGTTTTGCACTTCTTTTGGATTTCGAGGTGATTGCATACTTAACAAAGCGTTGATTTTATCGGGATTAGATTTGATCCCCCTCTTATTCACCATGAATCTAAGAAATTTTCCAAACGCTACCCCAAAAGTGCACTTCGCTGGGTTGAGCTTCATTGGATATTTCCTCAAAACACCGAAGGCCTCTGACAAATGGCGGATATGATCCGTGGAGACCATGCTTTTGACCAGCATGTCATCAACATATACCTCCATAGTGTTTTCTAATTGTTCTGAAAACATTCGATTTACCAGCCTTTGATAGGTAGCTCCAGCATTTTTCAAGCCAAATGGCATAACTTTGTAATAATAGAGTCCTCTATCTGTAATAAACGAAGTATGCCCCTCGTCCGATTCGCACATGGGGATTTGATTGCACCCGGAGTAGGCATCCATAAAGCTCACCAACTCATGTCCTACTGTGGAGTCAACCAGCTGATCGATCTGAGGCAGTGGAAAACTGTCTTTGGGACATGCCTGGTTCAAATTTGAAAAAATCGATGCATACTCTTAGTTTCCCACTATGTTTTGGTACCAAGACAGGGTTTGATACCCACTTCAGATACCGGAATTCTCTGATAAAGCCATTTTTCAACAGCTTCATAACCTCTTCTTTCAAGGCCTCATACTTATCAGAACTCATAGGCCTTCTCTTTTGCCTATGCCCAGGGCTTCTAGGATCAAGCTGGAGTCTGTGATAGGCCACTTTAGGATCGATCCCAACCATGTCGTCATGCTTCCATGCGAATACATCGAGGTTCTCAAGTAAGATCTTTGTATTCAACCGGAAAGTCCAATCTAATCTGTAACTCCTTGATTGGGTCGAGTGGATCTACACCGAAGCATTCCAACTTTTCAACTGGAGTGGAGCAACTGCTTCCTGCCATTCGCGGGTCCAGATCTGCTAGATCTTCTTCTGGCGTCATTGTAACATCCTCAATTTCTGAGGGTCCTCCACCCAGTCTTTCAGGGTCTGGAGCGGCTTCTGTCATTGCCACATCGCTAATCATGTTCAAGCTTCGGTCCTGAAATTTTTGGATTGCATTTGTGTAACTAGCTCGCGATTCAGTTTGGCTCCCCCTTACAGTGGCAACACCATGCTCCATGGGGAACTTCATGCAAATGTATTTTGTATGCGTTGCAGCTCCCAAGTCAATGAGACCCGGCCTCCCAATTGAGCCATGATAGGAGGAGATTTTGTCCACAACCAAGAATTCCATCAGGATTCTGGAAAGAGTTGGTGCTTGCCCTACTTCAGTCATAAGGGTTATGGATCCTCTAGGGGTTATGCTGTCCCCCGTGAATCCATATATTGGATCCGGGACTGGAATGAGTGGAGTGCTTATCCCCATTTTATCGAAAGTTACCCTGTAAATCACATTTACCGAAGCACCATCATCCACCATCATTCGTGACAACCCATTCCGGGCCACCACTACCCTAATAACCAATGCATCATTGTGTGGGAAGTGTACTCCAATGGCACCATCTTGGTTAAATGTGATAGATTATGTTCGAGGCATCCCAACAGGATGTGAATGGATATGGTAATTCACGTTGGCGGGCTGCTTGGCCTCTCTGATATACCTCTTTTGGGAGTTGTTTGTGCTCCCACCTGGGTGGGGGCCTCCCAATATTGTATTGATTTCACGAATAGGAGGGTCGACCACAGGCATAGTCGGTTCCCGTGTATCTTTAGCATGTGCCGAGGTGGTATCCTGGCCCTTATTCCTGTCTCTTTGACGATTGTCAATCCTCTCTTTAGTCGAGTTCTTCCACGAAACTCTCCTGTCAGCTCGGTTGAACTTCTGGCCTCCGAAATTTTGAGTTCTCCCCGTATCGGGGGAGAAATCACTTCCCCTTCTTCCCTGCGCCTTTTGGTCAGCTAAGATGTGGATTTCCCTGCAATCTTCTGTTGCGTGACCGTAATATCTGTGGTAGGCGCAGTAAGCCCCAATCATGGGTTGTTTTCCACTCCGACTACTTTCCATCCTTCCTTGAGCCATGGCAGGATTCTGGGAAGGAGTGTTGGAGTGTAAGTGAGGGATAGCTTCCGTGATTTCTGCGGCATAGCTAGACCCTGTCCCCAGAAACGGACGCATCGCTCCACCTCAGTTACTACTGATCCTATCCTTGCTTCCTCCTTTCTTGAGGTTTACTTCATTAGAATACCCAAGATTGTATCTCCCTTGGGGGTGATTGTCTTTGGCCCTAGCCATTTCTTCTGATACAATCTCCTCCTTCATCAGGTCTACTAGGGCATTGTAATTTCTTGGTTTCCTGCTTCGGACATCCCTCCAAAACATGCTCGTCACATCTAGCCCTCCTTTCAAAGCGGAGAACATCTCCGCATCAGTGATATTTCCACAAATGTGCATCTCTTCAGTAAACCGAGCTAGATAACTTTTCAGAGATTCATCCCTTCCTTGCCTTAGATCCTGAAGGCGTTGGAGTGGGAGCTGGCCAGGCCTGGAGGAAACAAATCCTTTCTTAAAGGCCGTTTTCAGATCTCTCCAACTGTGGATGCTACCAGGAGGGAGTTTTTTGTACCATTGTATCGTACTTCCCTCAAGGGTTAAATCAAAGGCTTTTCATTTCAGTGCCGGAGTGGCTCCGGCTATTCCATGCTAGCGCGGTAATTTAACAGGTGATCGTCAGGGGTCACCTCGGGCAGAATATTTGGCTATTTCTGGCATTTCAAAGTCATGAGGCACTTGGCACCTACGGAGGCCCTCCGTGAAGGGACTTATTTCCTCTTCGTCATCCAGCTCGTATGAGGGTAGTTCACTGTTCTCGTCGTGATCGGAATACATTGGATCATCGTATTGGTCATGGGGCGGTGGAGCATACTCTTGCCTCTGTGGTGGCAAAACATGACCGTAGTTTGGCCTTTCATGGGTCGGTAACTCGTTACGAGATTTGGTCCGAACTGCTTTGGCTCTCCTTTCCTACCTATTCCTAGGCTCATGCGTGGGGGCCAACCTTTCTGCTCCCGTACCATGTTGGTCCCTATGCATTTGACTCTGCGACAAGGCTTCTTCAGCGCGTCGCTCCCACCTATTTCTAGGCTCAGCTGCATTTTTTCGACCTTGATCAGTTTGTCCCCCTCGTTTGCCTCTGAATAACCCTCCTATCCGGCTGAAGACACTGCCAAATTTTGCGGGTGAAGCCTCCCTGTGTCTAGCTGGGAGTTGGTCTTGTTCTTCATGTGCTTCATGCTCCGGGCCTTCCTCGTAGAAGGGCTCGGATTCCACCTCGGCATATGCCTGTGGATCTTGGTAATAATACGAGGCAGTGGCCGCATCAAATGGTGAGTAATATGGCTGTGGGTATTACGGAGGCATCATGGGCTCGTTCACAACATACCCTCTAGCCATGTAGGAATTCATCGCAGCAGTCTGTTCTATCTGCTGCTTCTGCATTTCTAGCATTTGGGCCTCCATACGAGTCATGTCTCGCAACATGCGGCGATTACGGTGCCGGCGTGGTGGGTTAGGTTGTGCCACTCCCTCATTGGCGTTCTCATGAGGTCCTTGAGGAACCTCCTCCTCGCTGTACCGACCATTTCTCCCCCTACGGGGGTTAATATCACCATCGCTTTCGTTCATGTTCAGAGAAATTTCTTGGTTTTAGTTTATCTTTCAAGAATAGATGGACTTTTATCTCAATGCTCCGAGCCTTTTTCAAGGTTGTTAAACTTATAATTCAAAGTTATACGTCTTTTTCAAGGTGAACAAACTTGTGTTTCAAAGTTTGAAGCCTTTTTCAAGGTGAGCAAACTTTTGTTTCAAAGTTTTAAGCATTTTTCAAGGTTAATAAACTCCGAGCCTTTTTCAAGGTGAATAAACTTGTGTTACAAAGTTTTAAGCCTTTTCCAAGGTTAATAAACTTATATTTCAAAGTTTTACGCCTTTTCAAGGGTACTAAACTTATATTTCAAAGCTTTACGCCTTTTTCAAGGGTACTAAACTTATATTTTCAAAGTTCTTGCAGTTCTCCGCTCTTTTGCAAGAGGTTACTCGTCCTTTTTCAGGACTTCCTTTCTATGTGTGGCTTTTCACCATGCGTTTTCGTGGTTAGCAGTATGGTTTCCCACAGACGGCGCCAAAATGTTGACCACAAAATTCGGCAGGACCTTGGACCAACACGTCTCAGCTCCTCCCTCTTGAACACGTGGATCTCCTGCGCACTGTGACAAACGATCAGTTTGCAAAGGGGGCCGAGGTGGCTCCCATTTGCACTCCGATGCCAAAGTCAGTGCTCATTTCAAGCAAATATAAATTGGGTGAGGGAAATATAAGTGCGTAAAAGAGAGAAAAGGGAGTGAGAGAAATATATTTAGTTAAGAGTATGAAATTGCTAACACTTTCCTTGGAGGCAAGTGTGCTCTATTTATAGAAGGATTTGTTGCCCTGGATTGTGACACATGGCGAACTTTTACACGTGTATTCACCCTAGCTCTTGAAGGGGTCAACCTTGCTTTTTGACCGTAATTATGGCTACATCTCGTAGGGATGGGCGCCTGTCACATCTTGGTAAAGGCAGTGTCACATCTCTGACTTCATCCCTTGTCCCATCCTTACATCCGAGGCGCTACCGTAAGCACCTCGGCTAAACATAAAGCGCCTCTGCTAGACACAAACCAGTTCGGTCAGAGGAGCTCGTGTGCTCTTCCACCTCGGCCATTAGCCCAGGGGGATATCTTGAACTTCTAATCATGGGTTAAAGTTTGTGGGCCCTCATTGGGCCTTCACTGGTGGCCCAATATGCCACATTTTTGGGTACGATCTCAACAATTGTTATTGGGATTGAATAAAGACTTGACCCCTAACCGATTCCTAAGGTATTTCCAAACTCTATTCCAATTGACTACATAATTGGCGCTAACATAATTACACAATAAAACTATTCTTAAGCGATTCAAAATAGCAACGTAATCGACATTAATATTGAAATTAAATGTACAAATGAATTCCAATTAAAAAAGGGTATGCAAATGAAAGAAACACATACTAAATGCATCCATGGAAGCAAGAACAATTTCTTCGAAAAGAAAGTTGAAAATTTTCTGTCCTACTTTAGAGTTTGCAGCTGAACTTGTGAAGAATCCAGAAACTTTCATGACCACAGAAAGCAACCCAGTAACTGGTTGCCACGAAATCGACATCTTTGTCAATTGTTTAACCCGCAGATTTTGAACAATAAAAAATATTTGAAAATATACCTCACAATAAATAACATAAATGAAGATCACGGAAAAAAGGCCAATTATCATATTGTAAGATGGATGATTTCAGTCCCTAGCCCCTTTAAGATTAAATCTTCTTCTAGAATTTGCAATCAGCCCTTTCTATATAAATGCATCAAGTGCTAAGCATATTATTGCTAATAAAAATACACGCGGACATTTTATAAAATCAATTGACTATGATCAAAGATAGATAAAGTTCATCCTTTAACATTGAGGCAAAGTATTTATTCTCAAAATTACATATCTCTTTAATGAATCGTACATAGAATAATTTCAACTCATTGAATATTTAAATCATGTATAGTGTGAATGAGTTTGATGTATACAAGTCATTTCAAAGTACAAGATAGTTTATCCATAGTGTCAACTAAATGGGACTTTGAAAATTGTCATTTGACTTGTAAAAGCAAGTGGTCTATTTTTAGATGGGGGAAAAAACATGTATATCGATAAGATTCCATTTCACTTTTCCCATATAAAATTTTGACATGAATTCCCCTTAACTTGTTGAAACCGATAAGAATGCTTTCTTATCACAATCATATTATCACATGCTTTAACATCATCACAACACCATATCAATACATACTCATATCATTTCGAAACACAAGATTCACAACATATAATTATAACTTCATCCTAATGAGAACATGGACATAATTAACATGAAAAATATAGAAGGCCTCTTGAGAAGTGTGCATATGTTGTAGTCTTTGTTGAACATCTTCAACCGCAGTAGTAAGAGAATCGATACGCCCATTTAAAATGTTAAATTGATCTTCCGAGGTGTATTGACCGAGAGGTGGTCCAACTTGTAGAGCTCTAGTCCTTTGTCTTCATCGAGGAGGTTCATCCCCACCGCCATCTCCGTCACCATCGCCATCACCATCATGGTCACCTTCACCCGCACCCGTGCCTTCACCAATATCCAATTCTTCCTCCGCTTCTTCTTGGGTAAATGGCCAAGTGGTAGGCCCCGAAGCATTATCAAAACCTTGAGTATTACACACCCATTGGCCGACACCTTTCGTGATTCTCATTCATTTGAGAGTGTTGATGTTTATAATATCGGTATGCTTTGGTTTGAGAATGAGTTCATTGTCAAGGGGTATGTTGAAATGGTTGAAAATTTTGGTGAAGAACATGTCGTAGGTAACCTTAAAACTTGAGGGGATGAATGGACATGACGAAGATGTTGGATGAAAATGTATGGGAAATCTAGTTTTTGACCGACAAGAAAAGAATCAAGGATGAATAGGTCGAGATGATTAACTTCGTCATAATGACCACTACGGGTACAATTGCGTGAGCAATTGCACGATGAAGGACCTTACATGGAATAGTTAAATGGTTGAGGTACAAGGTCATGGTGGTAGTGAGTGGTCGGGCAATAACACGACTACACACCTCAAGTTCATTGTATCCCTCGAACCTAATGGGATAATGGGTGACATAAGCATGATTTTCACAAGGTTACAATCTTATGATGTTTCTAATGAGGGATTGTTTGATAGAGATTTGTATTCCCCTTACAAGACTTATAATTTCATTCGGAAAAAAGTGGCATCTCGACAGAATTCCCTAATCAATCTCGGGTGGAAATTTTCGGAAATGGACATATCATTTTTTCATCCTGTGTCTTCAAAATAACGATCAATATTAAATGAAGGGCCTTGAAGATAAAAATAGAAGAAATTGATTAACTTACCAATGAGAGTTTTGTGATCTGAGAAGCGGTCGGGCAATGGTGCATTTTCCTCAACGTTCGATGAACTCGCTTCGCCTATCTTCAACTTCTTCTTTGGAGGCATAGTGAATTTTTTGGATTTTTGATGAAAAATGGGGAAAAAATTTTAAACTTGATGAGAAATGTGGGAATAATTGTTAGGGTAAGGTAAGAAATGTGATTCTTAGAGAAGAAGATTGGTTTTTGAGGAATTAAAAAGTGATTTTGGAAGGAGAAAATGAGATTTTCGTGTTTTAAGAGAGAAGGTTGAGAAGCTGTTGATTTTGGAAGAATTTGAACATAATTTTTTGGAAAAGTTGGTAGTGGATGAAGTGAGTAAATGATTTCGTGGAATAGATGAAGAAATTGGAAGAAATGTTGATGCAATATTGAGGGAATTTGAGAGAGGTAACGAATTTAAGGTTTATAGAGGTGAAATTTGGAGATAAATCTGGATTTAAAACATCATATCGCGCAACTTTCTGTCGATCGAAAGTATTGTGGTTGACCGAAACTCTGCAGGTCTGAAAAATAGGTAGCTGCAGTCACTTTAAGCTGACTGATGGTCGATCGAAACTCTGGTTTTGGTCGTACATTTGCTCAATCGAAATATGTTTCAGTTGAACAATGCATTCAACCGAAAGCTACCTTTCGGTCGACCAAAATACTAAAAACAAAATTTTACAAATATTTCGGTTAAATCATGCATTTAACATAATATCATGCATATTAGCCTCTTATTTTAGATTCATACTCATACCTCTTTTTAATATGAGAAATTTTTATGAAATGCTTGTCGCTTTTTATCTAAATTGTTGACTAATTGATCTTCAATCATGATCATCCCATAATCCAAGAAGTATCACATCATCTTCTTTGGTACCTACAAAAATACTTTTTTATGTTGTTCTTTGGTACCCACATGAATTTGGGTTCTTCGTGGTTAGGGTGAGTGAACTTTTGAATACTTCTTTGATTGCTTGTAAAATGTATCCTCTTTTTAATCAAGCAATTTGAAGCTATATGTCCATTGTCGTTGCAAAAACCACATATAGTGGGGGTGTGAGAATTTGATGCTTTATCAAAGAGGCTTTTGACAAACTTTTGATTTAAATGTGGTTTAAATCCAATTCCTTCCTTGTTGAAAACACATTTTTGTTTACCATACATTAAATCAAAAATTTTCTTTCCTTGTGTGGATTTGTAAACAATATTAGTCAAGTCCAAAACTTTTATTTTAATGAACAATTTTCTTCAATCAAGGAATCATGATCAATCTTTTCTTTCTCAAAATCATTTTGAAAAATTGAAAGTCTTTCCACTTCATTTTTTCAATAATTCGTGCATTTCAAGGAGAGTCGAGTGTTTGAAAATAAATTTTTTCAAATTCAACAATTATTTAATCATAAGAGGTAGATAATTCATCGTATGAAGGTTCATCAATAAAATTTACCTCATCTTCAATTGCCATGAAACACATGTTGGCTACTTCATCTTGGCTTTCATCATCATCTTCATTTTGTTCATCATCACTTTCATCCCAAGTAGCTTGTAGAGCTTTCTTTTTGAATAATCTTTTCTTGCTTCGACATTCAGTACTTTTGTGACCAGGTTTGTCACAATTATAGCAAATGAACTTTCATCTTTTTCATCTCTCATTTTGATTCGATGATTGTTGTGAAACCCTCTCCACTTCTTGACAAGGAGAACAAGATTATCAAGTTCCTCATCACTCATGTTTGAGTTAGATGAGCTTTACCATGTGAAGATTTTAAAGCAATTTCTCGTTTCGCCTCTTTTTTCTTCTCCTTTGTTTCGACATTATTGAGCTCATAAGTCACCAATATTCTATAAAGCTCCTCCAATGGATATGTGTTGATGTCTTTCGTGTTTTCGATCAACATCCTCAATAGATTTCAATTTGTGAGAGAGACCTAAGAATTTTACTCACAAGTTCACTGTTAGTAAATTTATGATTAAAGCCCTTAAGGCCATTAACAACATCGATAAAACGTGTAATCATGCAAGTAATGGGCTCATTTTGCTTCATAAAGAAATTTTCAAAATCTTTAAATAAAAGATTTATCTTAGTTTCTTTCACTTTGCTTGTACCCATGTGTGTGATTTCTAATGTATGCCAAATCTCAAATGCGGAATCACATGTGCTAATACGATTAAATTCATTTTTATCCAAAGCACAATAAAGTCTATTGTTGGCTCTAGCATTTAAATATTATTTTCTTATATCATCACCATCATCATCATCATCATATTCCTCTCTAGGTTCTGAAATAGTTTGATCTAGTTTTCCATCAACTTTAATAACTTTAGTAAGCGTATGAGGACCTAATTCAATTACTTCCCAAACATTATAATTTATTGATTGAACAAAAATCATCATTCTAGTCTTCCAATAATTATAATATGTACCATCAAAGAAAGGAGGACAATTTGTAAAATGCCCCTCAATATTATGATTAGTCATTAACTCAAGATTGTAAAATCTTTTAAAAATGAGCACCTATGCTTTGATACAAATTGTTAGCCCAAGAATAACTAACCAAGAGGAGAGTGAATTGGTTTATAAAACTTTTTCGATAAATAATCTCAAATTTAAAGCCAATAGGTACAAGTATAAGCACTTAATGTTGTAACTTAATTATCAATATAAGAGTGTTACAAAGATGTAATCTTAACTGATAAAGCAAGTATATCACTTAGATATAGAGTTGCATAAAATAAATTGATAGAATAGAGTAAGTGTAATGTAAGTAAGTAAGTAAGTAAAAGGGATAAGAGGATGCAAACGTTATTTAGAGAGGTTCAATCAACCAACGTGATCTACGTCCTCTGTTACCAAGCTCTCCGTCACGAGCAAGGTCAAATCTACTATATTGGTAACTTACAACAAGGAGTATCAAATCCTTAGATGGTTTACAATAAGGAGCATCTATCCTTAAGTGACTTACAACAAGGAGCACTTATTGATTATTGTCCAACTTTACATATTTTAGATAGGTAAATAAATGAAAATACAATTTTGGGATATAAATTTTGTAATTAAGAGTAAAACTTATAAAAGATTCTTTAACTCTAAATTAATTTTAATTGCTAAAAATTTCATTTATTTAATTGCATGGAAAGATTGGACAATATTTCAAATTGAATTTGAATTTCTTCTCAAAATTCTCTAACCTAATTAGACTAAAGAAATCAAGAATGACACACATTTTTTGCCCAATTCCCCAGCCCAAAAATCATCTCACCCAACTGGACCCTCTCTCGAAAATTGAGAGCTGCAACACATGCCCAAGAAAACCTTCAACTGGAGTTCTTAACGGACTCTCGCCCTTCAACCTACAACATGGTCTCTCACCCTCTGCCCATAAACACCACTCTTCCACCATAATCTACAGCTGGCCCCAACACCTCCAACCTCATCTCCTTTAACCGTCTCTCTCTCCTTCGTCCCCATCTTCACTTCTTCCTCACTCACACAGACAACACAACCACAACTTCACCTTCTCTTCCTCTCATCCTCCACACTGCACCTCCAACTGGAACGCAGCCCACAACCATTCTCTGAAAAGCTCCAGCAGCCAACTTCCGTCCATCTCCTCTCTATCAAACAGCCAAACCCCTCTCCCTCGCCTTTAGCAACAGAAAAACCACACAGCATCTCCCTTTTACCAACCACTCAGCCAACTAGCCTCCAAAACCCAACAGACGCTGCTCTCCTTCTCTCCAGCAGAACTAACCCGCCAGCCACCTCTCTCACGCTCAACAGTTCAACCTCACGCAGCAGCACAGTACCAGTCGCTCGGTTCACCTCTCAGCAGCAGCCTCGGTTTTGGTGACTTGTTCTAGTTTAATTTATTGTGTTTTGTTTAGATTTTCAATTTTTTTGATTGGTAGTTCATATAGATTCAGATTATTGATGATAGTTTGATTTTAGATATATTTTAGTTATTGAAGTTTTATTTCCGAATTTGAATTTCGTTCGAGTAATGTTTAAGTGTTTACTTGATTTTTATTTCGTTAATTTAATTATGTTCGGCTAAGTTATACTTGAGGAGAGTTATTCTTAGCTTCAATAGGTATGTTTTAATTCGTTATGGATGAATTCTTGTGATTGATAATAATTAACGAGTGTTTTAAATTTTCAAATTATTTTACTTCGAATGTCGTTGATATGGTATGTATTAAATATGCACACAACATGCTCGACTAAATGCCGTAAAATAAATTGACTAATTTTCATACTAATATGTTTAAATATTATCCATCTTAAGAAATTCATACTAAATTTAGTTGCAAGCCCAATTGTTAGCAGAAGAATAACTCCACTCCAATTTCCATTTTACTGCATTTAATTACATCCTTTTTAAATTCATTTAAGCAACTGAAATCATAGTTTAAGACTTGAATTTAGCAAATATTATTATACTGATAAAGTCTCTAGGAAGAATGACCCTGGATTATTGATAGGCTATAACTTGACCCCTTTATACTTGTAGGGTATATTTTACATCGAATCACTTATCCTTAGATGATTTACAATAATGAACACCTATCCTTAACAAGAATTGAGTTTTCACGAGGCTCTCAAAACCACCAAATATAATGAATTGAATTACAATTGAATTAACTCTCTTGACAAATGATGTACTCAAATTAAATCTCAAGAGAGTTAGACTAACACTTCAATAGATAGCAGTGGATTAAGCTCAAGTATTAGAAGAAAAACTTTGATGTAAATGATAATGAAAAGTTCAATGCAATCAAAAAAGAAAATTCAAAGAATATAATCTCTTGTTGAATGGTCGAATCAAATTAAGTATCAAGAGATTCCACACTTGAATAATCAACAATAAGTTAAGCTCAAAGTGTTTAGGTAATGGAACTTTAATGAATCAAATGATAATAAAAATTATAGTACAAGTAATCAAAGTTCTTCAATATTAATTCTCTCTTTAAAAGATTAAAACAAGTTTAGAACAAAGAGAAACTTACACTTCAATTTCAATATATAATGTGAAGATGTTGAAGAAATTTAGACAATATAAAATCAAGAATCTGCACAAAAGAATTTCTTCTAAAGACTTTGATGAATTTGATAAAAATAAAGTTTAGACCAATCAAAATGTTCTTATAAAGACAGATAAATATAAACCAAGTAAGAACAATAAATTTTCATAAGAAAGTTATCTCTAAATCTCTTCTATGTTGTTGAAATTGAATGCAAGAGAGATGACTTTTTATAGATTAAGTTATTGAAGTTCAGGCACTTTCAGTTGACCATTTTTGGAGTTTCAGTCGACCAAACTATAAAAGTAGCCGTTATGAATTTTCAACCGTTGGAGTTTCGGTTGAGTAAAACTGGAGTTTTGATTGACCAAACTTTCAGTAGATCGGAAACTTTTGGTTGACCGAAATGACTGGATTTTGGAAACTTCATTTTACATCAAAAAAATTATTTTTCCAATATCTAATACATATTATGGGTCAAAAATAGTTTTATGCAAGTGATGAGATTTTCAAGTATCTTAATGCATAAGAATCATTCGAGCTCGTTCTAATTCATCGCTAAAGATTGAGAGTATTATACCTTTACATAGATTAGATCAACTCTTGAACTTGAACTCTAATCTTGTATGCTTGAATTCTTGATCTTCATGTTATGCTTTCCGATTTGAATATTTTCGATTCTTTCTTGATCTTCTTTACGTCTCATATACTTGATCAAATAGTTTTGATTTATATATTTGAGAGACGATTTGAACATTGAATGCTTTGAATATTTATTATTACATGAACACTTGAAGCATACTTGTTAACAATACAATATAATCTTGTTTGTTATGATCAAAACAATAAGGTTAAGTTAATCGTATATCAAAAATTTCCCCATTTTTTATTATGACAAACAATATATATATATATATTGGAAAAATTGGTAATGAAATTTTAGGCATCGAACTAGTTAGAGTTTTTAAGTTTGATTATAAGTTCCACTAAGGTTTAATTCTTCTTAACATCATTACATTTATATTTCAATTTCTCATTCCAATCAATTCAAGCAAAAAAAAAAAAATAATGATTTCGAGTTTCCGGGTGGGACGGGCCTGCCCCAAAATGATCCACGGGGCAGAAAACGACCGGATGGGGCGAGGCGTCTCGGGTCCTCCGGTTTCGGGTCAACTAATAAATATTATCTTCGCTGGAACGAAAAAATGACCGTTACTAACATAAAACGCCCGGCAACGGATAGTTTCTTTTTTGAAAGGGGGGAAAAAATATACTTCCATATTAAGAACCGAATCACCAGAGTTTTCTTCTTCCAAAATTAATTCACAATCGGAAAATCTCTCATTCTACCATCTAATTCTAACTCTAACTGATTATCCAAATCTGCATAAATTCGACTAATTTTTGTGGGAGTTTTGTTTTCAGAGTTGCCAATTCCTTGGAAAAATTTTTGTACAAAAACAAATTCTTCTGTTTACTTCATCGATATTTAGAAATGGATCTTGGATGTATTGATATGGGTTGCATTGAAAAGCATAGAAAGGAGACTTTTCTTGATAAAGAGAACAGTCCAAAGGAGTCTGGGATGTCTTCTTCCAAGCCAGGGAAGGTACTCTTTCTTGGTCTCTTGAAATGAATTCTGTATTTCATTTCAATTTTTCTCAATGGTATGTTGATGATGTTTTAGGTTTTCGATGTATAATTGGGTTTATCTACGCATACGTGGGTTTTACGCTTGAATTATGTTTTGCTTTCAAGATTTAGAAATTGATCAGCCTGATTACTGTTTATAATATAGCCCTGAGGTATAAGAAATGGGAAATCTAGATTCATTGTGTAGCTTCTTTTAACACGTTTGGTAACTCGGCTTCTCCGAACATTGGAGAAGAAGTTAAAATCTTGTTCATTATTCAAGTCGTGTTCAGTGCCACGAATAATATATACCTTGAGTGATCGTCTGGTATAAAAATCAAAAAACAAAGTAAAAGCATTTTTCATTGAGATTTAGATGTTCATTGGTGTGACTATTGTTACTTCTATTAGTAGGGAATTCAATAATTTGTTGTAAAAATATTCTAGCATGATTTACTCCGTTAGATAATGTTTGTTGATTATTCATACATCCCAAGAAAACTTTGTATGTTAGAATATATTTTCTTCTTTCTTTCTTATTTTTTACTGCTTCTGAATAATGCAGAACAAGGGATCAAAAGATGTTCTCCAGTCAAGTTTGAGTGCGTTAAACAAGCTTACGTCACAAATTACAAAGCCTCCACATCGGAGAACTTCACCTCTTAATTGGTTCCCACGCAAAAAGGTGGATTCCTATTTGAATAGGAAAATAAAATTGCTACAGGTAGTGCTATATCTATGCATATGCATGCTTTTCTTTTGCTGACCGGGTTCTTGCTTTAGCAAAAGGCTTGACACTTGAACTCGATGCAGGAAGTAGATGGAATGAATTCAACTCTTGATGAGACTCTTGGTGATTCAAATCCACATTACTGCAGAGTTCTGAGAGAAAAGATTGCAATAAAAGAAGCTGCAGAGAAGGCAATGGAAGCTCAAAAGGCTGCAAAGGTCGAAGCGTCGTGGTGTCGTATACTTAAAGCAGCCAGGTACTCGCATTCTTCTGGACAAAAAGTTTGATTAGAGGACATGAAAATGGGACTCTTGATTGGATGATAAAGTGGTATCCATGTGATGAAGCACATGGCTCACTTCTTCATCACCCAATGTCGAGGCGCCACCTCGACATGTAATGTCCATGTAGAAGAACTATTAGATATATCGTTTTTGTTTGACAGCAGACTTGTTTTCTATTTGATAGGATTGAAAGTAAAGATGCAGAAACGGAGCTAGCAAAAGCGGAAAAATCTGCAGCTGAAGCTTTTGAAGCTGCAACGGCTATCGGTGTAATCATGAATGATATACCAGAACGTGCACAAAAGTGTCACAAAATGGAAACTGTATCGTTAAAAGGAGGAGAGCCCGCCACTCATACAATATCGGCTAGTTTTGAAACTGCATTTGAGGTGGATAGACAAGTAGCTGCTGCAGTTAAAGCAGCTTTTATAAAGCTAGCCAGTTGCCCTTCTATAAACAGAGGCGAATTTATAGAGTTGTTGCACAAAGTCAGTGAGACTCCGGATAATGGCAGTGGTGAAAGTTATAATGAATTATCAGAGTTTTCTACAGGATGTGAATCTGACAGTTCTAATTCTCAAGATGTAAGTAGTAATAAGGAATTTGGTGCTGAAAGAAAAAGGAAATACAAGAAGAGACAGGTTATTGATAAATTTAACATGACTAATCTAGTTGAGATGATGCTAGCTAGGCTTAGATGCTTGAAGGAATATGAACTCGCCTCTCTAGTCACTATAGTTGCAACTTCTGGGCTAAATGAGGCTTTAATGGAAGCAGAACATGACAAACAGTGTGATTTGAACACTACTGTTTATGACTTATCAAAGCCAACTTCTGATGCTTCGAGCAGAGTGTCCATTGGAGGGAGGACTTCACAGAATTCGGATCTAGATGGGCAGATGAGAAGGGCAGCCAAGGCCGAACTTCCTAGCCTCGACAAGTTTCTTGTGAAGCGCTTGACGAGACTTGAAAGAGAGCTACTAGAAGCCAAAAAGGCGGAACAGATTAAAGCTGCAGAAGGAAGTGAACAAGAATTACATAGCAAATCCGACGATGAAAAGCTCTCTCTTGTTGATAATAGAAGTTCAAGTATGAAGGATTCTGACACGGGAAGCATTCTTCGGAAACCTTCTTCTATGATTCAGGAAAAGACTGAGCCCGAACTTCCTAGCCTCGACAAGTTTCTGGTAAAGCGTCTGACAAGACTTGAAAGAGAGATACTACTAGAAGCCAAAATGGTTGAGACGAAAAAAGCTCGGGATGGAAGTGAACAAGCGGCCAATAGTAAATCCGATGATGAAAAGCTTTCTACTGTTGAGAATACAAGTTCGAATGAAAAAGATAATGATTTGCAGAGCACTCTTCAGAAACCTACTTCAATGATTGAGGAAAAAACAGGAGAGGGCACTATTGTTCCTGACTTTGGATGTATGCTAATGAAACATTCTTCAAAGCTTGAGAAGGAGATTGAAGAGGAGAGGATAAAGAACGGTAAAGAATCTGATATAAATGCCAAGAATTCTGAGGGAGTGAGTACAATGACAATTGGCCGTTCAAAAAATGCAAATGAAACTACAGAGGTTCCTAGTCTTGATAAGTATCTGGTGAAACACTTATCAAAACTCGAAAGGGAGGTCCAGGAGGCAAGAAACAGAAAAGGTATTGAACCGAGTGAATGTGGCAGCATTACTGATTCGAGCAAGAGCGTGACTTCTGCCCTTGCAACAGATTTGGAAGTGATTTCTTCTTGTACTGATGGAGATTTAGCAGGCAGGAAAAATATGAACCTTAACAAAAGGAAACAGGGAGGAAAACCAGCCACAGATTATGAAAGTTTAGACAAGGTTCTAGTAAAACATGTCACGAGACTGGAAAAGGAGAAGATGGAACTATGTGAAATGGAGCAGAAGGGGATGAAATTGAACAGAGGAAACACCAACAGAGATATGGAGAGTAGTAGCGAAGGCAGTTTGGACCAGATTTTAGTCAAGCACAAGTCGAGGCTTGAGAGGGAAAAGATGGCTGCTACTGAGGAATATGGTGTAGATGATCAAATCAGACATTCAGTTTCTCTTCGACTGGCTCGGGAGAGAGAGTTGCAGGAAACATGGGGAGGCTTGAGCTTAGGGAACTCTATGCGCCCTCATGTCTCCAGACTCGAAAGAAACAAGGATGGTGACGACGGTGTTGATAATCAAATCAGACATTCAGTTTCCCGCCAACAGGCTCGCGAGAGAGAGTTGCAGGAAGCATGGGGAGGCTTGAGCTTAGGGAACTCTATGCGTCCTCATGTGTCCAGACTCGAAAGAGACAAGGATGTTGTCCACAGTGACAGTGTCGATGATCAAACCCGACATTCAGTTACTCGTCGACAGGCTAGTGAAAGAGAGTTGCAGGAAGCATGGGGAGGTTTGAGCTTAGGGAACTCCATGCGACCTCATGTCTCTAGACTTGAAAAAGACAAGGAGGGTGCCAATGATGAAATCAGAAATTCAGTTTCTCGTCAACAGGCTCGCGAGAAAGAGTTGCAAAAAGCATGGGGAGGCCTGAGCTTAGGGAACTCTATGCGCCCTCACGTCTCCAGGCTTGAAAGAGACAAGGCAAGTTCCTCTTTCACTTGATCTATATGACATAATGCATCAGTTCTCATCCTTTTTCTCTGGGGTTAAATAAGCTGGTGGTCAGTGATCACTAAAATCTTAGCAAAGCCAAGGAACTTTTTAAACAATAATTCTATGTAGACATTTTTTGGAATATGAAAATGAAATACTGTCGACGTGGCGCCTCTTGTTTGGATGATGACCACCTCAATGTCGAGACGCCATCTCGACATGTCCCATTTTCATGTCCCAAAAAAATGTTCATATAGAAGAAGTGAAATTTAAAACTTTGTTTCGAGTGGGTTACTAAACTTATAACTTTGATAGTCTCTACTTATCTGCCAACTACATGACCAAATTGAAGAAAATTATTGGTTCAATAACCAATTTGAAACAGAATTTAAGTTCAGTTTAACATGAAATAGCGCTATAAGTCAATGACTTACATTTGCTCGCACTCTCTATTTTTTAGTAACAATATAAATGTTGTGTATAGGCTGCTTGGCTTAAAGCTGAAGAAGAGGAGAGGACGAGTGGAACGATGGAAGTATGAGGCTCAGAAAGATAGTTGATATATATCTCCATAATGTACGGAGTCTCTTGAAGTTCCAAAGAGAAACAACCATTGGGAGAGAGCTGTGACAACTTTCTACATCGTATAATTACTAGGTGTTAATAAGTTTGTCAACAACTTTTCTCGTGCTGACATTCTTTCATGGATGCTTTTCTAACGTTGTTGCATTTTTGCTGATGCAGTGTTTTAGCTTTTGTTAATTGTCTGTTTGTACATGGACTTTTTAATGCATTTGCATAACTATGATGTGAATTCATTAATTGATCTTCAAGAAACAGATCTCTATGAGGAAAGAATGGCACAAAGGTGGCTTGAGCACGAGAACTTGTTGAGGAAAGGCAGCAATGGCCTGGCCTGTGCTTTTGCTATGGCAGCCACTGGTGAGCAACTCGTTTTCGCATCAACAGACATGACATATATGGCGAGCTTGGAGAAAGTTAGCGTGGCATGAGCCCCTCATTTTCTATGAAAGATTGCACTTCCATATACCATAACAGACACTGAGACTGAGAAAGATGTGTTCCACCTTTCCTGAACTTGTATTTTGTTGACACTATTAAATCAGGTGAAGCTGCAGCATGATAGTGAGGAAAATATAAAGTCTTTCTCAGGCATTCTCCGTGTCATACTCAAGATCTTTCCACTCCTCCCCTGGTCGTCATGGTTCTCGAGGGCTGCCAGCCTCGTTTCCAGAAAATGGATTTTTGTCTTCCATGAGTTTCGAACCTTGTACCTAGAGGTTAAATACAAAGATTCTTAGAAACCCACTACCATTAGAGCATACCTGCATTAAAGAAAGAAAGAATGAACATGTCATCAGCCAACATAAATCTTTAACACAATCCATTTTCAAATGGAAAACCAAGAAATTATAACCTGCAGCAAACGGTAAAATGAACAACAGACGTTTGAGATGTATCCTCCTCCCAATCTGCAGTGTTAATCAATCTATGGCATCTAGGGTGCTCCTTGAAGAATAGACGAACAAGTGTTACATGTGAAGAATAATGAACATGAAGCTATTGTCATTCAGGACAACAAAAAAGGGGCCACGAGTATTGAAAATAAGAATGCTTTATTTCCTTAAGAAACTAATCATTACATTGCGTTTAACTTGAAGAATGATGCTCAAGCTCTACAGATTATGGGGCTTTAAGTAGTATCGAATGACTAAATGATTGTATAAACATTCTCCCTTCCTAGCAACTAAAATTACTAACACCTAACTGCAGCCAGCCTAAGAAACTCAAAACTGGAAGTAACGAATTGCGTCTTCTTTGGTGATGCTTCTGGGGAGCACTAACAATTGGTGGTCAATCTACAACAATCAAAAGAGGGTTTCAGGAGCGTCTCTAGCAGCCTGTCCAATAGTGAGTTGCTCATTATCACTTCTGTTTACTCAAAGGCACGAAAGCAGATCTTCTCAAGTTGTACTGGCCAATTTTCCCCAAGAACACGAGGATTCGACTCCATTGCAACACGGAAATCTGACATACTAACATATGTCGAGGGACTTTGTCCTTGCGTGTATCTTTCAAGTAATGCCCCTCTCCCTCCGGTACATATTTGACCGTTTAACTCTCCAGCATGATTACGCCATGATCTTGCAAGCTCTATACAAGGTTCAATTAACCTCTTCAAATACACATCCAAACTATTATTTAACAGGTTAGCACACTCCAACGAAACTCCAAGCCCCTCCACCTCCAACTTTTGCTCCAAACAACTCCTCAATGTTTTCGTATCAGGTAACTCACCACTGTTTTGACAAGTATTAAACATGAAACCTCGGTGAAGAGCTTTACGAGCACCACCCATGTTTATTGAAACACCAAATGGAGTAGTAATAGGGCCCCAACTCTGAATGCCTAGGCTTCCAGCAAACTGTTCAACCTCTTCTCCATCTTCAATGGGAGCAACTTCAATAGGAGGTCTGCTACTGAGAGAGTTCAGTTCTGCTCCACTTTGTTGTTCTTGAATTCTTGGACTGGTTTCTTCAAATGTGATACTAGGGCTCTTTCCTAGTGGTCCAAGTGGACTCGGACGATCCCGAAACTTACGCTGATCCCTGTTGACAGGAGACCTATGCCTGCGAGGAGATGGGGGGAATGCATCACCATAGAGTGATTGCATACAATTTCTTTGGTAACCAGTTGCAACTTTAACCCCGAGGGGTCCTTTAACTTTCCTAGCTTTTGGTGGGGGGACTTTGGCCTGGCACGCATTCTGGAGAATGGATTGAATAAGCCTGTTATGAAGAGAGATATTCTCTCTACCAATTGTCTGTATGCAGCTCTGATCAAACTCGGCCTTGCTAAGCTTTAAACTGAAAAATCTATTGAGCTGATCAAAGTATTTTTCTGCTCTTGCATGCCCTATATTCTGATAAATAAGATTTTTCAGCTCCATTGTATCCACCCGAGTAAAATGATGTTTTGCCACCATTTTAACAAACCTGCTTAACATCCAAATTGCCAGATCCCAATCAATACTCCATCCCCAAATAAATAAAAACACCTAATTTCATCTTTAAAAAATTCTCACGGAAAAAGTTGATCTCGTACAGATAATTATATCAATAAAGATCAACAATATTCATAATTTATCATTCATTCGCAGATACAGAAAGGAACAAAACTCAGATACCAATAAGCTCAGATATATTTTGACAGCATTATTTCCAAGTAAATAATTAACAAAATTTAATTTTGATTGTTAACAAACCTCAATTTTAACCAACAAAAACTTTAATTTTGCAAAATTAAATCATCAAAAAACAACGTGCAGTATAACAAACTTTACCATAAAGTTAATTTAAACTTAGAAATCAATCAAAACCAATTTGAAATAACAATGAAAAACAAAAGCCTCGAATTCCAATTCGGCAAGGCCGCAAGAGTAGAAAAAGAACTACGTATAAAAATAAAAATTCAGATAAAATAATCAGAACCCAGTTGAGATTTCTAGGGGAATTAAAAAACCCAGAAATTAAATTGGATTATTAAGAAAATTAGAGCAAGAAAGAAAGAGAAATCCACCTGGGTTTGAAGAAGTTGAGATCGAGTGTGTTTCTTCCTCACCCAAAGCGTTCGCGGCCTATGGCTTGTCGGTCTTAGAGAATAAAATCCTAGCCAAACACGAACTAAATCTCATAAGCTGAGGCTTTCTGAACATAACTCTTAGGGCAGGACAAACGTGCGCGGGTACGTCGTGTTTTACTAAAGCCGTGTTTGGTCGTGTTCAGGATTTTGGGGTTCGGGTGTGGGAAGGTCCTATTGGGTTGATTATAAGTCTGTTAGATTGAGAAATTTTATGTTTTTTTTTTTTTTTTTTTTTTTTTTTTGGACCAACTAAAGAACATCTATGATATACACGATGTTAATATAAACTATTTTGAGGTGGATTTAGTGTCATTGATTTTGATATTTGTCTATGATTCATAATATATGTTACGATAATCAAGTCACTTCGTTATTAGTTAGGAACAAAAAATTTTGTAGGTAATGTGATTGTTCATTATTGACAAAAGTCCAAATTTTGAACTTTCAATAATGAGGTAAGTTGCCAGACCAAGCAAAGAACGCCAATGATATACACCACAGCAACACAAACTATTTTGAGGCGAATTTTGTGTCGCTAATTTTGATATTTGTTTATGATTCATAATATCTTTTATGATAATCAAGTCTCTTCGTTATTAATTAAGAATAACAGTTTTGTCGATGATGTGATTGCTCATAATTGATAGAAGTGGAAATTACATCTAACCCTGATATATAAGAATCAAATTCAAAAATAAGATCAAATCTATAAAATTTCAAATTTCAGGTATTAATAAATTTTTAAAAAATATTTAATAAATTATATTATAATACATAATTCCCAAAACTGCAAACCCAAACCCTATCTCTCTCATTTCACCCTCTTCCTGCACGATATCTCTCTCTCTCTCTCTTCACACCTATGGAGGCGGCGGCACAACCCCCTCTCTCTCTCCAAACCTCCACCCAAGGTGATCCGGCCACCACCACCGTTCCGCCGGAGCTGAACTGTCAACCGGAATAGCAGGTGGTGCAGGAGAAGCAGGCTGTGCACCTTCAATCTCTCAAGCTGTCCCTGTACCTTCAGCTTCCGTCGCGAAGTAAGTCACTTCTCGCAGAAGAAGCGTTGTTAACCTTCAGCCCATCACCAACCTCCATCCTATAGAATCGGCGTTGTGACTGCTGTACCTCACCGACGCAAGCGACGCTTACATTGTCGATTCTGCTGATGCATATTCCGTCACCCGATTTGGAGATCTGGTGGTGGTAGAGGTCGCGGTGGCGTAGATGGCGGCTGCAGGTGCTGTGGTAGTGTTTTGTGTGTGCGGTGGTCAGGGGAATACTTTGATTTTGAAATTTGGAGAACTGGTGGTAGTGCGATGGCGACAGTGGTGGTTTCATGTGAGGCAGTGGTGGTTGTTTGTAGGATTTAGGTTTGATTTCTTCGTGTCATCGATGTTCACATTGTAGCGTCGTGGTGGCGGAGGCGGTGGCGGCAGAGGCGCAGCATGGTGGTGGTGGAGGAGGAGGTGGGTGGGGTGAAGTGATTTTATAATATGTGACTTAAAATAATTATTGTGACCTAAAAATAAGTCTAATTTGTGACCTAATATTTTGATAATTTATAATCCTGAAATTATTTGTGACCTAAAAAATTTGTTTCTGTGACTTGAATATAATGTTTGTTTTTTGTGACCTAAAACTGTTATTGTGACCTACTATTTTGATAATTTGTGACCCTAAAATTATTTGTGACTTAAGCAATTTACATTTTGTGACCTGAATTTATCTTGTATTGTGACCTGAATTTACGTGGGCAAGTTTTCGGATATACTGTGACCTAATAATTAATCAGTGAATTGTGACTTAATAATATGATAATTGTGACTTAAAAGATTAGTGACCTCATAATTTGATAAGGTGTGACCTAGAAATAACTCGGGATTGATTAATTTAAAACTTGTGACCTTGTAATTATTTGTGACTTGATAAAACTGTTATTGTGACGTACTATTTTGATAATTTGTGACCCTAAAATTATTTGTGACTTAAGCAATTTACATATTGTGACCTGAATTTATATAATTAATAAAAAAATCTAATTATTTAATTTAGTTAAATAGATACCTGATTTTTGAAATTTTTGAAATTATATGTTAAAATTGAAATTGTATATTCTAAACACCTTATATATGTATTTTTCCCTTGATAGAAGTCCACGACTTTGACATTTTAAGTCCGTCGTACTTTAACAATTTTTAATAAACTTTCCAAAATATATTTGTTCGTTTGATGGTTTTTTGGTCATGTTTTCGATGTGGTCTCATTGTGTTTAATATCTCAATGTTGAGCAAGAAGCAAATAAGCAACAATGGTTTAAATTTGTATTGTGTCTTTATATTTTAATAAATCGTCCTTTTTATATTTTAGGGATACGTCCTGAATTAAGTTTCTTTCAAAATACTTAGTATCCATTTTCTTTATTCATCTTTACAAATCCCAATCTCAATTGTAAATTTGTAAGATGAGAGGATGCCAAGAAGAATAAAGACCTCGAAAACATAGTGGATCTTGGAACGAAGATTCTTAAAAGATCATAAAGAACTTCAACTCTCTCAAATAAGGAATTAATCTATTTGTACAATGTGATTAACAATGGGATTGACAAACTCATCACATGAGGGTGGGCTTCTCATCGCCCCACGTGAGGGGGTGGTCAACCCTACATTAATCACATTGTACAGGTAGCAAGGTTGATCAAATAAGTTATGCTGAAGGTTTACATAATGAATTTGATGTTTCGTGATAGTTTGCTTAATAGAAGCTTCCATTGAAAGAGCTCATTCATCAAGGCAATAAATGTATTAAATCGATTCGTTTTAATGAATATATTCAATCGCAACTCGAATATTGAATCCATGAGGATCAAGTAGGAAATGATTATCTGAATCGTAGAATTTCAACAAATATATAATCAACAAGCATTGAACTTTGCAAAATATTTTATATCGTTCATTGAACTTTAAAAGTTTTTCGAATGATCACAAAATTTATCTCATTATTGTAGTTAGTTGATGATAAATTAACTAAAAACACGCTTTATAAAATGTAATTAACGAAAAAGAATAAAAAACAATTCTAAATAAAAATATATGTAAACAATTTAATAGAAATACGTTTTTGGCCAATTTCTCAATTAACGATAATTAGAGCATCCCCAATGAAATAATGTCTACTATGTATATGTGGCAAAGATATTAACATTAAAAAACTCATCTAATGTAACAGTGTTCATTGTGCATATGTGACAAACTATTATTAGTTTCCAAAAAAAATGAAAGAGAGAAATGTTTTAATTGTATCCTACACATTGTCTAGAACTAGACAATGTCTACCATTTAATTATGTCACGTAAGCAATTCTTGTCATTGATCAAAAAAAAATAGCTAGACATTGTATCTAGACAATGTCCCTATGAAGATGCTCATCTCTAATGGTTTATGAGTATTTTGATCTATGTGGCACTTATGTAGATAATTATCTCATCCATATTGATAAAATAGATAGTGAATTTTAAAACTTATTCCCAATGGTATTTGTCTACAATTTTTTATGTATACATTGTTTAGCAAGTTATCTACATATAAATATAGTATAAGATAGTGTTTCTGCCACATCAGCGCCACATAAGCATGCAAACTAACCACTGGAGATTAAATTTTCATATCATTATTTATTTTTCCTATGTAGCAATCTATTTTTTCCCAATTAATATACCATTAGAGATGCTCTAATATGCCTGCCAACATTTCATTTGCTATGTCAATGAGTCATTGATTGATGGATTGAATATGAATATACATTTATCTATCTACAATTTATCTACATCTACAACCTACATCTATCTACATTGACAATACTTTAAAAAGTATTGATGAGGAATAAACTTTTGAATACCTATTTTACCATTACTAATATAACACCCGTGCGTTGCACAAGTGTTTAATATGAATGATTTTACTGTAAATATCATTTTAAAATAGAAAAAAGTTTAAACATACAATTTGCTTTGATTAATGATTAAAAATGCCAACAAATGCTAAAAGTATAAATGAATTAGAATTCTCATAAATTTTGGAAAACTTCATTAAATACTACACCCCTATTTGAGATCCATTACTTCAAAATAATGTAATTTGTAATAGTAAATTTTGGAGAATGTAATAAATGAACTATTTATTAAAATATGTAATATATATTATTCATATTATAGTTATTTAAGTTTATAATAAAAAAAATAGACAATGAACATAATCAATAAATAAATAAAAATAATATTAAAATGGTGAATAAATTGATCGAAATATTAAGTTGTAAAATTTAACACAACTTAATTGAATTTACTTAGAAAATTCGTATATTTATTATTATTTTTAATTTGATAAGACGAAAATCTCAAACTGGAATTAATCATCTATGACTAAATTGAATTTAGTTAACAAATTATTGATAATATTATAGGATTTAAATAAATGATATAATTTATTATGAATGGGATATTGAAGAAAAGTAAAAAAAAAAATACAAAATAAAACTTTGACCTTTGATCTTTGAGACAATTTTACGAACAATATATTTACTGTTTGCTCTCACTAGTTAGTTTGAATTAAATTTCTCATTGAGATTTTGAACTTAACATCCATATTACATATTTTTCAATTTCAAAATAATATAATAATTATTAAAAAAATAGTTTATACATTAAAAAATAATATATTGATGCCATTAATAGCATAGCGCGGATGTCAATGCTAATGTCATTAATGGCACATATACTATAACATTTGCTATATATTTAATACATTTTTTTTGCAAAAATTTCTAGATTTAGAAAGTTATTTTTCACAGGAAACTATGTGCGAATTTTGGTGACGGCAATTCTACTTTAATATATATTAAGAAGATTAAAATTAATATAAGATCAAGATAAGATTAATATATATTTAACTATATATCCAATATACTCTAACCCCTATTTAATAGCATTAAATAATTTATTACATTAATTTATTATTTAAGAATTTACATTGTTATAATATAATTTCATATTAATATACTCTTTCGTTCATTTAGTATTAAATTAATTTATTATCATCATATTACAATGTTTGAATTATTTCATAGAGAGTGAAAATTTGTCAATTTTGACGAAGCAATAGATGAAAATAGTATTGGTACTACAAAAATATTACGTATTTAATTAATCATATAGATAAAACGTTCATCGCACGTACTTACTAATAGTATAAAAAAAAGCATGGATAATTCTAAAAAAATAGAGTTTAATGTCCTACGAAATAATAATTTCGTAAGTTTGATGACCATTTGAAAATTTTTAAAATTTAATAACAAACAAAAAAATATTGTGCAATGTTCAATGGTCATTTGAATTTCCAACCCTTACTTTGAAGCCATAGATAGATTGCTTATATCAATTCTTTTTAATGAATGAAGTCCATCGCAACTTTTAATATTGAACTCAACAGGATTGCTGCGTGTTTATCTATCGAAAATGTACGGATCGAACAAGTAATATAGTAGATAAAGAGTTCATGTGTCGCACTCACGAGTCACGAGGATTGAGATAAATTATTATTTTAGATTACTGCCCTTGATCGAAAAAGGGGAAAATCAAGTTGATGTGTTGAATTAAAATCTAAACTAAAAATTAAAAAAGAAAATTCAATTTAAAAGCGAACAATATTGAATTTTTTTTATATATATAAAATAGAAAAATATGCTAGGATCTAGAATCCACTTTTATTTCCATATTTAATATCTTGGTTTAAATGTTTAACAACAATTCATGGGTTGTGAAATTCAATGTTCCTAAATTTTTTAAAATCCTCTTTCGAACGTTGAATTAAGATTCCTAAATGTGATTCGCCTATATTTCTATGATAAATGTAAATAATTATGAAAAAATTAATGATTCATGAACAATTAAAGATTACATAAAGTATAAAGGTATATTTTTATCCTTTATCGGAATTTATGGCGATTAAAACAAGTCTAACAAATTCTAAATCTTTCGAACTTAAGAACACGTCACAAAATTTATATAATAATTGGTCAAATAATTGTAGAAATATGAAATTAATTGCTCAAACTCATAAATTGTATTAAATGAAACACAAATCAAAATATAAAATCTAGAAAAATCAAAGTTTCATTATGATCCTAACATAAAAAATTAGCCCAGATACATAATTAAAGATAAACAACAAGAAGATCTCATGGAATTCATCATCCGGATGTAAGAATTATTCTTCTTTAAGTGAAAATCTTGAATCTTGTATCTTGCACATCTTGAATCAATGAAGAACTCTCAAACTCTATATATTTCTTCTCTCTAATTGTGTAGAATAATGTGTCCAAAAGCTCCTTATTTTCGTGAAACATCTCTATATATAGCTAAGGGAGAATCCTTGTTTAGTTAGGAGAAAATCTAGTCAAATCTGAAATTTGAGAGATGAAACCTGGGTACACAGACAGGTATGCAATTGCTTGCCTTCGAGAGGCGCGATTTCTTGGCATTGAATAATATGGTTTTTCCTTTCAAACAAGTCTCCTGGAAATTATACGCCTTTACAAGGCGCGATCGCTTGGTTCATCTTTTATTCTTCAATTTTCGTCTTTCGGGATGTATAAGTTGGTCCTTCCCCACAATAGTCAGCAAGTCCTTCGTCTAATGTTTTGTTCAATTAAATCCTTGAACTTTTGAATTTATTCAATTAAGTCCTCCGTCTCTTGATTTCTTCAATTAAGTCCTTGAACTTCTTACATCCTTGAATTTTAGCTCCAATGTGATTCTCTATTGACCTCATCAACTTTCACATTGTACAATTTAGTCCAGATAGCTATCTAATTGATTCATATTCGCCTCAATTGATCCAGTCTCTCAACTTTTGAGATAATAACACAAATTAAGTAGAATTTATTTTAATGACAATTTAATTTCCAAATTTAGATGTTTAAATAAGTGTATAAAATGCACTTATTATAAAATGCACTTATCAAGGATCAAATAGGAAAAGATAATTTAAATATTAGAATTACAACGAAATATATAATAAATCAATCAGCATTTAATATTAATATTGAATGAAAAACAGTCAATTCAATTCCCTTTTAGTGATTTTTCAAATCGAAAAATCTATTAGTTGAGATTCTGATAAGCAAAGTTGTTTGCCACATAGAATGAGAGTTAGCAATTATTCATGAATTGACACTAACATATCTGAAACAGATTACTAACTCTAGTAACCAAGTTAGAATATTTTAAAGATGATGTTTCACATAGGTGTTATTTCACAGGTGCTAACAATTAAAAAGGGATCAAACAATTGTGTAATGGACAAACCTCTTGAGACAAAGTTCCAAAAATATGTGTTTCGCGCTAGAAAAGCTTGATTTATAAGATGCCTCCAAGAGGGGCAAGCACGTGAATTAAACTAATGAAATTCTTATAAAATCTAAGATAAGAAAATTACATCTACATTTTGATAGTTTTGATTTGTTGGTTTTATAAACATATAACTTTCTACAATATATACAAATTCTACTAACTACCTGCTACCTTGAATTTCTAATTTACCATCTTGGCTTCATAACTAATGTGAAGTAACTATGGTCCACTTCCTTGCATGACCACCGTCTACTTCTTTCATCAATTGCCAACATTGTGCTAATTGCTCATGATCTTGCTAAATTTTCACATCGTGGTTGATGAGGTTCGAAGCGCGGAAGAAATGCCGGAAAGTTCTGAACTCAGGTTGTGGTTGGACGGATGAATCATGACCCGATATTCACGACGCGATGACTCGACGATGCGGAATAAAGAACCACGACTTTCGAAACGCCACAAGGATTTGCCCAATCTCCTTGATAAGTCTCTGATTTTGAACGCCACAAATATTCTAACAAATATTTGATAAGTTCGATATTTGAACGCCACAAGAAATATTCTTGATAAGTTCGAAAACATAGGAATCCACCTATAACTTTTATTGAATCCTCAATAAAAACTGTTTATATCAAAATCAAGTTTCAAGTCTGCATTACAATGAATGAAAAAAACGTATAAATAAGCAAAATAACCAAACCGCTAATTTACTCAAAATAGAATTCTAATTAAACTAGAATACTAAATTAGGAAAATAACATAAAAGCCAAAATGGAAACAAAATAATTAAAAATCCTATAATTATGGAAATATAGTAAATTTTCGTCTGCATCATTGATTTGCCAATTTGAAGCCCCAAACGATGAAATTTGGCCCTAAAATCAATGGGCTCAAGGGCTTTAGCCCATGAGTTTTGCTTAGTGACCCATTTCTACTTGAAAAACACATATTATCCATCCAATTCCGACATGGTTGACTGGACTGCACTTTTATTTTGGCTTGAATATTTAATTTTTTGTCAAGCCTGCTATGACTCCGATTGTCGCGAGTCCGGAACACATCATACCCTCCTTCTTTAGGATGATTCACCCCGAATCATAGCTTTGTTCCTGTTGTTTCACTTCACCTCCTGGATCAAACGGAAAATTATTGCTTCCATGCCAAAGGGATGACCAATAGTATCCTGTAACTTGGGTTACATGAATGGATTGAAGTAGAAACTCCTGTGGGCATTGGTGGTGTTGCCCAAATCTCCAAGCACATTTAACCTGCAAGACAAAATTAAATAAAGTGGGGAGGGAAATGTTAGGTTCATGAGGTACAAGGTATGGATCCTTGTATCCATGATTAATCACCATCTCCAATTCTTTTTTAAGAACCACGAGGCCCTCCTCTTCAACTCGTTCTTCCTTTGCATCTTCAACCACCTTTTCAAAAATTTTACTTTCAAATTCAACCACATCTTCTACCTCCAAATTTTTATCACTAATTTCATGCACTCCCTCAACGGTATTCAAATGTGTATCTACCAATTCAAAGCTCAAATTTTGAATTCCTACACCAACTTTCATTTCATTCCTCTTATCATCAACAATTTCATTCCTAATCAATTCCTCGCTTCCCAACTCCACCTTCTCCTCATCAAATTTTGGAGTTTGTTTATCCGTTTTTAACTTAAACTCCCCCTCCTTCTTTTCAATATACTTATCCCCACGATGCCTCCTATTACACCACCTTTCACTCTCTTTCCTTACCATTCGTGAATCTTCTAGTGCTTCCTCTAATGTCAACCTGTATAGTACGCATATTTTCTCTTTCTTAAGGAATTTGTATATGTGCATACTCTTATCATAAACAGCCTCCTTCCTACGCCTCCATGGTTTTCCCAATAAAATATGATAAGATTTTAATGGCACTACATCACACCATACATCCTCACTATACCTTCCCTGGGTGATAGGTACTAGAACTTGTTTGGTTACTTTGAAATTCACAAACTCCCTCATCCATGTCATCCTATAAGGTTTATAGTGTGGTTTTAGGGGTAATCCTAATTTTTCAACCACGGTGCTACTAACGAAATTAGTAAAGCACTTTCCATTAATCGTCAAACTGTACCCCTTATGATCCACATAACATCTAGTTTGAAATAAAGAGCCCGGATCATAATCCATCCCTTATGTGGCGTTCAAAAATTCAAAAACGAAGAGGATTTAGATATCAAATAACAAGAACGAATTTTATTGCTGGCTTGAAATGAAACGAATATCAAGAATTTAAGAAAATTCAAGAAAGTGGTTCTTGAATCTTGGAATGACTTTTTTTTTTTTTTTTTTTTTGAATAATGAATTTTCGGAATTAAATAATAATAAAAAAATAATTTTTTTAAAATAAATCCGAAAATTCGATACGAACACAAAAAAACAAACGGAACAGGATTTGGATAAGAATCGAACAAAATAAACACTTTTGAATTTTTGTTGAATTTTTATATGAATCAAACTGGAAAAAATTTACTGGCACGAAGAATACTCAAGAAAAGAAAGACTCAACAACAAGATATGGATAATTCTTATGACAGACTCGATGATAAACATAAGAATTAAACTGGATAGAAAAACCTGAATTCAGAATCCAGCTCTGATACCAGATGATGAGGTTCGAAGCGCGGAAGAAACGCCGAAAAGTTCCGAACTCAGGTTGTGGTTGGACGGATGAATCATGACCCGATATTCACGACGCGATGGCTTGGCGATGCGGAATAAAGAACCACGACTTTCGAAACGCCACAAGGATTTGCCCAATCTCCTTGATAAGTCTCTGATTTTCAACACCACAAATACTCTCGCGAATATTTGATAAGTTCTGGATGAACGCCACAAGATAATCAATCTTGATAAGTTTGGGTTTGTAATGTGAATACACACATTAAACAATTGAAAAACATTCAATCTATTTTTATTCAATCATCAAAGTCTCAAGTCTTACAATGAATGGAAAAAGCGTATAAATAAGCAAAATAACCTAACCGCTAATTTACTCAAAATAGAATTCTAATTAAACTAGAATACTAAATTAGGAAAATAACTTAAAAACCAAAATGGAAACAAAATAATTAAAAATCCTATAATTATGAAAATATAGTAAATTTCCGTCTGCATCATTGATTTGCCAATTTGAAGCCCTAAACGATGGAATTTGGCCCTAAAATCAATGGGCTCAAGGGCTTTAGCCCATGAGTCTTGCTCAGTTGCCCGTTTCTACTCGAAAAACATATATTATCCATCCAATTCCGACATGGTTGACTGGACTGCACTTTTATTTGGCTTGAATATTTAACTTTCTGTCAAGCCTGCTATGACTCCGATTGTCGAGGGTCCTGGATCACATCAGTGGTAATTGGTCATAATGATTCCAATGGACTTCCTTAGATCGTGGAATGAATTTTTGAAACGTGTCTTACCTGTATCTTGCTTGATCATCTAGATGCTTATGCAATCACCTAGACATGCTCTATTCGTCTAATCGTCCAGATTCCTCTACATCGCTCTAATATTTGTTATGACTTCTTATGTTTTGGACTTCCATATTAGGCCTCTGAATTGGGTATTTTCATGTGTTAACAATTACCCCTCCCCCAATATTGCTGAACTAATGTGCAATCATTAATTTTCCATATTCAACCTATCGACAACCTTTCAGTTCAAAAATCCAAGAAATAAGAGGATTCTAGTATTTCTTCCAAATTGTTTTGGTTTTGATGTGTATCTTATTCTGATGATTCGATCTCCCATGTCGAACCTTTGATTTATGCCCTTTCATGAATGAATGAATGATTGTTTATATTTCGTCTATTTGTTTCTCAATCTTTATAAGGTTGAGTTCTTGAATGCTTTTCTTCACCATACTATTACCTCTTATCATCTTCATCTTCTTCCATAAAATCTCATTTCAGTAACCACTATGACCATAACTAGTCTGCAAATATTTCTTTTTATTATCAAAGAAAAATCATTAGGGTATTTATCTAGTTTACTGTTTGTCTGTCTGCCTTGATACCTCCATAAGTATGAAAGATATATGAAATATTTTTTTTCCATAAAGGTCTTCATAGCATTGCTTCCATCTATGATTCCCAGCATGGATTGTAGTGGAGAATCCAACTGCTCGTTAGCTGTGCTCCTCATTCAATTGCTAACTCATTTTGACCTTCATGGAACTTTAACTCTTCCGACAAGATCCTTGCAGCGATGCATTTAGGAAGGTGATGAAGACCGATCCATTTTATGAATATAGTGGTTGATAAGAGGGTAATGGCCTACTGTGTTATAGACTCTTTTGATATTGTTTGAACGTTATTCATTCTTTCCTTTTATTTGAACGCTTTTGTCCTATTCTCCTTTTATCTTTTTATTTTCAAAAATAGAAAGGGAATTCTTATTGATCGTTCTGACTAACAGGCTCATAGACCAAATGCAAACAATTGCATGAATGATATAATGAAGTCATTCTTTTATTATGCAGAAATAGAAAGTTTTTAGGATGGGACGATGACGTCTTTATTGTATGTACATTATATATACTCTCATTTGCATGCAATATCTGTCCTTAATTTTTCATTTTCTCATACGAAAGGAACATATTTTTTCAGATATTTTCCATCAATAGCTCTCACATGCCTCGTTTCATCTAAATCTTCTAAATAGTAAGCTCCATTAGGTAACACACTTTGGACCCTATATGGACATTCCCAATTGGGTGAAAATTTTTCATACTTTGGTCCTTACTATACAAAGGGAGTATCATCTATAAACTAATTTGCCTAAAATAAAAGACTTGGATGCAACTTTTTTGTTATAAGACTTAGCCATTTTTTGTTTTGAACTTGCAATTTATCTAGGACATCCATCTTTAACTTGCCCAATCTAAGAAAAATTTAACCATGGCTTCATCATACTGTTCACTATCTAAATTGTTCTTCAAAGTCACTTTGATTGATTGCACGTTGATCTCCATAGGAAAAACTGCTTCTTGCCAGTATACAAGTTGAAATGGAGTAACATTTGTGCTCGAAAGTGGAGATGTTCTATAAGCCCAAAGAGCTTTGATTAAACACTCGTGCCAATTTATGTCATTCTCATCTATCATCTTTATTATGATACTCTTGACAATTTTGTTGGAAGATTCGGTCTGACCATTTGACTATGCGTAATATGGTGTTAAATTTACTAACTTAATACCAAATTCGCTTAGGACCTACTTGACTTGTTCTTCATTCAAAGAAGTTCCATAATCAATCATCAAGGTCTAAGGTATACCAAACCGATAAATAAAGTGATCTTGGATGAGTTTTATGACACTTCCTTGGGATATCTCTTTCAAATGAATGACTTCGACAAACTTAGTGAAAAAGTCTGTGACTACTATGATAAATGTGTGTTTTTGGGACAAGGGAGAGTAGATCTTTCCTATCAAGTTATCGCCCATCCTCTAAATGGCCAAAGTTTAATGATACGAGTCATCTCACTTGCTGATACTCTTTGAGTTGGTCCATGTTTTTTACATGCCAAACAACCTTTAGCATATTGGACACATAGCTCACCTATTTTCGGAAAGAAATATCCACTCCTAATGATTAGCCACCACATTTTTTAACCTTCTCATGAGCTCTGCATATTCCCTCATGTACTTAAGCAATAATCGACTTAGCATCTGACAGATTTACGCATTTTAGCATGACTCCTCTGCACACTTCTTGTACAACCCTCTTTCTATTAATACATAATTTAGGGTGTGTAACTTCATTTTTTAGTCACCTTTTCTTCAGGTTTCTCTAAGAATTTTTTGATTTCTACTCTCTAATCTCTTGCTTCTCCCTGTTCTATATAGTTGAGACCTTTCGACCTTCGTTGTACTTCAAGTATTAATTTTCCATATTTACACATGGAGTCTACATTCAATATTTTAGAATAACCTGAGGCCATTTCGGCCAATTCGTTTTCCAAGTCATTGTAGATCCCAGTGGCGGATTCAGGATATTAGGTTAGACCGAGCTGAAATTTGGCTTATGGTACCGATCCTGTGATTTTTGATGCCTAAGACGAAATTTATAAATTGAACCCGAATTTGTAGTATGCATGCCAAAATTCCTATGTGTTTTACTGTATGTAAGTCGATAAGACAACGATTATATAAGCCAACAACATTGCAATAATATAAGTCAACAAGGCATGAGTAAACAACACCAAACTTCCATATCCTTTGTCTTGATTGTCAAATTCATCTCTATCCTTTCGATTTTTGCATTTACATCCTCAAAATCACGTTTCGTTGTGGAAATCATCATTTCCGCCCATATTGTTAGTGCACTCCCCTCCCGTAATTGTTTTGGCCAACCAATTTAAGCTTACAATTATAACCAATCATTCCACCACCGCTACCAAAAGCAAGTGTTGGATAGGGTTGTGAATAAAGAACAGTTTTGTGTACATATCAAGAACAAGTTGCAATCAGATAGTAGCAAGTTTCTAGTGAGTTTGAGAATCACCTCAGTCCCAATTTTAGCATAATCAATTTCTATCCTCTTTTTTACCTTCTCTTTCTGTATCTCTTGGTCTCTCTCTACCACGTAACTTGCACAAAATGAAAGATTTTTCCCCCTCCTAGAATGTTCTCTCAACCTGAAGGCGAAACTTTGCCGTTAAAGAAATTAGAGTGGATTTGGATCTCGAGCTCAATTCTTTCTTGTTGTTCAATTAGATACTTGCGGCAGAGAATTTTACATCCCCATTTCTATTCTCAAACTCAGAGCAGCCTTGCACTCTTCTCTGAATCTTCCCGACGAGAAGTCAATCAGAGCTCCACATGTTTCAATTGTTTCCTTTTCTAGGCCATCGCATTTGAAAGTACCGAGCTACAGCTCAGTACAGGCCTCACGTAGATCCGCCCGTGCCTGCTTATATATTGAAGCTCTACTTGGTTAAACTCTTCTAATAATTCTTGGGTGATTTCGTAAAAATTTATTATAGAACCACTTTGGCAGTTAAACTTGCCATTTAATTGATGAATCACTAATTGAGAATTTCCTTTAACAATCACATTCTTGATCCCCATTTATAGTAATAATTTTGAACCTATTGATCATTTTTAGCCTTCTTTATTCAGGCACTAAGGTCAATAGTTCATGCCTTGTCTATTGAGACTCTTTCACGGCTTACAAAACTCCATTCCAAGTGTACAACACTTACACCCCTTGGGAGTCTTTGTCCTCTCGTAGGAAATTTACAGACAATTATCTAGACCTGAGGTCGGGTTTTTCTTCCCCTTTCCAATGGTATAGGAGTGATAGTTCCTCCATGTATTGAGTTTCTACAATCATCATCTGAACTTCAGTCCTAAAATATTTTCAATTCCTCTCAATAGATATGGTGGGGATAGAACTTTAACGTGGTTCTAATCTCTGAGCTTGTTTATATTGAGTTCGAAGCTCCAGAACCTAAGTTCGGATTTTTTAGGACCAAAGTTCTAATTTTTTAGGACCTGAGGTCGGATTTCTCTTGACCCGAGTTCAGGTTTCTTAGGATATGAGGTCGGATTTCTTAGGACTTGGATCACTCACTTCATGGTAGTAAATGGAATCCTCCACATTGATATATTTCTAAGCTCTACTGAGGAATTCATAATAAGATGTAGGACCATCTTTGTTTACTGACCACCAAAATCTTGTCTATGCCCAGAAAGTGAGCCATTAGAACAACGTCATTAGAGATTTTGCCTTTTATCTCAATTATTTGTTTGTTGAATCTATCTAAACAACTATTTAGTGACTCTATTTTTCCTTGTTTGATTTATACAAGGCATTCTTTTGGTGTGGTCCTGGCTTTGGAACCCATGAATTGAGTCAAGAAAGCTGCAAATAGGTCCTTCCACCTCGTAATAGATTATATGGGAGTATCTTGAACCATCTTTGCGCATGATTTCCAAAAGTGAGGGGGATGCCTTGCACATAATAGCATCACTGGCACCTTGTAGCTCCATCCAGGAGGTGTATTTATCTAAGTGACATATTTTGTCACTTTTCCTCCATATCCGGTTAACTAGGAATCTTGAGCCTCCAAAGTGGTGGTTCTAACAAGATGTCTTTCGAGAATGGTGGTGCTTCTTTATTTTACATCCATCTGTTGAGCCCTTATTTTTGGATTTAAGTTAAGCAATTCTTATTTTCAATTGATCTAATTCATTTTGGTCGTTAAGGGACTTGAGGACTTGGATTCCCTAGGTGATCAAAGACACCCCCTTCACACCTATGTTTAGATTTCCCTTCTAGTAGACTTCGCCTATTTTTGTTAGCACTTCTCCCAACAAGGTCATTCTAAGCAAAATATATACTCCTAGCAGGGCGACTATTCTCTCGCTTGAGATCTGGTAATAAACATCCATATCTATTGAATTGTGATTGATATCATTTTGATTTTGCTCTATACGTGCAACGTCATTGGCAATATATTCAAACTTTTTCATGAATATTTGCATGTGAGAAACCATGTTTGCTATCGAAGTTTCTCTAGCATGTGTCCTCTGAAAATTAGGAAGGAGCTCAACATTCTGACTCCTTGTTCTACCATGACTTTGAGGCTTAGAACTGGAGTTTTAACTCATTTTTGTATGTTTAAATATTTAAAGAGTTTTTTCGAAGGGTTTTTGTATGAGATTCTTTGTGTTGGGTAATGAGGAACCTCGTTTTAGGAGAAGCCCCACCTTATAGAGTTAAATTGTTGACGTCAAGAAATGGCACGGTCACGTGTAATTCTCTTAGTCAACTAAAAGGAAAAATATAGGAAGTGAAAGTGAGAAAACTCAAACACACTGTAGGATCTGATTTTTTCTCTTTTATATATGAGGAGGAAACTTGAGATAATGCAGGTAATTTGGGAGCGTTTTCCTATCCTTATGTGGGATTAAACTTGAAACTCATTTTTGTTACAATGCTTAGCTCTATTTGTAGGTAAAAGTATAATGATTTCACTAACAAGTGACTAGTACTTAGTAGAAAAATGATGATTCATTGTCAACTTGATGTAATTTTAGCAGCTGCAAGTGGCTTAGGTGGAATCTCTCTGAGCCGGATGTGACTTGGCTGCAATTTGTTCATAGCCGTGAGGTAAGTGCAAGTTATCTAATTGATAATATTTGGGAGTTGTGAAAGATATAAAATATTTAATCAAGTGGAACCACTTACACTTTGATACTTGGTTGAATGAATATTCTATTTCTAAAGGTAGGTTGAGAGCTAGATCTAGTATTGGAGCGTGCTCTGAGTTTAAATTTAACCAATGTGATGGATTGACTTCAAATATCCTAGCACCTAAAATTAGATTTTCCTAAGATCTTAGTTCAGAATTCTCAAGCCCTCGCAGACCTTTCCAGGTGTTCCTAACTCACAGGTCCTCCTAGGTCCGAGGTCTTCCAGGGCCGAGTCCTTCCAAGTCTGAGGTCTTCATATGTCTGAGGTCCTCCCAGGTTTGAGGTCTCCCCAAGTTCGAGCTCTTCTCTTTCAAGGTTGATTCCTTCTAGGTCCAAGGTCCTCCTAGGTTCGAGGTCCTCAAAAGTTCAAGGTCTTCCCAAGTCCGAGCTCCTCCAAGACCGCTCTTGTCGGATTTTCCAAGACATGAATTCAAAGGTGAGTCCCTAGCTTGATCACATTCGCCAGGATGACCTATGATTATTGACGCGATCCCGAGAGGGGAATCCCGTCGAAAACGCGGAATAACGAAATATAAAATCCTAGGATAGATCTAGATCAGATCGACACAAGACAAACAACGAAAAATAAGGATAGAACGACGGTAAAGCCTTGACCCGACAATCACGACGCAATTGTTGGCGATGAGGATTGAAGAACCAAGATTGGTGAATCTCAACCTTAAATACCACCTTAACGTAGCCAGTGATTGAAATCTTATACCGAAATAATCATTCCATTCCTAGTATGACATCAAGTTTATGGGTATTCAGTGTTATGAAATCCATCATCTAATCCTTCCCATTCACCATGGTTGGGGGAAATTTCTCAACGCATAATTTTAGTTCAACAATTCTTCAAATGGCGTTGACAATATAAACTTGGTCTCCAGCTACTCAGATGGGTAAATCAATTTTCCTATAACTGCTGGACTATCAAATGAGTGGGTAGTCCCGAGATTAAACACGATAAGTGCTTAATACTAAGTTTGATGACTTCTCAACTTCTCGTTTGGACATTGTATGCTCTCGATCCAATATACCATTCATCTCCATTTCTTATTTCACAAAAAGATCTAATAAACGGCACCCAAACTTTTAATAACCATTACTTTCTCACTTCCTCATTTATATAACCAAGATATACTCGTCATAATCACTGACAACATTCTTAACATTTCACTTTCCGACATTACATTAGCATTCAAGAATTTACAATAATTGGAACATCAAATAACATTTCATAATTTAAACTAAATTTAACTTACCAGATGATCGAGGGAGAAGCACTTGAGGCGTGACTCAGTACCCGAACCAATTTAAAATAAATTTTAAAAGTCTACAGAATCGCTTTTAAAACTCTTAGCTCTGATACCAAAAATGTAACACCCCAAGTTTCAAAACCTAAAACCTAGGCATGTTAACTTCCATTCACATTAATTGCGGAATTAAATCATTTACACGACAAAAATGTTCATTTATCTATTATAAAATTTTAGCGAAATTTCGGCAGAGTCTCCTCTATAAATTGGACATAGCCAACCTGTAGAGGAGCATCAAAACCATTTATAAATACACATCACAACTCACTCCATCCCAAACATCATCCAAACCATTATAATAAGTCCCAAACTCCTCAACAATACAATTCCAAGTAAATAAACTTTAGCAAATGAAATAAGAGGTAATTTAACCTCAATAATACATGAATTAAAGGATTAATAATTAGAAATTGAAATAAATTCTAATTTAACTTTATTTTAAAAGAGTTGATGCGGGTATAGCCTGAGTCAGCTGCCGAGTGCTCTCCTCGGATCACCTAACTTTCATCACCTGAAATGTTGGGGAGGGACACTTGATGTAACTTCTAGTCAATCAGAATACAGTGGGCAATTACTTATTTGGAACCAGGTTAACATGCGCATTTCCAGCGCAAAGCGGTTTAACATTCACTTTCCCACCGCAAAGCGGTTTAACATTCAATTTCCCACTTCCACCGTAAACGGTTGAACATTCCGTCGCAAAGCGACTTAATTCGGGTACGCCGGTCCCCCGCGCCCCATTTCCCACTCGTAATTTTCATGAACTAGAAGTACACCCATTCATTCTTTAAAAAGACTTGGGATACATAACTTTTGAACAAACTTGCACTTTGACACATTTCTTTCATTTAAAAACATTGGACTTCCCAATTTCGATGCCAATGCATGCTTGATGATGCAATGACATGGTAATGTGCATGCTTAAACATTCCTCTCAATAACATATGCTTTCATAAAGTAAGGAAGTTCATCAAAGCAAGTAAGTTGCACGACAGTCATTTACACATAACTTTCACATTTACATTCAACTTTGATGAAAATAGGGGGGGTTTACTTACTTGACGTCCTTAGCATTTACCGTTATCTGAATTTGCAAGTGGAGGAGTCTCGGATACCCGTAACGTCAATGTACCAAAATCCCTAATTATTCACATTCGTCAATAAATATGACTTTTAGTTGACAATTAAATTCGTTATTCATTTTAATACTCATTCAAACATTAACTGAAATTGAAACTTCAATTTAACTCACATGTGATCTTATATCGAGACTAGAGCACATGAACTAAAGAATTTCCTTTCATACTTTCAATTCCCCAAAACATATATTTTCATGTGACTCATAATATAACAAACATTTTTAACACCACATATAATATCATATTCGAAGTAATACATTAAGCTCAAGAAAATTTTGAAATCTTACTCATCAATTCCACAAATCAAAACCAAGTATTACTTATCAAAAATATGATCTTGAACTAAAATTTTATAACTTTGAATATAATTTCAACTTAAACTAACTTGTTCTTTAAATGTTAAGGTTGATTCTTTTTATACTATTATCGTAAAATCACAAAATTACACATGTCGTTATTATCTCAAAATCTCAAATTTCATATGTCGTTTAAATATTCACCTATATATACATGATCATATACACATTCATATACATCAATATTCACACACCTAACATCCCAACTCCTTAATTTATGCTTAAATTCGAAAATCAATAAGAATTGAAATCTGAAAATTCAACCCCTAATCTGAATTTTAAGTAAAGCTTTGAATCGATATATCTATATATATACAAATCTGAAATTTACCTATATAAATTTTTCATTACCAAATCTAAAAGGTGCATACACACATACACACATATATATATATATATATATCAATGTTTAGAAAATCGGACCGGACCGGCCGGTTCAACCGGAAAAACCGTGAACCGGTCAAAAAACCGGTCCGATTCACTTATAAAACCGCCGTTTCAAAAACCGGACCGGAAACCGGGTTTTTCCCCGGTTAACCGGGACCCGATCAACCCGGTCCGGTTTTAAACCAACCGGTTGAAAGAAAAAAAATAATAATAATAATAATTAAACTTATGTGGGGCTGCACTGTGCAGGTGCAACCCCTTTTTCCTCCAAATTATTGGAAGAGGCAACAGCCCTTTATAAAGGGCTGTCCTTCCTCCATCCCACTTCCGATGTGGGATGGAGGTTTTACCTTTTTTTTGTTTTTTTTTTTATTTTCTTCATTTTTTTTGCCTATTAAGTTATTTTTTCGTTCTTTTTTTTTTATATAAAAATATATATATATATATTGTTTGTCATCACTTTCCTCTCCCAATAGATTATTTAAATATTGTTTTTCTTTATAGGTTTTTATAATTTTGAAATGAATAAATTAACAAACATAAATCTATATTTTCTTTAAAATTATTATTATATATTTTATATTTGTCATGTATTACTATTAAGTTTTATGTAAAAAAATATATTTTTATATATAATTTTATCTCTAAATAAATAAATGTTGGTTTATTTGTAAAATAACTTATTTTTTAAAAAATTTTGTAATTTTTGAAATAATTTTTAGTTTATTAATTGAAACCGGTTCGACCCCGGTTCGACCCGGTCGGACCTTTTGACCCTTGACCCGCTGACTTTTCCGGTTCGAACCGGTTTCCGATTTTCTAAACACTGATATATATACACACACACATATATATATATCCCCCAAATTTGAAGTTAACAATAAAAAATCGAAATTTGACTACAACTAAATCTGAAATGTTCATATAAATATACATATACATACAACATATATACATCAATCCATATAAACCCGTGTGTGTGCGTGAAAAAGGGTGGAACCGTGTGTGTGGTGCGCGGTTCGTGTGTGGATGTGTGTGTATAACGCGAAGTTGAAGGGGAAGAGGGGGAGGGACTCACTGCCGGTGGGAGCGGCGGTCGAAGGAAGGGGGAGAGCGACGGTTGAGAGAGAGCGAGTCCGAGAGCGAGGGGTGAGAGACGAGAGAGAGCGAGGCGGACGAGAGCGAGTTTGAGGGAGAGAGACCGAGATAGAGAGCGGATGTGAGAGAGAGAGGAGTGAGGGTTAGGTTAATATTAAGTTTTAAATCTTTCGAAATTTGCAAATTGGTCCCTCAAGTCCCCTCCTTTGCAATTCAGTCCCTTAGCTCTCATAGATTGGTAATTTAGGTTCATAACTTTCAAATAAAATTCCAAAGTGTCACCAAACTTTTCCCAACTTTCCATTTAACACAATAAAATAGAAAATCGCATGTTTAGGCAATAAAATTTTAATCACATAAAATTACACGTAAACTATTAAAATGAACAATTTATAAACTTTTAATTGGTACATTAATCGAGACGGCATCCAAGTCCTTCCACTGTAAAATAATTCGAATTATCAACATTAGAATATCATTAAATTCAAAATTTATAATAATATTAACATAATTATTACGTGAAATTTAAGGATACACGTAAACATGAAAAGCGGTCTTACAATTTCTTACCCCCTAAAAAGAAATTTCGTCCTCGAAATTAAAACTTACCAAAAAGGTGTAGATACTTGGCACACATTTCATCTTCGCGTTCTTAAGTAACCTCTTCTACTGCATGATTCCTCCAAGAACCTTAACTAACGTAAACTTCTTTCTTTCAAGTTCCTTATTTACTTTCATTAGGATCTTCACAAGTGACTCCTCATAAGTCAAATCCTCAAAAAGATCTAATGACTCATAACTGAGACTATGGGAGGAATCTGAAATATATTTCATCAACATTGATGCATGAAAAACATTGTGCACACCCGATAGCGCTGGTGACAATGCAACCCCATAAGCTAGGTCACCCATCCCTTTCAAGAATTCCAAAAGGGCCGACAAAACATAGGCTTAACTTTTCTTTCTTCCCGAATCTCATAACACTTTTCATAGGAGTTACCTTCAAAAGATCATATCGCCTGCGGCAAATTCCAAAGATTTCCTCCTTTTGTCCGTATAACCCTTTTGTCTACTCCGTGTCGTTATCATCCACTGACGACTCTTTTCAACAATTTCAGTTGTCTGTTGTACTATTTCTGGACCCAATAATCTTCTTTCTCCTACTTCATCCCAATGAACTGGCAATCTACCTTTCCTATCGTATAGTACTCAATACGGATCGAAATTTGATAGTTCTTGTTGTAAGAGACCATCAACCGACATTATCCCACTTATGAATCCATTCACTAACTTTCCATTTCCAGCCTTTCATAGGATCTATTCTAACGTCTAAACCTTAATATATATTATTGATTGATCACATTCTTAAAACTAAAATCAAGAAGATTGACCAAAATAAGACTTTATAATCCAGAATTATTGAGACTTGACATCCCTACCAAAATATACAGTAGAAATACTAAAACTTTGACAAAATCTTTCTGGAAAGATTCACAAACGAAATCCTTTCTGAACATGCTGACATCAAATAATCATATCAATCTCTCTAAGATTACAACATAATAACCATCATATCCTTCACATGAACCTTTTACGTCAATATACTCACTAAGATTTTATATCAATCTCTCAAACTCAATAAATCTTGGACTCTGCCATTGTCACTCTTTCTGCACACTACTCCATAATAAATAATCATTGTGAAGTCTTATTCTCATTTTTCACAAATCCCATCCACAAGGACAATTGCCTAAAATTTCATTTCTTATTTTTTGAATCAAGATACCATCAATAATAATCTCCACAATTTCATGGTATGTACTATCATAAACCTTCCTCCGATCAGATGCATTACTTCTGCAATACTTGTACAAATCTAGGACCTCATAAAGTTTCTTTCATCAATATTGAAAACTTAATGTACATCAGTGAATCATTCACATTATGAGGAAATCCTGATTCATTTTCCATGACTGAGATTCATCATTCTTTGAATTTTCACTTAGAACCAAATACAACATAACTTATTCATGGATGGTCAACTTATTTCATAATTTCAATACATTATCACCTTCAGTTCCCATCATCACATCATTCCTTACAATCATCTATTATACCTTTTATATACAATTGACCTTATGACAATCATTATCTCACATAATCCCAAACATTCAATCGCATGTCCCCAATTTCTCACTTTGAATAAGTGGTTACTCCTTTAAGGCATCTCACCATAAAATATTTTCAATATCTCCCATTCATGGTAACTGACTAATCCCAATAATCATATTACATGTAAATTCAACAGACGGTAAATGGTTTTCCTAACCATCACAAAGGTCTATAATGCAAGCTCTCAACATAGCCTCTAAACTCTGTATAAAGAATATTTGCTGATCACTTAAGTCATTATTCAATAACCCAAATGACATCACGTCTCTTCACTAATCTCTGTAAGCCCATGGAAAATTCTCTCCAAATTTCAATAAATCTTTACTATTTCTTTAAAAACATACCAAACCATAATAATTTGTCATCTCTAAAACTTCTTTATCACCAAATATCACCAAAATAATCAAAACGATAGAAATTACCTGAATATTCTCTCTATGTAGTATATCCAATAACATATTATTCACAAGTCAACATAATGTCATCAGCTTATCTTTAACATATCTTCCCAATCAAATTCCAAAATAAATCAACAGTATTATCTCATATCCTTATAATTTATAATATTCTCCAATACAAGTGATCATTCCTTACTAGTGATCAATCCGTTCCCAAGAATAATTAAGATTCTTCCCAATAACGCCATAATACTTGTCGTCACTCATCTTTTCAAAATATAACTTATCATTTCCCAATGTATGGATCAAATCATTACATAACTTCATATATACCTTGATATCCCAAAAAACCAATCCATAATTCCTCAACATAACAATTTCAAATCATAATTTCCAATATCAATATCTCACTTCCTTCAATACATTAGTTGGTTCAAAAGACTACTCATACTTATAAATATATGCCACAAATCATATTCCCAAAATTTAATCACAAGACCAAACTACATAATAAATTTCTCTCAAAATAGAGGAATAATTCACTTACTCAACACAATATCCATTATTTAATTCCCAATAACTAAGAACCAAATCTTAAACCTCTAATTTCATAGTTCTTCTCATAAAAGTCTCAATAAAATCATATCACTTCTAATCTCAACATCTCTTCACAACTTCATAAAACTGGTTTTGCCATGTCTACATTCAATTTTGCAAAGTCTCATAAAACCATCTTTCTTCTTCATGTATAGCTCCTGGGCACCCCATGGCAAAAAGCTAGATCGAACAAAACCTTTGTCCACGAGATTCTATAGTTGCACTTTGAGCTCTCTTAAGTTACGAAGGAGCCATCCGATATTATACCTTGGATACTAGAGTTGTACACTTAATCGATAACGAATTCAATTTCTCTTTTAGGCGGAAAATCACAAAGATTTTCTGAGAACATCTTTAGTCATTCTCGAATAGCAGAAATTTATTCGAGAGAAGTATTCACCTTAGACACTTCAATTATTGCAACCAGGTAGGCCTAATAACTCTTATTCATCAATTGACGAGCCTTCATCACTGAAAATATCGAAATAGAAAGTTTCACCTTTACTTCAACAAAACTAAAAGGGTTTCATTTGAAGGTTTAAATACCACCTTAACGTAACTAGTGATTGAAACCTTATACCGCAATAATCATTCCATTCCTAGTATGACATCAAGTTTATGGGTATTCAGTGTTATGAAATCCATCATCTAATCCTTCCCATTCACCATGGTTGGGGGAAATTTCTCAACACATAATTTTAGTTCAACAATTCTTCAAATGGCGTTGACAATATAAACTTGGTCTCCAGCTACTCAGATGGGTAAATCAATTTTCCTATAACTGCTGGACTATCAAATGAGTGGGTAGTCCCGAGATTAAACACGATAAGTGCTTAATACTAAGTTCGATGACTTCTCAACTTCTCGTTTGGACATTGTATACTCTCGATCCGATATACCATTCATCTCCATTTCTTATTTCACAAAAAGATCTAATAAACGGAACCCAAACTTTTAATAACCATTACTTTCTCACTTCCTCATTTATATAACCAAGATATACTCGTCATAATCACTGACAACATTCTTAACCTTTCACTTTCCGACATTACACATTAGCATTCAAGAATTTACAATAATTGGAACATCAAATAACATTTCATAATTTAAACTAAATTTAACTTACCAGATGATCGAGGGAGAAGCACTTGAGGCGTGACTCAGTACCCGAACCAATTTAAAATAAATTTTAAAAGTCTACAGAATCGCTTTTAAAACTCTTAGCTCTGATACCAAAAATGTAACACCCCAAGTTTCAAAACCTAAAACCTAGGCATGTTAACTTCCATTCACATTAATTGCGGAATTAAATCGTTTACACGACAAAAATGTTCATTTATCTATTATAAAATTTTAGCGAAATTTCGGCAGAGTCTCCTCTATAAATTGGACATAGCCAACCTGTAGAGGAGCATCAAAACCATTTATAAATACACATCACAACTCACTCCATCCCAAACATCATCCAAACCATTATAATAAGTCCCAAACTCCTCAACAATACAATTCCAAGTAAATAAACTTTAGCAAATGAAATAAGAGGTAATTTAACCTCAATAATACATGAGATAAAGGATTAATAATTAGAAATTGAAATAAATTCTAATTTAACTTTATTTTAAAAGAGTTGATGCGGGTATAGCCTGAGTCAGCTGTCGAGTGCTCTCCTCGGATCACCTAACTTTCATCACCTGAAATGTTGGGGAGGGATTGGGGTGAGCTAAAGCTCAGTAAGTAAACTGTATGCATGAATGCATGCTTATGACATGAATGCTTTTCAAAAATTCCATGTATGTATCCCCATTTACTTTACTTTCCAGAACTTTCAAACTTTTCGAACTTTCACTTAACATTTCAAAACATCACTTCATTCCATCGTGAGCTCACTTGATGTAACTTCTAGTCAATCAGAATACAGTGGGCAATTACTTATTTGGAACCAGGTTAACATGCACATTTCCACCGCAAAGCGGTTTAACATTCACTTTCCCACCGCAAAGCGGTTTAACATTCCATTTCCCACTTCCACCGTAAACGGTTGAACATTCCGTCGCAAAGCGACTTAATTCGGGTACGCCGGTCCCCCGCGCCCCATTTCTCACTCGCAACTTTCATGAACTAGAAGTACACCCATTCATTCTTTAAAAAGACTTGGGATAGATAACTTTTGAACAAACTTGCACTTTGACACATTTCTTTCATTTAAAAACATTGGACTTCCCAATTTCGATGCCAATGCATGCTTGATGATGCAATGACATGGTAATGTGCATGCTTAAACATTCCTCTCAATAACATATGCTTTCACAAAGTAAGGAAGTTCATCAAAGCAAGTAAGTTGCACGACAGTCATTTACACATAACTTTCACATTTACATTCAACTTTGATGAAAATAGGGGGGTTTACTTACTTGACGTCCTTAGCATTTACCGTTATCTGAATTTGCAAGTGGAGGAGTCTCGGATACCTGTAACGTCAATGTACCAAAATCCCTAATTATTCACATTCGTCAATAAATATGACTTTTAGTTGACAATTAAATTCGTTATTCATTTTAATACTCAATCAAACATTAACTGAAATTGAAACTTCAATTTAACTCACATGTGATCTTATATCGAGACTAGAGCACATGAACTAAAAAATTTCCTTTCATACTTTCAATTCCCCAAAACATATATTTTCATGTGATTCATAATATAACAAACATTTTTAACACCACATATAATATCATATTCGAAGTAATACATTAAGCTCAAGGAAATTTTGAAATCTTACTCATCAATTCCACAAATCAAAACCAAGTATTACTTATCAAAAATTTTATAACTTTGAATATAATTTCAACTTAAACTAACTTGTTCTTTAAATGTTAAGGTTGATTCCTTTTATACTATTATCTTAAAATCACAAAATTACACATGTCGTTATTATCTCAAAATCTCAAATTTCATATGTCGTTTAAATATTCACCTACATATACATGATCATATACACATTCATATACATCAATATTCACACACCTAACATCCCAACTCCTTAATTTATGCTTAAATTCGAAAATCAATAAGAATTGAAATCTGAAAATTCAACCCCTAATCTGAATTTTAACTAAAGCTTTGAATCGATATATCTATATATATACAAATCTGAAATTTACCTATATAAATTTTTCATTACCAAATCTAAAAGGTGCATACACACATACACACACACACACACACACACACACACACACACATATATGTATATATATCAATGTTTAGAAAATCGGACCGGACCGGCCGGTTCAACCGGAAAAACCGTGAACCGGTCAAAAAACCGGTCCGATTCACTTATAAAACCGCCGTTCCAAAAACCGGACCGAAAACCGGGTTTTTCCCCGGTTAACCGGGACCCGATCAACCCGGTCCGATTTTAAACCAACCGATTGAAAGAAAAAAAATAATAATAATAATTAAACTTATGTGGGGCTGCACTGTGCAGGTGCAACCCCTTTTTCCTCCAAATTATTGGAAGAGGCAACAGCCCTTTATATAAATATAAAGGGCTGTCCTTCCTCCATCCCACTTCCGATGTGGGATGGAGGTTTTACCTTTTTTTTGTTTTTTTTTTTATTTTCTTCATTTTTTTTGCCTATTAAGTTATTTTTTCATTCTTTTTTTTTATATAAAAAAAAATATATATATTGTTTGTCATCACTTTCCTCTCCCAATAGATTATTTAAATATTGTTTTTCTTTATAGGTTTTTATAATTTTGAAATTAATAAATTAACAAACATAAATCTATATTTTCTTTAAAATTATTATTATATATTTTATATTTGTCATGTATTACTATTAAGTTTTATGTAGAAAAAATATATTTTTATATATAATTTTATCTCTAAATAAATAAATGTTGGTTTATTTGTAAAATAACTTATTTTTTAAAAAATTTTGTGATTTTTGAAATAATTTTTAGTTTATTAATTGAAACCGGTTCGACCCCGGTTCGACCCGGTCGGACCTTTTGACCCTTGACCCGCTGACTTTTCCGGTTCGAACCGGTTTCCGGTATTCTAAACACTGATATATATACACACACACACACACACACACACACATATATATATATATATATATATATATATATATATATATATATATATATATATATATATATCCTCCAAATTTGAAGTTAACAATAAAAAATCGAAATTTGACTACAACTAAATCTGAAAATCTGAAATGTTCATATAAATATACATATACATACAACATATATACATCAATCCATATAAACCCGTGTGTGTGCATGAAAAAGGGTGGAACCGTGTGTGTGGTGCGCGGTTCGTGTGTGGGTGTGTGTGTATAACGCGAAGTTGAAGGGGAAGAGGGGGAGGGACTCACTGCCGGTGGGAGCGGCGGTCGAAGGAAGGGGGAGAGCGGCGGTTGAGAGAGAGCGAGTCCGAGAGCGAGGGGTGAGAGACGAGAGAGAGCGAGGCGGACGAGAGCGAGTTTGAGGGAGAGAGACCGAGATAGAGAGCGGATGTGAGAGAGAGAGGAGTGAGGGTTAGGTTAATATTAAGTTTTAAATCTTTCGAAATTTGCAAATTGGTCCCTCAAGTCCCCTCCTTTGCAATTCAGTCCCTTAGCTCTCATAGATTGGTAATTTTGGTTCATAACTTTCAAATAAAATTTCAAAGTGTCACCAAACTTTTCCCAACTTTCCATTTAACACAATAAAATAGAAAATCGCATGTTTAGGCAATAAAATTTTAATCACATAAAATTACACGTAAACTATTAAAATGAACAATTTATAAACTTTTAATTGGTACATTAATCGAGACGGCATCCAAGTCCTTCCACTGCAAAATAATTCGAATTATCAACATTAGAATATCATTAAATTCAAAATTTATAATAATATTAACATAATTATTACGTGAAATTTAAGGATACACGTAAACATGAAAAGCGGTCTTACAGTGAGTGTCTCGCTGCCCCCTTTCACCTTAGCTGTCTTTCCACCTTCATGGCCATGTGCACCATGTCCTCTAACTCCACGTAATGTTGCAGCTCAATGACATTGGCTATATCTCTATTTAGCCCACTTAAAAACCTAGCCATCGTAGCTTCCCGATCCTCCACCACATTAGCCTTAATCATCGCTACCTCCTTATCCTTGTGATAATCCTCTACACTCCTCGATCCCTGAGTCATACCCTGCAGCCTATGGTAAATATCCCTATAATAATGAGTCGGCACAAACCGCTTCCTCATTATGGTTTTTAATTCACCCCAAGTCTCCACCGGCTCCTCAAGGTTCCTCCTCCTACCCGTAACTAGTTGATCCCACCAAATATTTGCGTAGTCGATGAATTCAATCACGGCTAATTTCACCTTCTTCTTTTCCGAATAATTATTACAATCAAAAAGCCGTTCGACCTTTGTCTCCAAATCCAAGTATGTCTCCGGATCACTCTTACCCTGGAACGATGGTATTTTCACCTTAATTTTCCCAAGGTCGTCATCAACATCACCTCTACCCCCACGATGCCTCCTAGCATCTCGACGCTCCCTATCATGCCTTCTTTCGTGCCTATCTCCTCTATCCCTCCTTCGCATGCTTCCCAATGATACACTTCCACTTTCACTACCCATGCCTTCATCATCCATACCAACCTCACGCCTATTATTTCTCCTAACCCGAGAACCATCATGAGATTGATCCCGCTCGGCACCCCGATTTTCCATCTTTGCCATAAGCCTCTCAAACTGCGCCCTCATTGCTGCCATATCATTGTTACCCTATTCATTCCTTCTGTTCACACCCCTGGGTTGTTTTATGTCTCCAATAGAAGATGAAGATGTGGAAACCTCTCTATCAGACATTTTTAGACACAAATAAGGAAATTTGGAATATTTGGGAATATTTGAAAATTTTCGGAATTTTTTTTTTTTATAATCTGCCAAAGAATTGGACTACGAGTATGGCAGAAAAAACGGAACTAAATTTGGACGAAAAACGAAGAAGAAAAACACTTTTGAATTTTTGGGACTGACTCTTATAGATCAAACTGGAAAAATTTATGACTGACACGAAGAACGCGAAGAACACGAAAAAATCAAGAAAAATCAAGAAACGCAAGAATCTGAAATAGATCCAAGCTCTGATACCAGATGACGCGATCCCGGGAGGGGAATCCCGTCGAAAACGCGGAATAACGAAATATAAAATCCTATGATAGATCTAGATCATATCGACACAAGACAAACAACGAAAAATAAGGATAGAACGACGGTAAAGCCTTGACCCGACAATCACGACGCAATTGTTGGCGATGCGGATTGAAGAACCAAGATTGGTGAACGCCACAAGGACTTGTCAATTTCCTTGATAAGTATCGAATTTGGAAACGCCACAAATATTCTTGCGAATATTTGATAAGTTTGCTGGAAGAACGCCACAAAGATCGGATCTTTGATAAGTTCAAGAAAAAGAGAATAACTCAACCTCTCAATTTTGGAGAATCCTCTCACAAATTTTATTAATCAACTCAAACTTGTCTAATGTTTACAATGATGAAAAGAAATATAAATAAGCAAGAAAACCTAGCATCTAATTTACTCAAAATAGAATTCTAATTATGCTAAAACTCTAAAATAGGAAAATAACCTAGAATAATAAAAGGAAATAAATTAATTGAGAAATTCCGAAAAATCTGGAATCCTGAATTACGGCCGTGAATACTTAGCTTACGGCCGTAATGAACTTTCTGTCTCAATTTTCAATTTGGTGTTACGGCCGTGATCAACATGTTACGGCCGTAAAATATTTCAATTTCATTTTTACGGCCGTAAGAATGGAGGTTACGGCCGTGAATCAGTTTCTGCCTTATTGTTTGATTTCCTGCCTCGGCTCGATCCTTTCGCCTTCTCGGCTTGACCCCAACACTGAACTTGCTCCGTTTTGCACGTAGATCACTATCATATTGCCGATGGCTCGACTTTACCCTTCGATGCCTGGTCCGGATCACATCAATTATTCTCTTGTTGACTTGGAACTAAAATTAGATCTCTCAAATACTTTGGACTAAATTAAGTGCCTTAAATTAGGTGACAACATGGTTCAATTGCAATCAAACAAACTACGTCAACAAGTAACTTAAGTTCATTGAAATTAAATTGTGATAACTAATTATTGTTGGAAAACCTTCTTTTACCAATCATAATGAGCCATCAACTTGAGGGTTAGAAGTAGAACTAAGACATGCCTACTGAAATTTTTGTCGAAACAAACTGATGGTGTTACTGTGAAGAGTATGTCTTTTTTTGTTAATATGTTATTAATTATTTAAAGTGGGAGTTATTTGTACTTTTTAAAAAGATTCATAACTCTTGCTACAATTATATTTTTTTCTTTCCTTATTTTGTTTTTAAGGAGGATGGTATTTAGTAAAATTATGAGTAAATTAAATCATTTGTCGCTGAACTTAACATTTGGTTACTACTAACTCTCATCTAAAAAATGTAACTCTTAAATCACTAAACTTTAGGACGTGTTACGCATTTATCACTGAGATGAATTCTATCAAATTCATTGGACTGAAAATTTGACTTGGCTAACATATATTCCACGTGGTAAACCTCATTACTAAATCATCTTAATAAGCAAAAAGGCTCAAAATCAACCACTCTTTCCTTCCCTTCCTTCCTCAAGGTTTTCCACTTGCAAGAGCAACCCATAATCCCCCCCCCCCCCCCACAAAAAAACTACAATCCCTACTAATTATCTCAAACTCACCAACAGAAATTGCCCAAAATTTCCTCCTCACACCCATTCTCTCCTCATCATCATCCTAATACAACTCAGATGGAGAATCAACAGGAGCTCAAGCAAATAGCGAATTTAAGCCCTGAATTCGTCGATCAAACAAACGGGGTGAATGCAGTCGTTTTGTTCTTTTCTAGATCCTACAAGCTGGTTTTTGTGTAATGAAGTTGTTGTTATGAATTTGGGATAATTGGAGGCCAATTTTGTAGGTATATTGAGGCTAAAATTCAAGAGAGTGGAGTTCTAACGTTGATGAGGTAGCTATAATGAAGTTTTGCTGGACATCGATGATTGTTGAGTATGTGCAAAATGATTGTAAAGTTCTAATGGTTTTCTCAAACAACTCCCTGCATCTTCTTCTAATCGTCATAAGGCACATTGGGAGAGCGCTAGGGTTGAAGCTGAAGCTTGCCTTTCAAAGGAATCACTACTCTTGATCCCTTTGACTGTGGAGAAATCAAATTCTATTTTTTCCCATGTTTGTGGAAATTGCTTACCACAAGTGTACGGATCACACAAGTAATATAATGGATGTGAGTCCAAGTATTGATCCCATGAGGATTGAGTAAATTGTATTTTAGATTATATTCCTTAGCCGGAACTGAGAAAACTTTGACTTGAGGATTTTATTTTGAAGATTAAACAAATGATTAAACTAAAAATGACAAGAAATTTTGATTTAAAACTATGAAAAACAAACGCGTCAGAATTATGAATCCATTTTAACCACATCATTCATATTTTGACCAAATCATTTAAATACAATTCATGTATTTCAAATATCCGTGTTCCTAAAATTATTTAAGTCCCCTTTCGAGCGATGCATAAAAACATTTTCCTAAGTTCAAATTGACTATATTTCTATGACAATTAAACAAATAGAAAAGTATTAAAGGATCCGTGAACACTCTCATGGATAACACAAGGTATAGGGGTATATTTCTATCCCCTATAGGACTTTGTGGTAATTAAATAACATCTAATGAATTCCTACTCTTTTGAACATAGAAAAACATCAAGACAATCACGACAAAGCTGGCCAAACAATTGCATAATAATATATGTACTATTTGATTGCATCAAACACATAGTCCACCCAATGGCTATTTTATGCATTTTCAACACCTCAAGTAGCTTTTCTTCCTCCACTTCATTCAAAGAATTTGAAATAATAACCGGAAGGTTAGAAGAATCGCCCATGTATGCATATCTCAAATGTGATGAAAGATGCTTGAGTTCAAGAGTGATAAGTGCTTTAATAACACTTATTTAGTTCACCTATTGTTGTATTTTGTTGTTGGTTTAGTTCTATTAAAATATCATTTAATGCACTTTATGTATTATGTTGTGCAAGGTTACAAAGAACAAAAAGAAAGGAATAAGGACCAAACAGTGCTAAAAAAGGAAATTGGGGACCAAGGAGGAAATTAACTTGCGATCGTAAATCTCTATCGGACTCAATTAAATTTTTACAAGAGTTCACTTACGACCGTAATGTATAAAGTTACAGCCATAACTTTCAAAGTCTGAAAATTTTCAGCAAACAACTTACGCCCGTAACTGATCAAGTTACGATCGTAACTTTCCAGCAGAAAAGTTTCCTAATTGGTTTAGGAGTCTATCTTTGGTATATATTCTTGGAATCTCTAGGAAATGATTTGAGGGGTGTAAAACGAATAAAATCACTACAAAATGGAGGCTGGAAAAATATAAAGTTGGAGAGACTTTTTTTGGAGCTTTGGAACAAGAATGGATTCAACAAGAAGGTGAAACAAGAGCGGAAATTCTGGGTTTCTCCATGACTATGCTCGGCTAAGCTTCTCTACCTAGTTCGAAGGGGACGTTGTATTTTTCATCATTATTTTATCACGTTTCCCAAACTTGTAACATATTATTTAATTTCTATGTTTTGATTGTTGGATTTTCATGAACTTTTCAATTCAATCAATGCAATAATTTATTTGATTAAGGCCTTATCTTTTAATTTGTTGTGTTGATATATGCTAGATTGAATTATTCGATTTGTAATTGTCTTGTTGTTCAAATCTAAGTAGCAATTGGGACCATTGTGTTTCTAATGGGAATCCAACCTAGGTTAACCAATACGAGCTTGTGTGATTGGTAATCCAGTTCATCATATTTCTTCTAAAAATTTATCTAATCATTGCATTAAACCTAAAGAGCTTATATTTGGTTATCCAATAGCTAAGGTCTAGTTGGAGAGATTATTCTAACTAAATATAATTAAGGAAGAATTGGAGTAATTAGAGCTTGTTAGCTACATACGGGTGATGGCTCAAAACTTAGAATAGATACACGTTACTTGGAAGGTGGTGATAATTGCAAGAGAATACAACTGAACCTGAGAACTAGGATTCCTTAACATATGATTTTTCCAACAAACTTTATGTGCTTTGATTTATTATTCAAGTCACTTAAAAGTATTTCAACTTAACAACAAAACCCCCCATTTTACTCTAATTGATCGAGCAACTAATTAGGTTTACTGTTCCTCGTGCTCTTGCTTCCACTACTACATATTTAACTATTACTTGGCAAGTAAGGAATTTATTAAATTTTTGGTGCATTGCGACATGCATCAAAGAGTTGGGGCTTGTTGATTGGAAGGTAGTGAAGGAGACGAGCTTGCTCCCAATTCTTCAAAATATCTCCTCTTCTTGTATGGATAAGATTTAGTAGCCTTCAAATGTTGTGTCATCATTTCAATGTCTAGATCATCCCCTCCCTTAGTGGTTAAAGAGTGAGCAATGCAAGTCTCAAGGGGATCCTTAGACAATCCATGTATGAATGATGTAGCCACTTCTTGATCAATGATGTCTACTCGGGAGCATGAATTGGCATCAGCAGGGTACTTAATGGATTTCATGATGTCGAATGTGATTTGTTCATCTTGAATCCTCAATATCAATTTCCCTCCTTGCACATCTATTAAGGCCCGATCGGTTGCTATGAAAAGTCTTCCCAAAATGATAGGGATATCAAGGTCTTCCTCAATATCAAGAATGACAAAGTCGGCAAGGAAAATGAACTTGTCCACCTTGATTAGCATATTCTCAATAATATCTCGTGGGTGCTTTACAGATCAATCGGCCAATTGTAATGAAACCGTGGCTGGTTTCACTTTTTCCATACCCAATCTTCTGAAAATAGACAAAGTTATCAAATTAATACTAGAACCAAGACCATATAATGCTTTTCCAAAATTTAAATCACCAATAGTACAAGGAATAGTAAAACTCACTGGATCTTTGATTTTTGGAGGAAATTTGTTTTGTAGGATGGCGCTATATCCTTCTGTTAGCATCACAGTTTCATAATCTTCAAGCCTCCTCTTGTTTGAAATAATGTCTTTCATTGACTTTGCATAGCTAGACATTTGCTCTAATGCATCGACAAAGGGGATTTTGATATGGAGTTTCTTGAAAACTTCCAATAATTTGCCAAATTGAGCATCCACTTTGTACTTTTGAAGCCTTTAATGAAAAGGAATGGGAGGTACATAGGTTTTGATTGAAGTAGGAGCCTTTGTTGAAATTTCCCCACTTTCACTTTCCCTAGGTACTTCATCATTTTCATTTGATTTTTCCACATGCTCTTTACTTTTTGCACTCACCTCGGGTTGTGCCATAGATTGCTTTACCGTAATCTACAGTAGTTGAGCTCCACTCCTTGTGGTGATAGCTTGCACATTTTCCCTTGGGTTAGTCTCGGTGTTGCTTGTTAAGGCTCCTTGTTGTCTCTGCGTCATCATCTTTGCTAATTGCCCAACTTGAGTTTCAAGATTCTTGATGGAAGCCGCTTGATTTTGGAGGATAGTGGAGGTTTTATTCATATATTACATGAGAATCTTCTCTATAGAAGACTTCTTTTCTTGAGGTGGTAGAGATTGAACATAACAGGGGGGGACTTCACTTGATTTTGATTATTGGACCATGAAAAATTCGAATGATTCCTCCAACCCGAATTGTATGTGTTAGAGTAAGGATTGCCTTGTGGTCGGTTGAAGTTTTGAGCATAGTTCACTTGCTCATTCGATGTGGTAGCCATTTTGAGCATAGGACATTCCTCAACCTTGTGTGTTGCTCCACATACATCACAAATTGACATAGGAGGGTAGATTTCTTTTATCATTTGTTGAGTAGACAAGTCATCATACTTCTTGAATAGAAGGTCCATTTTTGTCGACAAAGCCGCATAAGTATCAACTTCATGAATTTCCTTGGCTTTCTTTGGTACCATGCTGTCGGTTGGCCAAGTGGAATTGTGACTAGCCAACCTCTTAAAAAGCTCAATTGCCTCATTGGGTGATTTTGTAGTGATAACTCCATTGGATGCTGAATCAACCGTTATTCGACTAGATGGATTCATTCCAAGGTAAAAAATATTGGACTTGCATTTTCTTGGAGAAGATTTGGACACTTTCTTAACATCTCCTTGAATCTTTCCCATGCCTCATAGAAATATTCGGTGTCAAGTTGTCAAAATGTGGAGATATCACTGTTCAATTTTGCCACTTTATCCGGAGGAAAGTATTTTTTGAGCTAAGTCATTCCATGTTGTAATATTTCCAACGGGGTTAGCATCCAACCATTCACAAGCTTCATCTCTAAGGGTATGTGGAAATAACCTCATGTTGATGGCCTCCTTGCTAAAACTCGGATAATCAAAGTTACTACACATCTCCAAAAACTGTGAGCTGTAAGTAAATGGATTCTCCTCGGCCATTCCATAGAATTATAGATGACCTTTGAAGAGGTTTATCACATCTGGTTTTAGATTGAAATATGGACGCCCAAATGGAGGATATGTGATACTTCCTCAATTTTGAGTGATGAGAGGGACCATGAATTGCCCCATTGGTCGATCATCTTCATTTATTACGGGATTTGCCCCATTTTGATTGTCATCCCCCATATTGCCTTATATTCTTTGTTGTTCAATTTGTTCCCTTCTTTCTCTAATCCTCCTCCGATAAGTTTATTCGGGTTTGGGATCAAATGGAAGAATTTCCCAAGTTGGAAGTTGTTACATATACAAGGCAAGAGTATCTAAAATAAAAATTAAAAATAAGAAAGAGATGAGAATGAGAAGACAATTTAATTAAAAAAATCAATGCATTTAGTACAAATTAAATCAATATTCGGCAACGGTGCAAAAAACTTGTTCCCAAAAATCGTATACCGCAAGTACACGGTTCGCGTTCAATTAGTAAAATGATGAGAGGTTGTTATACCCACAAGGATTGATTGATTTGTAACTAAACTTATTGATTTCATTTTAAATGAAGGGTCAAGTTACACAAAAGTTTGGTTTAATGTTGCAGTCCTAACTAAATAACATAAGTGAAGACATAACAGTTAACCAAAGTAAATAATTAACAATATAAAAATTAGAATAAAAGCTAATTAACCAAAGTAAAATAATGACAATAAAAACTTGGTGATTAAACCATGTTACAAAACATGAAACAAGGTAAATTTAGTTTTCTTAACTACACTAATTTCTTCTTTAAAAAATCAATTAGTATTAGTTAATCAACTAGTTTTACACCTGTGTGATACACGGACATATTCAATTGAGAAAGTATAATATACTAGTATGGGAAATGGAAAAAATCAATAAAAAGTAACAATAACGAGTGTTAATTTAAATAATAATAGTAATTATGTTACCAAGAGTTTTATAAATTTTGGAAAACTTTCTTATACAAAATATTAATCGTCACATTTGTTGGACTCCCATCGTGATGGCATACCACTATTTTTGTTGAATCACACACAAAAAATTCAATTTTTATTGTAAGAGGGCCATGTAATTTATAATAATATCTTGTTCTCATAGTAGCATCTGCATTACTAAGTAAAATAGTTAACATTCTTTAGCTGCAATGACTCATAAAATGAAACAAAAGTTTAGAGACAAGCGAAACATATTGCAAATTCGACTTATTTTCCTATCATTCTAAATCTTTCTACATCAATGCATCCACCATGTGTTATGCAGGAACATGGACATTCTAACTATTGATGGCTCTTCCCTATGCTTCCACTACATCAAACTTGGGATAGACATAGTTACTCTCTTTATAATAACTTTTCCTACAAAGAAACCTTATGTATCGAGAATGCACTTACACACTATGTAGCTCAAAAACTATAGACATGCTCATCAATAAATTATAAGGTACAAGTTTTGAGTATAATATCGAGAATGCATAGCAAAGTCCATACAGTATCACTTCTTAAACAATCAAGCTCCAATAAAAATGGAAAAGATAGAAAAGGAAAGGAAATATTGAAAAATAGAATAAGAATAAAGCAGTCTTGTGAATTAATATTTTACATCAATGGGATGATAAGTAAGGAAAAGTCCATGTGAGATCAGCTGCTAGCAATTGTACCACCTAAAGTCTGTAAATAAAAACATGATCTTCAAAGAAGAATTGTCATTTAACATTTCCCCTAGTAGTCTTTCCATGAGTCCACCAGTGCCCTTTATAAAAGTGAAGAATGCCGGCTCTCTTCCAACAACCAGTAGAGAAGAATGTCAGCTCTCTAGTATCAATTGAAAAATCATGTCCTAATCTATAACATATTCAAATTTCACTAAAAACCTTTAATGAGCAACAAAAATGCAATCATTTTTTCCTCGACAAAGAATGGACTTAGAGAAATGGAAGTTAAGTAGAATCCTACATAAAATAATCACTTATTAAATCTAATCATCAATCAGCACATATCAATTAATTAATAAAAAAACCCATAATCTCCTAAAGAAAATGCACAAATCCAATTATCCATACCATTAAAAACCCATAATCTGAAAACCTCTGCCATTTAATAACAATTATAATCAAAAACAGATAAGTTGTGAGTAAAATTCAGAAATAACCCATAAATAAATTTTAAAAAGTCAGAGAGTGAATAAAAAGTGTAATTAACTTAGACCCACATCCTCGAACACTTCCTTGGAGAATCCTTGTCAGAATAATTGGGAATTCAGAGCTTTTCCTACATTATAGAATTGAGCAAAGTCACAAAAAACAAAAAACAAAAAAAAAAACAAAAAATAGCGGAAGTAGTTATGATTATCAATACTTAAAATGAAAAAGTAAAGTAAAGTAAAAAGGTTTGGTAACCCCATTGAAGAAGCTTGGATCCTCATCAAACTCAACTAAAAATTGGAGATTTCAATCTACGGGGCTTCTCTATCTCTCTGCGTTGAAAATAAGGGGGGGAAAGGCAAGTTCTGAAGCTGAAATACCAAAGTAGTCACATGTGATTCAACATGTAGAAATTGAGAAAATAAATACTACCCAATAAACAAAGAAACCTGAATAGTCGGGTCTTCATGGGCGTTCCCTACCGTCTTAAGAGGAGCAAGTTTCGTGGTTTTGTGGGAGTAAATTAAAAATAATTGGTAAGAAGAAGATGTTGGGAGCGTTTAGTAGTTCAAGTGTGAGAATAACAGTGGTGAACACTCATGGTTTGTACTAATGGTTATTGTAGAATTGAAATCAAATTGCAAGCAAGTTTTGATTGGAAAGTGTTTGCTATATTGTCATGTAATAAAAATAAAGAAACGACCAATTATAGCTAAAAGTCGCTTTTGCTTACCCTTATACAAATGTAGTTCCACATTCTACAGTCTTCTTATCACAAGACAAGCATAAAAATAGAACAAAATAGTATCTAAGTTACTTTACCTGCTCCAGAGAACTACACAAGGCATGCCTATTCAGCAACAATAATTTTAGATTGGCTTCCCGCAACCAGAACACAGCTGTCGATGGGTACATCTGCATATTCGCCCTTAGAGTAGCAATAATGTTTTGCATTATGCACCATAGACACATGCAATTTGACTTGGTTCAGCAGATTTCGTGAATCAATTGCACCAGCTAAGAGATTATTGTTGAAAGTCCCAAATAATATAATCTTGAGATTAGCAAATTTTAATGTTCCAAGCAGTAGATGTGTGCAGTCATATGTTCACATCTTAGCAGAGTTAAGCAAAAGCCAAAAAGTTCAAAATCAGGGTCACAGAAAGTTAAAGTTACATGAAAATGTGAAACCGAATCCTCCTAGTGAGAGAAGTTACATACTAAATTCGAAATGGAAGCTTATCTAAACACAATATTTAACATTCAAAGCATTTATTTTATGTTCCAATTCAATGATAGGTCATACAACATAAATTGTTGCAGAAAAGGTGCCAAAAAAATATACATTAGTATGGACAAAGGAAGTGGAAAAACCTTTCACTTGTGCTAGTATTAAGTTCAGCTTTTAATTTCAGCACAGAAGCAACCTCCCCTACAATTCTTTGTCTCTTAGCAGAGCTGAACTCTAAGATAAGGAATTTTTTTTTAGATTTCCTCTAAAAGCAAGTGATGAGGGGGAAAACAACAGAACCTAGATTCTAGTCCTCCCTGCTTTGGCCACTTCATTAGCCAATTGCTCATCCATACTGGAAGATACTCTTTACCAAACACAAGTTGTCCATAAAAGCTTTGCTTTACATCTTCGTCTCCAATTACTTTTGTCTTCAACATTCGATCATCACCAAGCTTTTCAACAATTGATCTAATAATCAATCAAATGAAGGCATAAACATAAAAACAAAACAAAAGTACAATATAATTTAAACAACATAATAAACTAACCAAAATCAGCAAATTTAAAATTTAAATTCTCCCCTGATTCAACTAAACATATTGCTTTGATTTATAAACTCATGGAGAAAACAAATAAACCGAAAAAATACCTGAATCCATGCGGGTGAGGCTAGAGAATTGGATCCCAAGGCTGAATAGGATCGTGCTAGGTTTGAAAAAGCCGTTTAGGAGGCAAAGAAGAAATGCTGCTGAAAGAAGACCAAAAAGCAGTAGTCGTTTTCATCTTCAATCAACGCCACCACCTACCACTGCATTATTAACAAATTAAACACAAAAAATAAAAACACCAATTTAAATAATATAAAGTGAATAAGGATTTCTACTGATACCTTAAGAAGATTGGTTTTTTTGCATAAAAATCAAACCCGTCGAGCACCAGTCAGATTTTCTTTCACTAGCGAGAGCATCTCTACATATTGCTCCTTTAACCACAACGTGTTTTCACAGGAGGAAAAAGGCTTGAATACAGTTATCGCGCTCTCTGAATACAGTTATCGCGCTCTTCGACGGCTAGATCCACCGGTGGCTGTGGGTTTTGCTTCGAATTGAGAACATTCATCACTTTCTCCATATTTATGTTGCTATTTGAGGTTTTGCTTCGAATTGAGAACATTCATCACTTTCTCCATATTTATGTAGCTATTTGAGGTTTTGCTTCGAATTGAGAACACTCATCACTTTCTCCATATTTATGTTGCTATTTGAGTTTATCATTTTCCGTAACATAACCATTGGGTGAAAATTAGGTACATGGTTTAAAAAATTAATGGCGTAAATTTAGATGTAACTGTCCACTAACTTTAAAACTAATAACTCTTAAAATTTATGTAACAGTCGGGCCACTCAAAATTGGCTAGAATCTCAGTTGTCTTTATTAATATATATATATATAGATATCGATTAACCAAATTAGATAAAAAATTCTAAGTTTAACCTAACATGTGTATACCTTGCAATAACAACACAAAATATTAACAAACATTTGAAAGTTACATAAACATAAAACAACATTCCTAATCATAAATACATAAACATAAACAGCACATAACCAATAAACAACTGAAGATGATTAAGTGAATTTAGACTAGTCAAACATTCCAACAAAATAAAATTAACCCATAATCAAATAACAATAGCACTTAACAACTAACATTATCATTTCAATAAAGAGTTAATTAAAATATTACAAATAAGCTAGTAAAGAGAACTCCCCTCTAAATTGATTTCTTAAGTTGAATGCTCCCAAGTTTCTTTACTTTGCACCAAGCTTCTCTTTCAACTATCAATTTCTCCAACAACCCAAGTTTAAAACATTAAATGCACTAAAAACATATGAAATTTTCAGTGGAAATGTGAGTAAATAACAAAAATCAAAAACTTAAACAACAACAATAAACTTGAATGTAGAGAAATACTACTAAAACATTAACTTAACATTGCATAAGAGAAATTATAAAATTTGAGGAAATAATACAAGAAAAATAAAAGAGGCACAAGAACTTACTTAACCTAGCTCCAATCTAGGTTTGGTATTTATATTTTCTCACAAAATACCCAAAAAAAACTCAAAAATCCCTAAAAATACCAAGATCTGCATAAAACAGCAATATGGGCAGAATCGGGTCGACCAGGTCAACCCGAACCGGCCCAAATTTTCAAACACGAGGCAAGGCAATAAACGACTATGGTCAATTTTTTTGCTGGGGTCGCATGCGCTACTGGTTCGGACCACGCGTCAGCGTGGTTCAGCTGGGGATGACCTTTGCAGCTTGGCCCTTCTTTTAATTTAAACGGAGTCCTTCATCTTTTAATGTCGGTCAAATTGGTCCCCAAATTTCTCGATTTCTTTCAAATAGGTCCTCCAAAATTTGCATACTTAAGGTCCTTCAAATTTTGGAAACTTGCAATTTAGTCCCTTAATTAATTGCACACAAGGTCTGCAACTTCTGAAAAGTGTCAAGTTAGTCCCAAAAGTTCTGATTGCAGCATAGTTTGCATTTCTTTTGTAATTTTTCACCCAAAACTTGAATGTTAACCTATTTAAACACAAAATATGTATAAATTAGTAGATATTTGCTCAATATATTTTAGAAATTGTTAATTTAAGGGCATAAAAAGTGTATAAAATGCACTTAACATATATTGTCCAACAATTTCCATCCAGTTGAGTGGCTTTAAATATTTTACACTTCAACATCTACAAGTTGAAAATATGAAAAAAATGAATACAATTTATTCAACAAGTAACAAAATTTCCTTTTTAAAATCATGATTTCAATAGGGCCCGTATTACAAATCAAATGTTATTCCGAGGGCACAATAAATCAAGCAGGGTTAGAACCTCCATTCAAACGTGGTATTTCATACATAGTTTCAAGCCGGGAGTATTCCCTGTAGTGCAAGTGTAACCATAACATGGCACATATATCAAGACAAGGGCGAAAGGCGTGAGCAAGACAACATATTGATTGTAATAACATGCAAGAAACTTTTAAATTTGATAGAAGTGATGAAATAACACAATATTTTCATGAAGTAATATTTAAGATCAACTAGACAAGATGTAATTACTACTTACAGTTACCGTGACCTAAAAATAATAAAGAATAAAAAATCAGTATTCTGTCTTTCTGAAAATATATTAATGTATCGATACACGATGATCGTGCATGGATACATGTTTTTGAGTACTTCATGTATACATACATGGTATCGATACACGAGTCCTGCACCTGTTACTAGATTATGTTCATCTTTGCAACTAAATGTTTTCTCTAATCAAATCATGCCAGATCTCTACATGTATGTAGTAGAACTTTTTGGGATCATGTTATTGCATTAACATGTCCTAAATCAACATTTAAGATCAAAAAAGTAAAATACCTTTATAACTTGAAATATGGATTTTTGAGAGGATGTTTTGCCCTTTTCTTCTTGGTAGATCACTTCGTAGTATTTTAAGGCCTACTTATCAAATTGTGGCCTTTTTTGTCTTAAAATAAGATTATAGGCAATCATTACCCTAGGGCCTAGTTTTTGTTTAAGAGATTCATAAACTCTATAAGCATGAGTTAGAGTTGTGCATGTAAGTACCCAGTACATGTAGGGCAAGTAGCAACATTCAATCAACTGATTTGTTGGCCAAATAAAAAATTGCAAATTCAAAAATTCGTGCCAAACTTCACTAAACCGCCTGCACGTATAGATACATGAAAGAACATGTATCGATACATTAACTAGGTTTTTCAATAAAAATAAATTTCTTAAAAATAGGAAAAATTGCAGATCGTTACAGAAATGGTGGCTGGAACACGAGGCCACAAGTTTTTGCCATTAATTAGGTTCACGATGTTTTAGTAACAAGCCATGTATGTAGTGTCTTTGTAACAATCATGAACGTAATTCGTTGGATCATCCATTTTATCCCTAATAACAGCCCTGCATGGGTACAAGGTATTCCTTTCAATTGCCACCTTCTACATGCACAAGTACAAGCTGCCAAGTCAACCACATATTCGCCCGTACGGCAGGTCACATAATACTGTTTTCCACCTGATGGATTAATCTCACAATCATGTGCAACTTCGTTAGAACCCTCATTCAACAACCTAGCCAATTTCCAATTCCTCCAAACTGTAACCCTATTTATCTTCAAATGCAAATCTTCCTTCACCGTCTGAATAAAATTCAACACTTTCCATTCCGAATCCACTTTTAGCCTATCCAAATATTTTTCAGCCAGAAACTTGGCAATACAATGTCTACTGGTCTTCAGCTTATTGCATAAATGTGAAGTCTTTTTTGCAAGGGTAGTCTTTTTTACACACTTCTTGTGCTCTTAATTAACCATTTAGCTTCAATCTCACTACACGTCTACTCATCACAGCATGGTTCACAAATGCTTTCCAGAATTGTTCAATATCCCAAAAGGTCTTGCCAACTTCAAATTGGGGATTACTCATCTCATTTTCAGGATCAAACACAGGATAGTTAATAGTCTCTTCCTCACCTAACTCACAGTTCGTATCCAACTCATCACAAGAGGGATAATCATCCTTTTTAGAATCTTGAAAAAAAAGGTGTATCCCACACCCTGAGGGCCCGAACCGACCACGCTCAAGGCCATTGGTTCGAGATTGTAAATTCAGGTTATGCCTCACAGGGACCAGGGTGGAGGGATTGAGTAAGCATGATCAATTCTCAATAACTCTCGCTTTCCACAAGGAGCAAATCCAATATTTCAGGATTCAAACCCTACACCCGAACGTGCTTAGCACTTACCAACCCTCCCATTTGCCACTGGGAGATGTGCACTGGGGGCTCCTTTTTAGAATCTTGCATTTCAGATGCAACTGCTTCTCACAAAATGGCAGTGCTATACCCCACAACAATGCAATCTGGTGCTCGAAGTCATCGTCGTCGAATTCATTATCGCCATCATTGAAAATGCAGTCTTCCAAGACCACATCTTTTTCATCAACATCCAAACCCGGAAGGAAATTTCGGTATTATGATTTTGGGAGACAATCTATACAAAAAAAATAAATTAAAATATATGGATTTCACATCCCAAAAAACAGAGAGTAAATTCGTCAAGTGAAAATGACAATACAAGAATTAAATAAACAACAAATATTACCTCCATTGTTTTCATCTTCAAACACCACATTTTGAATAAGTTTCTCAAAGTTGTCATCATTTTCAAAGGCGATGCTCCATTTGGGATGTACCGGCACAGTGAAGATGGAGAGAGAAACGATGATTGTTGGGGAGAAAATTATGGTCAATTTTCGGTGCTTGGTGTAAGAGAATTAGAGATTAAGGTAACAAAAATTGTTTTGTCTTAATGAGATTTATTTTATAAGCGTTTTTACTTATAATGATGATTTAGTAGTGAAGTTTGCCACGTGGAAAATAGATTAGCCACGTTAGATTTTCCATCCAATGAATTAGACGAAATTCATCTCAGTGATGAATGCATAACATGTCTCAAAGTTCAGTGATTTACGAGTTACAATTTTTAGATGAGACACATGAGTGAATTAACAGTAATCACATGTTAAGCTTAGTGACCAATGATTTAATTTACTCGTAAAATTTTCATTTTACTAGGAAGCAAGTGAATTGAAACGTGCACATATTTAAGAATTGAGGTTCCAAATGCTAAGATCAAAATTATAGTGCATGATAGGAACCTTTAGTCCCAATTATCAAAAAATTTAAGAGAAAATAAGACCTCTTCCTCAAGCTTCACACGAGTGCGTTCACCGCGTAGAAAACTAGCTTATCATCGGTTAACAATGGCTGAAAACCCACTGCAGCATTTCTTCCAAGCGTTTGGCAAAATCTCAGAGTGTGTTCAAACCCATCTTTCCCAGTTCATTCTCCGCCCCAATCAACCTTCAACTTTGCTCAATTACAAAAATGACCACTCTTCACTATATATGTCCCAAAACTCGATCACGGATTCTCATCTTCTCCAACCTGCTGAAAGTATGAAAAAGGTAGTCCGTTTTCACAGTTTCTTCAAAAGTTAGTTATCTTCTTCAATGTAAATAAGGTTTAGTTGCTTCACTTTTCTAGTAGAGTGGGCTACTGCTTGTACAATAAATGTTTGATGAAATTCCCCAATGCAATATCCGTCATGTGAGTCTTGAACTGACTGCATTTTACTGCGCTCCCTTCAATTAGCTGAAACTTGTCTGGTCGGTGTTTATTTCTTCTTGTGAGACCCTTTTCAGGAAGAAGCTGTATTGGGAAGAGGAAATATAACTGTTCTGTTCGTCTAATTACATAGTCATTGGATATCATTACTTCTAAAGATAAACAAGGAGCTTGTATTTAGATTATAGTCAAGAAGAAATATGAAATGCATCTATTTCTAAACTTCAACGTAGATTTTCTAATTTTTTTTTTTTTATAGAAATTAAATGTTTCTGAAGCCAGATATTTAACACATAAACTCAAGCTTGATTTGATAGCTGAAATATATAATTCTGTTTCAAAGAATCCCGTGTAGTATTATTAATGTTGTTACTACAATCACAGTTATGCAATGAGGATTTCCTTTGCCTGTGTATTCATTGTCCATGCTAGTTCTGTTAAATTGAAGATAGAATTATAGGGACATAAATTTAGCGATCTACTTCTTGCTCATTCGTCAGGGAAAATCTTCTGGTCCTATGACTAAAGAAGAACTTGGACGAGCCACCTGGACTTTTCTTCACACTCTTGCTGCTCAGGTCTGATCTTTTTCATCTCTCCCATGGAATTTACTGTTCTTTTATTTTTTTAACTTTTTAATAATTTGAGCTAAACATCTTTCTATTACCTTACTATTTCATTTTTTTAATACATTGCATTTTTTTATGGGTAAGAGATAAAACTTATTTAGCCTGCTAATTTTTCCTAGTTCTTTTCTCCCAGTATCCAGACAAGCCAACTAGACAGCAAAAGAAGGATGTAAAAGAGCTGGTATGGTTATTTTTCACTGTCATGTTGTCTTATTAGATTTCCTAATCAATTGAGAAGTAAAGCTGTGATGCCAGTTTTGGTTTGGATTTAAAATCTAAATGAATACTTATTTCTGCTGTCTTTCACCAACCTTAAGATTTATATTTTGTTATTGCACTGACTAAACCCAACTTTAGCAAGGAAGCTTGGTCAAGAAACTGCTTCCATTGTCATCTAATCTTGGATTTGAGGACCATTTTTTCATCTTGTCAGGGATACATTGTTTTAAATTTTAAGTGTTTGTTCCAATTTTACTCATTTACATGCCACGAAATGCACAAATATTTTGTTTTCTACTTGGACTTGATCAGTCTATGTAAGAGTTTTGTGTCAATGCCAAAGAAAAATATCTCATTTTGAGATTGCCGTTGGAATAGTTTTTAGGTGATGAGGAATCAATGCATTCATCAGATGAACGACCATCTAACAGCTTTGCAATTGTTATGCAGATGGCAATATTATCTCGAATGTACCCTTGTAAGGAATGTGCTGATCACTTCAAAGAAGTTCTCAGGTATATACTCTTTTCTTCAAATGCACTACTTCCTACTCTCTCAAGAACGTTTTGTTTTCAAACTTAGGATTGAAACTTTTTTGAATTTTAGTAGCTATCCCTTGTAAATACGTACACTAAGTACCATTTCTTGAGCTTGCATTCTGCTATCTATAGTGTAAATAATTTTTTCGACTTAGCTAATAGTTACAACTCTACACAAGATTTAAAGGCACGTGTTAATGACAACTGACAATAGTGATTATACTTGGATGTTTTTGTGATGATCTCTATTTGTCTTTAAAGATATTTCTCTCGTCCCCGCCCCATTCTTCCATCTCTCTCGTCCCTGCCCCATTCTTCCAAAAATGATAAGGAACCTCTCTTACGGGGACCAAACCTGGGTGCTTAAAAGTTAAAACTCTTACCTAGGCATCGAATGTCTCCAGAAATTTTAACCTACCTAGATGGCACGCCCACTGCCCACTTGGATCCTCTCATAAGACATCTTCTTATAGCTACCATAAACTATAATGTTTAACTTTTATATGAAACTTAAGCAATACTCTGTGAAATAGCTCTTTATATTTTTTCAAGAACTTTGGGTGCAAAGTCACGATAATAGTTGATCCAGCTGTTGTTGGTGGCATTAGTATTTTCTAGAGATACGAGTCCTGGGATTTTTTGTCAGCATCTTAACCCTTTAAGATGGTCTTATGCTGTGCTTGGTGAATAAGAAAAACTAAGTGGAATCAATTTATTTTCATATGACTACCAAATGCCTACATATTAATTTTCCAAGAAATGAACATTTATACACTTTTTAATTTGTTCACAGAGCGAATCCTGTACAGGCTGGATCTCATGAAGAATTTTCACAATGGTTATGTCACGTCCACAATGTAGTTAACAGAAGGTAATTGATGTATTATGAGCTCCACAGATTCTTTCACTTCCATATTGCTCCTTTGCTCCTTTTTATTTAATTGAACTGTAAACTTGCTTGCTTCATATATATAAAGATGGATATTCACTCTTGCATTTGGTTATCACTTTAGTCTCTGTTTGGAAACTCCTTAAAACACCATTCTACTACTCTTAATTTGGTTAATGATAGCAATATTTTTCTAGACTCTTTTATTCCTAGACCCTTTTTGTCTTTGTCTAATCATAAATCAGTTCAAATTGTAATTTATTTTTAAAAATACTTTATAGTTTATTCATTATTGTTAACTTGAGAAGAGAAACAAATACATATCAGGTTCCAATTTCATGTAGCATGTTTAGATTTCTCTATTTTTTGGACCAGAGAAAACAGGATTCATTGTCTTTATTTTGCCTCCTGTGTGGATTCCAGAAGATATGGAGAACTTACCGGATTGTTATTGTTAACTAGTACTGAAAAATCTAGACCAGACTTGTTCAACATGTTTTCTTAAATCAACCCCACACCTAAATATTGCCAATTCTCATTTGTTATCTAGTATGAAGCTGTCTATCAAATAATGGTGCTTTGGTCGAATTTGACCAAATTAACTGGCCAGGTTGAAGCGAGCCACATGAAAAGCTTCTGGTTACCTTGAAAGTCTTACGTTATGCTTTAAATCTATTTCCTCTTTTTTCTTTTTCAACAGCTTGGGAAAGCTAGTATTTCCATGTGAACGGGTTGATGCTCGGTGGGGCAAGCTAGAGTGTGAGCAACGTGCATGTGATCTACAAGGGACTTCGACAATTTTTGGCAAGGGATCTGACGAAGCTAGTACTTAAGAATCACGACCAAAGAAAATTACATATAACAGAATAGATGTATACAAACCACTGCAGAAGAAAATTTCTTCAAGTAACAAGCTCAGCTTTCTCTTAATAGAAATGTGTCGAAACCAGTAGTATCCTCTAATAACATTGGTTCTCCATTGATATTTCAGGTGGTGTGAAGTGTTATTTGTTGCAATCATCCTCCTCAGTGTAAGACTATTTTTATCTTATTTTGTTTATTTATTTATTGGTGAGGGTTTCCTATGGAAAAGCCTCAAGGAAATGTGTTATAGACAAGCTAATTGTTGAACGAATTCTGTATAATGAATCTGAAATTGCAAACTTTTAACTAATAAGGAATATTTCAACTAATTTGCCAACATTTATTTTCCTTACACTTGTCATTTCGAAACCGGAGAAAATAATTTATCAATATTTCTTCCAACTCAAGATAGGTCGCCAGTAATGTAAGTAGACTAGCCGATGAAGCATGTGGCTTGACTTCATTGTCCTCAACTTTTGAGTTATTGAATTTTGCTTTACTCATTTTCTGTTTGATGGTTGGACAACGAAACTTGTTCAGTATAATGTAGTGCAATTTGGTGTAACGAGCATATCCAATCTATACTACTTAGCCCTTGTTTGATTTCATTATTTCAAAATCACGATTTTCTCTCTTTTTTTCAACTGCACATTTATCAATAAAATAATATTACACAAAAATAAAAAAGATTCTCTACTTTTTAACAACACATTCTTCTAAAAATTATTATTCAAAATTACAAAAATTCTTTTTAAACAATATCAAACACACTCTTAATAATTATTTAACATATCATTTTCAAAATTGTATCACTTAGAATAAAAAAGGTCAAAATAGAATCCAGCGAGTTAATTATCTTAATAGATACTGAACGTATGTAAAGTGATCATTAAGTTTATTTGATACCAGTTCAGACTTGACGTCTCCGACAGATATTTGGCACACTATTACATGTACATTTGTCATTAACTAAGGTAAATTACATACACAAATTTGATTGATTGGATGGATTCGCAAGTTCTCGCACTTCAACTCGTCTTGATGATATTTCCACTATAGTAAGAGCATCTCCAATACTTCATACACTGTTGGTTGTCAACTGTGTGTAAGATGTAGACACAAAAATTCGTGGGTCCCACTTTAATATCTCTTTTTTCCTCTCTCTCTCCCCCCCCCCACCCCCCCCACCACACATTCTCTCTCTTTTTCTCCACTTTTCACACATTCCAATCCAACATTCTTCACAATCACACATTCTCCTTCACATCCTTCACTACTTTTTTATTAATTTATTTGAAATTGTGTCTCTCTCTCTCTCTTCTTTTCCCATTTTTCCGCTCTTTTTCTACTTTAAACATCCACATTATCTCCAGAATTTAAACTTAAAATTATATATCTATCTTTTTCTCTCTCTTCTAATCCACATCTCCAATCCGTAACCCATTGGAGATGCTCTAAGAGTTTACCTCGGCTGAAACAACAAATAGAACCGACAACATTTAAGTCCGTAGAGTGTTTGATAAAGGATCCCACCAATTCATTCCAACGTTCAAGGCAAATCGGTTCACATCAATTTCTATCTCGTTTCCATTCTGCTTAGTGATGGTTCACCAGTCCAATTTATCCATTATCATGACGCTTGGCTTGGCTTAGGTCAGTTCAGTCAAAGAAGAAGTTGTCATGTAGACTGTTAACTTGTTGAATTAATCAACCTCTATTCGATTAACATACATAAATGCAATTTGTGAGCAAACAATAAAAAATTAAGTACGGTTAAAATGTAGTGCAAGAAGAAATATAATGGAGAGGGGGTTCATTTTACAAATAGTCACTGAAGTTTGAGAGAAATTTCAAAACGGTCACTCAAGTTCCATAATTTCAGTATGGTCACTTAAGTTCCAAAAAGTTTTAGCAATGGTCACTCGGAGTAAATTCCGTCAAAAAATAAAGATTGAGTACTCAAAGTGTAATTTGACCTAAAAAAACAAAGTTGCAGCAGAGCCCCCCGTCCTCATCTCCTCTTAAGCCACCACCGCCTCTCTTTAGTCACAACCACCGCAAATCGAGCCGAAAATGGGTGCTATTTCCCCCCAAGTTTTCTGTGGGAATTCATATCAGATTTTATTTATTTATTTATTTTTTTTTTGTGGATTTTGCGGTGGCGGAAAGGGGATGGTAGTGGTGTTGGATGAGGGTTGGTTTCCTTCTTCCTCCTTTTTTTTTTTTTTTTTTTTTTTTTTTTTTTTTTGATTAAAATCATACAATAAGTCCACACTTTAATTTTAGGTGAATGTCAGTTCTAAGTGAACATTCTCGAAATTATTGATAACTTCAGTGATCATCGTCGTAAAAATGGAAATTCGATGATCGTTTTGAAATTTTGCTCAAAATTCAGTAACTGTTTGTAAAATTAGTCCATTTACAATTATTATATTGACACCACTAAATTTGTTAATTTAATCACAAAACACTTCTCATATTTACTAAATTTGTCACAAATAAATTGATTAAAATAACCATCTCATTATATTAATTTTTTTTTCTTTATTCTTGTATACACCACAAAATCTTAAATACTACCACTCTTAATAATTACACTTTGCATTAAAACTAGTGCAAAGTCCACTAGAACCGGTGTGAATTTGCCACAAATTTTTGGTGCTAATTAAGCACCAAAAAATCGCACCAGTTTTAGGGGGCTCCCCCCCCCCCCCCCCCCATTTTTTGGTATCGAATCGAGCCGAAAATGGATGCTATTTCCCCCCCCCCCCAAGTTTTATGTGGGAATTCATATCAGAATTTTTTTTTTGTGGATTTTGCGGTGGCGGAAATGGGATGGTAGTAGTGTTGGATGAGGGGTTTTTTTTTTTTTTTTTTTTTTTTTTTTTTGCAATTTTTGAAAATAGGATTAAAATCATACAATAAGTCCACTCTTTAATTTTAGGTGAATGTCAGTTCTAAGTGAACATTCTCGAAATTATTGATAACTTCAGTGATCATCGTCGTAAAAATAAAACTTCGATGATAATTTTGAAATTTCACTCAAAATTCAGTAACCGCTTGTAAAATTAGCCCATTTACGGTTATTATATTGACACCACTAAATTTGTTAATCACAAAACACTTCTCATATTTACTAAATTTGTCACAAATAAATTGACTAAAATAATCATCTCATTATATTAATTTTTTTTTCTTTATTCTTGTGTACACCACAAAATCTTAAAAATTTTAATTACATAGCATAGATTTCTGGAACAAATTATTTTGATGGATCTTGAATTGGTTCATACAGGGGCTTGTAAATGTCAAACACAACAATCTTAAGACCAGAACGGTTGCGGGTTTGATCCCCCACGTGGGATATCATTTTTTTTTAATTTTTTTTTCTTTTTTGCTAGCCTTTTTTCTTTTCTTTTTTGCTAGACTTAAAATTTTCATTTTTAATTTTTTTGGTTTTCGTTTTTTTTTTTTTTTTTTTTATATTGGACTATTTATTTCGCCGATTTTTTTTTTTCATTTTAAATTTTTTTAATTAAACCTCATTGTTAAAATTAAATATCGTGAATTGAGACAATCTTTTATTACAACATTGCGAAAATAAAATAATACAATTAAATTTCAATTATTCATTCCCATGATCCGTATACATCATAGTTGAAGAAGTTGGGAGGTTGGTAGGCATCCGTCTGATCGGGGTGATAGGGTAGGTTGGTAGGCATCCGTCTGATCGGGGTGATAGGGTTCTGCCTGAAATGAGTTTTGTGAATAAGATTGTGTATGATATGTTGTTGCCTCTTCTGATTCTTGTGATTAGAGATGTGGACGATAGGCATTGTCTTCTGCTAATAGCGTGTCTGGACATTTTCGCTTGTCATGTCCGGGTCTACTACAGATTCCGCATACTCGATTTGCTTGCTTCATTGATTTTTCCTTTGAGGACTTTATTCGTTTTCCATTGCCCTTGGCTCTTATAGATTCTGGATTCCTAACTGAAGTATCCTCATGTGTGACTTTGCATTTACCCTTAGTTGATGATGTGGTTACTCCCACCGTCACAAGTAACTCATTCACTCCAATTTTCATGTCTCTTAACCCGTTAAGCACGTAATCTGTAGAGCTTTGAGATAGCGGTGCATTGTCAAATAGATTATTTGATTCTGCTCTCATTGCTCCAAGACGTGAGGGAATTGGCATTTGTTTGTTGAACGAGGGTGGTGCGTTGAAAACTGGACTCGATTTTGCGTCATTTGTCCACCTGCGAATGATATAACATGCGATGAGGACCAGAGTGGCACAAGTGGCACAACGAGTAAGGATCCGTTGCATGTACCGGTGGGACCAATAACGAGGTTGATGGCTAAAAAGATCAAGCAAGCAATGCAGGGGTTTATGCAAGCTTGGGTGGATGAATATTCAAGTGCATGGTCGAAGACTCCATTTTCAATGCATGACAAGATGGAAGATAAGCCAAAACCATTACAATGCATCTGGGTCAAAGAACAAGGAGAAAAGAATGCAGAAGGCCATTTACGGCCGTAAGTTCTGGAGTTACGGCCGTAAAATTGATATCGCACAATTGGGGCAGAAAGTGACTTACGGCCGTAACTATCATTTTCACGGCCGTAACTGAGTTAGGGAATTTTATTCAGTATGTTACTTACGGCCGTAGGAACACATGTCATGGCCGTAAGAGGTGAATCAGTTTTTGGACCCGAGGGTCAATTACGGCTGTAAGCCCATATGTTACGACCGTAAATTCCGCCGCGTTTTAATTTGTGTTTTTGCGGCTAGGGTTAATTTTGGACGCGTTTTTAGGTTATATTATGTTTCTTTGTCATTGTAAAGAGACAACTTTTTATGATTAATGAGATTGATTGAATTAGGTGGGTTTATCTCTATTCTTCTTCGTTCTTGATTGAACCCCTTGAACTTATCAAAGGATTTGACAACCTTTGTGGCATTCACCCCTTTATGGTTCTTCATTCCGCATCTTAACGGGTCTTGGATTTGATACATCCTTGGTTCTTGAGTCGTAAGTGTCGGGTCATATTGTTATCGTCAATTAATCTGGATTTGGAACTTTCCAAGTGTTTATACAATTTCCGCGAGATCCCGTGATTCCCCCAACAAGAATCACATCATCTGGTATCAGAGCCGGACTCTGGATTCAGGTTTTGTTTTTTTTTTTTTTTTCTATTCTATCCAGTTTGATTTTGTGTTTTTATCATAGAGTCTATGTTGGGTGCATTTTACATGCATATTTCATATATTTTTGGTAATACTTTTTGAGTAATTTGGACAAATACCTACTTAATTGTGCATGTTTTGTGGTTAAATAGGTTTACCAATCAACTTCATGGAGAAAACACAAGAAAGAAGCTAAATGGATGAATACTTGAAGAAATTGAGGAGAAAAGAGTTAAATCCATCAAAGAGTCAAAATTAGAGCCAAACTGCAACCACGCGATCGCGTGGTAATTCTCAAGTCGCGTTCGCGAACTCAAGCAAAAATCCAACCCGAGACTTATAATGCCAACCACGCGATCGCGAGCCAGTCATAAAATGAAGCGAAAATCTGGGCCGACCCGGTGCGACCCGATCCGGCCCAGATGCTGAAACACGCGGATCTACGCGATTTGGGTGTATTTTTGAGTGATTTTGAGTAATTTGGATTCATTCTTTTCTCTTCCAAACCCTAGAAAACCCTAGCTCTTTCTCTTTCTCTTTTATTTTACTCTTTTATCTTGTAATTTCTCTTGAGTTTGTATAGTTTAGTTGATGAATATTGATTAAGGGGAGAAATACCAACATTATTGTGGAAGAATAGTGATATTTGGAAGCAAGAATCATTGGTGAAGGGAAGTGTTTTTGCTTAATCTTCATATTTCTCTATTTATTTTACTCTATTGTTGAAATGATGTATTTAATTCTTGAATTTTATTGTTATTTCACTATGGGCTAAACTATTTTGTGTTGGGATGTTGATGAAGCTTGACCTAGCCTAGTTGATTTTAATGCTTGTATTAAGAATTTAAGCTTTTTATTATCTTGTGCATTTATTGTTGTATTTATTGACTAGCATTTTTGTGGCCACATTTATGCTTAGGTTTCATGGAATGTGCAATTATTGAGAAATTGTTGTGTATTCTAGATCAATACAATATTTGCTCTAGGTTCTTGTTTAGGATAGAGATATACCTAAAATCCTAGATGACCCATTGAGTTATTCTCACATAGGTTTAATGCAATTGGTGTGTTTTTAATCGACATAGAGATATAGTAGGTTAATACCACTAGTTAGGGTTGATTTCACTCGAGAGAGGTAATTGGCTAAGCTTGGAAAATCGGGTCTAACATGATTGATGAATTGCATCTCTTTTTACTTGTTGATAATTTAATTAGGTAATGGTCAAGTGGAATCAAGAATCCCAACACTCCTTTATCATCTATTCATCACCATTTTTCTAGTTATTTATTTACCATTGCAAATTTAATTCTAGTACGAGAACATTCCCAAACAAATCTTTATTGTGTGTGTTTCTTGTTAAAATTAATTATACTAGAGTGTAATTGAAATAAACAATCCTTGTGGGATCGATAAACCGGACTCAATTAGTCCACTATCACTTGTATGCGACTCGTGCACTTGCGGTGTGTTTGTAGCGAACAGTCTACACAAAATCATTCATATCTTGTTCTTCGTGTCAGTAAAAATTTTCCATTATTTGATCCATACAAAAATTCATCAAAAATTCAATCTTGTTTATTTTATTCAATTCTTGTCCAAATCATGTCCCGTTTATTGTCGAATTTCGGATTTATAAAAAAAAAAATCAATTTTTATTTTTTATATTTTTTATAATCCGAAATTTCATCCATAATTCAAAAAAAAAAAAAAAGTCAATCCCAAAATTCAAGGACCACTTCCTTGAGTTTCTTAGCACCTTGTTATCGAATCTTTCCATTCCATTCCACAATGTCTAAATTCAGGGAAAAACCTCAAACAGTTCCTAGAGTTAGGAGGGAGAATAGAATTGATCATAAACCTAGAGTAGGAATTGGGAATGAGCTGAAAGTATTAGAAGATGGTGCCACAAAAATAGGGGATGGTGTTTCGAAAATGAGGGATGAATTTGATGAGGTGAGAATGATGTTAAAGCAGTTAAAGGAGGAGATGATTGCAAAGGAAACAAGGGAAAAATTAGCCAAGTTGCAACGGGAGAGTGAAAGGGAGGCTGATCCTGAATTACAAAAGGGGAGTGAGTGTGAGATTATAGTAGAGCCTCATGTTAAGAATATTGAAGAGTTGAAAATTGAAGTAGTCTATCAAACTCCGAATTTTGTAGTAGAGGATAAAAGTGTGGTGGAGGTTTTTGAGCTTGAGAATTTTGAAAATGAATGTGTGGTTGGGCGTGAGAGTAAAAATACTGAGCAAGGGAGTGAAAAGATTGAAAGAGGGGAAAAAATAGCCTCGTTGTGGGAAGAGAGGAGGTGGTGATGATTCCTCATGAGTACAGGGATCCATACCTTGTACCTTATGAAACTAATAATTCCCTCCCCAATTTTTTTAAATCCTTCTTGCAGGTTCAAAATAACCAGAAGTTTGAGCCCCACCACATATGGCCAAGGAAGCTCACATTTCGATCAATCCATATAATTCAAGTAATGGGGATCTATCGGTTGGTCCTATGGCATGAAAGCAAAGGATTTCTATTTGATCCAGGGGGTGCACTGAAACATCATTAACAAAGCTATGATTCGGGACGAATCATCCTAAAGAAGGGGAGAATGATGAGAATCATGGCGGGCTTGACGGAAAGAACTACAATTCAAACCAAAAAAAGAATTCAAACAGGTTCGGAGAGTTTCAAAGATCAAATCAGGTCAAAATGGATCAGAATCGTATTTACGACCGTAAGCTAGCTTATCACGGCCGTAAGTCATCCTCGGGTGGAAATTAAAAAGTTCCAAGATTTTAACAGTTACGGCAGTAAGTTTGTGGTCACGGCTGTAATCCTTAAGCAGAAGTACAGTTACGGCCGTAAGGAATGTTGTCACGGCCGTAATTCCAAATTAATGCAAATCATGGGAATTTTTATTTCCTTAATTATAGAATTAGATTTACTTTGTTTTTATTATGGTTTCCAATTAAATTAGGACTCTATTTTGATCGATTTTATCTATTCCTTAATTAGATTAGATTTTATTTAGTTTCCTAAGTAGACTAGGATCTTTATTCTGGTTGCCTATATAAGGCGTCTGCATTGTAATACAAAATATTAGACTTTGATTATTGAATGAAATATATTGAGTGTTTTTATGATTAATGAGATTGATTGAAGATGGAAAGGCAACTGAAAAGGAAAGGGACAGCAAAATACTCTTCGGGATCTACTCCTTGGAAACCTACGTGGAGTGGAAATAACAAAAATGAAGGAGCTGCTCCAAAGGGAAAACCAGAACCACCGAAGGCTCGAGAGGAATCTGCCAATAGAGGTAATCCCGCTTCTAACTCTCAACCTCCTAGAAGTAGGGACATCAAGTGTTTTAGGTGTATGGGAATTGGACACATTGCATCACAATGCCCGAACAAAAAAATAATGCTTGTGCGAAATGGGGTGGTTGTATCGGAGGATGAGGTTGAGGATGATGATGAGTTTAAGGATATGCCTGCCTTAGAAGAAGCTAGTGATTGTGACGATGGAGATTATACTGTAGCTCAATCCCTTATTACTAGGCGTGCTCTTAGTACCCAAATTAAGGTGGAGGAGTCGGGTGAGCAAAGGGAAAACATATTCCATACTAGATGCTTTGTTAATGATAAAGTGTGTAGTTTGATAATTGATGGGGGGAGTTGTACCAACGTGGTTAGTACCATTCTTGTTGAGAAATTGTGTTTACCCATAATCAAACACCCTAGGCCTTATAAATTACAATGGCTGAATGAGTCCGGTGAGATCAAAGTGAATAAGTAGGTGTTGATCAACCTCTCTATCGGGAAGTATGAGGATGAGTTAATTTGTGATGTGGTTCCAATGCATGCTGGACACATCCTGTTGGGTCGGCCATGGCAATATGACAGGAGGGTGGTACATGACGGGTACAAAAATAGGTACAGTTTTACAAAGGATGGAAAAAGTATCAGACTTATGCCATTAACTCCGCAACAAGTTTACGAAGATCAGTTGAAATTAAAGAGTGAGGAAGAGAAGACAAAGAGAGTTGGGACCCCGATCCCGGAAAAAGGAGAGCTGAGTGTTCAAATGAGAGTTGGGACCACTATCCCAGAAAAATGTGAGTTGAGAGAAAAACATAGAGTTGGGGATTCCGCCCCAGAAAAAAGAGAGGGAGTGACGAGTGCCAGAAAGGAAAGAGGAGAGAAAACCAAAGTGAGCTTCCTTGCCAAAAAGTGTGAAATCAAAAGAGCTGTCCTTGACCACCAACCAATGGTCTTATTAATGTACAAGGAATCCTTCCTTGCAATCGATGACACTAACTCTTCCCTCCCCCGTTTAGCTATTTCTCTTTTACAGGAATTTGAAGATGTATTCCCAGACGACATACCTAGTGGACTGCCACCAATTCAGGGCATCGAGCACCAGATTGATCTTGTTCCAGGTGCTGTTATTCCAAATAGGCCTGCATATAGGAGCAATCCGGAAGAAACAAGGGAGCTTCAAAGGCAAGTCGAGGAGTTGTTGAGCAAGGGCTATGTTCGAGAAAGCATGAGCCCATGTGCTGTGCCGGTCTTATTGGTGCCCAAGAAGGATGGAACCTGGAGGATGTGCGTGGATTGTAGAGCTACCAACAATATCATGGTAAAGTATCGCCATCCCATACCTAGGTTAGACGACATGCTTGATGAATTATATGGTTCATGTGTCTTTAGTAAAATTAACCTTAAAAGTGGGTATCACCAAATACGCATGAAAGAGGGGGACGAATGGAAAACTGCATTCAAGACCAAATATGGGCTTTATGAATGGTTAGTTATGCCGTTTGGTCTCACCAATGCACCTAGTACATTCATGAGGTTGATGAACCATGTCTTACGGGATTTCATTGGAAAATTTGTGGTCGTGTATTTTGATGACATTTTAGTTTATAGTAAAAATGTAGATGAGCATGTTGATCATTTAAGGTTGGTACTTGAGGTTTTACGCACTGAGAAATTGTTTGCTAACTTTAAAAAGTGTACTTTTTGCATAGATAAGGTCATATTTCTTGGTTATGTTGTTAGTAAGGATGGTATTGAGGTTGACGAGGAAAAAATCCGAGCTATTAGAGAATGGCCCACACCTAAGAGTGTAACTGAGGTAAGGAGTTTTCATGGGTTAGCAAGTTTTTATAGGAGGTTTGTGAAAGATTTCAGTACAATAACCACACCACTCACTGAGGTAATTAAAAAGAGTGTGGGTTTCCATTGGGGGGATGCACATGAAAATGCCTTCAAATTGCTTAAAGATAGGCTATGTTCTGCACCAGTCTTAGCATTACCTAGTTTTAACCAGACTTTTGAGGTTGAATGTGATGCATCAGGAATAGGGATTGGAGCCGTTCTTATGCAGGAAAAGAGGCCGATAGCTTATTTCAGTGAAAAGCTGAGCGGGGCAGCGTTGAACTATCCAACGTATGATAAGGAGCTTTATGCTCTTGTCAGGGCATTGGAAACTTGGCAGCATTACCTCTGGCCAAAAGAATTTGTCATCCACACGGATCACGAATCATTAAAGCACCTCAGGGGCAAGGTAAGTTGAACAAAAGACATGCCCGATGGATGGAGTTTGTGGAGACTTTTCCTTATGTCATTCAATACAAACACGGTAAGGAAAATATAATTGCAGATGCGTTGTCAAGAAGGTATGTGCTCCTTAATTCATTGAATGCTAAATTGTTGGGATTTGAATATGTTCGAGACTTGTATGCTAACGATCATGATTTTTCCACTATTTATGTCTCATGCGAAAAGGGATCATTTGATAAATTTTACAGGCATGATGGTTATTTGTTTAAGGAAAACAAATTGTGTGTGCCTAACTGTTCTATGCGTGAGTTGTTAGTACGTGAAGCTCACGGTGGTGATTTGATGGGTCATTTTGGTGTTTTTAAAACATTGGAAACATTAAAGGAACATTTTTATTGGCCTAGGACGAAACGGGATGTTCACCAAATTTGTGATAAATGCATAACTTGTAAACAGGCTAAGTCTAAGGTTTTGCCACATGGTTTGTATACCCCTTTACCTGTTCCTAGTGAACCTTGGGTAGATATATCCATGGATTTTGTTTTAGGATTGCTCAGGACAAACAAAGGTCGGGATTCCATATTTGTGGTGGTGGTTAGGTTTAGTAAAATGGCACACTTCAATCCTTGCCATAAAATTGACGATGTCGTGAACATAGCAGACATATTCTTTAGGGAAGTTGTCAGACTACATGGGGTGCCTAGGAGTATAGTATCTGACAGAGATGTCAAATTCCTTAGTTACTTCTGGAAGGTTCTGTGGGGGAAGATGGGTACTAAACTATTGTTTTCCACTACATGCCATCCTCAAACGGATGGCCAGACAGAAGTAGTCAATAGGACGTTAACACAACTCTTGCGTGTTGTCATAAATAAAAATTTGAAGATTTGGGAGGAATGTTTACCATTTGTGGAATTTGCTTATAACAGGGGTATACATTCTACTGCTACTTACTCTCCGTTTGAAGTTGTGTATGGCTTCAATCCACTAACCCCTATGGACCTAATTCCTTTACCTGTAGATGACAGGAACAGTTTAGATGGCAAGAAGAAAGCCGAGCTTGTGAAGTCACTCCATGAAAAGGTCAGGCTACAAATAGAAAGGAAGAATGAGCACTATGCGTCCCATGCGAATAAGGGCAGGAAGCAGGTGATTTTTGAACCCGGTGATTGGGTATGGGTTCACATGCGAAAGGAACGTTTTCCAACACAACGGAAATCTAAGCTGCAGCCTAGAGGAGATGGATCGTTTCAAGTCATTGAGAGAGTCAATGACAATGCTTATAAATTGGATCTCCCAGGTGAGTATAATATATCTGCGACTTTCAACGTTGCTGATCTCTCTCTGTTTGATGCAGGTGATGATTCGAGGACGAATCATTTTCAACAGGGAGGGAATGATGAGGACCAGAGTGGCACAAGTGGCACAACGAGTAAGGATCCGTTGCATGTACCGGTGGGACCAATAACGAGGCTGAGGGCTAAAAAGATCAAGCAAGCAATGCAGGGGTTTATGCAAGCTTGGGTGGATGAATATTCAAGTGCATGGTCGAAGACTCCATTTTCAATGCATGACAAGATGGAAGATGAGCCAAAACCATTACAATGCATCTGGGTCAAAGAACAAGGAGAAAAGAATGCAGAAGGCCATTTACGGCCGTAAGTTCTGGAGTTACGGCCATAAAATTGATATCACACAATTGGGGCAAAAAGTAACTTACGGCCGTAACTATCATTTTCAAGGCCGTAACTGAGTTAGGGAATTTTATTCAGTATGTTACTTACGGCCGTAGGAACACATGTCACGGCCGTAAGAGGTGAATCAGTTTTTGGACCCGAGGGTCAATTACGGCCGTAAGCCCATATGTTACGGCCGTAAATTCCGCCGCGTTTTAATTTGTATTTTGCTGCTAGGGTTAATTTTGGACGCGTTTTTAGGTTATATTATGTTTCTTTGTCATTGTAAAGAGACAACTTTTTATGATTAATGAGATTGATTGAATTATGTGAGTTTATCCCTATTCTTCTTCGTTCTTGATTGAACCCCTTGAACTTATCAAAGGATTTGACAACCTTTGTGGCGTTCACCCCTTTATGGTTCTTCATTCCGCATCTTAACGGCTCTTGGATTTGATACATCCTTGATTCTTGAGTCGTGAGTGTCGGGTCATATTGTTATCGTCAATTAATCTGGATTTGGAACTTTCCAAGTGTTTATACAATTTCTGCGAGATCCCATGATTCCCCAACAAGAATCACATCAACATGGAGGCAACTTGTAAATGTTTCTATGCGTGAGATACCTCAATATATGGCAACATGGGATGCCCTTACATGTCCACATCGCACATTCGCAGTAGGCGAAGCCAATTTCTTTGTTGTAAGAAACTTCTCGTCGTCGACCATGGTCATCCCCCTCTAATTGGCGTTCGACCTCATATGTTTTTACAATCAGCGAATTTAAAACACGACGTATCCCGTACGATGTGCTTTGAGAAAGCTCCTCCTGAAATAGGAAAAAAAATTGTTTCGTGTACACCTTAGACATTTGCTCTTCCATCAAGAAGTGTGTCCTCAATAGAATGCTTCATCAATAGAAGAGAATATTTGTCATTCTCGCGGAAGTTGATCGGGGTTTACTTGTGGCACAAACACGTCACTTTCGCTCTCCATTTACTTGCCTAATTATGGAATACAAATGAAGAACAATTTTTTTAATTGCAAAAGAGGAGAGTATGGAAGTAATTTGATGTTGAGATTTTGTGGAGAAAAAAATTTATTGCAAATGTGTAGAGTGTGGAAGTAATTTGATGTTCAAATTTTGTGAAAAAATTGAACATATATATAGTATAAAAAAAATATAACTGTTGGAGAAAAAAAAATAAAAAATGTATAGTGACCGTTGCTATGTAGCAACGGTCACTGGTAACGGTCACCTGTTACATATAGGGGGAAAAAAAATTGGCAAATAGGGATCTCCCACGTGGGATATCCCGTGCGGATTACCTCGTGGGGGATCAAACCCGCCAGAAGTTGTTGTTGAAGTTGTGTTGCGGATAGGTATGTCAACGAGTCGAGCCGAGCCGAGTCAAGCCTCGAGCTTGGCTCGAGCTTTTTAGGACCGAGCTTTTTTTGGCCCGAGCCCAAAAAATTGAGGCTCGGCTCGAGCTTCATCGAGCCGAGCCCGAGCTGGGCCGGCCCGTTTTTTTTATACGGCGAATGAATATGTATTATATTTGTAATTACTTAAATGAATTATACACAATAAATGTAGTTAAAATATCAAACATAAGATTTAATAAAAATGTAAACGTAGATTTCGCAAAGCCTATCTATACTAAAATTAAATTACTAGTTGTTTTATATATATTCAATAAAGGTTACAAGTTACAACCCTCCTCCTTTTTTCGGGCTTGGGACCGGCTATGATCAACATAGGCGAAGTTAAAAATTGTACACGAATAAAAAACTTCGTGTACATTTTTTTTAAAAATATAATAATTTAAATTACACAAAATGATTTTTAAAAACTTAAAATTTCTTCTATCTTAAATATTGCTCCAAGTCCTCTGCCATGATGCTATCAACTTTATCTTGAAGTCGTAAATATGCACATTCTCAATCCTTCAAGCATACAAGAGCTTCTAATATGTCTTCCTTCAGTCTTGATCGTTCGTCTGACAAAATCCTACCACTTAAACTAAATGCAGCCTCCGATGCCACGGTGGACACCGAAGGTGTTAGTAAATCACGTGCAATTTTTGCTACAACTGGATATTGCCTTTCATTACACCTCCACCAAGTTAAAACATCAAAATTCTCTAATTCTTGTGGTGTTAAAACACTGCGAACGTCCACACACATGTACCTAGCTAATTCAGATGGAATTTCAACGTTTGTACCACCTATCGATCTAGATGTGTTTCCACTGGAACTAATTGAGGGAGCACTTGCATTTGTGTTAATAAAGTCCCATAAAGAATTAGAATGCATTGGAATACTTTGGGAAACATTAGTTTGGGAACTAGAACTACATTGATCTTTTTTTGTAGTATAATAATTGTACATTTCACATTATAAAGATTCCACATTAACATGTGATAATTCTATATTTAAATTTTGTGAAATTCCCTTTATAATAGCCTTAGTGCCCATTAAATTTAATCGAGGATCCATCACCGATGCTAAAACAAATAAAGAAGGTAATTCTTCTCAATATTTACAAAATCCTAACTCCATGGAACTGACTACAACATTAAAAATTGGAAATTTTCTATATTGATTGAATGTTTGTGCAATATGAAAAAAGTGCTGTAAAACAAGTGAAGATGTTGGGTAGTAAACACCACTGCATGCATTTGTGGCATCATAAAAGACTTTTAAAAATCTTTTTACACAAAATGCAATTTCCCATTCCCACTCTTCTAAATTATTGTCAGATCCATACGTATGTCTACCATTATAATACATTGAAATAATTTTATCATAATTTTCACATGAGTGTAACATAAGGTATGTAGAGTTCCATCTATATGATACATCCGTAGAAAATGAATGTTCTTCTAAACTATACTCCGCACACAAACTATTAAATGCTTGTTTTCTTGATGGTGATACATTTATGAAATTTATTGCTTGTCTAATTTTATCTAAGGATTTTTCACTATGTTTTAAACCACTTTTAACAATTAATTTGATAATGTGACAAACACAACGTTGGTGAAAAAATAAACTATCAAATGCAGGGTTAAAATCAGAAATAAATTTATCAATAACAACCTTATTAACGCTAGCATTATCAAAAGTAAAACTACGAATCATATCTTGCATACTAAATTCTTGTATAATCCCTTTTAAAACTAAATGTATGTTAGCGGCATTATGAGGATATTCTACTAATCTAAATGCAATAATTTTTTTGTGTAAAATTCAAAGATTATCAATGTAATGAGCTGTGGCAGCAATATAACCTTTTTTGTTACCACCAGTCCATAAATCAGATGTAAATGAAATTACAGTCTCATATGTTTTTAAAGCTTTAATGGTAATTTCTTTCCTTTTGTTATATAATTTTACGGTGTCTGCACGAAGTGTATTTCTACAGTAAGGAGTATACCTGGGTTGAAGATAATTCTGCACAAGTCGGGTGAAGTGAACAGAGTCAATTAAGGAAATGGGCATCTCAGCGGCCGCCACATATGCAGCCATACCTTCGCGAAATCTTTCTTGCGAATACACAAATGTTGAAAGAGTAGTAGTACCAGAAGGTCCAGAACCACCAAAAACAAGTTGGGACTGTGTTGGGTCACCAACCGGTTTCGCTTTGCACGCCCTTGCTATGTGCCGATTCAAATGTGACGTGCTTGATCCGGGCTTCCAGCTCATTTCCTTACCACAGTAATTGCAGCATGCTTTCCATATATCAACTCCATTTTCAACACCAACTTTTTTCCTTGTCATATGTTGCCAGCAATCCGATGACTCTTTTTTAACTCATTTGATTTCAACAATTTCCTCCTCTTGGATATCATCCAAGTCAATGGGAGCATTTTCGGAGACATCAATATGAGAGGGAGTACTAGAACTACCCCTGAATTGGTTAACTTCATCGCTGTTAAACTCCATACGTATCAGTATTGTAGTGTAGAATGTAGTTAGTTTCAAATTTGAAAGTTGAAAGTTGAAACCGAGAGAAATATTATCACAATGATTGAAGAATATAGAGAAATAGAGAATTGAATAGAAATTATAGCAAACAAATGAATATTATGACGAAATGAAAAAAAACTTGTAAGTGAATTGTGAATTAACAAACAAAATACGACCTATTTATAGAAGAAAAAAAACGTGGAAAAACAAAAAAAAAAAATTCAAATTTCAAATTTTCAAAAAAAAAAATCTGTATATTTCAAATCAAATCAAAAATGTAGCAACCCGTGTTGCAGGCAGCAGCAGACACGGGCCGGCCCGTGTGGCTCGGTGGGCCACACGGGCCGACCCCGGCTCGAGTCCAGTGAGCATTTTTGGGCTCGGCCCGAGCTTCGACTCGATCTTACGAACCTCGAGCCGTTTTGACACGCCTAGTTGCGGATGAGTTGAGATTGGCGTTGAATCCTTGGGCATCACTATTTGATTAAAAAAAGGTTCTTGTTACTTAACCTTCGTTTAATAAAAAATTTTTGGTTTATAAACTAGTTTATTTATTATTTTGAGATAAAAAACAGTAATTGAAAATTGAATAGAGAAAATGTGTGTAGCTAAAAGATGGTTTGAAAAATTGTGTGATAAACCATTTTCTTGATTTTACCGAACATATGCTTAATGTAGCCCAATGGTGGAAGTGAAGTCATCCCAATTCTCTGGACTCCACTGGCATACAAATCATGTTTCTCAACAAATTAGCATTTTATGATCAGGTTTGCTATTTCATATTCTCCGTCGTTATGGAAAGAGGGTATTAGCCTATAATTGGGTTTCAAATGCTTGACAATTTCTCCATCCATACCAACGAGGAAACGAACAATCTCCATCTTCTGTCGTTATCAACAAATTTAAGAGCAAATCCAAGGCAAAAAGGAGTAAAGTACAATGAGGAGCTAGAACTGGGTTCCAAATATGTGACAATTAAAGTGAAGCTTCAAAAACCTTCAAAGAATTGGCCAAGATTTCTTCTCAAGAGAAAGCAAATAACATCGATCATGCCACTTCCTTCACTTCCACCATCGTGGTGTACCATTTTTATTTTCAGTTTATTTAATGAAGGTTATATTTGTAAAAGAAATGTGAGGTCATTAAAAAATTGATATTGTAAAAGAAATGTAGGTATATTAACAAGTCAAGTCAAACAACAAGGCTCGAGCCGAGCCGATCCAAACCTCGCCTATTTTTTTGGGCTCGGCTCGAGCTTTTCCGAGCCGAGCCGACTTGGTATTTTGAATTTTTATTTTATTTTTTGTGTAAAGAATTATTTTAGTCTCTTTCTCATTCTATTTTCAATTTCGTTGGAAATTTTGAATCAACACCAAAGGCCTAATGCGTTGGAACTTGGGAGAGATTTGGAGTGTTGATATTTCTGTCTATGACTATGGAAATAAAATCAATAACAAATGCCAAATTTTGAATCTTTTTTTTATATAATTTCTTGTAAGTTGATTGCGTGTTGCAGGTGTGAGCCATGCCTGCAACACGCAAATATGGCCTGCAGGTAGCTAACTTGCCCGCTGCGTGCAAGCAGATTTTGCAAGCAGCTGTTGCTGACTGTGCAGAATACAAGTCAATTTAGCCCGCCAGCCGGGCCACACGGGCTGGCCTTGGCTCGAGCTAACTATGCTCGAGCCTAGGCTCGATCCTTTGAGCTATGAGCTGTTGGCCCGCCACACGGGGTGGCCCGTGTGGCTTGCCAGGCCACACAAGGCTTGAGCTAACTATGCTCGAGCCTAGGCTCGATCCTTCGAACTATGAGTCGAGCTTTGCTCGAGCTTTTAACTGGTCAAGTTCGAGCCATTCGAGCCGATAAGTTTTCTTGACATCCCTAGGCAGGAGAACCCTGCTCCGTAGTGGTCCGTTTAACAAAATTAGTGGGATCATAATTACCCATATAATTTACTGGGATCATAATTACCCATATAGCCCTTGTTTGGCCCCCATTTTTTGGGTAAAAATTTGGTTTTGAATAGTATTTTTGAAAGAATGTAAAGTTAAAAATTATTTGAAAAGTCAAAAATTGTGGGACTTGACTAAAATGGATGGTTGAGATTGAGTGTTGAATAAATTTGATTTGTAAAAAATGAGGCCAAACTGGGGCATAATTACCCAAAGACTATTTCAACTTGAAAAGAAGACTGAAATAGCCAATAGGCAATACAAGTCCAAAATTACCCTCATCTAAAAGTCCAAAAATTCGAAGGCACAGACTAGGGTTTGGGCGGCCCTCTATAAATACTATCTTTTGGATGTTCGTGTTCTGCAATTAGGGTTTCTTATCATATATTTGGCTTTTCTTTTGAGCTGAAAGAGAAAGATGGGGCACTCTAACATCTGGAACTCTCACCCCAAGACCTACGGGCCTGGTTCCCGCACCTGGTAATCCCGTCTCTAAGCTTCCATTGATTTTTTTTTTTTTTTTTTTAAGAGAATGTTTTACCGTTTTGGTGTAGTTGAATGTACCTAATATAAAAATGAAGGAATTGAGGTAATTTTAATGTGTCTTTTTACTTTGATCCGTGGATAACGTTGGGTTTTTTTTTTTTTTAAAGATATTATATATATATATATATAGATGATGGTCTGCGTTTATTGTTAATTATGCCGCGCTCTCGTTTTTCCTTTGATTAATTGTACTTCAGTTCTTATTTTGGAGTCAGAATCTGCCACAATGTGGGAAATAAGTAATATAAGGATATCAATTATTACTGGGAATTTCCCATAAGCAATGTAACGAATGGAAGTTGGCGTGCTGTCTGGTAGTATTATGCATCTTAGATGTCTTAATCGAATGGTGGTCTGAGTTCGTTTGGTAATTCTTAATAATTTTGTCATTTGATCCTAGGTTTTGCTATAAAGAATACTATTATACATCTATGTTTTGGTACATGTCATGCTGACACTGAGACTTGTTTAAAATTCAAGTCTCCAAACATTTTTGCCCACTTTTAAGCGTTTGAAATCGAGAATATTCACATGCTTAGTACTTATAAGTAGGCTATTTTGACGAATACCAATTATTACGTTGTTTGAAGTAGTTCCATGATAAGACATTTCTGCCAAATTTTCTGTACAAGGAATAGCTTGAATGTTAGAAACATTGTTGTAACACCTCTAACAAGCGTAGATGCACCTACTTTGGTATGTTATTTGACTAGATGCCCTCATTTTTCTGCAGTCAAGCTTAGCCTCTGATTGTTAGCACAATAATTGCAATTTATAAATAACACAATTTTTCAATCCACTTTTTAACGACACATTTTCTTTCCCAGCTTTTCAATCACACATTTTACCTCAAAAACATAAATAAATCAAATTATAATTACTACAGTGTTACAAAACATAGTCTTATTATTGACTTGATGCACATGATGTTATTACAGTCGTGTATGCGGGAACCCCCATGGAATAATTAGGAAGTACGGGCTCATGTGCTGCAGACAGTGCTTCCGGAGCAATGCCAAGGAAATTGGCTTTATCAAGGTAATTTCCTGAGTTGTCTAACAATATTATCAATTATTCATTCGTATATTTTAGACTCTGAACCATGCTTTCAGTTTTCAGTGAGACTAAATATGTGTTGTGTTCATGTGTGTTCTGTGCTGATCGTCATCCCTATAAAACTTGCACAAGCAGATGAATATGCTTATTTATTTACTTTGGCTATAGAGCACAGATGAATATGCTTATTTATTTACTTGGGCTATATTGTTTAAAATGATGTTTTTCATCACAATTATTTGTTCTCATTTGGATTTATATCATTCTTCATTATGGTGACAATTGCCTATGCATTTGTGTTTTTGCAGTATCGTTAAGCTGTGAATGTATTTCTGCCGGTGGAAGGATGGCTTTCCTTGGTGGGATGCTTTTGGATCTCTTCGGGCATCCCTTTTTATCTTATCTTATTTTTTTTCCTGAAGGGGTTGTAATGAGGGATTATTCTAGTTTGAGATAGGACTCAATTTGATTCTTGAACTGGCTTAATAGTATTTGGTTATTCTTATTTCTATCAAGAAACTGTTTATGCAGCAGTTTTGTTCATTGCACTGTTTGCTTGTATGGTTATTGCATTCAGTTTAATCTTTATAGACTCAAAACACTCGTATTCAGGGGCCCATGCAGATGGCACACGCCAAACACAAATGCAATGCATTTCTGCGAATGGAAGCTAGTTGAAGATAAATGTGAAATCTGATCTTTTCTCCCAAGTTTACTAATAAAATCTATCTAGTTGAAGATAAATGTGAAAATCTGAACTTTTCTCCTCTAGGTTTACTACAGATAAAATCACAAATGCAACACATTTCTGTGTTCATGTATACACTTGCTTTTCAGCATTTTAATACTGTCCAACATAAGTCAAGATTAGCACTTTCAATTTTCTAATTTCAGCTCCTACTTAATTGCTGCACCATACTCATGGGAACAAAATGCATCCTTTCCTTGTCACGCTTGGTAAAACAGAACAAAATAAGACGTTATGACCTACTGCGTATAAAGCATATCGATTGAGATCGGCTAATATAAAAACGTTCAGCCATTTCAGTTTACTCGACTTTGTCAGCTGTAACTCCTGAAAGAAAAAATGTGTGCCATTAACAAAATAGAAGTCTGTCAGGATTCTTCTTAGTCAGCACCTCCAAGAATTTAATTTACATTCATGGAACAAAATATGTCACACACTAACAGAATCTAGTGATGAAAACATGTAAAGAATCTACAATCTTGTCGGTCACTGCGTATGAAAGTACTGGTATCAGAAAAGTAGATTTGAGGAGGAAATGTCTTGAAAAAAAAAAAAAACAACCTTCAGTTTGTCAAAAACAATGAAAGAATCACTAAATTTATCTTTCCTTCAGCAGGTCATTTCTACATTAACTTGAACTAGGCAACAACGAGCTGAGTCTAGCTGCCAGCTTTGCACTCTTGTAGTCGTCTCTGAGCTGAATAAACCTGAGTTTCACTAAATTTATCTTTCCTTCAGCACGTCATTTCTACATTAACTTGAACTAGGCCACAACGAGCTCAGTTTAGCTGCCAGCTTTGCACTCTTGTAGTCGTCTCTGAGCTGAATAAACCTGAGTTTGTAGCCAATTTAAATATCAATCTCATAAACAAATAATAGTGAAAATCGGAATCTAGAAAAAACTCTAAACATTAGAAGCATGACATTCAAATCGATGTTCTCGTTATTAAGTTATCACAAATTTGGTGCAGTAACCACACGAGCCCTTATGTGCCGTGTATGTATCTAAAGCACATAGCCAAAAACCTCAAGATGATGAGTGAAAATAAACATTGAATTAACGTTGGACAAGAACTTCTAACATATTTTCTAAAGAAAATGAGTGGGATAAAGTAATGTCAAGTGCATAAAAGATTGTGAATATGGTCATTACCTTTGTGCGTCTTTTCTAATGCTCGGGGTTCCCTCAAACAGGGATGAAAGGCTTTCAGGAGCAACAATAAAGACATTGGCCAGGCTGGAGAGAAAACTCGTGTCAGTAAATGAAGAGAAAATTTGTTATGATATATATGGTTGCTCCCTTCTCATTTAGTGGTTAAGTGGGCGTAACATGTTCAGATACAATGACTTACATGCCCAGCGATTCAAATTTCTCATCAATTGAAGGAGCATTAAAACTGCGGACAAATTCCCCATACTCTATTATGTCACGCTTGAGCCTTAGTCCTCCACTGTCAAAGTACAATTCAAGAAAACATTAGGCAATCAAATTAAAGCAGCATCAGAGAGGTAATTCAGAAAGGGGGAAGGCAATAAGAGAAGGTAGAAAAAGGGAACTTAAAATCTTTCTAGTTTGAAGACCTTACGAGATTTAACGACTTTAACTATACTTGCATGTGGAAGGGGGAAGAGAAGAAAAAAGGCAATTTTGGTTTTTGTCAAGTTAAAGAGCTTACCAATTTATCTTTTAATTGAATTTGTTGCATACTTCTAGGAGTGGTTGAACCATAATCAAATTTCCATTTCAAATTTTCCCCCATTTGTTAATTACACAATTATGACATTTTAATTAGCGAAAGTCAGACAGACCAAATGAACAATAAAATACCACTACAAATGATGGTTCCACAAATTAGTATCTTATATAAGTATTCATATATTTAGGAGCAAAGGGTAGTGGAGGCAGGGAGAAAGACAAGAATTTATTGCAATAAAATTATCCAAAATGATAAAAAGTGCAGTTGTATCTTCCATGTACAATAACAAACTTATGGAATGTTATGTTGTTGTGCTGAATTCAAGCATGTATTATTCTACCATAATAGAACAAAAATACAATATATTTACATGATATGAGTAATGTGCTAATATATCATGCCAACACATGCATAAAATCAGAAATAAAATTTAAAGACATTATTGCACAACATGTTCTGAAAATACAAAGTAGTAGTGAAACATGATCGAGAAGTTACCTTGGATTAAAAGTGAACTTCTGCCAATGATTAAGCAACCCCTTGTGCAACCGATTTCCCTATCAATAGCAGTGTTTAGAAAATCTGAAACCGGTTCGAATCGAAAAAGACAACGGGTCAAGGATCAGAAGGTCCGACCAAGACAGGGATGACAATAATACCAAGAGTAAAAAAGATATCTCATATATATAAGCATAAAAAATTATAAAAAAAAGTTATTTTAAAAATAAACCAACATTTACTCATTTAGAAAATAAAAGCATACATAAAAGTAGCTTAAAACAACTTTAGAAAAACAAAAGTCCAAAAAAAAAAAAAAAAAAAACGAAAAACCGGGTTTAAAAACTGGCCAGTTCCCGATTTTTCCGGTTGAATTGGGTTTTCCAAACTTTTTTTAACGGCCAATTTTTTAGCCGGACCGGACAAGTTTTCCGACCGGTTCCCGGTTTTCCGATCCGGTTTTCTAAACATTGGTCAATAGAACCCACTGTGTTAACACTTGAAATTTATGTGTAATGGATCGGATAAAATCTGAAAAACAAAATCCATGAATCCAACAAGAACCACAGTGCATAAAATAAAATTTCAATACCAGTTCGGTTAGGAAAGCTTGTTTGTTAAGACCTTCCAGGGCTGTGAAAGCAGCTTCAAGAACCCGGGAAAGGTATGCTACAACCCTGATCAGAGGAAGATATGTGTGAACTTTGGAAGTATAATGTGTAAGCAAATTTGTCAGATAAGGAAAGAGTAAAAAAGAAAGAGGAAAGAAAAACAGAAAATATTCAAGTACAGAGCTAGAAATGCTTGCTCACAGTAAAATAATGAAATGTGCCGCAGATATAGGAATGCATTTAGTTTGATTCTTAATGTTACTCTTGACATTAAGCTCCTACACATTTTGGGGGGAAAATGGGTAGACTCGATATGGATGGAATCTTCACATACCTTGTGCAGGCATTTGTTGGTCGATGATCAGGAGCAAAGCCATCATCAGGTGATCGATAATCTGTTGATTTTTGTTCAGCTGATAGAAGTCGCTCTACCTTACAAGAGAAAGGATTAATACTTCAATATCCAAGTAAATGAAAAGTTTATATAAGTGAGTGACGTATATATTTCAAGAAAATTGGTGCAATGAATCAACCACCAATAGCACATAGCGATGGTGAATAAACATTGGGAAAAATGTTCAATTACAAACCAGTGATAACAGTTTCAATTACAAACCCATCTTGCCAAGACACTCCAATCAGAAAATTATGAAAAATATTCATTCAATCACAAACCTCTGCCATTACTGTTTCAATGCATTGTTGAAGCCCCTTGTAAGCAGCACCTTCTGCATTGGACATTGCTGTCGCCATTTCTTCACAGGAAGCAGCATGCGAACCATCCACGGGTAGTAAAAGCCGAGAGATTGAGTTTGCAAAGTACTGCAAGAGAAGAGTTTATTCTTGGTGAAATTTATCACAAGTTCTTATAAACAACACCGGGTGATGCAACTGAAAGTAAAACTGGCATACTTGCTGAACAATAGCCACACTACTTCCACACCGCTGTACAGCAACCATGAAAGATTTGAAACTGCTTTCTCCAGCTGCTGCAGCAGCTTCTGCCTACAGATTAGCAATCAAGTCCGATGCGACTTTAAGTAAGGTAATAATTTGGAAACTCAACTTGCACAAATTTTTTGGTCGATAGACTACACGCTAATTAAATACACAAGGAATGGAAAGTGATAGATGATTACGGCAGAAGTAGCTGCAGCAGCAACTCGTCTACTGACACTAGTTCCCAGCACAAACCGTTCCCTTAAAGCTGCAGCCTCAGTCAATCCATCTCGAGCTCTTTCTAGCCCTTCAGTTATATAGAGGCTGACCTGAAGAAGCAGAAGGATGGGGCAGGCAATACATGAAATAGTTATTAAGAATATCTCTTATTATTAGAAGAAAAGCACTCAAAATTGGAAAAAATAATGACAAATTTACCTGATCTAAAAGGCATGTTAAAACAGCCCTTACATTAGCTGCAAGGGTAGCAGGCTGCACAACAACATAATAATAAGAACTTGTACAGATTAACCAAAAATTCAAAATGTGGACTTATACAAAAAATTAATGCATCTTTCCAACAAAACTTCACTTTCAAAGAATATGTGATATTAGTAGTGTATACTTTGCATTTTTTTGTTAAATAAAAATAAAACAAACAGTACAACTTGTTAACTATTCTCTCTTCCGACGAGGTTTTTAATGAACAAGATTTGATCACACTATTTTGGCATATATGATAGCACAGTGCACCATAATTTACAAAAGAAACATGAGGATGTGCACTGTAATTAAAAAAAATATATGGTTTTGTGTGTGACAACAATTTTAAGATTCCTTGCATTATTTTTCAGGTCATCAATTTAAACGTTAAAGGTAAGACAGATAAACTTGTTTAGATGAAGCTAACAGAATGAGACCATATGAGTGCACTAAAATGGCCAAAAAAATATATCTCAAAGCCCGAAAATAAGGTCTCAATTATAGCTAAGAGCAGTCATGGATGATATGGATCTCACCAATATGGGAAGTTGCCTATGTCTTTTTACAAACAAAAATAAAGAAGCCAGGTCCTGTGGAAAATGCTGAACCCCGGGATAAAAAACAGAAGAAAAGAAAAATGTGTTGCAGATATGTGCAGGGTAGTTTTTCTCCATAAAGCAATTAACTATGCAGACCTAGTGAATAGCTTGACAATTCATTTTCTAGAGACAAATCAACCTGCCCATAATTTTACAGAAACTGATCCTCCCGCTCCCGCTCCAGCATCACTCATCAGTTATTGCATCACTATAAGTCATGTTAATCATTCACGACCTCCCAATATTCATAATATGAAGACCATCTGTAGACCAGAAGTCGATGCCTCCAGTCACAGAACAATATAATAATTTTGTGGTCTAGACAAGTTAAGTCTATTGTAATAATAACACATTGTTTTCTGATACAAACAGCAACCTAGAATTGAAAGAAACCATGTTACCTTTTGTTGAAATATGTAATTAGTATTGTAGGACCAAAATCATAGTATAGGGTAGATGGGGAACTAGTAGACATAAATATGTCTTTGTTCTTTTATTTATACACTTTTGTCTTGTAACCTAGTTAATAATAAGAAAACAAGTTTCTCTCTTTATAATATGGTATCAGAGAGGTTATCTTCTTCCTCCCTCTGCCGAGCTCACATTGGTCAACCCTGAGAGTGGCCAGCCCGTCACCGCCAACTGGAGGAAGAGCTGCCAACGTTGAGGTTTGAACCCTAGCCGAGAAATGATAAGCCAAGTTGTGGTTGCAGTCAGTTTTCTTCCAATCGGTGTTGAACCAGTCCACCCCGACGCCGAAGCTACTGTTCCTACCCCGACCAGGCCACTCCGACGCTCCATTGCCGGCGCCGACCAGTTCTCTGCCATTACATCTCGCGTTTTGGAGCTGCGATTTCAGCTCCCTCAGCTCTACTTCTCCACTTCCGGCGCCAACCCGGGCTACTTCCAGCGCTCCACTGTCGGCGCACCTATATTTTCTGATTTGGAGCTGCAGTTTCAGCTCGATTTAGCTCAATTTTTGAACTTTATGTGCCTGAGTCTCAAGTTTAAGTGTTTCCAGGTTCCTTCTTGTGTCTTCTTCCCTGCTGCATTAGTTGATAGTGTTATGGGTGAGAATAAAAATATATGCGTGACTGATGTGATTCCTGTAATGTCAAAAATCACAGAACATAAACTGAATGGATCTAATTATATTGCTTGGAGTTAGACTATTAGGGTGTATTTGTGCAGTTTCAGCTCGATTTAGCTCAATTTTTGAACTTTATGTGCCTGAGTCTCAAGTTTAAGTGTTTCCAGGTTCCTTCTTGTGTCTTCTTCCCTGCTGCATTAGTTGATAGTGTTATGGGTGAGAATAAAAATATATGCGTGACTGATGTGATTCCTGTAATGTCAAAAATCACAGAACATAAACTGAATGGATCTAATTATATTGCTTGGAGTTAGACTATTAGGGTGTATTTGTGAAGTATAGAAAAAGATGACCATCTCACTGAGGACCCACCTACTGATAATACAAAACAGGCTTGGTTACGAGATGATGCCCGGATATTTTTGCAACTTCGAAATTCCATTGATAGTGAGGTAATTAATCTGGTTGATCACTGTGAATGTGTTAAGGAACTACTAGACTACTTGGATCTTATGTACTCTGGGAAGGGGAATATTTCTCGTATGTATGATGTGTGTAAAGATTTTTATCGTGCTACACAACAAGATCAAATTCTTACTGCCTATCTTATGAACTTCAAAAGAACTTATGAAGAACTTAATGTCTTATTGCCATATAGTTCAGATGTGAAAGTTCAGCAATCTCAACGGGAGAAAATGGCTGTAATGAGTTTTTTGGCGGGCATTCGACCAGAGTTTGATACCGTTAAATCCCAAATTCTATCCAATCCTGAGATTTCATCTTTGCAAGAAACCTTTACTAGGATACTTCGCACTGAGAATAGTGTATCTATTACTTCATCTCAGCCTAATAGTGCCCTTGTCAGTCGTAGTAATGTGAATGAATCTAGTCGTCCTTCCAATATACGAGGAGAGGTTACAAATAGTCGTGATAATCGATCTCAGGACTCGGGGGGAGTTGTGTGCTATTATTGCCATTAGCCTGGCCATACCAAGCGCGCCTGCAGAAAATTACAGATTCGCAATCAAAGAAGCCAGTCAGCTCATATTGCTTCTGTTGATGTCCCACCCAGTACTCCTTCTGGAAAGACAATTACAGTATCTGCAGATGAATTTGCAAAATTCTCTCAATATCAAGAAGCATTGAGATCTTCATCTCATCCTATCACTGCAACAGCTGGGTCAGGTAAACCAACTACGTGTCTTATTTCCTCATCTTCCAAATGGGTCATTGATTCTGGTGTCACGGACCATATGACAGGTAATCCTAGTCTCTTCTCCACTTATCAGCAACACACATCTCCTACAAATGTTACTTTAGTTGATGGCTCTATGTCATGTGTACTTGGTTCTGACACTATTAATCTACCTCCTTTCCTTTCCCTATCATCCGTTTTAAGTCTTCCACGATTTTCTTTTAATTTAATTTCTGTGAGCAAACTCACTCGTGCCCTAAATTGTTGCATCTCATTTTTTTCCTGATCATTGTTTATTTCAGGATCTTGTGACGAAGAAGATTATTGGTAAAGGACATGAATCAGGCGGTCTTTATGTTTTGGATTCCCCAGTACCGCGGTCTTTTGCTTGTTCCAGTGTCCTAACGCCCTTTCAAGCACATTGCAAATTGGGACATCCCTCTCTACCAATTTTGAAGTTATGTCCTCAGTTTCATAATGTATCTTCCTTGGATTGTGAGTCATGCCAGTTTTCCAAGCATCATCGTCTATATTCAGGTCCTCGAGTCAATAAAAGGGCCGGTCTTCCTTTTGAGTTAGTTCATTCTGATGTTTGGGGTCCATTTCCTGTCGTGTCTAAAACTGGATTTAGATATTTTGTTACTTTTGTAGATGATTACTCTCGTGTAACCTGGCTTTATTTAATGAAAAATCGCTCGGAGTTATTCTCCCATTTTATTGCATTTTGTGCTGAAATTAAAACACAATTTAATGTTTCTGTGCTTACATTGAGAAGTGACAATGCCAAAGAATATTTTTCCCATTCTTTTCAGACCTACATGCTTCAAAATGGCATTCTTCACCAATCCTCTTGTGTTGATACACCCTCTCAAAATAGGGTGACTGAAAGAAAGAATAGACATCTCTTTGAGACAGCAAGAGCACTAATGTTCCAAACGCACGTTCCTAAACAATATTGGGCCGATGCAGTATCCACAGCTTGCTTTCTGATTAATCGCATGCCTTCGTCTGTGCTTCATGGTGAGATTCCTTATAGTGTCCTCTTTCCTAACAAACCTTTGTTTTCTATTGAACCTCACATATTTGGTAGTACTTGTTTTGCTTGTGATGTCCGTCCTCAAATTACCAAATTAGACCCAAAATCTCTCAAGTGTGTCTTTCTGGGATACTCTTGTCTCCAAAAGGGATATCGGTGTTACTGTCCTAGTCTTCACAAGTATCTTGTATCTGCTGATGTCACTTTTTTAGAAAATTTTCATTCTTCGCTCCATCTTCTACTTCTTTCCCTCAGGGGGGATGATAATCTGTTAGTCTATACTATCACGTATTCGTCACCTGCTGTAACCACCACTCATGTTGATACACCACCACCACCTCCTATTCGACATGTCTATTCCAGGCGTCGTGCCCCTCCTGCTACATGTCCTGCACCAATCTCTTCTTCACCACCGGATCTGGTCTCAAACGATCTTGATTTTTCATTGGCTTTTCAAAAAAGGTAAACGCCAATGCACTTATCCTATTTCATCTTTTGTTTCTTATGACCACTTGTCCAATACTTCTTGTTCTTTTATTGCATCCCTCGACTCGGTCACCCTTCCGAAAACTGTTCATGATGTCTTATCTCATCCTGATTGGCGTACTGCTATGATAGAGGAGATGGATGCCTTGGATGCTAATGGTACTTGGAACTTAGTGCATTTACCTGTCGGTGGAAAGACTATTGGTTGTAAATGGGTGTTTGCTGTTAAGGTCAATCCTTATAGATCTGTGGCTAGACTTAAAGCCCGTCTTGTAGCTAAAGGCTATGCTCAAACCTATGACGTAGATTATTCTGACACTTTTTTCCCTGTGGCTAAATTGACATTTGTTCGCTTATTCTTATCGTTGGCAGCTACCCATGATTGGCCTCTACATCAGTTAGATATCAAAAATGCGTTTCTCCATGGTGATCTTCCGGAAGAGGTCTACATGGAGCAACCACCTGATTTTGTTGCTCAGGGGAGTCTGATAAGGTATGTCATCTTCGCAAGTCACTTTATGGACTGAAACAGAGTCCTCGTGCTTGGTTTGGAAAATTTAGACAGGCAGTTGAAAAATTTGGACTGAAAAAAAAAAAGCAAGTCTAATCACTTGGTATTTTATAGACAATCTGAATCTGGCATTATTCTCCTTGTTGTGTATGTTGATGATATTGTTATTACAGGAAGTGATACTATAGGGATTTCATCTCTTAAGTCCTTCAATCATACCCAATTTCATACAAAGGACTTAGGGTTACTGAAATATTTCTTGGGAATGGAAGTGACAAGTAATAAGAAAGGCATCTTCTTGTCTCAGAGAAAATATGTGCTTGACTTATTAACCGAGACAGGAAAATTAGGAGCTAAGCCTTGTAGTGCACCAATGCTTCCTAATACTCAACTTACAAAAGATGGTGACTTATTTGAAGATCCTGAAAAATATAGAAGATTGGTTGGGAAGTTAATCTATCTCACCATGACTCATCCTGACATTACATACTCTGTTAGTATTGTAAGTCAATTTATGTCTTCTCCAACTGTTCATCACTGGGCAGCCTTAGAACAAATTCTGTGTTATTTAAAGGGGGCTCCTGAACGTGGTATATTGTATGAAAATCATGGACATAGTCAAGTCGAATGCTTCTCAGATGCAGATTGGGCAGGCTCCAAAATTGACAGAAGATCCACCATAGGTTATTATGTATTTGTTGGAGGAAATTTGGTTTCATGGAAAAGTAAGAAGCAAAATGTCGTGTCTCGCTCAAGTGCAGAATCTGAATACAGAGCTATGGCACAATCAGTATGTGAAATAATGTGGATACGTCAGCTCTTGATCGAAGTTGGTTTTTAAGGTACCAGTACCAGCAAAATTATGGTGTGATAACCAAGCCATGCTTCACATTGCATCTAATCCCGTGTTTCATGAACGAACCAAGCATATTGATATTGACTGTCATTTTGTTCGGGAGAAAGTGCAAGAAAATTTGATATCTACAGGATATGTAAAGACTAGAGAACAACTAGGAGATATCTTTACAAAAGCTGTAAATGGGGTTCGGATCAACTATATTTGTAACAAGTTGGGCATGATTAATATTTATGCTCCACCTTTAGAGGGAGTGTTGAAATATGTAATTAGCATTGTAGGACCAAAATCATAGTATAGGGTAGATGGGGGACTAGTAGACATAAATATGTCTTTGTTCTTTTATTTATACACTTTTGTCTTGTAACCTAGTTAATAATAAGAAAACAAGTTTCTCTCTTTATAATACCTTTAAACCTGAGTTTTTCATGGTAAAATCAACAACCCAGTTCCCCCTTCCCTGACAATAAATTGATATGAAAGATCAACAAAACATGCACCTGTGATGAGAACAAGTTACATCTAGATATTGCTTCTTCGTTCCAGCGTACAAACTCAGTTACTACAGTAATGGATATCTGTTGGGAGGAAGATACTATGGAAGCTCCTTTTGAACGCCCAATTGTCCCCGTTGATTCAGAGGATGGCTGGTTTTCAGCACGCAGTTCTTCCATCTGTATCATAAGCACAGATATTTCCTGTGAAAAAGAATCCATGAAAGACAAGTTAACGTAGTGACCCCATGTAGTAACTGCTACCAGTTTATGACACTTTATAGGGATTGAAGGGAAAAATTTTGAAGTTTGATAGAGGGATATAGATCAACAATTTAGTCAAACCTTTTCTTTATAAAGTTGTTTAAGAGAGGCCTGCTCGTACTCTATATATGTATCTTTGTGTGTAAGAAAGAGAGACTCTGTTAGGCCTGTACCAACAGATAAAACTACTTTAGGGCACTTAAATAAAACTATCATATTAAATATACTTCTGGATGGTATTTCCAGAAACTATGACAGACTTCCGATTTAGCACACTGAAAAATATTCAGCGACTGGTCAACTCGTAGGAAGCCTTATGACTAATAATGTCTTTGGTAACTTCATTATAAACAAGTTTATAAACATCATATTTTCCAAAACCACTTTTTAACCACACATATTTTCAAAATCACTTTTCAACCACACATTTTACAAAGAAAACAAAACATTTTTTTGTTTATAAACAATTTGGGCCGCCAAACAGTTATTAAAAAACAGATCAGAACTTACCAGTTTTTGCTTAGTGGCTTTTCTCTATTTTAGTCTTTCATTTTTTTTATTTTCTTTCCCCATTTTAAGGTGGATGGCTTGATTATTTTTTATTTTTTTGATTCATCCCCTCCATAAAAAAATAATCAAGCCATCCACCTTGAGTCCTGGATGGATTTTACCATAGAGCTAGATTGATTGCTTTGCCTTCTATATGCTCCTTGTTATGTGAATCATGACATTATTTTAACTGGCAAGTAAATGCCATCAGGCTTCAATAGACATACCAAGCAGATAATGAAAATTTCCCCAGTTTACCTCCAACAGATCCAAATGGCAAACTGCCCTTCATTTTTAAGTGAGCAAAATATGATTCCAATTTTTCAACAAGTCATCACATCGCATTAAAATATGTTCTCCAGTCAAAAGGAAAGAATTTGACCTAATGAATTTAAAACAAATTCCATAGATACATGTACCTTCAACATCCAAGTCACCACATCCCAAGCCACGTAAATCTCTAGCAAGCTCATTTGTCTTCTCATATGCCACTGCCAGCATTCTAAGAAACTGAATTGTCAAGGAAATACACAGAATAATTGTTAATATTCTCCTCAATCAGTTTACAGTAATATAATTAGATAAAAAGCCACCTCATCAATGAAACTCACAAGTATAAGTCCTCCATCTTCCATGGAAGGTTGATTCACAAGAGATGGTTTTATCAATAGTTTCTCAAGAAGTTTAGGAACTCGGTCTTCCATTACACGCTGCACAACAACAGAGAAAATTAATCTATCTTTTAAAAGTTTTTTCACCAATATTACCTGGAATCTGTACTCTGTAAGAACATAGTGACACAAAATGAAAAGAAGCAGCACGTAGGATTTGAAGGTTAGATATTTGAGTAAGAAATAATATTTGAATTGTAAATGTATTTTGCAAATCAATAAATCTAAAGGAGCACTTGACATTGAAGAGATGGTACAATGATAAGTCCAGTGTCAATGAAGTCCGAATGGAACATCTTTTCGGATGCTAGCACACTCACACTCACACTCACACTCACAAGGAAGTAGGACAGTCTCAGGACTAAACCTTCCTAGAATGCAAAATATACCAGTTACAGACGAGTACCTGGACTAAAATTGACATGACATCATTTGGAGAAGGAAATACTGCTGTTATTGTAGCTGCTTCTTTCCGCACAGTATCTGCAAGCTAGTCATAATAAAATCAGAGTAACATTTTCAATGCCAACACCTTTCAGCATACCAGTGGAGGCATTCAAACCTGTAATTTCTTTGTACAATGAAGAGAGTCCACGCACAACATTGCTAGGACTAGGTTGAGAACCTGGGTCACCAAGAACCAACCTAGCATCTTCATTCATGACCTCCACATCAAACATTGGACGTAATCCCACGTAGTGTTGCATGGCACTGGTACCCCTGTTAAACTGATTTACAAAAAAAGTACGTGAAAGGAAGGAAAATTCTTTACAGAAATGACAGATATTTCCTTGTGATTTCATCACTTCTATCAACAAACTGGAGAACATGAATTAAGCCATCTTTTGGGAAGAACAACACACAAACTCAAACCTACTGAAAGAATTATAACAAAAGAAATAAGATTAAGTTTGTATAATCCATTGGTACTCAAGAAATAATTCCCTTCACTTTTTTCAGCTTGTTATTAGTTCCTTGGATGAATGTTGAATAAGTTTATCCAACACAAGAATAGAAAAAAGTTGTAACGAACAAATAACAAAAAGCTTGCCTGTGACAAAATTTTTGCACACTCTGCCATAGCAGGCAATTCCCTCCTTTGTGACGCTGCATCAAATTTGGCCAACAATCTGTTTTCCAGCTCTACACAGGCATTGGAGAGCGAGCACTTACATGATAGGATTTATGATCATGAATTAATCAAAGCATGATCAACAATCATTGAGACAAAACTTTATTAAAATACTTTGGACAACTTACCTAGTACTTCTTAATATGTAGATAGTAATCAGTGATTGCAATGTGAGAATATATAGCGAATTTAAGAGGGAAAAAATGGAAAATCACATTTCAAAGCTGAAAGATTTATAAACAAATTAACATGAGAAGGTAATATAACCTGGATTAAATCCAGATTTAAGTGATTCCTTTTGTCGAACTTGGCTGTAACATGCCATTAATGAATCTTAAAATATACATAATTTGTTTAACTGTTACGCTGGAACTACATGAAGGGCATCATCCATAGCTCACCTCTTATTTTTTCCCTTGAGGGTGGGATGGGGATTGTAGGGGCAGGTTCGAGTGATTTGCAGAATCACACAAATTGTTGAACACGTTTCACTGGCTTTATATAAAGTGCAGATCAATGCTTGTTTAACTGTTATTTTAGAGTTGAAGTTCTGCAGCATTAAGCCAATGCTGGCCAGAAATGTTTTCATGTTCAACTTGTCATATATACAGTAGATATCTAACCATTATGTATTTTTCATACTAATACACAATGAAGTGGGCACCTCGTTTACAGTTATTTCCCTGGTAGCGGTCATATGTTGTACTTCATGAATTGAACTACCCTGACTTCACAAAGAAAGAACAAAACTTTGTCCAAAATAAAATGATGCCTAAACTCTTTCTTTATAATTCTTAAAGAAGATTTATTTGTTAAAATTTTATTAAGAAAAGTTGATGCTAAAACTTGATCGAGGATACAGAAGATTGGATGAAAATACTTCGTGCTCATTACTTACAGCTATACACAAACTAATAAATTAGCCTATAAATATCCATTAATGATCTTTTCCTGTAAATCAGACATGTGTAGGATTGGATTGACAAAAATAGTTGCACGCTTTCTGTTTTTTTGATTAGTAGAGAAAATTCACAAACGATATGCTTACGCATGCTTAATACCATATGACATTAATAGTGTGACCAATGTTCTCGTTCAGGAAAAGAAATAATTTATTGGTAGATAGAGATACTTGGTTGCTTGTGCGAGCTGGTACATACTCCTTGCCAAGGGTAGTCTAAAATTTGTCGGTTCTACTGTCCCTACTATTATAATCAAGAAATTAACATACCATTGCAATATTCTTGAAGGTTAGCAACTGCAACTTCCAATCCACGACTTGCTGTTGCATTCCCCATAACTGAAGAGATGACCATGCCTTGTCTTCCAATATCTTCCTCAGCAAATGATCCTATAATCAAGTTTATTGATCTTCATACTTTAGTAATCGAAGGAGGAACTATAAGTCATTTATATCTCATCAATAAGAGAGATAGTGCATCCTGGTTCTCGATCCTATATATCCAAATTGCATTGTCTCCACTGGTGAGATGTTAACGAAGGAATTATGGCACAACATTGGTATTTCAATCTGTGTTCTGAGCATGAAATAATATCAGTAAAGCAACACAAAGTATTCTTACACATTGCCACCTTTAGGCCTTTCAGGCACTTATCCAACAAAAAAGGTTCATCTTTGATCAACCATTCCTATGAAGACAGCAGACATATATTTGGACCGTAAAGTGCTTTCATTTCCGAAAGTGAATCCAGAAATTTTTCATGTGGTGTCCATTACATTTCTGACTTTTTCTAACCAAAGTATCGAAGCATTCTTATTTCTTCATCTAAATTCTAAATGTAGATTTTATTTATAAATAAATGAGGTAACGTTACTTTGGAAACCATTTTCAGAAATTAGGGCCTGTTTGATGAGCCATATTTTCCAAGGAAAATCAAAACATTTTCCATCTTTTGGCCTTTTTTCTTGTTTGACTGCCAAACTTTGAACTGGAAAACATTTGCTTTGCAGGGATCCAGGCGCTTGATTTTCCTTGATTGCTTTGAAAACATTTTCTCTCACTTTGAGAGAAAATGTTTTCCAGGTAAGTTTAGTTTGATTTTTTGTTACGTTTGATCAATTTTGTTGTTTTATTATTATCAAGTACAGATATGTTAAAAAGTAAAAAAAAAAAAAAAAAAAAAAAGAAGCTAAATTTTACTTTATTTGTCATTGAAAATAATATTAATCAAACACCTAAACTTGAAAAATGTCCCACTTTTTTCACCAAGAAAATTAAACCAATCAAACACTTCAATTGACATTTTCCACGAAAATAATGTCCAGGCAAAATCTTTTCCTTGGAAAATATTTCTTTCCACCCATTTTCCACCCTCGCAATCAAACGCACCCTTAAGAATAAAGAATTTTACTTTATATGCTCCTCCTGGTTTTGAAATAAATACAGCTCTGACTACTGTTTTTCTAGGGGCATATTCAGTGCTGATTTTTTGGTTTTCTCAATGATCAATTGATTAAAGGAAAATAACAGTCTAGAAGGCATTCTTGATTAAACAATAACTATCATCAATGTGAGAATATTAAGTTATTGAGAATGCGCCAGGATTTACGAGAGCAAATGTTGTCCAGGTATAATCACTCATAAAAACCTTTACTAACAGTATAGAAACTTCCAGAGGAATCGCTAACAGATCTATAACAATGGATTCAGTTTCATACACCAAATAATTGTCAAGGTGATGGCCATGGCTTTCTTAAAACTTCAATTAATTATTTTCAGAGGCAAAATAAAAATATAATTAAACAAAATTTGCAGTAATGAATTCTGAGATGTTAAAATGATAGTCAATATCATGCTTTTTTGACTGGAGCTGTTTTATTAGAAGACTCCAAGCCACTAATATATTTTTCTAAGCATAAAATACCAAGAATGTACAATTCTATAATGTTCATTAAAGCAGAGTTATCGTACTCAATTTCTGTGCAATTGAAGCTGCCTCAGCTACACGACTGTCATCAGAAAATAAAGGTGAAAGTTCCATTAGGTCGCCAGGACTACTATTGAACTCCATCAAGTACTGCAGAATAAAAGTCAATGAAATGAAATAATTTAATTGCTGAATAAGTGGAGCAATAGATAACTAATCATCATCTGCTGAGAATCAAATGGTGCCTTTATGAACCTATTATCTAAGAGTAATGCTATTTATCTAGACTGTTGAAGGTCAGTAGTCTAGGTGTCAGTTACATGAGTGAACATCTTAAATGGACTCCTATACTTATATTGAGAGGTCCAAACAATTAATACCATTTAATTGAAACTACCTCAACAGTCTAGATGAATAGCATAATTTTTTTGTCTAAAGTTTACCTTAATGAGATCTATAGTTTGACTGGCAGTTTCCCGCTGAGCATCTGCACTCTGACATTTATAATAAGATAAATTAAATATAACATTGTAGTGGAAAGCAGTTGAGGAAGAAATTAACAATAGATCAAGATAAATTGGCAACAGAATAGCCAGGTATCGAGTATTAGATGGGTTAACAAATACTCCCTCCGTCCCACAAGGCCACAAAGATAAACTCATTTTCCCTTTTTTTCCAAATTATAGGTCACTTTCCTTGTTGAGAATATATTACTCCCTTCGTCTCATAAAGATAAGTTTATTTCTAATTTCACATAGATTAAAAAACATAATTAATATATGTTAGAACTATAAATTTATCAACATTTTACCTAATATACACCTACATAATTACATTGATTAATGAGTAGTTCATATTTGTTGATAACAATGCAAATTAAATAGGAGTATCTTAGAAAATTAAGACATTAATATACTCCCAATAATGAAAGTGATCTATAATTTGGGACAAAAAAAATAAAAAAAGTTTATCTTTGTGGGACGGAGGGAATAATGTTTTAATATTCTAATATACCTCTATTTAATATGCGTTGTTATCAACAAATATAAACTATCCATTAATCAATGTAGGGATATATTAGGTAAAATTTTAATAAATTTATAGTTCCAACATATATTAACTATGTTTTCTTAATTTATGTGAAAATAGAAACGAGACTATCTTTTTAGGGCGAAGGGAGTAGTAAACTGTATTTTAGATCATTTAGTAAAAAAATTGCCAAATAAAAGGATCAGGTGAACTAAGCATTAGACAAGCTTCTAGACAAGCTTCTACCTGCAGATGGTCTCCTATTTTTGCAGCAGTTTGTCCGACACTTGATATTCGTGAATCCAACCTTGCGAAACTGCCAAACAAGCCATCAACACCTTTTTCCAGCTGCACATTGTGAGGCACGTGATCTCAATTATCAAAGAAAATCACGAGGCAGATGAAACAGAAGTGAGTTGCACTATTTATCTTATATATTCAGATGCAGCAACAAATTTTAATAGATCTATGATCTGAATTACATCAGTAAAAGGTGCAGGTCCAATAATATATGCTTATCAACATTATGTGTTATTTACTATTGTCATGAAAAACTATAAGAATTTTTCTGTCTGGTGTACGGGTCTCAAAGTGGCATGGGAAAAAAAGAATCCCCTTTCTAGATGTCAAGTATGATGAGGAAGAGCCTGATCAATAATATCGAATAAGTAGAACTATATTAAATGGCTATCAAATTTCTTAGGAGAGTCTAAACTTGTAACAAATACAGGCTTGTCAATCATCAAGCAGCCTGATAATTTTGAACCTTCTCATGATAAAAGATTTTGTAATAAATATTCAGAATCTTTGATAAGCAGTTATCCACTAGAAGGACTATTACTAAATATTTCAAAGTAATATTTACATGGTCTGGGGATCTGACCTGGGAAAGTGTCTTCCGGTGCTTAGAGTCTTGTGCAGCAACATCCTTTTTGAGACTGTAAAGTTTGCCATCAATCTTTGAACATGCATCGAAATTAGAAAGATGATCCAGAGGTTAACATAGATTTGAAAGTACATTACATCATTCTAGTTGTTTACCTGTTCCCTAAGATCAGTCAACTGCATACACGAATTCTTAAACAAAGATAGTAGAGCATTTACTTCAGGAAATAATGGACTCGATAGCACTTGTGCTGATCTTCCTGCATCAGACGTAGTTCGTGTATGACCATTTTGCATAATGTCATTTCCACCATGCCCTTCTGAAGCATCTGCTTCTTCTTCCAAATATGAAGGCAGCAGCTCATTAACTAAGTTCCCAAACAAGGCATCAAATGAGAAGTCACCCTACATGGTACCAACAAAGCATGACAGTAACACTAGTCAGCTACACGAGGAAATTCAATTATATTGCGTCTCACATGTTTGAGGTATTACCTTAAAGTCTTCGATGTCTAGAACAAGCGGATATGAGTCAGTTGACGATGATTTGGAAAATTGATCAGCCTTCTTTTCATATTTATTCTCTTTCATCTAATTAATGACCAACATACAAGAAACCATGAAGTATAATATATATATTTAATTTATTAAAAAAAATACTTGATGATGACCAATCATATGTTTAATCTAATTCGAAATGGTCCATTTCGAATTAGATTAAACATATGAAATGGAACAGCATCACTACTTGCAGTGGATGAAAATATGAGACTCCAACATCACCAACAGGTATTCAAACAAAGCAATAAATTTTAAACTTCAAGAATATGGCTCAACATTAAGAAATGCATTATTTATACTACATTGCAAAGTGAAATAAAGATCCGTACCGGTATCCATCACATTGGGAAAGCAAGAGATGCTAAAAAAATCAAATGTGACCCCATGTAATACAGCACACTCTCAAAAAATCCACGTCAACCTAGTATCCTTTGTGGATGGATTCAAAATTCTCATAATTATTAAACTTATTAAGGGATAAAATCTTACATCGAATAAAGATGAAAACATTGATTAATTTATAAAGGTTTGGGTTTAGAATTAACTTATGTGTACACCTATTTTTTGTACACCTTTTTACACCAACTCACATAGAGGTGGGACCCGGACGCATTATTTTAATCCCCTTGAAGGCGGGCCCCACCCCTACGTGAGTGGGGTGTAAAAAAGTGTACAACAAATAGGTGTACACATAGCATGGTTCTTGGATCTATTATATAGCTTGTTGGCCCATGTGTGAGGATAGACTGACTCATATGCGGGCATCGTGAGTGGCAAACGACAGATTTGTTTCAAGTGGTATCAAAGCTCATTAAGCTCAAAACGAGCAATTCGATCCGATTAAAACTCAAAAAAAAATGAGCACACGGATTTCGAAATTGATCAGCTCAAATGAACTACCATATTGAGGGTGCGTGTTAAGGGATAAAATTCTTCCATCGAATAAAGATGAAAACGTTAACCAATTTATAAGAATTTGAGTTATTCCTTTTAATAAGGTTGACCTTTTAAGATAGATACCCAAATCTTAATAAAACTATTAGGCACCTATGTTTGGATTTGTATATTCAGGTGTATACAAAATTTATTGTCAGTCCTAGTGAATAATATATTCCACCACCCATAGAATCCCCCCAATATATAGACATCCAATCTACAAATGTTTCTCAACAAAATCTATCACACATTTAATAGTCCTAATCCAAGTTAAACTATTCAGTGCTTAAACCCTTCCACCGATTTCAAAAATTGCAATCCTTTTGCAGCTTATATCCAGTGCTAAAAGCACAACAATTATCATCAAGGTCCATATTAAGCCCCTATTTGGTTGCTAAGATCAAATATTTTGTAAATTTTGATAAAAGTTAAAAGAAATGTGCAGTTGAAAAGTTAACAAAAGTTGTGGCTCCCATAAATGTTGGGCAAAATTAATTGTTTACTTGAACTTGAATTTTTATCAACTTTTTAGCTAAACCAAACAGAGGCTAAATATATACAACGGGATATAATACATCAAAAAGGAACTACAACAAAAACAGAAATCTGGAATCTTGATTACCTAATTAATCAGCATTCACAGTCGCGGTTTAAGTCATAGAGAACCAAAATAAAATAAGAAATGAAAATGAAAAGAAACCAACACATAAAACGTTTGATCTCGTATGCTCCAATTTTATCAATGCATTTGTAGGCAGCTGAACTTACTAGGTAAAATATATAGCAGATTTAGATTTTATGCATAAATGAACAGCTGCCGTATAATGTATGAATACAAAAGATAAGTCTATAGTATAAATACACGTGGATAACCAAGAACAGAAAACCAAACAAGTCCCTCATAATCAAAAGCACTCTCCATTTTTGAATATTTCTTGCCATTACGATGGAAAATCCATAATGAAAACCTGCCCCGATTATTTGATACTACAATTGTGCTAGAAGCATTCACCATAATTCCGCATTCAAATTGCAAATATATAGAAATGCAAAAAGAAATTATACAAATATCTAACTAAGATCTACCTTAAATGTGCATTTTCATTTCATCATTTGAAATCATGAATTTATCATCAAAAAAAAAAAATTAAAAAAAGGACTATATATTTCTCAACGAACGACATGAACAAAAACATCATTCATTTATAGCCCCATTAAAATCATCGCAAATCAACAATTTAACAAAAACGGAAAAGTTAGAGGGAAAAAAAACACTCACGATGGAAACAACAATGTTTAATGACGTGAGTTCCGGGTGAAGAATTTCCTCAGTAGAATTCGGAGAGTATGGAAAAGTTAATTCAGATCGCCGAATGGATTATATACGCTTTTACATGTACTTATAATGTATGTATAAATCCAGTAAAAAAAGGAAATTATAGCCACCTGTTTCGAACCCAAAATGATCCGTTAGATATCGGTCTATCAGATTAGAACACCTATGCATATGACCCGGTCATTCCGTTTTGAACCAAAACCCGTTGATATAATACGGAAGAGAATTATGCTAAATTTTTCCCGACGCTCACCTGGGTTCAACACACATGTGAGTGGGGGACCATTCTTGGGGTGAGCACCGAGAAGAGTATAGCATTGTCCTATGAAAGAAGGTGGATAATCAACAATGATCTCTTACCCGAATCGAAAATACTATGTTGCCCGATTCAGATGCATGTTCATATACATGTTCATGTGAACATGTACATGAGTCAGGCAACATAGTATGCCCGATTCGAACAACGGATCAAAGCTAGGTGGATAATTAAGTTATGTTTGGAACAAATTATTTAGTGAAAATTACACAAGACCAGGTTTATAGATGTCAAAGTTCACACAGAAATTTAGTAAAATATACACAAATTAGGTGCTTAATAGAATTTTTAAAAGTGAAAATTAGGTGGACGCACATCCACATTTGACGTTTTTTAACATTTACTAATTTAAAGATACGATTTTTGAGTTATGACACGGACACTGTTACTATTCTGAAAAATATCACCACGCACAAAAAAAAAAAAGGAATTTAAATGTAACGGATAAATCATATCCCGCTTTCTATGTTACCTACCCAGATTTCTCTCAAATCATCAAAACGCCGGTAATTTCTCTCAAATCAGTTAATGGCGATAATTCATCAAAATGCCGATAATTTCTTAATAATCAATATGTGCTTATACACCCGTATCTCTAATTCACATCCGACGACTGAGAAATTGGATTTGTTATTCACTGCGAACTCCATGAATTTCAATCACGAAGCAAATTGAAGAAGAAAATGCAGAAGGTACCCACAGCAAACAATTGTAGATGGTTCTGTAATATGACTATCATTAATTTTTTTTTTTTTTTTTTGGAGATTCAACATTATTATTTTACAAATTGATTACCCTCATTTCCCGGTTGTTTCGTAGAACAGAGCAAACATCTGTTCTATATTTATCATATAGCTACCACTAATCAAAACAATTGTAAACCCGACAATCGTTCGACTCGTACACGCGTAAGGTTTCATTATATGTGTTTTTTGATATGTACTTTCACAATTATACATGGAAATTGAAACCTGATATATGTAATGTTTATGATATATATTGGATTTCATTTTTTTCAATTTAACTCATCATTATGTTGAATTCAATGCAAGCATGGTTGGATTTTGAAAATTGACTTTTCTCTCGATTTTATGCACTGTAGATAATTAATGGGTTATGGATGATGAAATTGAAGATGATGTGAGTGCCGCGACATTGATTATTGGTATCAGGAAATCATGTTTCAAGATCTTTTGTTTGTTTTTAGAAGGTGGCCCTCTCCCAAAATAATAATCAAGACATCATCAAAATAGTTAGATTTTAAATCTGGAAGTATTAGTTCAGACAAAGTTCTTCTTGAAGCTGTAATGGTGTTTTCAAAGTGAATTTTACTCCCAGTAGGCCTGAGATCATGTACTTAAGATGAATTAGGAAATGGGCTTGCCAATATTTTTTTTCTTTAATTGCTGAAAATATTAAATAACAATCGCACCCATTGCAGTGCTGTTTATTGAAATACAAGATTAAATCATTCTGTGGCATTGCTTCTGATTGAGTATCTTTACTGCCACTAATCCATCTTCAACTGTTCTTGCAACCCATTCCTTCAGAGGGTCATCATTTAAATCAAGCCTTAGAAAACTTGCAAACATCCCTCCCTAGAAGGCAATTGGCTATAGGTTTAGGAAATCATGTTTCAGTGTTTGATTTCAATGATCAAACATTAATGTCCATAATTTTTTTTCTTATTGTACACCTAGAACCTCTATTAATCATATAACAGTATCAAACCAAATTTAACACAACTAGTCTACTTCTGTGCTTCTTGAATTATAATGAAACACAAAAATTATAGCCCTTTCCTCAGTATAAGTTTCCATTCCTATCTTTTTCAACCACCCCTTGAATAATCAAACATCAGCACCTCATTTGATTTTTCCCCCAAAGATGCTGGAAGTTCCAATATTTTTCACTGAACCTGCCAAAAATGTTCCTGCTTTGTTTTAATGTGAAATCAATTACACTTGAAAGGAAGGATCACCCTGCAACCTTCCAGCCTGTGGTTCACATAAGTTGTAAAGCTATTTTCCTTATGCTTACGTCACATATAGGCCAGAGGTACACCGTGGTTCACAAACTCTAGATGTAAATCAGTTATACTTGTGGAATTCAAGATTTGTTAAGATGAAAATCATTAGTACTTCATGGAAACTTCCATCTGTATAAATAACAAAATGTAACAGTATAGACTTAATAATTCAATGGATAATCACTGGAATTCCAACTATGAAGTCTAGACCATATAGATATAATTGTTCAGTCTAGTCTTATTATTGATTATTTCTTACATCGTGTTGAGTATCACAATTTGTTCCCAGTCACGCCATATTAATAAGGCTTGTGTTTTCTAAGTAAACATACTGATTCCTTGTTTTAGTATCACCTGTAGCCTATTTCCAGCACTGCTACAGCTGATGAGTGCACCCATTTGTTGCTTATTATATTAAATCATGTTCATACTTGCAGATTTGCTGTTAAATGGGGAAGTGTAAATCTGGTAAAAAGGCTGCTCCGAGGGTGAAATTCAACAACATAACATCGGGATTCGGATTGAATGGAAAATACCACAAACGAGCTCGAACACCCCGCAGACAGAAGATATCGAAGGAGGTACCCATACCAAACCAGGTATGTTTCAATATGTTATCGAAGCAATTGCACAACATAAAAAATGATTAACTATAAGCTATTGCATTTGATCATTGTAGTTGTTTGATTTTTTTTTTTTTAATTACTCCTCTATAGGAATGGGAATTGAAGTTGAAACCTGAAGACTGGTTCCAGGGAAAGGTGAATGTGAAGCCATCAGATCTCATTGTAACTACTTTGAACAGTAGATTATCAGTTGAGCAAAAAAGGATTTTTAGATCCACTTGCTTCGGGTATTTTCTTGACATGAATGAGGTTACAGTGAATCCTCAATTAATCCATCAAGTTCTTTTGAGGGAGGTAAATCAGCCAAACGACCAGGAGATATGGTTTCGGTTTGGAAACGAAAATGTGAAATTCGGGATTGATGATTTCTACTTAATAACTGGTCTTCGTTGTTCCGGTCATGAAAACCGTGGGAAATATTCTTCGAGTTATTGTAGGTTGAGGAATGAATACTTTAAACATTTAAACCACATTACAAATTGTTCACTGATATCTCCCCGCAAGTGCACGGGTCGTGAGAAGTAATAAAGTGGACCTAAGAGTCCGGATTATCGTCCCACGAAGACTGCTATTAATTACCGAAATGTGTAAGTTTTAAACCTTATTTGAATGAACAAAATAATTTGATGTTTGAAATCTGAAACAAAAAAAATCAATTAAAGAATTAAATTGCGAAATTTGTTTTGTTTTTAAAAACGATTGTAAAATAGTTGGGATTCAAGATTTCACCTAACCAATTAAATTAACTCCAATTCCATATTTTATTTCCTAATTATGTACTCGGTCGAATTCACTAATTTATATTGAAATTCCCCTCTCGAGTTTAAATCAATTCTACCTACATAAGTCAACCATGTATCTCTACAGCGGGTCTGAATATTCCTTATCTAGATGCAATAAATACAAGAATTCACACACGACCGCAATAATAGCAAGAGTATATCTCTATCTCTCGTTCAATTATCGGATTTATTACCATGTTCTAAATTATTAACTAACCTCTCGGATTATGAAAATAATTCAATGTATCACGAATTGGTGATCAAACAATTCAAGCATTAAGAACAATAATAAATCAATACATGCAACAAAACATTAAAACAACGAAATTTGGAATTAAAATAATATGACTAGGCTACATCGTTCATCCCAACATAGAATTTAGTTATACATCATCAATAAAGAACAATAACAATAAAAATTAACGTTCATTAAAAATAATATAAAGAATGGAAATCTTGCACCAAGTTTTGATTCTTCAATTATCTTCAATTCACGCCCCTTTGCGATGCTTGATTCCCCAAGAATTTGATGTTGATTTCTCGATTGTGGCTCGTTCTTTGGAGAGGCAAAGGTCTGATTTTCGTGCAAAGAGGTTGTATTTATAGTTGGTGAAGAGATCAAGTTGAAGAAGGAAAGAAATTCATCAAATCCGCGCGCGAGTCTTTTTTGGTATCTGCACAGTGTTCAGTATTTCGACCATATCTTTCTCTTTCCTTATCCGATTAAGATGATTCAAATTGCGTTAGAAATATAACTTAAAGGGATACAATTCTTCTTGAAATAGGATTTTCCTAATCCGAACGTTTACTGCCCCAAAATTTGGTCTCAAAGTCCGACTAGAATTCTGTCCATAATCTTCTAGGATTGGATTCAATTTTATGGTAATATTCTTATCATATTCCATTCCTTTTTGACTTATACTTGAATCCAATTAACTCCTAAAAATCCTCAAAATATCTTCTTATTATCAAAATCAATCATTGGATATTTGCAAGTTGGTACCTCATGTTTAATTTGCTTTTCAGTCCTTCAACTTCCAATTGCAACAATATAGTCCCCATACTTTGGAATCTTCTCAATTCGCTCGTTTCAACTCTCAATTCCTTCAACTGGATCCTCCAACTTCTTATTCCTTTACTTCGGCACATTGCATCTTTCCTGTTGACATCACAAACTTATCAATTGCTCATTTTAGCTCCAATTAGCATCCAATTATGCATTTTTCTCATCAATTACTTCATTCTTCATCTTTTGGGATATTTTCTGCAAAGTAAACAAATAAACACAAATTAAATAGCATATATTCTAAAACGACAATAATTTATTCTAATTTAGACGTACAAATAAATGTATAAAATACACTTATCACAAATCAAGATGTTTTTGAGGTGTTTACTTCAATGTCAGACCGTAACAACCGTGATGTTGTCATTATGGGGATACTCTTCCTTGTCACTCATTTGATGTTTAACACTGCATATGAAAGGTTCGTTGATGAGACACTTCTAGTCCTTGTTGATTCAGCTGATATGAAAATTTACCCTTGGGGGAAGGACATTTTCAAGCTCACACTTACCTCGCTTCAGCAAGCACTACGAAAAAAGCAAGTTACGATAGAGGGGGAGGGGCGACCTGCAATGAGTTATAGACTTAATGGCTTTGTCATTGCATTTCAAGTTTGGATTTACGAAGTCCTTCCTATCCTTGAAGGAAAAATTTGCTCAAAAGTTGCTACTAGGAGACCAAGGATTATCAACTGGACAACCGAATTAGATGATGATGTACCTCCCCTTCACCTCGCTACTGATGTTTTCACCCGTCCAGATGTAAGATTCGTCCTTACTTTAATACGAAATTGTAAATTTCTATATATCTAATAATTTAATTATATATTTCAAATCACATTTTACATATAAATTACACAATTTAAAAAAAAAAATTTATAGGTTCAAGCTGTGAAGATGGTAGCTCATGTTGCGGAAGCTCTTGATCCATTTTACCGTGACATGAAGAAAAAATCACAACAATTGTCAAACTTCCCCAGAAACACAACAACCTCAAGCATCCACATTGACGACGATGATGATTTTGTACTTCCAAATCATCATCGCTTCAAATCTGTTGCCTCAATCCCAAAATCAGATTCCCCCCACAGCAAAGATGTCCTCCCAGCAGGATCAATCGATCCTTTGCTCGTATATAATAATGTGCCACCAGTTCCTCTATTTCAACAATGTACCCACTATGTTGCTCACAAGAAGGCTTCTTTCGGGACTTCCAATAAACCCATCATCATACTAGATGAAATTCAGGAGTATCCAGCTGAATCAGTGAGGGGAAAATTAAAAGGAAGAAATTCTTGTGGCTCTCAATTCCAGCGACGATGACGATGATGGCCTGCATGATGAAGAAAATAATGGAGATTTGCTAAGGTACCCTGATCAAATTTACACTCTTTCAAGACATTAACATTTCAGAGTTAAATCCTCATCTATACATGCATTCGGGATACCAGGCTGTAATCTAACCTTTTCAAATTGTATTGTGACAGAAGTGTTCCGAACAGCACTAATGCAGCAACTAATTCTTCTGAAATGATGCACCTAAACCACCCACAAGAACCGGACAATGAGTGCTATAAGCTACATGAAAATGAAGTGAATATTCAGAATTTGCAAGCTGAATCTAACAGTGTTACCAGACTGTTAGATTCAAGTAATTCTGATAAAATGATGCACCTCAACAACTCACAAGACTCCGGAGATGAGACGAACAAGTTACAGGAACAGGAACATGAACATACAACAATCAAAATGAATGATCAACCCACAGTGGTTATTGGGAATCATCCTAGTTGCAAGCAAAATCTGGTAAAAGTACTATTATTATCACATGTTTTTCCCTTATAAAGTAAACTTTATTTCAGTTTTTTCTAACCATACACCCTAAATTTTTTCTGTCATACCAAACATTACCAGACACGAAGGAATAGAAGGTGGATAAAGAGTCTCAAGTCATTGGTTCAGGAAACTTCAAACTTTGCCACAGATATCTTCATGTTGAGGATGGAAGTTGTGCAACTTCAACAATATGTAAACAAACAGATTTTTGAGTGTTTGGAAGTAATTCAACTTACATCAAGGAGCAATCCAGCTAAAGGAGACATCATGAATTGCACAACACAACCTTCCACAAACAACCCCAAACCCATGGTACAGTTAAATTTGTCCTAATACTACAGGGCCCCCATTCCAAATACATCTATGTTTTGTAAAACAATTGATGTTGTCAACAGTCATAGGAACTTTTTATTGGTGGCAAAAATTTCAAGCCCATCAAGGGAATACGTATATATACTGATGTAGATCACACCTTGTCAAATCAGCTTTCAAAGGTATTCCCCCCTGACATCATATCTGAATATGATGATGTTTAATCATATATTCCAGTAATTTTTTTTTTTTTTTACCGATTTTATTTTGCCAATTTTCATGAAAATAATACATATTTTGAAGATTGATGCTTACAATGGGATAGGAAAAAACCCCTCTCCTGTCAAGGGTAATATCACCTCTCCACCAACGGTTAAGCTCCCTTCCTTCAACAAGGTAAATCCTATTTTAATGTGTGTAAGTTATGTAGACACCAGTACACAATTCGATGATTCGTATTTTTACTTCCCACTTCATTATCATATAGCATTGGTGTATTAAAACAATCTGTTGCAAATTATTCAATTCACAAGGATGCATTAATATTCATTTTAATTTTTCTTTGTGTATTAAAGTCATTTATTGGAAGCAAATCACAGTGTACGTCGGGATTGGAAACTGATCAAAAATTGGATACATATGATCCCCCAATTGGATCACCATCCTTCGACCTAGGCATTGAACCCGACAACAATGACGATTCTATAGTTCTGGATGATGGACTTGTCTTAACAAATGAGGAAATCAAGGAAATGGATAATATCGTAGACCAAGTGGTATGCCAGTAGCTTGTCCGATGAATGATGTACATTTCATTGAATATATTTCAGGTTCTCTACATATACAAAACAATGTATTCCAATATATGTACTCACTTTTTTCACACCTGCAGCTATCAAGTTCTGGGAAAAAATTGGAATCAAAGTCACATTCACCATGGAAGACTAAGCGAAACCTCAACTGTGAAGTTACATTGGAATCTCCAATTACATTAGGTGAACACCAATGGTCTTCATCCAATAAGACTGGAGATGGAATTCTGCAATTAACTGAAAAGAACCCAGTTAAAAAACTCAGATTGAGCAGTGTCGTTCCCAAGGAGGTATATTAAATTGTGATATATAAATTACACTGATGCAGTAAAAAAATCATATCTAATAATATATTTCATCCAGATTTCCCCAGTACCATTTCATATTGGCGAAGACATCATCACACAAGATGGAATCATCAACCAACACAAATCAAATATCACTTCAAATAAAGGATTGGGGATATCATCTCAAAGTAGTGGTTACATATTTGTATATAAGACATGCCTGGAACTCCCATATGCACATGATTGTGACAAATTCAACAAGTTCTACACAGAATGCCTGAAACTTAACAAGGGGTAGTGAATTTATTGTCTCACAGTTTAAATTTATCAAGTTGATGCATGTTTAGTTGTTTTATCCATATTAAATTGTTTTGAATAAGTACACCGCACATATAGGAAAAAGAAGTTTGATGCCGATGTCGTCGAAATCCGCCATGAAACTAAACTAGGTCCTATCACCATATATTCAGTCATGTGGTGGCATGACCTATATGAGGTCGGACGCCCTCTGAATGACACGGTACACATCTTTTCCATCACCTCATCCGTTTTTACACATTTCTTGTATTAAATTTGAATTTAACATTATATAATAATCAAAAAAACTGCTTGATTTTTATCTTGAACAGCACATTGATGCTGCATTCTACTACATCCGGATGATGTTAAGGCTGAGAGACAATCACACCGTTAGAGCAACAACAACAGATTGCAACTTCGATGGTAAAATAAGGGGGATATCAAAGGAGCTTGTCGTCAACAAGGATGCTTTGCATAAGCATGAGGCTCTATTTTGGTATACCAATGGAAGGAAGATCTCTTTCAATGCCCCTTGGACAGAAGTTGATCACGTCCTTATACCGATGTGGATACCCACACCTGGCCATTGGATATTAGCTCACTTCGACATGGATAACTGGCGTCTTGATGTTTACAACTCATACTATAAAATTATAAATAAACCATTGGTTTATTCATCTGTCCGCTCCATGCGCATCGCATTACCCATATTGGCTAGATCAATGAATGATCGTGTGCGCAAGTTCCCTGACACCCAATTGGAACTAAGAATTATTGAACATTGCCCACAACAAAATAATGGGTGAGTTATTCTTACGATGCATTTTTATCTTTGTTCACAACAAGAATATTATTAGTTTCATATAGGCAACGAACCGTAATCTCTTATTATGAAACTTTTTTCAATTTTTTTGCTAAAATTTGAGTATAAGTACTGTCTCTCAATCATTCATTAAAGCTACCTTATTGTTTTTTTATTATTCTTTTGGACAGTGGAGATTGCGGGGTTTTTGTAATAAAGTATGCAGAGTACTTAATTGAGGAAAAGATTGCGGACATGCCTCAAAAGTTTGATACGTCTGCTGCTCGGCATATAATTTCTACACAGCTATACAAGTACATGATTGAACAACCTGACATATTATGGTTCAATGATCCGAGTTCTGTGACACTGAAGACATAAATAGATCATCTATTTTTTGTCGCACTTTGAAAACTATAATTTATCATTTCGCCACTTGTTTATCAGTTTCTTATTTATATTACAAGAAGTACGCTATTTTCAAAACTTGTTTTTAATTACCCATGTGGTGACATTTATCGAAATATTTATTTTTTTAATTAAATATGATTAGCTTACTTTTGTCTTTTGGAATTTACTACGATGATTCTTTCATTCTTTTATGAAGTGGTGGTGATATACATAATTTGTTCACATCATCTACACCATGCAAGCATTAGGGTTCTAATTCTTTGAATTTGATGTCTATCAATATATGAAGTGCCATATTTTTTTTTTGTCCAGTATATATCTATCTTCTCATTTAACATTTTTGTCAAAAGGCTTTTTTAATTGAAATTAATTGCGGTGGAAAGGTATCGCTGCTAGCATAAATGATTTCATTCATCCCGTCTTATGTTATAAGTACTTAGGCTAATTACTAGCAAGCCTTCGAACTACTCCTATAAATATGGTAGTCCCAGCAGTAATGGATGCTTCTGACTTTCTGATTGTGATGGTCAACTCATAGTTATATGATAGGTTCAATAATAAATGTGCTGGCCATTGTAAATCAGCAAACCCAATTGACTGTGACATGTCTGAATCAGTGTAAGCAGTAGTAATGATAACGAAACAAGCTATTTAAGGATGTATAATAGAACGAGAAATTATATAATCAATTATGAGAGTATATATTATACATTTGATATGAAAGTTAATACATTTTAAGAAACTGATTGTTGATTTATTTTCTGACAACATTAAAACATAATTCATTTGTATATACATATGCCAGTGACATTGATTATTTCGATTTCAAAACAAATTGCCCTTGAGTATGATCTCAGATGTACTTGTAATGCAATTAACCTTTTGTTCATTGTGTAAAACTCCACGTGAAATCATATTTTTTTTAGTAAACCTGCATATCATTTCAAAATGTATGAACATGTGCTTGAACTCATCTTCATTCCATAATTATTCATCACTTCAACCTGTTTCATATTTGGTGGGGAGCACAGTAGACCAACTGCACAATTATGTATCCATTAGATATTCTACTAATTTTAAGAGTAAAGTGGGTAATTTATTACATTTGCAACCGTATCTTGATACCTAGATTATTGTCTATTCTTTGTGCAAATCAGCATCTTCTTAGGGAAACTACTTCCACTAACTCAACTCGGAACCAGATCCCAATTTTTTTTTTATTGTTTATTTTTTTGCCAAAATATATATATATATATATATATATATATATATATATATATATATATATATATATATATATATATTCACCTCACATTAAAGTGGGAATTCTGAGACTACTTCCATTGATAGAACTTTGAATCAGATGATTCTTTTTTAAAAAAATAAATGACCCCGCACACATCATATCATATCAATATAACCATTAACATAATTTATGTGGAACCACCAAAAAAAAATTATTCATATTTTGCCGAAACAATAGATATCAATGTCAATTGCCTTTATTATAAAAAATGTTAGAGAACATGATTCTCTACATAATATTTTATTAGTGAATCATTATTTTCTAGCAACATGCTAAAGGAAACATAAAATTTAGAGTAGATGTTATTTAATTAATCAATTTCTCTCCGACAAAACATGTCCAAGTGATAACATTCTGATATGTCTTAGACATTGTCAACCACCTCAACATCAATCCCTTTAACATCCTGCTACAAAAATTCGATAAGGTAATGTTAAAATTCTAATCGAAAGACATGGTATGCATCAATATTTAACTTCTATTTTCATAAGTGACATTTTTATCTACCTGGAGAAGTTTTTTTCCTTCTCTTTTTTATTCTATCAGTAATGTTGGTTGGATTAGGACAAGTTCTGCTATTGTGTCCGTAATCATCACATTTACCACATCGAGTTCTCTTCTTGAACTCCATATATGATTTGTATCGATTTTCCTTTGGTCGGCCAACCCCACGTTTTGTCATAGGTGGAAGCACAGTCATATTGTCGAATTTATCTAACACATTCCAATCGTCTTTATTGCCAAGTGGGTAAACAGAAACACGATATGCAGCAATGTACTCTTCTTTTGTGAAATACTTCGAGCAGTAGTCAGATAATGAATAGTTTTGTATACCAATCACTGCAACTGCATGCGGACAAGGAATATGGTCGAGTTGAAACCTTCTGCATGAGCAAGTCCTTTCCTCCATATCAACAACATACGTAGATGTATCATCATTCACCTGGAATAAGGTGTCACTTGCAGGGTGTACCTACAAATACATTATTCAATTATTTTTTTACATTATGGAGGTTATGCTATTAAATATAATATACATAGTTTCTGGTGAACTAATTATATTAGTATTACTAAAGCAATATCAACTTTGGACAAAAATGAATTAGGCATTTACAAAATATCTAACCCGTAAACTTCTTGATAGGGAGATCCTCTCTTTCAACATTTTATCATGACGTCCAGCCAAGCTCGTAAAGGTTGACATAGCATCTTTAAGATTCTTGGAAAACCACTTTTGTATTGTACATCTTAGACACTCAAACAATGCCTCGATGGGATAGTTTTTTGCATATTTAATGGCAGAGTTGACTGATTCTGCAATGTTGGACGTCATAATGGAGTATCTATCTTTTGTCATATGCGATCGTGACCATTTCTCATACCCAACTTCTTCCTATATAAATGAAATATGTTCAGAATAATCATTCACCTATTTCAAATGATATTAATTTAGAAGATATTGACATTTCAACAAATGCATTACCAGATAACCTCTGATGCCCTTGTCGATTGCATCCAATCTTTTCATGTGAATCTCGAATTCGTATTTTGTGTATGCCCTCGATGCAGAATTAAAAGGATCCCTCAAACCTTTTCCATTTTTCCCAAACTCTTTCTTCAAATTTTGGAGCAAATGGTAGGTGCATGCTCCATGGAATGCATCCGGAAATACAGTATCGACAGCATGTGATATGCTCCTGTGACGATCAGATACAATGCATAAATCATCTCGTTGGCCATATGCATCCTTCACACCCTGCAAGAACCACCTCCATGCATTGTTGTTTTCGGAACCACCCACTCCAAATGCTAGAATAAATATGTTTTTGCTCGCATCTTGTGTAGATGCAGTAAACAGAGTGCCACCGTGTTTACTTGTTAGGAATGTCCCATCAACTACGATTACTGGTTTACAGTGACTCCATCCAGCTATTGATGCCCCGAGTGCTACAAAACTAAACATGAATCTACATTCTGAATCGACCTTTATACTAGTAATAGAACCCGGATTGGTATCTTGCAATCTATACATGTATGCAGGCAAATTTCCATATGACTCAAATGGATCACCTCGAATTATTTGTATTGCACGATCTCGTGCACGCCACGCTTTATCGTAGCTCACTTTCACACCGTATGTATGATGCATGTCGTCGCATATGTCTCTAGGTGTATAGATTCTCCTTGTTGAATGAAACTTGTGCTTGATACAGTTAGCAATAAGAAAACTAGTAGCTTGACGGTGATGAACAATTACTGAATCCATGGAGCATGTGTGCTTGTCAATAATCTCCCTTATTTTGAAGTTACCAACGCTACCTGTTCTTGACGATTTGAAGTTCCAAGTGCAAGACTTATCGATACATTTCAACCAGTAAAACTTACAGTCTGACTTCCAAACAACATACTGAAACCTGTTTTTTATTGCCCACAATGACAAACTTGCCACAAGCAAATCCATGTCCTTGAACACCATTCCCTTTCTAAACCCTTCAACTATTGGCATTGTCACCACATTATGAAGTGATTCTTCAAAATCATCTTCTATTACGTTCACATACTCTGACAACTCCATGCCCATCTCTTCCAAAGTCGGATACTCAGCATAGGATAGTGCATCATCTACCGGTCTATGCTTGTGTTTTGAACCAATAGATATGTTGTTATCATGGTTTACTAGTACCCCACTATCAGTGCCCTGATGTTCTTCAATAGGTGTCAAATCCTCAACACTCACACATATTGGGAAACAACGCCTATCTATTTCTCCCATCTTAAATTCTATATAAAATTTTAGCGACGTATCATCAGAGATTGGAATTTTAGGCCCCTTATCATATACCTGGTAATTCAAATTAAATATGGTTTTCCCTTCATCTTTGCCTAGTTGACTAGCAATCATTTCGACTAGTGTTAAATAGTTGCAATCTACTGGCACGATGACACCACGAACAGAGTAATCGACATAACTGTTTGAATCATCCCACTCACCTCCATAATGTATGAAGACAGTCACACCCCCCATTTCCTGTGACAATATAATAAGACAAAATTTTGTAATTGCATATCACTTGTAAATGCTAATAAAAGACATGATAGAATAATTACGTAACTTTAGATGAATCAATTTAAATTAAACTTCAACAAATAAACCTTCACTCATCAGACTAAAAGAAAATTTATCACAAATAATTTTTTTTTTTTTTCAAATTCATTCACCTGTAGATATGATAAATTCAATATATATATATATATATATATATATATATATATATATATATATATATATATATATATATATATATATATTGTATCTTTGGTTGGAAGTCCCCAAAGTCTTTTTACAGTATAATCCTTATTTTTCCTCAAATTAAACATGATCATATTTCTGATTTTTGAATTCTGATTTTAGAATCTGATTTGACAGGATGCAGTACATATACTTATTTAGTTCTTAAGTGGTATCCATGCACATGTACTCAATAATGGTGCTACTTTGTAAGTTTGGAAAGGAGTGATTTTCATTTAGTAAAAAACGAAAGACACATCATTATATATCAGTCATTAAGACACATGTCATTTTCATTATAAATATCCTATCTTATAACCAAAACCTACTGATATTCATCATGCACAGATCCTGTTTTTAAGAAATTCATGCAACATCAAGTGTCCTAAATTTATTAACCGTGTGCACATATTTCACATTTCAATCCAATTTCATACTCAATAATTTTCACGCACCTGTTATTTATTTTCAGAAATGTGCAGAAACTTATTTTCAATTGCTGTTACCAGAATATCGGGACAGAATGAGGAAGGTAGCTCTTCCGTATGCAGCTTCCGTGTCGTGGAATTATGTTATCGGTGCAAAAAACAGAACGAGTTTCTTTGAATCATTAAGCCAAAATGATGGTTTCTTGTTCTATCAAATCAGAAGTTTTAGAATAAAGTTTCTTGATTTACAGATGATGGTTCCTTTTGTTGAATTTCCCCAAACTCATATTATTGTTCGGATGCTCCTACTTTTCCCTCTAATTAAACACCAGCAACATTCTGATCTTAACATCAGAGTATTATGGGAAATTAAAGTAGAGGATGTAGTACAAATACCTATTCACGTGTAAAGTTGTATACATGTATATGAACACAGCAATGGTGCAAATGTGTATGGTGGGAAATGAGTGGTTTGCATGTAATAAAATATGAATGATATATCATTATTTATCAGTCAGTAAGTCACTCGTCATTTTCATTCGAATGCTCATGGATGCAATCTGTATCATCACTCAGTAAAACACCTGCGATATTCATTATATATCGAGCTTTATATTCTATCACTAAATTCATGCATCAGGTTTCAAATTTGATCAGGTATGTGTATGTGCACATATTTCACAGTTCATACCTATTTCAGATAAAATAAATGCTTCGTACCTATCAACTATTGTCAGCAGTGTGGTGAACGTGATCATCGAATTCTGTTACTGGAATAAAAAGACACAGTAAGAAAGGTTGCTCTCCCGTGTGTAGATTTCGTATCGTGGAATTCTGTTGTCAGGATAAAAACACAGATCACGGTTTCTTCAAATGACTCTAAGATTAGGATTGTGAGGATGAGGTTTCAAGAATTGTTTATCACGAGTTTTTAGACTCACTCTCTGTGTTTTCAGATGAAGACAGAGATTATATGAGACAGCCAATGGTGTGTGCATCGGAATGGAACATGATCTTTCTGTATTCTTGGATGGATCTTGATCGGTTACTTTCCAAATTTACTTTTGTAACTGAAATGAGTTATCTGCATATTCAAAAGAAATACCAAATTCAGTTGCTTAAATTTAGGATACCCAGTTGATTTTGTTTCAATATTAATATATTATTAATAATTTAATCGTTTTTATATAGGATGTTTTTTTTACGAATTCTTTATATTGAGATATCATTTCCTCAATAAACAAATTACATGTATCAATATTTAAAAATAAGTAACATTTGACGACATCAGTGCTACTACCCCTTTTTAAAATCATAATAATATTACTCAACCCACCATCCCCCATCATACTATCGCTCCCTCTCAGGAACGAGACACAACTCTCTCTGTCTCTCTCTCAAACAAATCCAGGTAAAGAGGTCGTTCGACCATAGCCGCCAAGTACAGCGGCAACATCGCATCACCAAAATGCTCCAACACCAACAACGGCACTTCTGATTTTTCATGGCGGCCAAGGTACTTCATCATTTTCACGATTCTACTTCGCAGTGGCCAACTGTGGCTGCAAATCCACAGTGGTTTTTTGACGAATCCCGTAGATGAGGTGGTTTAAGGTTGTGGATGCGGTGAGGGTTGAGGTGGTGGTGCTTCGGTGGATGCGTGGTGCGGTGAGGCAGCGATGGGGAGTGATGATGCAGCCATGTAGGTGATTTTCAATTGTAGACTTTATTTCACCAAAGTTAAATTAAGTTCTCCTCGAAAGGGAATTTAACGTGCAAATTGATATTGAGAGCGACATCTTCTGGATTACTTGCAGTTCCTGTAATAATTGTCCTCAGAATAGTGGACTTGGAGTGAGATCTTGTCCTTTATCTCATTGTTTTCTCCTTCATTGGTTGAATTTGACAATTTATTGAAGTTTTTCAGTTTCACATCAAATTGATATCTCTTTTGCAAGTTGAGCTCAATTTCTTTGATGCTACTAGCTCGTTAACAGCATCCTCTATTTCCTGTGCAGACAATATATGTACTTCTATAGTCCAAATTGCATCTGCTGAATGCTCCACTCGAATCAATCAGTGTGGTTACTCGTTCCAATATGGAAATGGAAGTGGCACTGTTGGTGTCTATGTGAATGCAGAATTCCCATAGAGGCGGTGGTAAGTGGTGGTGAATGGAGGTTGTGATGAGTGGTCTGTTTCATTTAATGTGTGTGGTATGATGGTTTTGATTGTAGTGAGATGTGGGTGGGTGGCCGAGCCGTGGTGATGTGGTAACTTGGAGATGATTGTTGCAGTGCTAATTGTAATTCGGAGACGGGGATTTTAAGATCGCAAGTCACATGTCACACTTAATAGTTCAATTCACAAATCAGGTCACATATCACACTTTAAAATCACATGTAATAGTTCATATAGTTCAGGTCACAAATCACGGGTTCAAAGGTCACATGTTCAATTCGCAGGTCACATATCACATATTCGGGTCACATGTCACATATTCAAGTCATAGGTAACATGTTATTTATTCAAGTCCCATGTCATTTGTTCAAGTCATGGATCACATTGCACATGTTCAAGTCATTGGTTACAATTTATATCTCAGGTCACATGTCATACTTCGAGGTCACACGTTCAAGCCATAGGTCACATATCACCATTAAAGTCACAGGACACACATTCAAGCCACATGTCACATATCACGTATTCAAGTCACAAGTCACAAGTTTAAGTCATGGGTCACATGTTACATATTCAAGTCACAAGAAATTGCATTGCACTCACAGGTCATATGTCACAAATTGAAGCAACAGGTCAAATTTTCAGGTCACATGTTCAAACCACACATCACATGTCTCGTATTCAAGTCAGAGGTCACATGTTTAAGTCATGGGTTACATGTTACATATTCAAATCACAGGCTTAGGTCACATGTCGTACTGTCACAAGTCAAAATTCACACCTCAGGTCACATGTCGCACTTTAAGATCACATGTCACAGTTTGCTTATTGCATGTCACAAGTCGTATTCATCTAATCACATGTTAGAGAATCCAGTGAATAACCTATTTGTTGGTAGAGTGGGCGTGGGTTGGTTTTTTGCCCAACCCGAACCCAGCCCACTGTGGTTGGGTTAATAAAATATCAACCCAACCCAACCCAACTACGAGTTTAAATCCAACTCAACCAAGTTTTGGTCGGGTTGGTCGGTTTGGGCTTTGACCCAACTGGTAAAAAAAATTGAAAAAGAAAAAATGTTCATAAATAAATCATTAACTCAAATCAATTATATACAATATAATAACCCATAATACAATAAATTGAACACTTGCTAATAAAATTAAAATATGTTCAATCAATATTTACACAAGTTAAGTTTTTTTTTTAAAAAAGTAACTAACAAGTTTGCCAGTCTAAAGAAAGAAATGCACTCACTGTAAATGTCGAAAGTGTCACAAAAAAAAAGGAAACCTTCAAAAAGTTACAGTAAATGGGTGAGTTAACAATATTACACGTCATATATAACACGTGTTAACCGAAAAGAAAAATGTTTTCCCACTTTAATGATTTTCAGAGGACGCTATGTACGTAAACAAGACGAACTAATATAGAATTATTTAGAATTGATCATTATGTAGAAAAGGATAACATATTATATTAATACAATGCTAACTTAATATATATATATATATATATATATATATATATATATATATATATATATATATATATATATATATATATATATATATATAATCGGGTTGGGTTTTTCATTAGGTCTCAAATGTTCATTCAAGTCACATGTCACACGTTTAAGTCATGTAGCAAAAAAAATTCCGATCTAACATCCATTAAACTCCTTTATATGATTCTTTCAGTTTTGTAGGTCATGAAGAAGAGCTCAATTTGAATCTGAAAAATCAAGAGCTCCATCAACAGTGGAACCTATGATATTATTACAAGGTCAATTCCAAGTTCATTAACAAGAGGATGCTGTTGTGATTCTGTGAAGAGGTTAGTTTACTATTTTGTGGATTTGGAATTTGAAGAAGAATCTGCTGGGGGAGAAGATGAAGTTGGCGAGAGGAACAGAGTGGTTCTGTTTGCTTTTTTGTTCAAACATGAAAGCTTTCTCATTTTTCTCCAGACTTCAAAATATTATGTATGTGCGCTAGTGAAGTGAAAGATTTTTATTTGGTGGTGGTGGTGGTGGTGGTGGTGCCGGAAGAGGCGGCGGTGGTTTTGCATTAGAGATTGGGAAGTTAGGGCGACGGTGAAGATGATTTTGACGGTGGTGGTGGTGGTGGTGGTGGTGGTGCTCAGAGATGGTGATGACGGTATTGGTGGTGGTGGTAACGGTGAGAGGTGTCGACAGGATCTGAGGAGATTTAGTTTAGACTGGGTGGGTGGCGTGGGGTGGGTCTAATTTATATAATTAATTAATTTTTATAAATATTTTTATTTCAACCTGATTTATGAATTTTTGAACTTATTTCTTTACAATTGAAATGTGTTATTGTAAACACATGATTTGTGTATTTTCCCAATTCTTTAATACTTAGTCTCTGTCTGGGACCAAGTTCTTTCACTATTTTTTCTACAGTATTTTTGATTTTGATGGGACCTACTAGATTTTTGCTCCTCTGCGCACACTATTTTTGATTGCTTTCACCGTTAAAAATCATGGTTTTTGTCCAAGAACTTGGTCCCAGACTGAGGCTTATTTTTATTCAAATTTATTTTAAATACATATTCTTTCAATAAATTTTTTAACACGTAAACCCATTGTTCGTTTTATTTTTTAACACTTCTCAAGGAAAAAAATTCCCAAAATTTATTTAAAGAAAAACCTACTTCAATGCCCTATGCGACAACTACGAACTAGAAATTCGAATTTGGAAGCAGGTCAAAAAAAGTTCACAAAATTGTATATAAATATATATTGAACAATTATATAAATGTAGTCAAGGTGATCAATGTTATATCGTCCCCCTGCTTAACAAATTTAGCCCATGTTTGGTGTTAATTAAAGGGTAATTGGTACAAAACATTCCTACGTTTGACATGTATTATGCAAAACATCACAACGTTGTGATTTTTGGCACAACACATCCCAACGTCTATATTTTCTTACTGAAGACATCCTTTCTGTTACATTTAATATCCCTCCACCGTTAATTTGACACTGCACATTAAACATTTCGAACTATAAAAGGCATTGTCGTCAAAAATAAAGTGAGTCCATTCAAGTTTGCCAAATAGAGACTTATATTTCATATATTTCCTCTATAATCATCAACCCGTCTTCTCCAAAGCCAAAAATCCACTGTCAGTTATTCCTAACCACAAGTGTACGGATCGCAAAAGTAATAAAATGGATTGTAAATTCGTGTATCGTTCCCACGAGAATTGAGTAAATTGTATTCTAGGTTAAAGACATTAACCGAAACTAGAGAAATCAATTTGAGTTTGAATTTTGATTTAACTAATGAATTAAAATAAACAATGTTGAATAAATAAATAAATAAATAAATATATGAGAAACATGCTAGAATTGAGAATCCACTTCACTTCCTTCATTCATGCAATGATTGAAATGTTTAACTACAATTTATGGGATTTTGAATACCAATATTCCCATTTTGTTTATAACCCTCTTTCAAATGGTGAATTAAATCATATTTTTGTATGCGATCTGAATAAATTTCTATTACGAATACAAGCATATAGAAAAGTATTAATGTTTTGTGAACACTTTATAAGATAACATAATAGTATATGAGTATATTTATATCCCCTATCGAGCTTTATGACAATTAAAAGGTGTTTGATGAATTCATAATCTTTCAAATTTAAGAAATCATCACAACATTCATACAATAATTGCCTAGAAAATTGTAGAAACATGAAGCTCAAAAATAATTACTCAAACTCATAAATTGCATTAATTAAACATAAATCAAAACATGGAATCCGAAAAATAAAGCTTCATCACAATTCAAACATATAATGTCTACCCTAGATACATGATAAAAGATAAATTACAATGTAAATAATTGGAGTTTATCACCTAGTTCATCTTGTGGTTTATCATATCATATTCAGGTACTTATGATCTTGTAGGTTAGGATTTTTGCAAAAGAGTGGAATCTCTTTTCTTTGATACTATTTTATTGTTGCGGCTTCTGCTTGTTCATGCTAAACTCTTCAATCTTTAATCATATGCTAATTGGTCCGCTCGATGTTAGACGGTGTTTTAGTATGATACTTTATGATTTTGAACTGGTTGGAAACCCCCAAAAATGTACAAAACATCTGGTATACATAGGTATGGACGAGACCTAGACGAAGAAGGAATAAAACCCATTGAAAATCGTGCGAAAAAACCACACATGGCACAAAATGGCACGACCTCGCGGTTTTAATATCACATGCAATTTCGTCTTTCAAACTATGTAAGTTGGTCCTCCTTATTTTATTGCATCTCAAGTTCTTTATCTTCGGATTTCTTCCAAAACTTCTTTTTTACTTGATTTCTTCAATTAGGCTCTCGAACTTCTTCCTCATTCTAATTTAGCTCTGCTTCACACCCAGATTGACTTCATCAATTTCACAAGTATACAATTTAGATCCATTTATCATCCAGTTTTTCTTTATTTGTTTCATTTTCTTCATTCTTTCACTTTTGGATTATTTCTGAAATATAAACAAAATACAACCAAATGAATAGCTTTTATTCTAAAATGACAATATAATATCTAACTTTTAGCATGTAAATAAGTGTATAAAATATACTTATCACCAACCAAACTCCATACCACCTATTATCACCTCTTTACAGTACTTCACGACCGAAAATCGAAGGTGACAAGTGGGTAGTTGTAGTATTTCGTTTTCTAGGTCCTTATTGTCTCCAATATTTCTTGATTCAACTGATTATGGAGCTGGACTATATTGATTGTCATAAGTTATTTGTTGTTCATTGATGTTAAATAACTCAAAATCAACTTCCCTTGAATATGTTTACTCCAATTTTGAGAGACCCAGATGATAACTCACCCATTTATGGTGAGTTCAATATCGTGTTTCAAAAATAATGGGTTTGTCGTTCTAAAATTCCACCATTCATCAGGATTAAATTGGTGTTTCAGTAATAACATTTGAGTTTGTAGTTCAAAATTCTTCCATTCATCGGTATTAAATTGGTCATATTACTGTGATAATGTTGGTGTTTGATGTGGAAAACCGAGTTTAACATATAGCGTAATGTGCATGTAGGTGCTAATTCAACATTTCTCACGGTAGAACTCCATCATGGTGGCCAATTCTATGATAAGTCAAACAATGTGGTTTATGAAGGAGGATTTGTGATGTTCCTGGACTCCTTTCATGTTGCATGGTTCACAAGAGTTAATTTGCTAAAACTCCTACGAACTATTGGTAATAAAATGCGGTTGAACTTTTATTATCTCGAAAAGAACAAATGAGTATAGGGAAGGGGTGAAGGAAGTTGGAGTTTGAGGTCGACATTAAGGAAATACTTCAGGATAGGATTGATCATCTAGTAGTTGTGGTATACGTTGTATCAATGCCACGGCATGGAACATATGTAATGTCACTCCATGCTTCAAACATTGTCACTTTATTTTTTGACGAAAATGCCCTTGATAGTATTAAATGTATAATGTGCAATGTACAGAAAGGATGACTTCAAGATAATGTCTTTGGGATGTTTTGTATCAAAAATTACAACGTTGAGATATTTTGACGTTTTGTATCAATTACCCTTAATTTAAGTCAAAGTCAACAAAATAATTTTAACTATTTTTTAGGATTACAACTTTTCAATTACACGTCTCATTAATTTTTATCTATGATTCAAAAAATTATGGTGCCCCTAGGGACAAAAATTATGGTGCCCCTAGGGACACCTTAAATTCAACCCTGCCAGTGGTGGGTGGGAGTTAGTTAGCAGGTGGGCCCCTGGACCACTTGCCAACCAACAACAAACCCTACTTGCCAATCAACTCATAGGAGAGGGGGTATCGTATCAAAATGTACTAAAAGTCTAATTTTAATTTATAGCAAATAGGAGCTTAAATTTATTAGATTTTGATATTGGTAAAATAAAGAGAGAGGGGGGTGGGGGGCAGATTTTTATGATAGAATCTCCAGATTTTTTTTATTTTTGTTAAGTTATAATTCTTATGCCATTTTTTAATAAAAATGGGTCACGCGATGAAATAGCATTATTTTTGGAAGACCAATAGGAATTATATCGTTTTTACTCTTTCTTCGTCTGTGTTTGCGGCTGCAGATCTCGAGCTCCCATCGAGCCGCAGGCCGCGTACATGAATGCAGCTGCTGAGAGCTTCATGCAGTCCATCAGCTTGCATATTTTCAGAACAAATTATGGTTGTCGCTAAAAACTAACAGAAATCCTATCATAAGAGACAACTACTAGCTAGAGCAATTGTGTGAGAGTGAGACTGAGTCACTGAGCGGTGCTATTTTTTAGAGTAAATAAAGATTGTTACTAATTTGTACATCGTACTACAATGAACAATTCAAAAATAGGTCCGTTTGGGAATTTTTGTACAACTTCTCTCATCTAAAGACTCATTTTTAACCACACATTTTTATGGATCCCAACACTATCACACTTTTCAACCACACATTTTTTCAAAAATTTATTTTCTTCCAAATTCTTCTATATCAAACGGGTTCATAAACTGCAGTCTGCAATTCTAATACAAAGCCCCAGTTTGACCTCAAATTCTCGGGGAAAATTGTGATTTGGAATTGGAAGATTGTGTGGTTAAAAATTATTGAAAAAGTTAAATATTAAAAACTTAACTATAATGAAGGATTGAAATTGAATATTTTAAAATTTTCAAATTCTAGAGGTCAAATAGGGGCAAAGAGTAGATATATGAACGTATTGAAATTATTGTGACAAGAAACTGGATCACAAAAACTAAAATTTTTACTAACCCAAGAAATATAGGAACTAATACAAAATTTCCTTCGATTACATGGATCAATTCCTGTACCAACAAGAACCCTAAAGTTACCTTCCTATACGAAATACATACGCCGTAATTTTTTCCAGAAATCAGTTTTTTTTTTTTTTATACTTCCTGCTCATAAATTTTCGCTACGACAAAGAGTCAATCACAAGTAATTAAGTTTCCGGTGAGGCGGAGATGTTCAAGTCGAAATCATGTGGGGTACGCCCATTGCCATTGGCATTGCTGTTGCAATCGCTAGAGTCGCCGCCCTCAGAAGTGATCACATTGGTTTTCTTGCCACCGCCAATCACTCCATCGTAGTGCCTCCGCATGTGGCCGCCCAAAGCCTGGCCAGTGGTAAAAATCTTGTTGCAGGCGGAGCATTGATGAATCTTACCGCTAGGTTTTAGTTCAGAGACTTTAAGGGTGGAGTTGGTGGTGGCGATCAGCGGCCTATGACAGTGTCTGGTTTTGTGGCCGCCAAGGGCTTGGTAGGATTCAAAAGACTTGCCGCACATGGTACAAGGGAAAGATTGATACTGGGCCAGTGGAAAAGCAATAATGACGGTAGAACAAGGTTCGTCTTTCTTGACATTACCCAAGGCTGAAGCGGCCATTCTTGCGGTGGTTGTAGTGGCTTCCACCGCGTCGGGACTGGTGGTTGGACGGTTGCAGTAACTTCCGCCGCTACATGAGAGCTCAAGGAGGGCGAGGGCCGCTGCGTATTCATCATCTGTTGGTTTGCGGTAAAAATGAGACCGCTTTCTTTTCTTGTTTAAATCAAATCGGGAACTCTCTCTGTCGAAGTACCGATGCCCTGATGTGGATGAATTTATTACTTGAAGAAGCATATTCACTGTGTGTAATGTGTGAAGAAGAGAGGGAATGATTTCTGAAAGAGAGTGCGAGAACTGGTGAAGGAACGGAAGTGTGTATTTATGGGTTAATTTTCTGGGGTGTGGAAGTTTACTTGGGACTGAAGTATCATATTTCTGTGTTGATTTATGGTAAGAAATTACTTTAGCCGTTCATATCTATGGAAAGAATAAACATTACTCAGACTATTTATTTGTTTCCTTAATTAAACTACTTATTTATCATAGTCTAATATCTGGTCAAGAAGTCATAGTTACCATAGCCGTGAAAACTGAAAAGTACATTTAGGGAAGAATAAGCCGTTATTCAAATTTACTTAGCCCTTGCTTAATGTGAATTAATGTGAATTTAAACTCAAAGTTAACCAATAATTATAACAACTTATATTTTATTGAGCCACAACTTTTAAATCCTACATTTTATTATTTTTTATCAAAATTTACTAAAAATTTAATTTTTATCTGCACAATACGAGTTTAATTGGGTCATTACCACATTTTTCTCATGGAAATGGAAATTAGGCCATGCATGGTTCCACCTAAAATAATTTAAAATATAAGATACTTTTTTTCAAATGAAAAAACATGTGTATATGTTTTTTTCATTTGAAAATTGACATAATTTTCTGTTATAAAAAAGTCAAAAACGGTCAGTTTTGGTTCTAAAAAGTGACAATGTATTGAATCTAATTATTTTTAAAAAGGACACATCGATCTGAATATTTTTAGAAATGACTTATTTGATCTAAATATTTCTCGTGTTTGGTACAATATCTCGTTCGTTTATTATTATTTTTTTAAAAAAGTAAAAAAATTGTAGGCGAAAACATTTGACCAATCGAAATTGTTAACTTTTCAAAAAAATTGTCCAGTGAAAATATTATCATGTGGTCATTTATAAATAAAATTTACCAAACACGGGCTTAGTGTATTTGTTGTTTGATTCTCATTATAATAAGATTTTTTTAAGAAAATGTACTTTAGAATATTGATTTTTTGAAGAATGTGGTTAAAAATTAAGAGAGAGAATATATTAGAAAATATATGGTTAAAAATAAGATTGAGAAAAATATATTAAATTATAATGGACCTGAAAGCTAATATCTCTTTTTTTCTTCATTACAATCCTATTGAGCTTGCAGTATAACAAAAGACGAGTATTCTTACATTTGGTAATTACAGAACTTCTCCCCTACCTGTAACGGGTAGGGAAGTTTCCTACTCGGGTGAGAGGAGGTGAGGTGAGGTGAGGTGAGGTGAGGTGGGGTGGGGTGGGGCCCACTGCCACCCACCCTATAGGGTAGGGTGGTTTGTGAGGGGCGTGTAGGGTAGGGGAGCAATTGCATTGGTCATTATATCACAAAAATTATACTCAAGAAGAGTGTGTATTCATGTCATGTGAGTCTAATGTCTAAATGATTGAATAATGCATTACTTGATTGTATTCGACTAAACTTAACATTTTTCTCTATCTCTTGCGTCTGTTTTCAAGTTCGATCTCCATTGTCCATTCTTTATTTGACAAGTTATTGGTGTAATGTCTAGATGATTGAATAATGCATTGTCTGACTGTATTCGACTAAACTTAACGTTGTTCTCTATCACTTGAGTCTGTTTTCAAGTTCATTCTCCATTGTCCATTCTTTACTTGACGGGTTATTCTTCATCTATTCTATTACCCAATTGTTACCTCAATAGACATCTAACTAGGTTGATTTGCTTCATAGGAAGGCAAAGATGAACTGACATGTATTAGCTCTTAGAGACTTGGACGTTGCTACGTGTCATGCTATCCCTATAGAAGCATGTTACCCGTTGAAGGAACTCCTCATTGTTGTAACACAAGATTCATCTTTTCCTTGAACAAGGCCCGAGCCAAAGCTAATATATGGAACAACCGTAAGAGAAACGCCTTTTGTGATCTTAAATGGCCAAAGAAAATATTTATAGTACTCTCAATCAATGTGAAACTCATCTTGCAATTAGGGTCCAAAAAACCAATTAATTGGGGGATAATTAGACCTTACACTACTTTCATCAACCTAGTTTAGATATATACGTATTTTTTAAAGTATTTAGAAAAATAAGGTAGACTATTTCTCTTTCCTTTCCCCAAATCTTTCACTCTCTCCAAACCCTATTTATTGTTCTATATTAGCTCTCCATTCTCCCTCGTATCAATCTGTAAGACTGCTTTTCATTTTATGGGCAATTCTGAAATTCTACGTGATATTTATGTTAATATTATAAATTTTAAATTGATAATTTTTAATGTCTATGATTTGAATTATTTTGCAGTGGGAGGACTTCGACGCCGTCTCGATCAATGTACCAATTAAAAGTTTATAAATTGTTTATTTTAATAGTTTATGTGTAATTTTATGTGATAAATTGTTTTATTGCCTAAACATGCTATTTTCTATTTAATTGTGTTAAATGGAAAATTGGGAGAAAGTTTGGTGACAATTGGAGAGTAAATAAAACTTATGGGCTTAATTAAACACAGGAGGAGACATGAGGGAGTAAATTGCAAATTTCAAAAGATTAAACATTTAATCCTATTTCTAACCTAGCCTAAAGCTCGCACTCGGCTCTCTCTCACCCGACATCGTCTTCTCCACACTCTCCCTCTCACGCTGAGCTCTCGTCTCTCCCTCGTCTCACCGGACGCAGCCCTTGCGGCGCACCACCAACGGCCACAACCACGACCCAACCACCACACCACCAACCTCGCGGTAAGGAGCCCCTCTCGCACGCACACACACCACGCAGTCACACCCACTGCACACGTACGCACACACACGACACACACACGTAATTGGTGTATGTATATATGGAATTGTATGTATTTGTTGATGTATAAATGTTGTATGTATATAGATATATGAACATTTCAGATTTTAGGTTGAGTTGTAGTCAATTTCGAATTTTTAATTGGTAACCTCAGATTTGGGGCGTATATATGTGTGTATGTATATGTATGTGTGTGCACCTTTCAGATTTGGTAATGGAAAATTTACACATGTAAAATTTCAGATTTTTAATCTATGTGGATAATATTTTTAGTTTAATTCTTATATAATAATCGTAAATTCAGATTTGGGGCAATGTGTATAAATGTATATTCCCAATTTTATAATAAAATTTAGATTTGAAGAAAGATTTTATTTAAATGTATGCATTTTCAGATTTTGGAATGTAAAGGATTCAATTAGCTCTATTGTCCAGTGTGAACGTGAGTTATAATTGAAATGTTTAGATTTGGGGAAAAAATTTCAAGAATGGTTAGAGTTGTTATTTGATCATTTTGTTAATTTCGGTTTAAGTCAAATATATTTACTTGAGGTTAAAATTAATGGGTAAGAAGATTTTCTAATTCGCAATGAAATTGGATTTTTGTGTTTAAAATATGGCATGCTAGGTGTTTGAAATAACTTTAAACCTCATTTGGATTAAATTGAAGTTTTAACTTTGGTTAGGGGTATGGTTAGTTCAAAAAGGATAATGATTGTGTTTTGAACAAAAAGTTTTGCCTAATTTGATAAGTGAGATTTCAATCTTTTCTTTTTTTTGCCTTCGAGTTTATCTCTTATTTCGAATATGGTATTATATGTGTTGAACCTAGCGTAAGGTCGCGTTTGGGATTAAATTGTGAATGAAATAGAAGTTGTAACCTTGCTTAGAGTTTAAAATGTGATTTTGAACTAAAAGTATATTTTATTAAATGAATGGGTACAACTAGGATTTTGGTACATTGACGTCACGGGCAGCCGATGTTCCTCCACTTGCAAATCCAGATAACGGTAAATGCTAAGGACGTCAAGTAAGTAAACTTCCCCCTATTTTCATCAAAGTTGAATGTAAATGTGAAAGTTATGTGTAAATGACTGTCTTGCAACTTAATTGCTTTGATGAATTTCATTTACTTTGTGAAAGTATATGTTATTATGAAGAATGTTCAAGCATGCACATTATCATGTCATTGCATCATCAAGCATGCATTGGCATCGAAATTGGGAAGTGAAATGTTTTTAAATGAAAGAAATGTGTCAAGGTGCAAGTTTGTTCAAAAGTTATGTATCCCAAGTTTTTAAAGAAAGAATGGGTGTACTTCTAGTTCATGAAAGTTGCGAGTGGGAAATGGGGCGCGGGGGACCGGCGTACCCGAATGTAATGAGCCGCTTTGCGGTGGAATGAATGTAATGAGCCGCTTTGCGGTGGGAAAGTGAATGTTAAACCGCTTTGCGGTGGAAATGCGCATGTTAATCTGGTTCCAAATAAGAATTGCCCATTGTTATCTGATTGACTAGAAGTTACATCAAGTGAGCTCACGATGGAAATGAAGTGAAAGTTTTGAAATGTTAAGTGAAAGTTCGAAATGTTGAAAGTTTTGAAAGGTTAAAGTGAATGGGGATACATATTTCAAAGTTAAAGCATTCATGTCATAAGCATGCATTCATACATACAGTTTACTTACTGAGCTTTAGCTCACCCCAATCCCTCCCCAACATTTCAGGTGATGAAAGTTAGATGATCAGAGGGGAGCACTCGGCGGCTGACTCGGACAGTACCTGCTGTTGCCTTAATTAATAAAGTTAAATTTATTCAAGTTATCATTAAATTTATTCCTTCATTTATTTTTATTGATAATGTTTTGGTTGAAGTTAGTCTTGATTACGTATGGGTAATGTATTAGGGGTTAAATTACCTCTTATTGCAATTGTCAATGTCCGTTGATTTTTGGGAAATCTTATGCTTGAGGAGTTTGGGGATTGAATGAATTGGTTTTAGAAATGATGAATGTGGTTGAGATGTGATTGATGCTTTAAATATTTTAAAATGATTTTGGTGTCCCTCTACAGGTTGGCTATGTCCAATTTATAGAGGAGATTCGGTCGAAATTTCTGTAAAATTTATAATAGTTAATTGAATATTTTAATTGTGCAAACGATTTAAATTCCGCAATTAATGTGAATGGAAGTTAACACGCCTAGGTTTTAGACTCTTGAACTTGGGGTGTTACACAATCCATCCTCAATTTCTCCTAAAATTAAACCACTCTCTCTCTCTCTCTCTCTCTCTCTCTCTCTCTCTCTCTCTCTCTCTCTCTCTCTCTCTCTCTCTCTCTCTCTCTCTCAAGTCACTGCTAAAATCTTGATCGCAATTGTAGAGACAGGGAATGAGTTGTGCTGGAATGTTGTTTATGTGATGGTGTAGGTCTTTTGCGGTAGTGGTGCATCGTTAGGGTGTGCGATGTTGTTTATGTGGTGGTAGTAGTATAGAATGGCGTCAATAGCTCTCTTTCTTGCCCTTCTTGTTGAAAAGCAGAGATTTGGCAAGTGAATCTAATGTTCGATGTAGTGATTTGGAGTTTTGCATGTTAGTTGTGACTCGTGAGTGTTCTTCAACATTGGGTCTATTTCTATGTTCATTGTCATCTTCTACGCAATTTGTAGTTTGTAATAAATTTATGACTACCCGGATTTATGCATCATTACAAAGAGACATGTTTAGGGTCAATTATTTTGGCATACTTGGAGATGTGAACAAAAACTCTTGTAATATACTGTGTAACACACTTAATTAACGTGTATTATAATTTGTGTAATGAAATTTAATTTCTCTTCGGATTATTATGATTTAACACCACATGATTACATTACAACATTTAGAGTCTGTTTGGTAATGGAAAAAAAATTTAGTTTTGTAAGTTTTTTTAGTTTTTTGATAGATGTATGGTTTAAAATTGTTTGAAAAGTCAACAATGATAGGCTTGACTAAGAATGAAGGGTTGAGATTGAGTTTGAAAAATTGTGGTAAAAAAATCACATTTACCAAACAAGCTCTTAGTTACATAGTATATAATATGTCATGTAATTGAAGTTACACAACATGAATGTACACGATATGTAATGTATTGTGTAATATTTAGTTATCGAATATTATAACATGTTTAATAAAATGTAATCCATTTAACACTGCATGATTATATTATAACCCATGTATTGCAATGTCATTCAATGAGGAATTATGATTTATGCCAACAAAATTATATAACAGTCATAAGTTACAAGACACGTAATGTCTCATTTAGTAATTAAATATATATCATTACCACATCCGTAATGCTTAGTAATTACTTCAAATTTGTAACGTCTCATGCAATAATGAAATACATATCATTATAAACTGAAACTCACGAATGTCCTAAGTTACATGCTATGTAATGTGTCTAGAATTGATGAGATACGTATTATTGCCACACTTGTAAATGCTCAGTAATCACTTCAAAATTATAAATTAAGTTGTTATTAGTTATTACAAGCAATGTACTATTACGACATTATTATACATGTTATAGGAAATAAAATATCACAATAGTACGGGTGCTATAATATTACATCATTATTGAACATGTTTGATGCTAATAACATATAACTATATTCTATACACTATAACACCAGACTTTTAATAATATTTTCATTTGTAATGTCATGTGTATTAATATTTTTATTTGACTTATTATAATTTGTTCAGTATAAATACTTATGTTACGTAATCACATCCCTAATTTAATCGACTAAATGAATGATAACTACATTTCTAAATTTAATCTCCTAAATAAATAAAAATTACCTCCCTAAATAATATGTTCTATAATTAATGAGATCAATCAAATAATATACTCTCTCATAGAATCTTGTAATATTACAAATAGTTTCAAAATTACTTATTTTTCAATTTCTACTCATTACATTAATTGCGTAAATTTCTCATTAAGTAAGCCCCCAATTGCAAGAGGACAATTCTCCATTGACCTCTCGGTATACACTCCCAAGTACTAAAAATGCCTTCACATACAAGAGGGAAGGCACGGTGCAAATTGACACCCGAATCCTAAGAGGAGACCCTTTGTTTCCAAAATGGTAAGAAACTTCGACCAATTCAAAAATACGATGTTCGCACACATATTTTAGGATGCAAAGCTGCACAAATGATGGATAAGATGTCAATATTAATTTCACAGAATAAATTCTTGTTCCTGATCATCCCAGAATTACATAAATGTTCAAAGTGGTAAGAAAGGGCATGGCACTGAAGCAAGGACAACTATTCATTAATAGCAAACTCTCTACTAATTCTAACTAATAATTTAGACTTTCCATACATCCAGGAAGATCCATTGAAAGAAACATTCCCACGATTACACACGCACGCCCCGTCACATGCTAAAGTGTACATAATTCGACCTAACCCTTTTTTTCTACTGTCCCCAAACACAAGCGGTCTTGAAAGATTCATCGGGACAATGTAATCTCTCATTTCACTTATTTTCCAACAAATTTTACACAACATATATAATTCTAACTTCAAAACCTTCGTCGGAGACACAGGGGAAGGTGTATGAATCCCCGTGCAACTCTTCCAGATGAATAATGAATGAGCTTCACTTTTAAGCACGATCGTCGCTAACATGATTTGGAACTTCACTTTGACTGTCTAGAGGCATGTACTGTGCCATTATAGCCCTGATTTCTGAGTCCATGTATGACTGAAAATGCAACGCAGTGTAAGAACATACAAAGTCTTTGGTTTAGCATTAAGCAAACAGCAAAAATACTTCAATTATGTAGTAACAGACTAAGCCTCCGTTTGGTAACATTGTTTATAAACATTACAATTTCCATTATCACTTTTTAACCATACTTATTTTTTTCGAAATCACTTTTCAACTACATATTTTGCCCTTGTTTGGTATCTATTATTCAAAACCTCATTTTCAAATTTCAACCAAACATTCTACCAATAAAATAATCTACACATAAACCCAAAATGATTCCCTACTTTTAATCAAACATTATCCAAAAAATCTACAATTACAAACGATATTATTTTAAATAATGGGTCTCAAACGGGAGCTTTACCTTGAAAACAACGAAGATTCTATTTATAAACAATTTCCAACCGCCGAACGGATGCTAAGAAACATGCTTTAATGAACTCCCCTACTCCCAAAGTAAAAATAAACGAACATGAAGGGAGGAAGAAACTGCCTTCTAACATAATTGATGTCTCAAATTTAGTTTTGAAAAGAATCGAGATGGCTTGCTGAAGAAAAAAAATAATATTGGGTACACAAAAATGTAGTTAATCAATTCTTTTTTATTGAATATTTAGGATTGCAACTTCAAGTTAGCTCTGTCCCTTCGCAGTACATATATGAAAGCAGTAGTTGGTGAATCGGCCAAAGCTGCAAAATAAGAGCTTGAATGCCAATTTACAGGTAAGATTTTAAAATGAAGGGATCTTCAAAAATGTACTTGTACAGTTGTACCCTCCCAAGTTGAAATCAGATGTTTAACAAAAGAACAAGAGGGTCTCTCTCTTCCCATGTAAAGAAATAGAAAAGGATAAATAAGAGTTTCACGTTCTTTCCAAGTTCTATCAAATAAATTGGTTAAGAGTAGCAGCCTAGAAATTTCTATCTGAAGATTTGGAATTATTCAGTTAGAGAAGAAATGGAAACGAATCATATTGATAATTTTGAAACCATAAGGCTGCGTTCTCTTTGGCGTTTTCCAGCCGTTTTCCGTTTTTCATTTTCGAAAACGCGTTCTCTTGCACCGTTTTCGGAAAAAAATTTCGAAAATGTTTTCAAAATTTGTAAAGGAAATGGAAAACGTGAAAATCACGTTTTCCGAAATTTATACCTATTTAGTGGAAAACGCGCGTTTTCCACTTTTTAAAAAAAAAAAAAAATTAAAATAATCAAAAAAATTTGAAATTTGTCATTTTTAATTACATTATTGGTCCCTGATTTTCAAAACTTGTCATTTTAATCCTCAAATTTTGAAATTTCGAAATTACCCTAATTTATTTGCAACTTAGGTCCTTCAACTTCAGATTTTGTTGCACATTAGTTCACAAATTTTACTTTTCTTTCAATTTAATCCTTTTCGTATTTATTTTAGAGGTCATTGTCTTCAAATGTGTATAACTTTTGATGTACAATTCCGAATTGCACTCCGTTTTTTGCGTCGAACTCCAAATTCAACCATCTTTCTGATGATGTATCATATGCTTAATTATTAAACATTTTTTTTTTTACTTTTGTATTGTAGACACTTATTTTGTAAGGGCATCATTAATTAACGTAAATTGATTTTTGCAAATTTTATTGAAACTTAAATTTTAAGCGTTATGAGTGCTTACTGGAAGGATATATATATATATATATATAAAGTATTAAATGGAACGATTACTTTAGAAGGAAAATTACTACCCAAATGTGGAACGATTACTTTAGAAAGACAACATGAATTTTTGAACTTTTTTGGTATAACCAAATTGTGTGATAGGAGTTATTTCATTTATTTTTGTTGTGCAACTCAAATATGACATGTTTATTTCATTTATATTCACAAGCAATATAATCACAAGTATACAGAAATAATTTTTTTCAAAATTTTAAACAGAACATGTTTTTCAGGTTTTCATTTTCGAAGACAGTTTTCAGAAATAACAAATCAAACGCGTTTTCAGCAATTTCGAAAAAAGTCACAGAAAATGGAAAACATAAAACATTTTCGAAAATGAAAACAGGAAACTGAAACACAAAGAAATCGCAGCCTAAAATTTTCAATAGAACCTTAATTTTGCTGAACATTGTTGAAACTTTCTGTGAACTATATTATGAACACATTGACTCTAATTATGTTTAAGAATTAATTATATTTAGACAATTAGAGGTTAACCAAAATAGACAGTGACTATCAAGTTATAGCAGAAACTTCACACTTCAACGGTCAAAGTCCAATGCAAGAAACATGTTTTATACGCAAAAGTTTGTGTAGAAAACTTACCCTCAATCTATATTTATATACGAGATACCCACCGCCACCAGCCATTGCCAATCCAATCAAAATAACCCAAACAGCAGCCCAACCAGATTTTACCTCTGTAGCCCTCTTACCTGCACATGCAAACAGGAATTGGATATGCACTGTTTAAGCATAGGCAAAGGAACAAAAATTTGCAAGTTATCTCACTTATGCAGGTATCATGATCCCGGATATACAACAGGTCCCCACTACAAGTGCAATCATAACTGCCCCGTGTATTCTTGCAGCTGCATTCAGGGCACTGGCAGGCTTTCTTATCTTTACATTCATCAATATCTGTATGGGTCAAAGAAATTATACAAGAACAGAGGTTAATAAGGAAACAATATACATACATGGTTGATCAAGAATTGGTCGAACTGTAAGCACCAGTAATATCACATTTTGGCTTGTTTGCTAGAGGAATGGATAGTCTGTCCAATCGAGTTGAGTACAGCGTACCAAAAATGTACTTTATTTAACCATCCATTCATCATCTATTCTGGAATTTCCACTTTTATACCCTTTATTATGTAGCCATCTGTTCTATTCTTGAATAGTTCCATTTGAATCACTTTAATACCTCTTCCAAAAGTTAGCATGTGATGATATACCAAAACTCACATTCAACTTCACACCAGTGACTGGTTTCCAGAATAATATGGGGTTGTTTAACACAACTTCTAACAAAAGTTTTAGCAGATTTTGATTAAAAAAAAAAAAAAAAAATTGATGAAATGTATGATTGAAAAGTTGATAAAAGTTAAGTGCCCCTTAAATGTTGGTTGAAATTAATTCTTGACATAAATCTCAACTTTTTAAGCTTATAGCAAACGAGCACTAAATTGAAAGGTATCAGCTTTGCAGAATTTTACCACATACATAAAGAATTGAGCCTGAATTAAACAAAGTTTTTTTTTTTTTTTAACCACGATTTGCTATACTTTAATATAGAGATAAAATACGAGCAAAGCCTTGATCGTAATAAATTGGGTGATGCTACATGAATCAGTTTTCACAATTCAGTTCAGTTCAAACTAAACACTCTGACCTTCACAACTTTTAACACCGTCGCCTTTAAATCCAGGAGGACATGTGCATTTTCCTTCTTCATTATCCTGTTGACATATTTTTGAAGATTTTTGTCAGAACCAAATATTATCGGGAAGAATTTAGGTAAAAAAAAAAAAAAATACTGACAATGCAAGCAGAGAAAGTAATTCCATTTTGGGTTTCATGCCAACAGCCTCCATTATTAATTTTGCACCGTCCAGGCCCACTTGCTGCACATGGAAAACTTAGTTGAGATACAGTCAAATCACAGTAACTTGAGATGCTTGAAGAAAAGCTAAGCCAAACACGATACTTAGAGCCTGTTTGGCGTAGGATATTTTGGAGGAAATTTGAGTTTTTGGGAGAATGTGTGGTTGAAAAGAAGCTGAAAAATGTGAAGAGAGTGAAGGTGATGGATCCTATAAAAATGTGTGATTGAAAATGAGTTTTGAGAGGAAGTTGTACAAAAATTCTGGAACCAAACAGGGGCTTATTCAAAGCAAGAATCTATTATCACATCCATGTGCAACTGAATCTTGATCTAGTACCAAGTTTAGGCGAATTGACCATGTAGGAATTGATGTAAATTTTCAATTTTAACTGAGCTTAGAATCCTTGTGAATAAGATGAACTACAAATAATCAATTTACATAGAAAGCATATGGTTTAGGGAAGGCTATTGTTGAGAATTAAATGTCTACTGTAAAGAGTCCATCAGTAGAGGTGACCAAACAAGAAACTGATGTCATTCAATTGTAGATTGGTGGAGCACATGATATGTACAACTCAATCGGCTCATTATAAATTAGAGGGAAGCATTCTTTTAGATATTTAGACAACAAAAGAGAAGATTGCAAGATTCTGAATGCTTAATGTCGAATCTGTAGAATTATCCAAAAGAATTTCACTTTCTGATTAGTAAGCCTATTCAGATCACCAGAACCTTCAAACTAATTTGCAGTCTCCAAATCTGTATTTAGATTGCACAATGTTCATGTGATTCTTGGTACAAGATTTTTCTTTTTTTTTGTGATAAATGTTAATCTTGTAAAGTAAGTAAATATATACTGGAAAAAATAAGAAAAGATCAAATTACAGCTAAATATAAGAGATGAGAATGTTGAGTTAAGATATACGGGAAGAATTGAATACATGAGCAGTGGCATATAGAAAGTTTTTCCTTTCCTTTCAAATTTAAGTTGATCTTCATCTATGTATTTACTTGCTTCCTGCTGGTGTGAGGAAAGCTTAATAGTTATGACTAAAATATTTATACATTAATCACTGATATTTAATAAGATCGAAAAGCAGAGTTTTAGAACATCAGAGAAGTAACTACAATACTTCGCCCTCCTCTTCATTGAAGCCAGAAAGATGCCAAAAGAGAGATGGAAATTATCTAAAACAAAGAAACAGGGGGCACATACTTTAAGGCAGACGATGGATGACGTAACAAAATAACTATAGGGAGAATTGCAGCTGGTGTCCCAAACCTTTGTGAAAAGTAAAAATGGGTTCCAAAGCTTAATTTCTTGGCACCGCCATCTCAAACCACTCATGATAATTATGCAGAGCAAGGGTTTTCATATGGATTCAGCTCAAATGGCTGTTAATAGACATGCAGAAAGCGCGTGTCTAAAATTTTAAACGGTAAATTTTAGTAAATATAATATTTATTAAAATAGAATAAAGATTTTCTCATCTACACCAGCACCAGCACCAACACCAACCGCACCTATCCCTTCCAACCACCACCACCACCACCCATATTCAATATCTTTCAAGAAATGGCGGTTGAAGTACTTGGGTATGCTAACATGAATGAGCGAATTGACATTGCAAGAGGCGAAAGCATGGTTGAAACCCATGGACCATTTAATCAGACCGATTTCTCACCAGCAACTCAAATCTCAAGAAATAACTGATTTAACATTTCTTAGTCTATAAAGCTCATTTTTATTTAAAATGGTACTGGCCATATATGCTTCCGCCGTGCTTCGGACCAACTTCCGGCGACAGCATTCACTTCTATTGAGAACCGAAATCTTGCTTCTGGATCTAGTCATTTTCTTTGGTTCAGAACCCAGTTTCCTGGTTTCATCAGTCTTAGCCTCAGCATCATAATCTTTTACTTAAGGCTCCAACGACGGTGTGGTGGTGGACTGGTGGGACAGACGGTGTTGGGAATAATTAAAGGTTTTCCATCTTTATTTTTTTTCCCATTTTAAGTGGGAAAATGCGGATAGACAATTTTGAAAATGTGAAATCTGGGAAAGTGAACTCCACGTGCAAAACTAATAAACATTTGGATGGAATCCATACAAAAGTCCTAGTACTTTACCCAAAGGGTCGAGATGGCAGTGCCCAAAAAAAAGGGACTAGGACACACGAGCCGAGCCAGCTTGGCTCACCCAAGAGGCAGGTCATGGGGCAAGCTGAACTGGGTTTTCCTGTGAGCCACTCACCGGCTCGTCAACTTGTTGGGAACATTAAAAAATTGGTTTTGTTATAGAAAAATAAAAAATAAGCAGCTCGCGAGCCCCACCTAGGGGCGAGCTGAGCAGCATCATTGTAATGAAAGAATATCTTGTTTCTACTTTGTCTATACTTTATGAAAGAAGGTCTGGGAGGGTTGGGGAAGTAAATATGAAGAGTTCTTTGAGCTGATAACGCAAAGAAATGGAACATATCTTGATAATAGTCTAGTGCAACATACTGGTATATCACAGAACACATTCTAGAAAGAAAAAACATGACACCTTTTTATTGAGGATAGCACAGAAATATGGTTCATTATGACCACCGTACTTCAAGTCTCAGGTGCACTAAATTGCAGACAAGCCAAAAGAATGGGCCCTATCAATGGGCTGACTTCAGTCAAATCAAATATCTAATTCTACTAATTTCAGTTTCAAAAATTCAAAAATCATGTAAACGAAATTCAAATGAAGATGCAGCTAACTATATGCATGTGGTGTCGAGCCACAACCATTCACATGTTACACACACACATAGAAATTCTAGTTTATTCCATCTCTTACCATTTTACGTGAGAGAAGCAAATGTCCATTGTGTTACATTAAGCAAGAAATTGTATTGTGCTTTATGGACTCAGTTTAACACTCCTAGAAAATAGATGTTTCTAGGAGAAAATTTTTGACAAATATTAGACAGTTATAAAAAACTATTTGCTTTGCAAAAGAGAATAAAGCAACCTAATTTACATACCAGTACAAGAGCTGTAACCATCCCCCTTAAACCGCACACCATTTACCACAGGGCATTCACAGACTCTTCCTCGAAATGTGTCCTGAAAATGTAAAAATATTGAGCATCAAAACAACTAAAGATGCAAAATAGCTAGTTATTTAAAAGGCACCTTGCAAGCTGTAATATTCGATGTTTTGTCTAGCCAGCAGCCTCCATTATTATCCAAGCACTCGTTTGTTTCAACATCTGCAATTCAGAAGGTAATGCCTTTATATAAATCTATTAAATCTCAAATCATCTAAAATTTTGCAATATTCTGGAATTAAGTTACTCACCACCACTCAAACAAACAGATGGCTCTGTAGTTTCTTCAAAACCAGAACAAATAGCCTTTAAAACGGCTCCTTTCTCCAACTTCCCTGCAAAGCTCATATATCAAAGGAAAATATATGTATGCTGCTCGGTAGAACTGCTTTAGTAAACAGACAGACCTCGATATTGTCGATTATTGACAACGAGGGTGGGCAATATGGTTACATCACCACGAGATCCTTTCCCAATCTACAAATCTCAGACATTTTGTACTGTTACCATCACATAAAAAGTTTCAAGTAAAAACATAAAAGGAAAATATTGATGATGCATTTTCGAATGATTTCACAAAAGATAAGTATTATCACTCACCTGAGCATCTTGCTCTTCTTTCAGAACAGGATTGTCTGAGTCAGTATTAGGATCACCCATGCATTTTTCGATCTTTTTCATATCAAGTCCTGCATGTGAGAAACAGTGTCATATAATTGCCATCATAGTGATTGAGATTTATAAAAGAAAAGCAAATAATTACCTAAGGATCTGATAACACCCTCAGCACATTCCTTGTTGTATTTCTTTTCCTTCATGGGGCATCTAATTTGAAAATCAGTAACATAATCCCACCAAACCCATGGCTTTTTATTCTCATTGGCCACTTTAAACACACATAGCTGCCTCAAGTTTTCAAGAACTACATCTTTTCCCTCATAACCAGAGCTGAAATCTTGTTCGGGGTCCGGAGCACAATATCTTCCATGGTTGATACATTGGGACTTACACTGTTTGCTTATGGTGAATGCCTGTGGGCAGTACCAAGTTATATAATGAGGTGTAAACTGAGTATAACCACCTTTCTCAAGAATTTGGGCTGCACCCTTGAAATCCTTAACAAACTCCATCAACATATCACACTTTACTCCACACTCATCATTGCTGTTAGTCCACAGTTCATACTCCACCCGATCATCTGGGTGCGGAACAGCCTCTCTCCAATCTAGATTCACATATACCATATCACTTCCACTGATTGCTTTCTTTAATTTTTCACCAAAACTTTTCTCGATCAGTGCTGAAGGTATTGTTATGTTCGCGATATACTTTGCAGATGCACGAACCTCTTCAGGTGAGTCCATGGTTATTAATGCTTCCTCAATATCATCAGCCACTAGAACTGCAGCAGCACCAGCGTTTTGGGCATTCCAAACCTTCAGAGCAAAAAAGCAATCTGCATTGCAAAAGAATAAAGCTCAAAACTCATCAGAAGAAATGTAAAAAAAATTCCAGTAGAAACATAGATAACAATGTATACCCTTCTTCAAAGGGAAATGGAGAAGCTGCATTACAGCAAATGATGAAATTCTTAGAAAAAGTTAAAATACATCAGAAACCAATGATTTATCAACCTCAGGTTGGGAAAAAAAAATATATTATTGCATTTATTGCAATAGTCCCATAGTACAGCTTCTCAGTCAAGACCTCAATCTAACCTAAATCCAACTAAAAAGTGCAAATAAATAATTATTAACAAAACAAGCCGAAATTGCAAAATCTCTAGAGCAAGAAAGATAACCCTATTGGCGTGAGTGACTGACTTGACCAAAAGTGTATTCCAATCGATTAATTAGCAATAACATTGAACTTTACCAGAAGGGAATCTCGCAGACAGCTTCAAAGTCAACCTCAAACTAGAAACTAGCATCAACTAAAATCAGTAAAAGGCTATCCCCAAAAATAATACATTTAACCTCAAACGTGTAATCGCATCAAATGTTTCAGTTTTTATGGACAAAAATTAGCAAAAGGGTAATCCAAAAATCATAAATTAAGCTCAAAAATTGAAACATTTACTACAATCTAAATTCAAATTACACAAAAAGAACGCATGTACCTCCACGATCAACAAGAACAAAGAAAGGCAAAGCTCCAGGCTTTGACTTGAAAGAAATCCCAAAATCATCAAAATTCTTGCAGCCGTTACTATTTTCCTTCGGGTAAATCACAGTCCCTGCCATGCTACCTCCATATTGTGGAATCCCAAAGTTCCCAATTGCACTATCATGAGTGCCCTTGATGCTGTCCGGTGACGTCACCCTTAAGCTGTTCTTTTCCACAACAAACCGACCCACCACTGATTCGGAAGAAATCAACAGAAGAAGTCCCAGCAAGATCGCAGTTTCCGATCCTTTAGAACAACCCATATGCTCGGATTTCCCAAAAAGGCAACAAATTAGGGAGACCTTTTCAATCAGTGATTAGGAGACTTTTCTTGTGAATTTATTTATTTAAATTTATAAACTAAACTGTAAATTTCTCGAAATTTCTCTGTGCGTGTGTTTTTGGGTTAGAAATCTGAGTTGAGTGAAAATGGTTCAAGTTCTTGACAGGTAAACTTGTTTATGAATGTCACTTATCATATTTTTTTTTTTAATTTAATTAATTTTATTTTATCTCAAAACCGCAAATTTTGTCCATTTGGCAAAAGGTTTTTTTTTTATAAAAGAAAAATATATATTTTTGAGGCAAAATATATGTAATTTAAAAGTAATTTAAAAAATGTATATAATTAAAAATTAGTTTAGAAAAATATATTTTTTGTTAACTTGTGATTATATACAATACATTTCTTCGAATTACTTTTTGAATCACAAATTTCTTCTAATCACTTATCAAGCATATTTTATCTTGAAAATATCAAGTTCTTTATTTCTACCAAACAGAAATTTATGTATAAACAAAAATCAGTCACAAACTTAGAAGAATAATATGACCATTCTTTCCCTTTCTTGGAATACAGTAGATTACCGTATCAACAGAAGTCATTTTGAAATAACTTGTGAATTTGTTAAATTTCTTGTATTTAAAAATATGTTTTTTTATATATTTTATTTAAAGTATGTTAAAAAGTGGAGATAGAAAATATGTGTAATAAAAAAGTGTTTTGAAAAATTGAAATGTTAAAAATATATTTTTTAACATGTTTATCAAATAGATAATAAGAAATAAAAAAGAAAATAATAATAATAATAATAATAATAATAATAATAATAATAATAATAATAAAATAATGTACCCACGGATGATCCATTTCTAGGGTTTGGAGTTAGGACTCGTGTTTCATGTGTGTTAAATAGTATAATATAATAATTTATACAAGAATGACCATCACCATTTTACACACATAGTTTCTCACGATTTTCATCTATCATTTTAGGAAATTGTATATTTTATCAATTTATTTTAATGTATGAATTAGGAAAGTTTAATTAATGAAGTCAAATATTTTTTTTTTCTTTTAATAATTATTGCATTATTTTGAAATCGAAAAATATGCAATATGGGTGTCAAATTCAAGATCTCAACGATAAGTTTAATATAAACTAAGAAATAAGAGCAAACACTAAACATATCATTCGTAAAATCGTTTTAAATACTAAATGTAAAAATTTTATTTATACTTTTTACTTTTTCTAACATCCAATCATTTTAATTTATCTCATTTAATCTATACATATATAATAATAAGATAACTGTCACCATTTTACGCACATCATTTCTCGCCCGTTTTCACCTGCCATTTTAGAAAATTTATTTTTTTATCAATTTTTTTTAATACATGAATTAGCAAAGTTCAATTAATGCATGTAATAAATTATTTATGGATTTGTGAAAAAAATATATATTTAAGATTATTTTCTTTTTATAATTATTGCATTATTTTGAAGTCGGAAAATTTGTATTTCTTAATATTTATTTGTTATATTCATTTAAATATATGACTGCATATAAGTTTGTCACATGTAAATTTAACAAATTGCAACATTTAATTTAAGTTTGAGCAATTTTTTATTTTTTAAAATGTTTGGTAAATTTTATTCGTAATGTATTTACATTTTTACATGTAATGAAATGAAATATTTGTTTAATATATTTAAATATCAATTATTGCATTAAAATAGTTAGTACAAATTCTTATAGTGATATACGGAGAGTAAATTAATTTTGTAAATGTCTATTAGCCTCTTTATTTTATTTTATGATTTGAAAATTGTAAACATTTCAACTTTTAGAAATCAAAAAATTGCAAGCTCAACTTCATTCATTAAATCAAAATTTGTAAAGTACAAAATAAGTCATATGTTCATATCTTACTTCACTTAAATAAACAAAGAAAATTAGAAAATGAACAATTAGTTGTTAAAAGAAATATGCAAATCGCAATTTTATATTTTACTTTTTTTAGTATTTTTCATTATATATAAATGCACAATTTATGTAGGGTGTTGTACTTTTACAATTTATTCAATAAATAATTGTCAATTATATCTTCCGTATATTGCACAAATGTGATTACTAGTATAATATATACGTGCATTTTTTCACCTAAAACCTGAAAATTGTAATCACTTGTGGGCACAAATAGGTTTGTGCCCCCACCCGAGTCCCGACAATCAAATTTGGATGAATTTTCAAAGTTGTGCTACGTACCAGGTTACTAATTCGCCTATGTTTGGTAAATTTTTTTTTTTTTTCTATAAACAAAAAATGTAATATTTATCGAGGTAAATTATGTTATAAAAAAGTGGTTTGGAAAAATGTATGTGTTAAAAAGTTATTTCAAAATTAGACACAATTATGATACAAATTTAGAGTAAATGATAATTCTTGCAAAGATGTACAAGTTTGTAAAGCTAGGGTTTTCAATGTAACAATCCTAAAAATTATAACATCCCTACTAACTGTTACTGACATAATAAAATAAAATAAAATAAATTAATTTTGAGATTTTGTTGTGAAGAATAAATGAAAACGGTAAAAATCATCAAAATATAACTCAAGTAAAACGCGTTGAAAACGTCTCTTTACAAGACACCCATTCGAGCACTTCTGATTTTAATTAGAAGTACTTGACAGACCTATGATATAGTTATCGAAACCCATTTCAGGAATATGAGATCGGTTCATAAGTTCGACCGATGAATTATCGCCAGTGAATTTTTAAGATTAGATGATTACTTAAAGTTTCGAAACTCTAGTCTCGTATAGCCTACTTTAACGAGCTATCAATTTCACTACAGTTAACCATTTTTCATACGGTAAAATGCGCATGAAATTAGGCCTTGAGTACTTAGCAATGGTACCAAGAATATATGCCTGGCTTTGTTCTTCCAAAATAATGCTTGAACGCTAGAACTTCATGGCCATGAGTGAAAATCTTCAAAAGTGATAGAGAAGGAATTAGCTTGCCACGTTTTAGCCTTGACTTCAATGTCATTCCCTTATCCTCATTGTTGAGAATTAGGAACTCTAATTATATTTTTATCGAAAGCAATTAATATGATGAAAAGAAAAAAAAAATTAAGAAACACAAGATTTATAGATGTTCGCCTAAATGTAAGACTACGTCCTCTTTACTGCTTTAGAAATTCATTATAATGAAAAAAATATTTTACAAGAAAAAACAAACACCTATCTTCTCTAACCTCTCTTTTTCTCTTTCTATTTAATGGATGATAAAAGCCTAAGGATGGTCCCTATTTATAGAATTTGAATAGAGGCAAATCTACATTACACAAGGACTTTAATTATCTAATAAAGACATGTCCAAATTATATAAGGATTCTAACTTTAAAATAGGAATATATCCACCTTAGACAATGACTTAATTATTTAATAGAATTTTACAAGAACAAAATCTCTTAAATTGTCCTCAACTAGGGTTTTCGTTTATATCCAATAATCACCTTATCCAGTTATCAAATAATTAGGCTCCACAACATAACAATCTCTCACTTAGAAACTAATTCACTATGAATAACTCCTTTGCAGCGGCATCAACTCCTCAATCCTTAAAAGAGAAGTCCATCAAAATTTGCACACAACTTCAGTTTCTCAATTGAAACAGGTTTGGTCAACATGTCAGTCAGATTCTGATTCCCTTGAATCTTCTCAAGTGTTAAGATTTCATCCTCCAAAGTTGATCTGATGAAATGATAATGAACATGTTTATGCTTTGTTCTTGCATGATAAACATGATTCTTTGCTAAGTAAATGACACTATGATTGTCATAATGTAACACTCTTTTCATACTTGTAACCTAATTCTTCCAAGAAAGACTGCAAGCATATCATTTATTTGCTAGCTTCAATTACGGAAACATACTCAGTCTCAGTAGTAGAAATACGAACTATCTTTTGCGGCTTAGACACCCAACTAACTATTGTACCTCCCAAAGTGTATACATATCCTGTAGTACTCTTCTTGCTATCAATATCTCCTATCATGTCGACATCTACATAGCCTTGTAATCCAAAATCTGATTTTCTAAAGCACAAAGCTGAATCTGAAGTACCTCTTAGGTATTTGAAAATCCACTATACTGCCTCCTAATGTTGTTTACTTGGATTGCTCGAATATCTACTCACTACTCCAACTGCATGTGTTATATCCGATTTTGTGTACACCATGGCATACATAAGACTGCCAATAGAGGAGGCATAAGGCACCTCGGCCATGCAGGCTTGCTCCTGATCTATAGACAGTGACTGCTCATTTGATATCTTGGAGTGACTAGCTAGAGGAGTACTTACTGATTTTGCATCGTCCATACTGAACCTACTTAGCACCTTCTTCACATACTTGTCCTGTAATAGTTTTAAGACATCATCGTCTCTATTATTCTCATCCCAAGTATTTGTTTTGCAGCACACAAGTCCTTCATTGCAAACTCCTAAATAAATCCATTTTCAACTTATCTATCTCTTGTTTGTAAGCACGAGCAATTAAAATATCATCAACATATAGAACCAAAATAATATAGGAGTTACCAAGGTTCTTTACATAGCAACAATGATCTCCTTGACACCTTCTAAAATCATTACTACTCATAAAACTATCAAACTTCTTATATCACTGTCTTGGAGCTTGCTTAAAACCATTTTCTCTTTTTCCACTACTTCAAAACCTTGTGGTTACATCATGTAAAATTTCTTCCTCCAAATCACCATGAAGAAAGGTCGTAATTACATCCCACTGCTCTAAGTGCAAGTCTTCCCTTATCTAACTTAATCACTCAATCACTGGAAGATCTTTCAATGGGATCACCTCTAGTTTCTTAATTTCAATACTTGAGTCTTCATGATCTGCTTCCAATTTGTCTTTATACAACATCCTTTTATTGAAGATCACATCCTTGCTCCTAATAACTTTTCGACCAATATTATCCCAAAAACGATAGCCAAACTCGTTATCTCCATACCCAATAAAAAAACACTTCTTTGATTTAGCATCGAGCTTGCTTCTTGCATTAGAGTCAATGTGAATGTATGAAATACAATCGAATACTTTAAGTGTGAAAGTCTTAATTGAATTGTTTCATTAGATGTGAGCAAGATATGTTTATTTGAATTTTTTGATTAATGATGTGAGTAGAGTATGTTTAATTGAATTATTTCATTAGATGTAAAGGAGATATGTTATTTAAATTATCAATGACGTGAGTATGATACGTTGCTTGAATCATAGCACGATCTGTGAGTAGAGTATGTTTAATTGTAATATTTCATTTTATTAGATGTGAGTAGAGTATGTTTAGTTAAAGCATGTTTAGTTAAATTATATCCTTTCATTAGATTTGAGTAGAGTACATTTTATTGAATTATATCATTTCATAGTGGAGTATGATTACTTGATATGATTTCATGAGATGATAGTGGAATATGTTTATTTGGTTTGTAAGATTTATTTACTTATGTGTCACATGTGATTATTATATAAGACGCGTACTTGATCTCTATGAATAGAATATGTTGATATTTATCGCCTTTTGATGCGCTTCATCTGCGTGAAGTGTACTTGAATTATATGTATGTAATTGAATGAGATGGTTAAGATACATAGCTCATCTTATTAAAATTTTGATTATGAGCATCTAATGGATTATTGACTACGACTGTTCCATTGTACCCATTTTGTTATTGTTATTAAACATTGATATGGATTTTGTATAGGAAGCAGTCTCATCAACCCCGAAATATTGGTTCCCACTATGTGATTTTATACTTTTAAATGGCACATGTAGATAAATTAATATTTAAAGTCGTGTACCAAATTAAACATACCGTTTATCTAAAATAGTTTAAACTCAAGAACTTTCGTAGATTAATAACTAGAAATGTTTCCTAAATTAATATCTTTATCTTTTAAAGAAACGAGATTTAATTTAAGTAAAAATTATTTTGAAAACTCAGATACTTAACGTTATTTACGTCATTGAATAATAGATAAATAATAATAAATTAATCTGATTTGGGGTCACTACATCCACTTTAGGGCTTGCTGGGGGTTTTGTGTACCCGTTATGAGCGTTTTTTGAAACACTGATTTTGAATATTTATGAGTGGATTGATGTTGAATGGTTTTAGTAGCAATTTTTAAAACGGTCAAACTCATGCTCACGGGTTTATTATCCATTGATTCTGAAAGTTTTTTAAAACATAAAGTTACATATATGCCCTTTAGTGAAATTTTAATATTTATAATTTTTTGTATAGATTTTTTTTACTCATAAGTGATATTTTACTTACACGTAATTGAATGTAAAAAAATCCAAGAATTTAATGGATTGAGATAAACCACCAAAATTATACTACACCAATTTTGAGTGGTTTTTAAACCATCCAAAATTGGTGTTAAGCACCGATATTTTGAACCCTTAATATACAATGTCGTAGAAAATTGATCGCAGTGAAAAAAATACCTTTCAAGCAGGCCCTTAGAGTTTAGATGATCAAACTTATCTACCAAGTTTTGAATTCTATATCTAAACATTAGTTTGATTCTTTATTGTTATGAATAATTTGTTAGTTTCCCTAACTACCAACTATCAAAAATCATCTATTATAAAACAATTGTCACTATATGTTATAGTAACACTTCATTTTCTTTAGTAACAACAATTTTTATCATATTATTATTATTATTATGTAAAGGAAGAGCACTTCCCAAAAATATGTTTTGAAACTTTTTCCACTCAAACTGTCTTTCCTATAATGGAAGTATTTCAGTAAATCAGAATGTTTTTGATAATTATATTATTATTTTGAAATCGAAAAGTATGCAATATGAGTGTCAAATCGAAGATCTCAACGAGAACTTTCATATGAACTCACAAGTGAGAGACAACTAAAAAACATGTTGTCCCTAAAATCACATCAAAGACTAAAAGTAAAAAATTTATTTTGTAACTTTTACTTTTACTTTTTCTCAATATCTCACTATTTCAAAATTATTTTATTTAAGTCCTACAATGATATTTATAATTTTGAACTAAATTTAATTTGGTCCTAAATAACTAATTACAATTCAAGTTGCTTTTTTATCAAATTAAAATAAATAATAAATATCCGAACTTTTTAAGTAAATTTAGTTAAATCTGAATAATTTTTGCAACTTCATGTTTCAATCAATTCATTTAATAGAAAATATTGAAAATTGGAACTTTTTTTAATGCATTTAATAATAGAGAGTGGGTTTGACTCTCCAAATTTGGAGAGTCAAACTCACTCTCTAAACTAAAATGTTAAAGAAGAAAGCTCATTGCAGTGAAATTTTAAAGGTTAACTCTCCAAAATAAAGAGCATTTCAAGTTTAGAGAGTCTATTGAAGATGCTCTTAGATCAGCACGTGATCCTCAAGTATCAAATATATTGAGCCCCTATTTTGTACAAATTAAAATCTATAATTTAATCTAAGTTAAAGTTAACAATCAATCTCGACCACATATTTCATTAAACCTACAATTTTTTAACCATAATTTCATCAACTTTTATCAAAATCTGCTAAAAATCATAAATTTTAATTCCCGGCCAAACAAGGGCTAAGAAAGTTTTTAAAACTTTAACGGATATTTGGACACTTTCTAGATGATTGGTTGTGGAACTATAATGAAAAATGGAATATTTCCTAGTTAATTCTTCAAAATTGATGACTGATATGCTATTGGTAGATTAGATTAGGGATCAAACTGCAATTTTCCCTCAACCTAATATTGACCACTTACCAACTTTCCAAGACATGAGAAACTCTCCCTGTACAGATGAATTGTACAGTAAGACATTCAGATGCATGCATCTGTACAGGTAGCAGGGTTCGACATGGCATACCAGCATTTGCTAATGGGTCTTTGGATTAGTTGACCAAAGTCCAAACATATAATGTCTAAACTGGTATAACCAAAAAGTCAAAAAGACAACTTTAAAAAAGGTCCACGAGCCACGAAAGACTGAGTGATGGAACGTAAGGTCTTGTTCGACGGCGCCCAATTAATTGGGAAAAAGACAAAAAAATTACCAAATTTAATTTACATAATTTCTCGTACCACTTTTTAATTATACACATTTTCTCTATCCAATTTTTAAACCCACATCTTACCTAAAAAGATAAATAAATCAACAAAATAATTTCAATTCTATTTATTTTCAACCGAACAGAACCTAGAATATATGAAAGAAATCAAGAACACCAATTCAACACATGGTGATTCATGTGAAATATTAGAAATTAACAATCAAGACTCGTTAACTCGCACACCAATACGACAAATTGATTTGATCAACTGGTTGATTCGAAGTACGAGATATGGAATTCTCTAAAATTTATATCAAATTTTCTGAGATCTACCGGGGTGCTTCGTCCATGCAATTTTCCCTTGATTCGGTAACTTTCACGAGCTAAAAGGAGAACATATAAAGAATTGGAGAATTATTAAATTTGTGTTTCAAAGCAGTGTGTATAAAAAATCTATACTCTAGCATTTTTCAAACAATGTATAAACTGAATAGAATTATTCTATTTGGACAATTTCCTTGACAATGAATTTTGACAAAAACTCTCACACGTGGTGTGTTGAGTAAAATTGTTTCAAGATACACTGCATAATAGCTTATAATTATTCAGTTCAATAAGCTATTATGCAATGTATCTTGAAAAAATTTTACATTTCTTGCTTCTCGTTTTTGTTATCACTTGTCTCTATGCCATCATGATCCAACACAGTCTTACGTGGACTAGAAACCATCATAAAAGGTCATACAAGATAGATTATGCATTTTGTTACTTGCATAAGCCATTGCAGTCCTCTCTACATGCTTCAGCAGAATCCCATATATTTTGTTACTTACACTTCCATAAGTTTCATTTGCAGAATCATCCAAGTTATATGAACCTCCTCTGAACTCATCCTTTATGCTTGGTTTCGGGGGTTCGACTCCTTTACTTACAATCATGTCTAACCAGTCATTCACCATTTTAACCTTAAACATCATCCCAGCTAATCTACGAGACTATCAGATTCCATTGACAAGCTTTTTCTTTCGACTTCATCCAAGTATTTCTCTACAAAACTCAAAAATAATTTCTGACATTCTTCCTGCAACAATGTAGCCAGGTTAGCAGTGGCATATAAAGTACTTCCCCTAATCCATTCATGCTGGTTATCTTATCCCTATCAGACGATAACACAAGTGGAACGTCAAAACTTCTTCTACTCTTTCTAATGATACATGCACCTTTGAATTTCGTACTCCAAATAGATGGACTTGATTTCTTCACCGTGTTTGTGGCAGCTATTGTTGGGTATTTGACCCAAAATTCAACAATGAAGACTAATTAATTAGGTAAGAATGGTTGGTGAAGAACTTGTTAGGTATTGAACCAACAATTCAACATGAAGACTAATTAATTAGGTAAGAATGGTTGGTGAAGAGTTAGGTGAGATAAGTTGGTAAGATTGGTTGGTGAAAGAATTTGTTATTCCCAATCCGTCCCTAATCTTTGCCTATAAATAGAGATCTTATTGTTGAAGAGAAGAGCACCACAAGCACAATTGGAGAGTGCCAAATATTGTGAGTCGGTGATCAAAGAGAGAAAATTGTGAGCCTAGCATATTGTGGAGTTTCTTGTAACTCTTTGTAGTGTAAGTCAAAGGGTAGAAATTATATGTGGTAAAGCTCGTTTGTTGTATTTTCTCTGTGGTCTGCGAGATTGGGTTGGTGAGTGAAAGTCTATATATTTGTAACAATTTAATATATAGTGAAAAGCTTTGGCGAGGGTCCGTGGACGTAGGCATTTTGCTGAACCACGTAAATTTCTGTGTTCGTATTTATTTTCTTGTTTGCTTATTTTATTTTGAACATCGAAAGATCCTGTGGGAAGAAGAAAGTGGGAATCGACTTGTCGAAATTCCCAACAAGTGGTATCAGAGCTACAGGTGGTTCAAATAATTTGAAGAAAAAGAAAATATGTCTGTCAAGTACGATGTGGAGAAATTTGACGGGAGAATCAATTTTGGCTTGTGGTACAAGTCAAGGATGTCTTGATTCAGTCGGGTCTGCACAAAGCTTTGAAGGGAAAACCAACTGAGAGTTTTGACAAAGAAATTGAATCCAGCAAGACTGATGAAGATTGGGAAGATTTGGATTTGAAAGCTGCTAGTACAATACGACTTTGTTTGGCCAAGAATGTTCTTGCAAATATTCATGGGATATCTGCTGCTAAGGAACTTTGGGAAAAACTGGAAGAGTTGTATCAGACGAAGAACTTGTCAAATCGCTTGTGTCTGAAGGAACAGTTTCATTCGTTGAGAATGAGTGCAGGTACAAAAATCTCCGACCATCTTAGTGTTCTTAATGGGATTGTTTCTGAACTGGAATCTATTGGAGTCAAAGTTGAAGATGAGGATAAAGCGTTGAGGCTCATCTGGTCTCTTCCATCCACGTTTGAGCACATCAAACCGATTTTGATGTACGGGAAAGAAACGGTGGATTTTGCTGAAGTTACAAGTAAGTTGATATCTGAAGAACGGAGATTGGGTGGAGGTGATGATTCATCTGGAAATAATTTGCTTGTTACTGAAAAGTGGAAGAGGGGGAACTCCATGAAGAAGAAGGTGACATGTTGGAACTGTGGTCAATCCGGGCACGTGAGAAGAAATTGTCCAAAAGGTGGAGCGGACTCGGCGAACTGCTCAAAGGACAATCCGACTCTCCTGGTGGAGGGTGGTGATGATGTACTCTGAGTAAGATGAGACATCCTCATGGCATGATGCCAGTTGCCATGATAGAGGATGTGTTCTTACTAGCATGGATACTGTGTTCGCATACAACATTGGTTTGGTTTAGATGCAAGGTATGTGGTTTTTTTTTTATGTCGATGGCTGATGAACTTCCAAGGAGAACCAAACATGGGAGTTGCACCATAAATTTCAGCAAATTTTGTTTCGACATGTGCCGATGAAAAGCTCGGAGTTCGTCGATAATTCTGAGTGGTTATACTCATATGGTGGAGTATGAGATCTGTTAAAGTGGAAAAATGCTTGCCTGTTACCCAATGGTTGAATTTGAATGTTTTGGCTTAGAGGAATTTTGTGTCAAGGTGGAGATTGTTGGGTATTTGACCCAAAACTCAACAATGAAGACTAATTAATTAGGTAAGAATGGTTGGTGAAGAACTTGTTAGGTATTGAACCAACAATTCAACATGAAGACTAATTAATTAGGTAAGAATGGTTGCTGAAGAGTTAGGTGAGATAAGTTGGTAAGATTGGTTGGTGAAAGAATTTGTTATTCCCAATCCGTCCCTAATCTTTGCCTATAAATAGAGATCTTATTGTTGAAGAGAAGAGCACCACAAGCACAATTGGAGAGTGCCAAATATTGTGAGTCGGTGATCAAAGAGAGAAAATTGTGAGCCTAGCATATTGTGGAGTTTCTTGTAACTCTTTGTAGTGTAAGTCAAAGGGTAGAAATTATATGTGGTAAAACTCGTTTGTTATATTTTCTCTGTGGTCTGCGAGATTGGGTTGGTGAGTGAAAGTCTATATATTTGTAACAATTTAATATATAGTGAAAAGCTTTGGCGAGGGTCCGTGGACGTAGGCATTTTGCTGAACCACGTAAATTTCTGTGTTCGTATTTATTTTCTTGTTTGCTTATTTTATTTTGAACATCGAAAGATCCTGTGGGAAGAAGAAAGTGGGAATCGACGTGTCGAAATTCCCAACAGCTATTGGATTAGGCATTAAAGTGAGGCTCACATAGTGTGGGGAAAGATCAAGAGCCACGGCCGATTTTATCCGTGTAGCATCATTTTTCTTTCTTTCAAGAGCGATGTTTAATGTCTCCTTGATTGAATTAGTCCCACAAAATTCAGTTTTTGATGTCTTGATTGGACTTATACTTGTTAGTAATTGGATTATCAGCTTACTATGCAATAAATCATCTTGAAGATCAAAAATTTTATCGACATAAGGTTGCAGATCATCTCCTTCTGCTGAATAACTCCGAAACTATGCTGTACAGAATACCAGGTTAGATGATGGATAAAAATGACAACAATTGAAAGTAAAAGAAATGGTCGTTGCACTTAGGGATGGCAATAATACCCACGAACCCGATACCCGATGGAGATCCGACATAAATGGGCGGGGATTACCCGACTAAATGGGTTTGTGGGTAGAGTATGGAGGTAAATTTTAAAACCCGACATGGGTATGGGTCGGACGTGGGTTTTACTACAATACTCATTCCCGACCCGCATACCCATTAATTTCCTTTAAAAATTATAAAATCTAAAACAAAAGTGATTGTTTAAAAAAAATAAAAAATAGAACTCAAATATCTATTGACATTGTTATCATCTAAATCTTAATATGTTTAAACTATTGACTTTGTTAACGTCTAAAAAAATTGTTCAAATTCGCTTGTATAATTTCAACATATAACAAACTTTTTTCAACTCAAATTTAAGTGAAGCCCAATATTTAACTGATTCAAGTTAATCCGGAGCACCTATAACCTATTTATAGCCTAAAAAATGAAAAATAAATAAATAAATAATTAGTAATGAGTTTTAAATGGGTATAGAAGCAAACCCGCCTCCGACCCGCACCCGACCCGTAATTTTTAAATAGGTATATGGATAGGGTATGGAGGTTATAAATATTTAGTGGGTAGGGTACGGGTTTGGCATACTCGACCCATTGCCATCACTAGTTGCACGGATTAAAAGCATAGAATATGGCATTTCACGAAAATGATACTTTATTTCTTGAAATCATTCCTTTCATTCAAAAGTCGAAGTGTAATTGGAAGAAAAGTAGGATCTGAACAAGATTGAAGAAATGGACAAAACCCAATCGAATTGAAAGGAAACAAACATGTGATGAATTCCACTTTCAATTAGAGAAGCTCTAAATTAGTCCAAGATTCCTATATGACGAAAATCAAGAAAATACATCGCTTACTTTTTGCCTCTTGCAGGATAGTACCATTACCACGTCTTGTTTTCAGAAAAGGGAAAATTACTCTAAAAACTATAGATAAGTGTGTGTTTCCTCATCTTAAAGAATTGAGCAATCTTTCAGCGGCACAAGCTTCTTGTAAAGCATCAGCAGTAGGAAGCAGAGCAACGTCTCTTTGCCTTACAACCTCCTGCAGTTCAAGCAATAAAATTCTTGATCTATTTGATTTGGATTGAACTCTAATCCTTACTGTAGAGAAAAATATTAACATGGAAAAGAGCAACATCTCTTTGCCCTATAACCTCCTGCATTGCAGGCAATAAAATTCTTGATTTATTTGCTATTGGTTGAAATCTAATCCATACTATAGAGAAATATTAAAATTTAATAGGAAATAAAAAAGTGTGAAGCATACATAGATTTATAATAATTCACCTTTGAAGCTACAACCACTCCCCACCCCAAGTTTTCACTATAATGGAGACAAGAATACAAGTTTTTTACTCACACCTTTGTTTCACACACAAAAATGACCCTCTAAAAATCTTTAGATATATGTAGGATTGTTAGGGTGACCTAATAAATGTATGGAACAACCAGTGTACCATTGAACCCAAAATACACCTAAAAAATCGCAATGGAGGGAATAAGCGCTTGCTTGCCTAAGCTTTTAAAGTGATTGTAAGCAGTGGATAACAGAGAATGTGATATTAAAAATGATGTTTGACCAACTTATAAGCACTTGAAAACTTTGCAAAATATACACTATTCAAAATATTTTATTTGTCGTGAAAATAAAATACTTGATCCTGCCATAGCAAGGATTCAAGGAATTTAAGTTTTACTCCCCGAAATTATTGCTTAGTAACAATTGAATATATTCATGAATATCGTGGAAATATAGATTCTTGTGCCTTACCAAGCTTCACTAAGGTTGACGAAAGGGAGCTCCAGGATATTCCGGATTGTGCCACTTTTCAGTCATAGAATGAACTAAATAATGACTTTGGCATCTGCACATTCTCAACATTCAATACAAAATTTTGGTCTTTGTTGGAAACCTTTGTTAGCTCTAAAGTAATTAACCAAGAGGGGAGTGAATTCATTTATAAAAAAATTTCGATAAATAATTTTGAACTTAAAACCAATAGGTACAAATAGCAATTATTGTTGTAAGTAACTTAACTAACAATGTAGAGTACTATAAAGATGTAATCTTAATTGATAAAGCAAGTATGACACTTAGAGATAGTGTCGCACGATATAAATTGATAGAATAGAATAAGTACAATGTAAATAAGTAAAAGAGATAAGAGGATGCAAACGCTATTTAAAGATGTTCAATCAACCAATGTTATCTACGTCCTCTGTTACTGAGCTCTCCGTCACGAGTAAGATCAAATCCACTATAATGGTAACTTACAACAAGGAGTACCAAATCCTTAAGTGACTTACAACAAGGAGCACTTATCCTTAAGTGACTTACAATAAGGAGCATCTATCCTTAAGTGACTTACAACAAGGAACACTTATCATTTGGTGACTTACAACAAGGAGCACATATCCTTAACAAAAATCGAGTTTTCACAAAGCTCTCAAAACCACCAAATATAATGAATTGAATTACAATTCACAAATGATATACTAAAATTAAGTCTCAAGAGAGTTAGGCTAACATTTCAATAGATAGCAATGAATTAAGCTCGAGTTTTAGAGAAAAACTTTGATGCAAATGATAATGAAAAGTTCAATGTAATCAAACAAAATTTTTCAAAGAATATAATCTCTTGTTAAATGATTAAATCAAGTTAAGTACCAAGAGATGATATACTTGAATAATCAACAATGAGTTAAGCTCAAATTGTTTAGGTAATGGAACTTTGATGAATCAAATGATAATGAAAAGAATAGTACAAATAATCAAAGTTCTTCAATTGAAATTCTATCTTTAAAGATTAAAATAAGTTTAGAACAAAGAGAGACTTACACTTCAATTCCAATATATATTGTGAAGATGTTGAAAAAGTCTAAACAATATAAAAAACCAAGAATATTCACAAAAACTTTGATGAATCTAATAAAATAAAGTTTAGATCAATCAAAGTTTTCTTATAAAGATAGATGAATATTTATCAAGTAAGAACGATAAACTTTCACAAGAAAGCTTTTCTAAAATCTCTTCTTAATTGTTGAAATTGAAAGCAAAAGAAAAGATTATTTATAGAACAAGAAATTGAAATTCAGCAACTTTTGGTTGATCAATTCTAGATTTTCGGTCGACTGAAAGATGAATATAGCCGTTATATAATTTCAACCGTTGGAGTTTCGGGTCATCAAAAATGACATTTCGGTCGACCAACTTTCGGTAAACCAACTTCCAGTCGACCGGAAACTTTCAGTTGACAAAAATATACAAATTTTTGGAAAAATTTATTTATGTCAACATTTGTCTTTTGCTAATTTTTTTTTTTTCATATTTTGAAGCCAAAATATATTTTTATGCAAATGATGAATTTTCAAATAAGTGCCATAATGTATAAAAACCATTTTCAAGCTCGTTGGATTTCATCGCTAAAGACTGAGAGTGTTATATCTTTACATAAGTTAAATCAACTCTTGTATGCTTGAATTCTTGATCTTCATGTTATGCTTTCCAACTTGAATCTTGATCTTGAATATTTTATATTTTTCCTTGATCTTCTTTAAGTCTCATGTACTTGATCATATAGTTTTAATTTATATCTTTGAGAGACAATTTGAACATTGAATGCTTAGAAGATTTATCATTACATGAAATGCTTGAAGCACACTTGTTAACAACACAATATATTCTTGTTGTTATGATTAAAATAATAATGTTAAGTTAACCATAGGTCAACAACCCTAACCATTCTTTTAGCCGAAGCAACATCGCTTCTTTTTGATGTTGAACTCAAATTGTCATCAAAACTATCGTACCTCCCAGAACTAAGAGGTGAAACCTGTTTATATCTATATAGTTAGAATGTATTTTTTTCCAGGGTCGAATTATCAATGTCCAGTGAAATCTATAATATGCTACTAATTAATGTCACTCATAATATTTTATAGCTAATTTCCACCTATTAATCTTCTGATTTTACCAAGCATGACCACATGATTTTGATACGATACTTGGTGATCATTTCCACTTCCATGATTTAGTAAATTTGAACAAGCGAACATCCAAATAATAACTTGATCAAAATGCATTCTAAACCTCATTATCAAAAGTTTATCTCGTTTTTGGGAATATATGGTACACAAATTCATTAATTGAAGCTCTAAATTTCAAAAATATTCAAATAGTTTAAGTTCTAGCCCTTGCAGCCTTTTCCATTCCAGTGCCATTAAATTTACTAATTTACCAAATTTCAAACACCAACCCTTTGATAATTTAAAAGTCGAGTCCAACAAAAATAGATAACCATTTGTGCTACGACTACGAGCTGTTGGTCTAATTTCAGGCTTGCCAACTAAAGAATCAAAAATTTCCTTGACGCTCAAAATATCTGACTCAGTCCAGCTTCTTCTCTTTGATGTATGAGTTGATGAGGCCTTTGATATCACGATATCTGAATCACTATCGTTTTTAGCAGAGGTTGGCCTACTTTTTTCACTTTGGCACCAACATTACAACTTTTCTTCTCAGTATTAGGTGTTCGCATATGGCATTTTCTCTCTCTTATGTTCACCTGGATGGGCTTTTTGAAGCGCTCAAAGAGCGAATTCTTCTTTGAGATCTACCCTCCAAGCCCTCACTTCCTTTTCTTAATGAATCTGAATCAGATAATCCTCATGCAAACTTGCTTGAACATGATGAACTTTCGAATATCTTTTTCCCTAAATGACACACTTTTCGACAATTGAATCAACGTTGCTGGAAGACTTCTCCAAATTTCCAGGTGAAACAATATCTTCAGGAGTTCCTTCATATGGATGCCTCCCTGGGATAGGGGTTATTCCTATGAGCAACGGAATTGGAGTAGCCTTCTCTAACTTTTGCACATATACAAATTGCCCAAATTTTAAATTGTTACCCAAAATCATCTCATCCTCTTCTAAAGGAAAAGAAACAAACATTTGGTGTGCCCTATCTAAAACTTTTAAGAAAAAACATCTATTAGGCCATCTCCAATGCAAACGCCAAATTCGTCTGCAAAATGGAGTCTACTACAGTATGGTCTATATGGCGTCCTACTGTAGTAGAAACTATGTTGATTGGGGCAACTTTTTGGTTCCCCAATTTTGCCCCAAAGTTTGTTTGTGCTCAATTTTGACCTCGAAAACTGATTTTACTTCCAATTTCATCTTTTTGGTGGTTTTTTTAGAAAAATAGTTATTTATGAATATAATTTAATTTTTCTCCCAAAAAAATTATTTACAAACTGCTTTTTAATGTATTTTTTTAATAGAAACCATAGTTTGCCCATTTTTATTGAAGTTTATTAAACTTGTATTTGTAATTTGACCGTTATTTTTACCACATCATTAATGAATCATTATAAATGAAAACATTAAAATTAAATGACAATACAATCCATTACTCAACTCGGTTTAGAAATTTGGAAACATAATTGGTACGGTGACATAGACATTGAAAATTAAAATACGATGGAAGATACTTAAAAGATAACGACCTAATAATCAGGTAGATCAGATCCAGATCCTCCAAGATTGTCAAAAAAGACCATATGGAGCTTGTGAGCTTTCTTCACTTATTTTCAGTATGATTCTTTTTTGTTCATTTCGAAAAAAAATTCGTAGCTCCGGATTTACAATGGAGTTCAAGTCTTTGGCCAGAATGGTATTTTCAGAACAATATTCGATCGATTGCATTCGAGCCCTTTGAATTTTGTAGTTTTCAGTCTGTCCTCATTCCCCTTGCAAATGACTCCGCGAGTTCTCGTTGCTCTTCCATGATACCTACAATGATTTTTGAGTAATCTTATTCTTTTTTTCTTTTCCCCTTAGCTTTTTTTTTATCCAAATGGGTCTTTGGCTTGGACTGTCACCGGCATTGTCTTCATTAATATCTAGAAAATGAAGACAATCTTTGATATGCTGATGTTGGAGAATCAGAAATTGGGGAATCCACATGTGCCGATCCAGAGTATGTTTTCTAGCTATGAAAGTCAGGTAACTCGACTTGAACATCTTTTCCAAAATTTTCACTATCCTTAAGGATAGACCACTCGCGATCAAATTTAAACTCTTTCTTGAATTTTTCGTCTTGGCATAATAATATTTTAGCTCGGTCTATCTGTAAATTTATATGAATAAATTTGTTACATTAAAGTGAATTATAACATATCAAAACATTTTTTGAAATAAATTTACTTACTATGTCTTGTTCGGATGCTCCGCTTGGATTTAAATTTTCAACTCGGCGTATGCACCCACGTAGTTTACTAATGGCTGCATTGATCAATGTGAAACGGGATTGCAATGATCTCAAAGGTCGGGACTGAGTAATATGGAGTGGTAATGAACTATTATACCCTAACTCGACGCGGCTCCAGAAACGATCTTTTGACTGATTAAAACCAACAATCGGGTTTTGAAAAATATCCAAATATACATGACACAAATAAATGTCTTCTTCAACATTGTATGAGGCACTCCGCTTGCTGATACTCATTTTTTTGTAATTGCTAAAGGGTGATATTGTTATGAAAATGTGAATTGGAGACTTTTTTTTTATATTGTGATTGATGTCTTTGATTGATTTGATAAGACGATCTCATCTAATGAATCAGATCTCGTGCAATCTGATTTATGGCTGGGATTGAATTGCAATCTTTGATGTTATCCTGACATGGTAAATTATTTAATCCAATCTAACGGCTCAGATCTCGTACATATTGATCGATGGCTGGGATTGAAATACGTAAATCAAAGTTATCATGCCATGACAGAGATATTTAATTTAATCTAACGGCTCAGAACTCTTGTGATCTGATCAATGGTTAGGAGTGAATTACACAAATCGAAGTTATCTTGATATGATATAGATAAGGAATCAAACGGCTTAGATATCATGCATTCTAGTCAATGGCTACGATTGAGTACGCAAATCGAAGTTATCTTGAATGAATAAGATAAAAATCTTCTCATCTAACGACTTATATCTCCCGTAATCTGATCTACAATTGAGATTGGTTAACACAAATTAACCTTATCTATGGAAATGCAATTATAAAAGATGAGTACCTAGTATACAATTCATCATTCATATCTAACACTTCAAAATTCATATATCAATTTTACTTCTCACAAAAATGAATTTCAATGTTGGCGGATCTTCCAATGTAAACGACAGTATTCATGACGAAGACAAGCAGATCATGAATGACCTGTAGGCACTTAAGACTCGTCATGATGTTCTGGTTCGCATGTATTTGAATAACAGCATCTTTCTAACTGAAATGGTCGAACAACAACAAACTCCACCAACACATGGCGGCTCGATCCATGGGCACATTGTCATAAATCATGATAGAGAGTCCCCCCATAAACGATTGTTCAACGACTACTTTGCACCGAACCCACAGTACGACGGAAGGTTGTTTCGACGACGTTATCGCATGTCAAGAAATTTATTTTTACTCATAGTACAGTTTTTGGAGTCACATGATAGTTAATTCGTATAGAAAAGGGATGGACTGGGTAGGCTAAGGTTGTCCTCTCTTCAAAAGATTACTGCCTTCTTTCAGATGCTGGCGTATGGCATTGCGACAGATGCAATTGATGAGTATTGCAAGATTGGTGAGTCAACAACTATTGAAAGTTTGAAAAGGTTTTGTCGTGCAGTCGTGGAGATATTTGGAAGCCGTTATTTGCTTTCACCCAACGCTAATGACATTGCACGGCTTCTTCAAGTTGGTCAACAACGTGGTTTTCCCGGAATGCTGGGTAGTCTTGACTGTATGTATTGGAGGTGGAAAAATTGTCCAATCGCATGGCAGGCCAATACACAGGACGGAGTAGATCACCAACCATTGTCTTAGAGGTCGTAGCTGATTATGATATTTGGATATGACACTCATACTTTGGTATGCCGCTTCAAACAAATACATTAATGTTTTAGAGGCCTCCCATCTATTTCCAACCTCACTAAAGGTATTGTTACCCCCGCTAATTACGTCATATAGGGACGCAAATACAACATGGGTTACTATTTAGCTAATGGTATATATCCGAAGTTGGCCACTCTAGTATAAAAAAATTCATGAGCCACGTGGGCCGAAGAAAAAATATTTCCCAATGAAGCAAGAAAGCTGTAGAAAAGACGTTGAACGAGCATTTAGGGTTTTACAATCTAGGTTAGAAATTATTGCAGGACCGTCATTGTAGCGACCGAGAATTTTTACGCATTTTAATAATTATTTCAAAGTTTCGAAAAGCGTGCCACTGCGATCTCACCCATTTTTACGTTAACGTCGCAACGCGTTCGTCTAGCCAAGTCGAGAAATATCGAGTCAATTCAATTTTAAATTAAATTCCGAATTTCCAAAATTTTATTACTTTATTTATTTAAATTATTATTCTCAAAATCATTTTAAATTTCAAAATTTCATCTATCTCATTTTATCAGTTTCATTCTTCCGACCCAGTTGAATCCGCGTGCGAATTTTACCTCGAACTACGTGCAATGCTTGTCTTGATTTTCACACTACCAACCCCCATCCATCAATCACATCCATCCCCATACTTCCACCCACTCCATTATACAACACCAACCAACCCATACTCCACCAACTTCATAATTCATCCTCACACTCCCTATACATTCTCCCTCAACACAACCACCTTCCTACTCTGTTCCCAGCAACACCATCCCTGCAGCACACCACCTCACGCAGGCTACACCACCACGGCCAGCTACCAACATCAAACCACCATCACCGCCTCAACCAACACCGCCACAGTCTCCTCCATACCCCAGTTGAACCACCATCATCATCACCACGGCCAAACCCCCCACTGCCCAGCCACCTCCTCCAACTTCAACCTTACAACCAAGCACCAACCTCCTCTGTTTAAGCTCCATTTCCACCCTCACCACCACCACCTCACCGGTTCAATCATTCCATCACCACAACCAAACCACGGCCACCATTCCCCACCTAGCCAGCACAACCACTTCACCATCACCCCCGCTGCAACCACTGCCCCCTCCATCATCAGCAACACCAACGCAACCACCACCCAACCGTCTGCAGTTCCACGCCAGTCAAACTACCTGCAGTACCACCACCAACCACACTGCCCCCGCCTCTGCACAACCTCAACCAAATCCCCTCCAGTCCCAAACCAACCACAAATCAAACCCAAAACCCAAAAATAATTTACCCAAGCTACTCACCTTCAACCGCCGCTTCTACGACCGGAGTTTCATCGCGAACCCAGCTCCGCTTTTGACCTCGGTTTCGCACCAAATCTCGCACCTAAGCCCCCCGAAATTGAACCTTGCCTTGGCCGCCACCTTGCGCCGGAAAATCCCCTGTTGAAGACAGGCTTCATCGCGCCCTTCCCCTCTCCCTTTCGTCTCCTCTGCCACCGATAGTGAGAGAGAGAGAGAGAGAGAGAGAGATGGATATGCGTATATGTATGTATTGTATGTTTTAAACTTTTTAAAATTTACAGTTTAGTCCCCAAGTTTGTAAAATTAGGTATTTCAATCCTTTTAGTTTTAAACCTAAGCATTTTAGTCCCTCAAGTTTTAAAAATGATTTTAATCAGTCCCTTCATTTTAAAAACCAATTATTTCAATCCCTACGGTTAATATTCGTTTTGAGCTTCAACTCGACTTTTGAAAATTTACATTTTAGTCTCTCAACTTTCAAAATATTCATTTTAGTCCCTCAACTTTCAAAGTATTCATTTTAGTCCCTCAACTTTCAAATTACTCGTTTTAGTCCATCAACTTTCAAATTACTCATTTTAGTCCATCAACTTTCAAATAATCAATTTCAGTCCCCAAATTGTAAATTATCATTTTAAATATAAATTTCAAAAGACTGATTCGACTTAATCTTCTAATTGGCTAGACGAAGCATACGGAGAATTAAAGAATTGAAGTCGTTTCCCGCTCAACTTTGCACTCGTCAAGTTTAAGGTAGACTCGCCCCTATTAATTGATTTAAATTATGATTGCATGTGAATGTGTATGTTATGTGACTTATGTGAAAGTCATTTTTATGAAAAGAGACGAGAATGTATTTCTTCGAAAATAATTATGTTGTTATGCTTGTCATAACTTACTTTCTTAAATGCATGAAAAAGAAAGAAGAGAATATCTTGCAAGATAAATGATGATGTTATGCATAACATACGTGCCTTAAGTGCACGAGACGAGACTACCCACACCCTATGATTTTAAAGAGCCTATGATTTTCAAAGAGAAGCCCCGTGCTTTAATGTACAAGAAGAGACTACCCACACCCTATGTTTCTAAAGAGCCTACATTTATGCGTTCAATTATATTGTAGATTAATTAATGGGCGATGAGTCTACTAAGTATTTCTATGAAATGTTCATGTCTATTTTAATAACAATTGCAGATTTCGGAGAGGGTGGCAAGTGATGGATGATTGTGGCAATAGTCGTTAAAGGGTTGAAAGTCTTATTTTAATGATTTCCGTATTTCCAAACATTGGATAATTTTGAGAATTTCAGTTATTTGAGCAATTATGACATTGTCAATTGCTTTACAATATTTATGGCTCGATTTATTATTTCGAATTGTTTCATAAATGTTTTCAATTTTATCGACCATTACAGTTTATTTAATATTGCCAAAAATGAATTTCAGTCATTTCTTCCGCTAAAATATTATTTTAAAAGTTAGATCAGACGATGACGTGGTGAACCGGGTATTTAGAACTCGGGGCGCTACAGTCATGATTTTGGAAAAAAAGCATCTTACACGATATCTTGACTACATGGATCATTATGCACAACATGATCATAGAGGATGAACGTGGTGTTGAAGCACCTATTCGAGATTGGGAAAAAGTACCGAGCCCACAAGTTGAAATAAGTGTAGATGAAAATATCCGTTTCCAGGAGTTTCTCACTCGTCACTATCAAATTAAGGATAAAGAGGCTCACATTGCACTCTGAAATGCTTTAATTGAACATTTGTGAGAACTACATTCAAATTTCGAGAATTAAATTATTGAAATAAATATATTTTGTATATTTCTTGTTTTATTTTAATGATCAAATAAATATTTCAAATAAAATAATATTAAAAAGTATGTTCAAAAAGGAAAATAAAAATATTATGTTTATTTGGTGTGAAATTTGAAGTTTTGGGTTGAATATGAGTTATATTATGTTTATTTGGTGTGAAATTTGAAGTTTTGGGTTGGAGATGATTTATAAGGATAGAGTTAGAGAAACTGTATTTTATTGTAAAGCTGACTGCATTTTATAATTCCTTGTTAGAGATAGCCTTAGGCCATAGATTACCTTTTTCCAATGCAGGAATTATGCGTCTGATTTGTAACAATAAAGGTTTCTGCATATCGTCCAAATCCTTTTCTTCCATTTCCATCTCTTCGAGAAGCTTTGCAAGAACCCCATTCTTCAAAGAAGCCATATTTATGCGTATAATCGATATATCAAAAACATCAAAATGAAACCCAAAAATGTAAAGCAAAAGATCGAAAACGGTGATATGGGTTTGATCAAATGTTTGATATAGAATCCGAAATACCAAAAAAGAGGATGAAGGATCCGAAAATCGGGGAATTAGAGGCGGCGATCAGTGTGTGCGAGACGTGGGATCGCAAACCAATTTTTTTTATCACAAGACATATTAAATAAAAAATTAAATATAGAGCACAATTTTTTTATAAGTTATCATTTCAAATTTTCGCACAGAACATCCAAAATCTCCGGACCGATCCTGAAGAGAATGAGCGGACATGGAATTCAATGAGAATCTTTAGAGAGAGAGAGAGAGAGAGAGAGAGCCACCAAATAGTGGGGTCAAATCCTATTTGAATATCCTACGATCATAAAAAGTGAGGAATTTTTCAAGTTTTGTTATTTAATTGACATTATTTTTCATAGTAAATAAAACAAAATATAGTTATCTCAATCAGATTTTTTAAAAAAAAAAATTTCACATATTTTTACTTGATAATAATTAATTTATTAGAAAATAAGTTAATTAACAACAACAAAAATGATCAAACGAGGAGTTTATGGTTTACCATGTAAAGGTGGAAAATAATTATCACCTATTTTATAAGAATTCATTAGCCTTAAAAACAAAGAATTGCACAAATTCCAATAACATTAACAAATAAATTCATAGGCAAAATAACGACTTTCAAGCAACCAAAAAGAAAAAAGAAAAGTGACAAATAAATTCCTTTTCCATGACAACGGATGTTTTCAAACACTTCCTGAATATAGTCTTTGTTTAGTACCCATCAGACCATCTTTGAGGGAGGATCAAATTATCCCAAATTTGATATATTTTCTTTTCAATCAATCCCCAAACTCTATTCCAAATTTGGGATAACGAATAGTGTTATCCCAAATTTCGATAACACTATTCATTTACCTTAAATTTGAAACAAACATTTTATTACCAAAAGGCCTTTTATATATTTATTAAAATGCCACTTTCTTTTTTCTTTTTTTAAATCTCATTTTATCTATTTAATTAACCTATTATTATTATTATTATTATTATTATTATTATTATTATTATTATTATTATTATTATTATTTTCTTTGTTGTTGTTGTTATTTTTTTGTATTAAAGCCTCCATTTGGTAATATTGTTTAGTTTCTAAGCTGGTTTATTTATGATTTTGAGGTAAAAATTATAGTTGAGAATTGGAGAGAGAAAATGTGTGTGGGTTTGGAAAATTATGTAGTTTATATGCATGTTTATAAACCATTTTTTATTTTTCCGAACACGTGCTTAATTATTACTGTCCTTATTATTTTAGTTGTTGTTATTTTCGAGCATGACAATGTTACAATTAATAGTAGTAACAACAACGTTAGTTCGAACTTCGAATAGTTATAATTGGAATGATTTAAATTTAATATTCGAATAGTGGTACAAACACGATAATTTTCGAGATGATGTTTTTGTGGAAACGATTTACTAATTTTGAAAACCAAGACAATGTTTTTAATATGTCGGTTGTGGTGTTTACTTTCGAAGACAAGTCTTTGATATAGTTGTTCGAAATGAATAATTTAATAATTTAGCATATGTTTGATAGAGATTTTAGTAAATTTAGATAAAAGTTGATGAAATGTGTTGTTAAAAAGTTGTGGGTACCGTGAAATAAGTGATTGAGATTAATTGTTGACTTTAACTTAGATTAAAATCTAAATTTTAATTGATACCAAATAAGTGCTTAGTTTTTTACGTTCACAATAATGACATTTTATTAGCTACCTCCAAATCTTTAATTACTTACTGAAAATAAAATTAAACCAATTAAATAGATAAATAATACATAAATAATTCGTAAAATTAGAAATAATAATAAGAAAAATAAAGTTTATCCCAAATCTGGGATAAACTATTGGAGAAGAAAAAAATGTTTGAACCAAATTTGGGGCAAAGTTTGATCCGAACCCTTGGAGATTCTCTTATTCAAAATCTTTTTTTTTTAAACCTTATTTTCAACAAAACATTCCACCAATAAAATAATCTACTTATAATAGTCTATTTGACAATATTGTAGTAATTTATAAATTGATTTATTTATATTTTTGGGATAAAATGTATGGTTAAAAGTGGAAAGAAAAATGTGTGTAGTTAAAAGTAGTTTGGAAGATTGTATTATTTATATTTTATAAACTAGTTTATAAATTGTAATGATTGTGTTAAAGAACGAAGTCTAAATCTAAAAATATTTTCTATTTTTTAACGACACACTAGGAGTGAACAAATAAATCGTCAAACCTCCAAATCTCAATTTATGGTTTGATTTGATTCGGTTTCAAATGTAAAATGGTTTGGTTTGGAAAAATTTCAAACCGCCTTAAACGGTTTTGTTTAGGTTTCAATTTTCAAAACTGTGGTTTTAAACCGCAATCCGCAAAATTTAAAAAAAAATTATAAAAAATAAAAAATTAGGGCAAACATTCAATTTTGAAATTTAGAGTTGATTGCATGAATAATTTTATTTACATGCAAGATCTTTTTGCATCTAAAACGCATCTCTTGTAAAGAAATCTCAACGAAGTATATATGAGGAATCGTGATTTCACAAAATCCAAGTTAAGAACGAGTTTAAAAAACATAGCAGTAGGCTTGAATAAATTGAGTGAGATTATATTGAATATTTTTCATTTTGTCAAATGCAATTAACATAGCTCGGTTCCAAGAAGAAGAAAGATGGAAGAAATTTTCAATGAATGTTATTGTCATTTGCTCTTACACGTATAGTTACAGCACAATATTTATTGAAACAACTTACATGACTCTTTTTTCTTATACAGTTAGCTAGCTATATATGCATTTGTAATAATGATATTTGATATCACGTCATCTCTTAAAATAAGTGAATGTCAAATATCAAGAAAAATTATGCATGCATTGGTAACACGCATTATCTCAATTATCATTGAGATAGTTTTGAATCGAAATTTTAGACGAATATATATCTTTGAGCTCGTTTGGAATCTACTAATTTATTTGTTGGAAAACCACGGTTTAAAATGCACCAAACCGGAAAAAAAAATTGTTTAATTTGATTTAAGAAATGAAATGGTTTGTTTGGTTTGGAAAAATTTCAAACCGCCTTAAACGGTTTGATTTGAAATCTTGTTATAAACCATCCAAACCAAACCGTGTTCACCTCTACAGGACACTCTCCAAAAATTTACTATTACAAACCACATTATTTGAATGAGCAATATTATTGATAGTGTGTTTGTTATTGTTTGAAATGAGTTTTTTTTTTTTAAATGAATATTGATTTTTAGGAGAATTGATAATTAAAAAGTCAAATATTGTGGGCTTAATTTTTAATAAATTGTTGAGATTGAGTACTGTAGATAAATGAGAAGTTTTTAATGAAAATCAAACAATAACTTATAATGAGTAGAGATTGATCTCTACTTCAATCTCAAACAAGGGCATAATGCATGGACGGACGTGTACTTATATCATTTTTATTTTATTTTATTTTTTGTTCTGACATTACGTTGAATCATTTCATTTAAAAATTTAAGTCATCGAATAAAATTCAGGGAATGAATGCAAAATTTATGTCCTGTAGAACATTTCTATTTCTAAAGAAGAGTATAATGTCGTCCACTTCATGAACAAGTCTTTTGGACATAAAATTAGGATCATTCGTTATGGTGATGGTGATGGTTTCGTGGGTGTGGTGTATTGGTGGTGGCTGGGTTGGTGTTGTGCAATGGGGATGGAGGTGAGTTGGAGGTTGGCCGACCGGCTGGGTTGTGGAAATGGTGGTGGTGCCTGCGTGTGGCTGCTGGAATTGCTGGAACTCAACTGCAGGGGGAGGGGAGGTCTGATGAAGATGAGGAGGTGGATGGGTAGTGGGGGGGTTTGGCCGTGGTGATGGTGATGGTGGTGGTGGTGTGGGTGTTGATGGCGGTATAGGTGGTGCTGCTGCTGCAGGTGGTTGTAGGAATAGTGGGTGCAGCTGGTTGAGACTTGGCTGCTTGAAAGCTGTGAGGTGAGGAATGGAATTGAAGCTGGTTGCTGGACAGAAATGTGGGGTTTGATAATGTATAATGGAGTGGGTTGGGTAATGTGAGGGGATGGATGGGAGTTGGTTGTGTAAAAAAACATAGACAAGCATTGCAAGTAGTTCGAGAAGAATTTGTGCGCGAAATCAACTGGGTCGGAATAATGAAACTGATAAAATGAGGTTGATAAAATTTTGGAATTTAAAATGATTTTTGAGAATAATAATTTAAATAAATAAATAAAGTAATAAAATTTTGGAAACTCGGAATTTAATTTTAAAATCGAACGAACTCGATATTTCTCGACTTGGCTAGACGAACGCGTCGTGACGTTAACTAAAAAAAATGGATGAGATTGCAGCGACTCCGTTTTCATGATTTTAAAATAATTATTAAATGCGTAAAAATTCTTGGTCGCTACAATATTATTGATAGTGTGTTTGTTATTGTTTAAAATGAGTTTTTTTAAATGAATATTGATTTTTAGGAGAATTGATAATTAAAAAGTCAAATATTGTGGGCTTGATTTTTAATAAATGGTTGAGATTGAGTATTGTAGATAAATGAATTTTTTTTAATGACAATCAAACAATAGCTTATAATGAGTAGAGATTGATCTCTACTTCAATCTCAAACAAGGGCATAATGCGTGGACGGACGTGTACTTATATCATTTTTATTTTATTTTATTTTTTTGTTCTGATATTATGTTGAATCATTTCATTTAAAAATTTAAGTCATCGAATAAAATTCAGGGAATGAATGCAGAATTTATGTCATGTAGAACATTTCTATTTCTAAATAAGAGTATAATGTCGTCCACTTCATGAACAAGTCTTTTGGACATAAAATTAGGATCATTCGTTAATAATTTTATGTAGTATTTCAATTTAAATGATCCACTCTAACTATTAATATTTTGATCGAATTAGGATAATGTTTTTACACACTAAAACTCTTGTAAAATAAATTTTGTTAAGAGATAATGTCAATCTCATTGTGGATAAATTTAGGTTGTAACCTAGTTGAAATGATCACGTGTTCTTGAAGGATCAAAAAGAAAAAATGGAATTGTGCATTTTGGCAGCTGGGATTTGAGTAGTTATTGGCCGAAAAAGATCGGTGAAAGACATCGCATTCAATCAACTCACGGTACCCAATTGTGGATGAGTACATGAACTCGGTCAAAATTGATGTCCCTTTGAATAAACGCGCTTTCTTTGCAATGACCGAATAGCCCTTAATTTGAATTGCCAGAAACAAAATTTTCCATCCGTAGTTAAAAGTATTTTGTTTAAAAACATATATATCGAGCAACAGACTTGCACGAACTTGAACTCCGAATACCTGCAATAAAAGCGAGGAGGTGTGTCCTCGTCGCCCCTCCGATGCTTAAGTCAGTAAAGAGGGAGGAGAAAATTTACGCAAGAGGCTATAAACTGGAAAATAAGAATTGTGTACCTGTGTTATGATCGAGAGTCGCCTATTTATAGATATATAAAAAAGAGTTATAATAGGACTAAAATACATGTGTCGCATGAGTCCTGTTAGGAATCATCTTCCTACTTTTCAGTGATTGAATCATCAGAAGTTGGGTTATGAGATGATTCCCAGTGTTCATAGGGAAACATACATATTACTCGTCAGATAGGGGGCCCGACATCAGGTTCGTGGGTAACCCCGATCATATATTACCCCGACCAATATAGGAACTTGTAAAGCACCTCTTCAGGGGTGTATGGGAACCTAATGCTCGGGGGTAAATCAAGCGCAATACAAGTGCTGAAACTGCTCGGGGAATACATAACGGGTCGTGCTCGGTCTAGGAAAATTACTGCTCATCATATATATATATATATATATATATATATATATATATATATATATATATATATATATATATATATATATATTTTTATGTTTTTTAGATAAAATGTATGATTAAAAAATAGATAAAAAATATATGTGATTAAAAAATAATTTAAAAAATTGTATAAAAAAAACATGTTTAAAAATATGTTTATCAAACGTAGGCTAAATTTAGAGGATGGTTACATTTCATAAAACAAAGATGAAATAAAAAATAGCAAATGGTCTCATTAATAAGGTTGAAAAGTTAGGTGAGCCAGCTTATGCAATTCAGGTGAGCCAACTCATTCGCTTGTTGACTTGTCGGCTCGACTCGAATCGTCCTACCAAATAGCTTGTATGTGAGTCAGCTCGACTCGAATCGTCCTACCAAATGGTGAGCTCAGCATCCATACCTCTATGGTCACGAGACCGTTAAAACATAATGTCGTGTAAGGATATAAATGGAATTATGAAAAATCTAATACCCACGAGAATATAAAAATTTTCAACTCCATTGACCATCACTAGTATAAATAGATGTCAGCTAGTAGTTTACCACCACATTCATTACAAAACAAAACAATTTTTTCATTACAAAACAAAACAATATGGACGGCTTAATCCCATATCTTCTCCATGCGATGAAGAAACAGAGGCCTCGACATTCTTACCGGTCCCTCTCCGAGAACTCCACCCGCAGCTACCACCTGCTCGTCGCAGCCGGAGAGTCGATCGAGGGCTCGTCTCACCGGAGAACACGATCGGAGTTTCAGCCACCGAGTGTCAATTCCCTAGAGCAGCGATCGGGCTTGGATTACTTATCCCACACGAAAAGTTTCGGCAAAGGTTATATGTCCTCTGCTTCTAATGTTGATAATGGGTTGAGGCAAATGGGTCCTATTTCTACCACTAATTACAAGAAGTAAAAGTGAAAAGTAATTGTAAGGAAGCCAAATTGATGAAGATATTGAAGTACTAGAAATGTGTTTAATAGTGGTTATTATTTAATTTGTTCAATGTTTGAGTGCCCAAAAAAAAAATCATTTATAGACGTGTAACGCTTTAAAATTGTGCAACATAGTCATTTTCCAATAACTATTTGGAGTAAATTTCGCCAGGAAAATTGCAAAAACGGGTTCTATTATTTGGATAAATGTGCAGTCAGATCAATATGTGTTGACTGCAGCAACCAGGTCACACTGTACAAACAAAATGCAATAAATCTGGTGCTCAATAAAATTGTATTCCAAGACAGATAATCGTAAATGAGTCCATAGTGAACTGATAAAAGAGGATTCTGGGTTTGGGGGATTAAAGGGGATGCAATCCAAAAATGAAGAGGTCGTTCTCTTTATATTTCGATTTTGGAGTTTTTTTTTGAATTTTAGATTTTGGTTGTTTGTTTTGGGATTGCTGAAAACATGTTCTCTTTGTGATTTTGAAAAACTGTTTTCAAAAATAGAAAACTGAAAAATGCGTTTACTTTGTAATTTTTTGATATATTTATTTTGTGATATTTTATATGTAAAAAATGGTTGATTTGTTGAATTACATTAATTTTAATGTTAATAAATCAGTTAGTTCTCTATGTCAATAAATTCATCATTAATATTATTTCAGTTAAACAAAAATTTAACCACATACAACAAAATTTTAACATGGATCTATATATAATGGCAAAATAACATAAGAATTTCAAGTGAAGGAAGTGTCTCACATTTACAAAAAAAATAAAAATAAATAATAATAATAATAATAAATAAAAAATTACCAAAAAAAAATCTTAACATGAATCTATATAATGGAAAAATAACATAAGAATTTCAAGTAAAGGAAGTGTCTCATATTTACCAAAATAATAATAATAATAATAATAAATAAAATAAATAAATAATAATAAAAAACTTGCAAAAAAAAATAATAATAATTTTAAAATGGATCTATATATAATGACAAAATAACATAAGAACTTCAAGTGAATGAAGTGTCTCACTTTTACAAAAAATTAAAAAAAAAAATCTTAACATGGATCTATATATAATGATAAATAACTTAAGAACATCAATTGAAGGAAGTGTCTCACATTCAAAAAAAATAAATAATAATAATAAATAAAAAAATTACCAAAAAAAAAAAAATCTTAACATGAATCTATATATAATGCAAAATAATATAAGAACTTCAAGTGAAGGAAGTGTCTCACATTTACAAAAAAAAAAAAAAAAATTCAAAACGCGCGTTTTAGTCGTTTTGGATTTTTTAACACAAAATATCTAATACGCAATAAATTCGTTTTGAATTTCCTTTGTATTTTTTTTGGTGTTTTGGAAAACGTGTTTTTGAAAATGGGTAAAGTGAACACGTTTTCGATATTTCCAAAAATCGAAAACTCAAAACGGATTGAAAACAGTAAAGAGAACGGGGCCGAAGCAATTGAATGGTTATGAAGCCGAGAGAGAGAGAGAGAGCTTCAATTTTGACAATCTGATCTTCTTCATTCTTCGGAGTAGGACTCCTGATCGTTCTTCATAGAGATCATGCTTCCATTTCTCAACACGGCCACCAGTCGGATGATAGGTTTGCCTTGCACCGAGTCTATCTCTGCCCCTGTAACCACCGCTGGCAGCATACCTCTCTCTCGAAGAGTTACCCCTTCTTGCCTCCCTCTCCCCCATTAATGATCCCTCAGGTCAGTCATAGTTACGGGAGATGTTCTCTCGTTCACGTCGTCTTTCATTGTCTACTGTGAGATCTTGAGGGTTTGTAATTGCTTTGTCAGTTTTCTCAGGGTTTGTAATAGGCATAGGCTCAGGGGCAGACTCAGCTCAGGCCGAGCGCAGGCGGAACTTGAACTTTTGGATCTCGATAACAATATATGCATTTTTATTTTCTGAATATTTTGTAATAGTTCTAACAACTTTTATTGGATTAGACTAATACATTATCTAATTTGAAAATAAGAAAGTGTTTTATAATAATTGAAGTAATTTTTTTTTCTAGCCGCCTTCCCAAAATTAAAAAAAAAAAAAAAAAAAAACCAATTTTCGCCTGCATTGGAAAAAGTTTTGGGTCCGTCCTGAATAGGCTGACTAATGGTTCCATTTTTTTTCCGAAATTTCTCAAGAATGTGATGTCCAACTCTCAAGAAAAATAATATTCAACTTTACTTATCTAATATTGAATCGTTTTTTATGATTCGAAAGCATTAAAAAATGGAACACACAAATTGAAGTCCAATAATTTACAAAGAGTAAAAAACATTTAAACAACAAAATTATGTACTCCAGCAAGCTCTCTTTTTCTTTCCCTCTCCAGTCGAACGCTGAAAGATGCATGAAATGATCTATCATATATTACCTGGTAATTATTAATTTCTTGTTTTATCGGCTTATCATCAGGAATTATCTGTTGCCAGTGGGCGGGCAACCCACCGACATGGCACGGCTATCATATGTCAAAAATTCAATACCCATCCACCCAACCCACTATGATTAGCTTTACAGAAATCATACAATTCATGGATCCCACCTATTTATTTCAACGCGTATGTAATAATCCCTCAAATGTGCCATACCAAGTTACCAACTTCATAAATTAACCATGAATTTTTACCGTGTAAAGGCATACTTTCTCTGCAAAAAAATTAATCTTGCTCACTTAATGTGCCATACCAACTAAATTAATATAATGTATCTCATATTTAAGTATTTTTGAATTTAGTAGGATCACGTGCCAAACAATGCATATTTCCCTTAGTATTCCTATGAAGATGCTCGGGGTTATGGTTACACAAATTAATTCAAATTAACAATTTCAAGTTCTGTCTATATTTTAAATGAACAATCAATTGAACAATTATTATTTTATATAAGTTTCCATTAATTGCGTTTGAATTTCTCAGGTCCTACGTGCCATACAACGCACATCACGATCATTATTCATACGAACATGTTCAAGATGATACAAGTAGCAACTTTGAAATAGTGCCAGGATATATCAACAATCACCTCGATCACTTGTAGACCTACTTTGTCTTTGTCGTAACAATAATAGCTAGACCGAAGGAGTTCGAACTTTCTGACTTATATTGTTGTAGGACAATATTATTAAATCATTATGACTGTTTATTAAGATCTGATGTTAGTTTGTTTACTCAAATATATTTTTGTTATCTGAAAGTTTAGATTAATTATACTTAATTAACTTCAAGAATTGTTATACACGGATTAAAAAAAAAACCTTTGTGCAGGATATTGTAAAACTACCAATTTCTAGAAGATAAAAAAGAGAGGTCGAGAGAATTGAGAGGATAATTTTTTCTCATTAGCACCCTTAAATGAATTGTTTAGGTCCCTATTTATAGTGGTGGACAATGGCACAATCGTAATAACGTAAAGTTTATAGAGATATAATAGTAATGTCACTCTCTCTCTCTCTCTCTCTCTCTCTCACACACACACACACATATTATTTATAAGACTCTCCCTTTAATGACATATTACGTAATTGTTTGTCTCGTTAAAACCTTGCAAAGAAAATATAGTGGGATAAAACTTGAGTGAAGGAAAAAGAGTACAGTTGCTCCTCCTAATGTTGGTCATCGTCAATCATTGAGTCTAATGTTCGAGTAGAACAAATCATGTACTGAATCTTGAAGTTATGAAGTACTGCCTCGTTAAAACCTTGTCAATAAAATTCAATGGGACAAAACCTGGACGAAGGAAAAAGAGTACAACATGATTCTCCCCCTGAAGTGTACAATCGAGGATTCATGAACTTCTTGAATATTGATATCATCTTTTGTCTGCAATATGTATATATACGAATCTCCTTTTGTAGCTGATATCATAACATTCTTCATATGATGTCTATGATTTTCTTCATTTTTTGATATCATTCCAATACAAAAATATGTTGCTGAATTATATTTTTTAGATAGCTATGATAATGCCTCAAAAACCTTACTAGGAAAATCCTGCGGGACAAAACCTTAGCGAATGGAAAATGAGTACATTATTCAACTGCTGCTTCATTTAAAGCCTTGTTAGGAAAACCCTGTGGGACAAAACTTCAGCTAAGGGAAAAAAGAGTGCAACGCATATTTATTCCTTTCATGGAATATCACAAGTATATTGATGCAATCACGAATATTTTCATCAAACATATCATTTATGATAAGCTTTTATATAAATCGTTCATAACTCATTTATGATCTCATAACATGCTATATTAAGCAATGTTTTACTAATTTACGTATTGCATCTTTCACTTCTGGTGAATAATCAAATCTAAAATTCACTTCGGGTGAATAATCAAATCTACAATTCATTTCTGGTGAATAATTAAACATAATCATTTCCATATTCACTTCTGGTGAATAATAAAATATTCATTTTCAAATTTACTTCAAGTGAATAATCAATTTCCCAAATGTTATTGTTGACCTATGACTATTCACGTATATATTGTTTTGATTATAACAAACAAGATCTCCTGTATTACTAATGGTTTTAATTCTTGAGTTTTATCATATATGTGTCATTTGGATACTCCGAGATCAAAAGCGTCATCCATTGAAGTACAAGGCAATCATAAAAGAGATTTGAAGTGAACAAGATCGTCGAAGACTGAAGATTAAAGCTTTAGAAGATTTATGTTGAAAAATTTCAACTCATTTGTAAAGGTATCGACTCATCAATTTTTAAGCAAGTTTATAAAGCTCAAAATTATTTCTAGAAATCATTAATTGCATAAAAATGATTTTTCAAATCATAACATGAAATAGTTTTTGGTAAAATAAACTTTTTGATATAAAAAATAAAAATTCCAAAATTTTCATTTTCGATCGACCGAAATACACCTGATCGATCGAAACTTTGATCAACCGAAATATTTGCTCAACCGAAAGTATAACGGCTAGTTTTGAGCTTTCGGTCGACCGAAAGTGTGAAATGGTCGACCGAAACCTCCTGAAGCTCAAATTCTTGATTTATAAATAGACACTTCTCTTGCATTCATTTCTACCAACTTACAAGAGCATTTAAGAGAGAAATTTATTGAGAAAATCATTGAGCTTACTTTGTTTTACATTCTATTTCATTTATTGCAAGGAATCTCTCGATTGTTCAAAACTATTTCATATCTTTATCAAGAATTCCATTTTGTAGAAAACTCAATACTCTTACTTCATTATTGATCATTGATTGAGTTCATATCACCAAACACTTATTGAAGTGTATATCTCTCTTCATACTTAACTAAGTATTATTTGGAAAGATAGATCATTGGTTGAAAAACTTTGATTCAAGAAAAACTATCTCATATCCTTCTTCAAAGTTTTCATAAACACTTGAGCTTTAAATATTTGCTATCTATTGAAGTGTTATCCTAAAACTCTCAAGATACTTGTATTGATCATATCATTTGTCAAGAGAGTTATTTCAATTGTAAATTCAATTCATTATATTTTGTGGTTTCGAGAGCCTTGTGAAAACTCGATTGTAAAGGATAGGTGCTCATTGTTGTAAAGTCACCTAAGGACTCGATACTCCTTGTTGTAAGTTATCAATATAGTGGATTTGGCCTTACTCGTGACGGAGAGCTCGGTAACGGAGGACGTAGATCACGTTGGTTGATTGAACCTCCCTAAATCGCGTTTGCAATCTCTTATCCCTTTTACTTACTTGCATTGCACTTACTCTTTTCTATCAATTTATATTGTGCAACACTATATCTAAGTACTATACTTGCTTTATCAATTAAGTTCATACATTTATAGCACACTATATTGATAGTTTAGCTATTTGTAATACTAAGTGCTCATACTTATACTCATTGGTTTTTAAGTTTAAGATTATTTATCGAAAAAGTTTTATAAACCAATTCACCCCCTTGATGAGAATCGGGAAAGTCACACTTCGATGCACGTGCCCTGGGACCCATGACGAGATCCGAAGTTGAAGAGGTTCAAGATTCGAGACTAAACAATGTGAATAAATCAAGAAAAGAAGCCGAGAATCAAGTTGGAGCCAAAAAGAAGAAGAAATTGGAATCAGCCAATTTCGGTCGACCGAAAATCATTCCGGTCGACCGAACGAAAGTCTGCAGAGAAATTTTTGTTCCAGCCTCAGGCATTTTCGGCTGAGTGGCGGTCCATCGAAAGTCCAGTTTCGGTCGACCGAAACACTTCATTTTACAAAAAAAACGGGATTTTTCTTGCAATTTCCACAAAAACGGGGTTTTTCTTGTAAATACCGAAATTGCACGTTTTTCCCATTTTGTACATTATATTCACATTTCTTGTTCATTTGTAATAACTTGGTTGTTCATTTGAATGCTCTTGATAGCTTGGTCTTGAAGACCCCCTTTGAGGTAAGGTTAAAACCTCCTTTGTTCTTGTTACCTTCTTGGAATTTAATCAACTTTGCTTGAGTATTGTTATTCTTGTGTTGTTGTTTATTTTCCGCCACCTTGGAATTTGTTTAAGTGACCCCCATTGGGTTAGGGTTTGTTAATCCTTGAATTTTGGGTTAGAATTAAACTTTGGTTAAGGTGTTTATCTATTTATTTACCACTTTAGCTTTCTTGGGTTGGTATTAAAATTGTTGTGAAAATTTTCGGTCAACGCACTGAAGGGGTTCGCATCATTTGGTATCAGAGCTTGGCTCTAATTTGGTAAACCTATCTTTACTTTCTTGTTGTTGTTCTTGTCATTGTGAAAAAAAAAATCCGAAAATTGGGAAAAAAATTGGGGAAAATTTATATGCCCATGTGTATTGTTGATTCTATGTATTGGGTAGATTGATTGTGAGTTTGTTGGGGGAATTCCATATTCATTCACTACAAAACCTACACTTTCCAAATTGTGTATTCAAAGTGTTTGATAAATTGTCCCAAAGAAAAATACTCCCTTAGTGCTTTATTGTTCGATATCCATATATTGCTAATTACTTGGGGCTATCCAATTCCCATTATCGAGATTGTGTTATCAACATTGTATCCCATATATTACTTGCTCCATACATTGGGTAATTGTTGATCATTCATTCCTTACCACAATTTGAGTTGTTGGGAGTTTTCATATATCCACATTATCCACATTCAAGGTCATTCAAAGATTGAGTACAAGTTATTTGATAAATTGCCTCATTCAAAATTTACACTCTTTGTGCTTATTGTTCTACATTTATGCCTTGTCTATTATTTGTGGTTTGTCAATCCCATTGCTAAATTGTGTTCCTAACATCCTATCCCACATAAATTTTGTTCCTTTTGAGTTTAGCAAGCACATAAATTCTACTTGCTATTTGTGTCTATTTGTTCTAAATTCCTTCTTCCTTGTTGGTGATTTCTTTAACTCCACAAGAATTATACTTTGTGGTTTAGTTGATTACCTTCCTTGGAGAACTTGAGAAAGGAGATTTTTAGTGGAAAAAGGCAAGAGTGGTGAGTTCAATAGAGGGTAAAAGCCAAATTTGAGCGAAACACGAGAGAAATATTTTCTTGTGAGAACACTTTCACACTTGCACACCATGTCCATTTTCAATTCTCAAACTCAAGATTTGAAGTACTTGTTGGAAAATCTTTCAACCACCATGGCTAGACAAATGGAGAAAAGTGGGGGTGAGTTGGAAAATTTAGGGACAAGAGGGGAGAGTACATCAAATAGGGGAGATGAAGAAATGATGTGTAGTAGAAGAAGGGTGAGAGATAAATTTGGGAACATTGTGTATAGGGATGGAAGTGGAAAACAAAATGGGAGATTGAATAGGAAAATTAGAAGGGATGTTTGGGATGATGAAAGGGATGTTGAACAAAATGGGAGTTTGAATAGGAAAAGAAGAGATGGGTTAGAAGGTAGGAGAAATGGAGTTGATGAAAATATTGATAGTGCGAGAATGCAAAATTCATCACTCCATGGAATGGGTAGAAGTGGAGAAGTGGAAGAAGAATGGAGTATGAATAGGAGGAGAAGAGAATGGGTAGATAGGAGTGGAGATGGAATTGATGATATTATTGATAGGGCAAAAATGAAAAGTCCATCATTCCATAGGAGGGGTGATAATGAGAAGGGAGTGTTGGAAATGAATGCTAGGCCACCAACATCTTTGGCCCATGATAATGAGAAGGAGAAGGATGGAGAAAATATTTTCTACACTAGATGCCTTCTGGGGAATAGGGCATGTAGTCTCATTATAGATGGGGAGAGTGACATGAATTTGGTGAGTGCTAATAGGGTGGAGAAATTGGGGTTACCGGTTAGGAAGCATCCTAATCCCTATGTATTGCAAAGGTTGGGTGATGATGGGGGAGTGAGAGTGTGACGACCCGAATTCTCGACCATTCGAGTGCCACTAAAAGTGACTCATATCATATTATCGAGACTTAAATAGAAATGTAAAATTATTCAAAAGAATAATTAGAATCCCATAATTTTATTTGTGAATAAAAATAGAACATAATTTTCTTACATAAAGTTCAACATAATTATCTCATCAATCTTAACCACTTTTGCCACTTCCATGTTGACCGCCTCGAACCTTCAATTATCTGAAAATGGTAAATATCGTGGAGTGAGATTTATAAAATCCCAGTAAGTATACAAAGCATAAATTTTCTTTTGAAAGCATATGGATCATTTTCATCATAACATAGGATAGGATCGAAATACTCATAAACATAGGGAGACACAAGAATTTTACCGAACTTAAATGGCAAGAATTCTTATGTGTAGCGCTACTAAACTCCGGTCCCCTTAGCATAATCATAAACATATCATATGGAACCCATAACAATCTTGTGAGATTGATTTCATAGCAATGATCCAAACATTTTCATAAAAACATAAGATATACTTACTTTTCATAAAAACATAAGGTGTATTTACCTTTCATAAAAACATACTTACTTTTCATAAAAACATAAGATATACTTACTTGTCATAAAAACATACTTACTTTTCATAAAAACATAAGGTGTATTTACCTTTCATAAAAACATACTTACTTTTCATAAAAACATAAGATATACTTACTTGTCATAAAAACATACTTACTTTTCATAAAAATATAAGGTATATTTATCTTTCATAAAAACATACTTACTTTTCATAAAAACATAAGATATACTTACTTGTCATAAAAACATACTTACTTTTCATAAAAACATAAGGTGTATTTACCTTTCATAAAAACATACTTACTTTTCATAAAAACATAAGGTGTATTTACCTTTCATAAAAACATACTTACTTTTCATAAAAACATAAGATATACTTACTTGTCATAAAAACATACTTACTTTTCATAAAAACATAAGGTGTATTTACCTTTCATAAAAACATACTTACTTTTCATAAAAACATAAGGTGTATTTACCTTTCATAAAAACATACTTACTTTTCATAAAAACATAAGGTGTATTTACCTTTCATAAAAACATACTTACTTTTCATAAAAACATAAGATATACTTACCTTTTAAAAGATTAAAATGAAGTGTAGTAGTAAATGGACCAAAACTTTCTTGACCACCTTGAATTTCTCTTACTTGTGGATTTTGTCAAGAGATTGGAAATAAGTGTATATGTGTAGAGTTGTGTGTAAAAGAGATGGGTTTAAATAGATGTATAAAGTTGGCATATTGTAAACATAATCATTCAATTCTATTAATTTTAACACATCCTTTTCTTAAAGTAAAGCACCATTCATATACTTTTCCATATTTATACAAATATTATGCTCTTCATGATTACATATAATGGAGTCTTATCAACCATTCATATACTTTTCCATATTTATACAAATATTATGCTCTTCATGATTACATATAATGGAGTCTTATCAACCATTCATATACTTTTCCATATTTATACAAATATTATGCTCTTCATGATTACATATAATGGAATCTTATCAACCATTCATATACTTTTCCATATTTATACAAATATTATGCTCTTCATGATTACATATAATGGAGTATATAATTCATTCATATACTTTTCCATATTTATACAAATATTATGCTCTTCATGATTACATATAATGGAGTATATAATTCATTCATATACTTTTCCATATTTATTAAATTAAGATTCTCATAATTATTATATATAATGGAACCTCTCATGCTTGCATATATTTTCTTAATTTCAATAATAAAAATAATTTTTGTATAAATAAATATTGGGATAACATTGAATTAAGTACTTGGACTTAATATACTTTAAATCAAGAGAATGGAGATATTTTTAGAAATTCGGAATTTAATTTAAAATCGAACGATCTCGATTATTTCTTGACTTGGCTATACGAATACGTCGTGGCATTAACTTAATAAAAATGGGTGAAATAGTAACGACACGATTTTCTATTAAAATAATTATTAATCGCGTAAAAATTCTTGGTCGCTACAAACTTACCCCCTTAAAATAATTTCGTCCTCGAAATTAAACTTACTTGATCTTATGATTTCTGAACACTTAATCAGAATCTCTTCTTCTTCTTCTTATGTAGCATCATCGCTACCATATTTAACCCAACCATATTTAACCCACTGGACTTTGACTAAATGCATCAATTTGTTTTCTTAAGACATGAACTTTTCTATCAATAATAGACATATGTCTACTCATAAATTCTTCTGAATTAAAATGAAAATTCCCAATCGTATGTGATATTTCATCATATCTTGTAGTACTCATGTAACCTGTCACTTATCATCGTATCATGTAACCTCAAATATTCGTATTAATATCTCTAAAATTTCAATAAATCTTTACTAACATATCATACCATAATAATTTGTCATTTCTTCTTATCACCAAATATCCCAAAATAATTAAAACGATTACCTGAATATTCTCTATGTAATATACCCAAACATGTTATTCACATATCAACATAATCATCAGTTTATCTTTCCAATATTTGTAACCCAAAATTTCTGCAAAATTCAATAAACAAATATCTCCCAAATAATTAAAATTCTTAACTCAAATATCATAACATTTCCCGTAAGGTATTCCTTTCACTTGCACAAACTTATTAATCCTGATTCAATACAGTCCTTATTTCACTTTCACGTATCCCCGTATTATTTCTATACCTTGATTATTATATCAAAATATCAGTACCCAACATCCAAGAAAATATTCCATATCTCAAATCCCGTCATCATCAAATCTTCCTTTTATCAAGAAAGTAAACGGCGCATAACTCTTGTTCCCTCTTTTCCATTATTCTATTCCGCGCTTTCTTGCTGGAATCAATATCACGCGGATTTCCTCCGATCCTTAATGCTTTTAAATAGTTCATGCTGGGAAGAGGTTAGATCCATCAAAACATGGATATCATTCTTACAAACATTCGCAAGTATTATTCCAGTCTTCCAATGAATGATCTGAGGAAAATTTATCGAATAAGACTCGAAAGATTGAGGTTGCTGATGGCTCATGGTGTTTCAGAAGATGTTCGCTGGTTGATCGAAGCAAAGGTTCGACTATCTGGTGAATTACCTATGACATTTCCAAAGCACATGCCTGGTTTAGGCAAAAGCACCTTCGCAAAGAAACGAAGAGCAAAAAGGCTGAATGGTTGCTACAAATGTGCTCGTTGGAACTGTGATACTCGTTGCAAAACAGTAGGATATTCTTCTACTAATCGGGATGATAAAATCAAATTCATAAAGGGTGGACTGAGTAAGGAGTCTTTGGATGATATTCGACTGACTCTTGAGACGCACCCAAGTGGTTATGTGCAACGTGAACTTTTCTCCTTATACGCTCAGTTTAACGGGGACAAAAATCGTTATAGTCTCCAAAATATAATAGCAAAAGATCCTGTTTGCCAGTCTGTTTTACAAAATGAGGCTTCTGGCAGTTCATCAATGATATAAGGTAAATCTCTTGATACACATTTAAAATATTTTGCTGTTTTCTTTCACGCGTTTTGGAAATAAAATATATTTTCCTTTCTCGAGTTTTGATAAAGCTGGAAATAAATATATTTTCCTTTCTCGAGGTTTGATAAAGCTGGAAATAAATCACCGAAAGGTGATATCTTTGGTAAAACAGTCAAAAGTTGGCCGATTTTGTCAAAAGTAAATCTTTACTTTTTCAGAATCAATGAAAAACAGTAAGTTTTTCCGGCTTTAAATAGCCAAACATATTTCATAGTTCAGGCATCCCAAAATCACATCTTCTTCGTAAGTTTTCTCTTCTATACTATCAAAGATGGAAGCACCAAAACTTCGACAGATCAAAACTATTTGTGTATTTTGTGGATCAAAAGTGGGGAAAGGCTTCAGTTATCTAGAAGCGGCCGTAGATCTTGGAAAGAAACTGGGGGAAAAAGGTATCACTCTTATGTATGGGGGTGGTAGAAGTGGTCTAATGGGTTGTGTTTCCCAATCTGCTTTTGCAGAGAAATCAAAAGTAATCGGTGTCATACCTGTCCCTTTGGTAGATGTTGCAGGAAAAACACGAGGGCATGAAGTTCAAACCTTATCCATCCATGAACGCATAACTTGTATGCTATATGGTTCTGATGCCTTTATAGCCCTGCCCGGAGGTTTTGGTACCTTAGAAGAAATCTTTAACATTACCTCGTGGGCTCAACTAGATCTCCATACTAAGCCTATTGGGCTTCTGAATGTTAACAATTTCTTTGATGGCTTGTTAACCTTTCTTGATTATGCTGTGGAACAGGGATTCATCTCTCCATTTTCCAGAAGACTCCTTATTTCTGCTCCTACTATTGATGAACTACTGGATAAGCTGCAGTCATATATCTCAATACAAGATCCAGCAGGGGTTAAGATAGATTGGTCGCAAGGAAGGGGAATCAAGCGAAAATGGAGTCCGGTTAATGTAAACTTAACTTTATGAATCTTAGAATAGGTGGGGGTAGAGTACGGAGTATTCTTACTCTCGAGACACCCCTCTAATTTCCTAGGATTTTCCTTAATGTTTAAATCTTGTGTGTACCTCAAAGGTTCCAGGTGGTAGATTACGGAGTATTCTTACTCTCGAAACACACCTTTTTGAAGGTTTCTTTATTTCCTCAAAAGGTCAGAGGTGGTAGGATACGGCTACTCCGGAAACACATCTCTCAATTTGAGGAATTTCCCATGTTGCTTTCTTTTGCTTTTGCGTGTTTTCATGTATTTCCTTTCTAGGGTGACTCTTGTGTGTTCTCCTTATGAGAAAATAATAATATCTCTGTTATCATCTACTAAATCTCGTTTGTGATGTAAATGAACTTGTATGTCTAACTTCAATTCTCTTAGTGATTGCATACCATACTATGCTCTTAACTCCAAACGATAAAATTCTAGGCAGAGTTTTCCTTTGAAATTTGGACTTATCCAAATCGTAAGCATACTTCATAACTCACAATAATAACTAATTGTACATTTGATCACAATTTCATCAAACTTCAATATCATCATAAATATTCCAGAAAATCAATTCATAATTCCTCAACATAGAAATTTCAAATCATAATTTCTAATATCACCATATCAAGTCCTTATTTCTCAATAATTAAGAACCTAAACTTTAAATCTCCAACTTCATAATTCTTCTCATAAAAATCTCAATAAAATCATATCACTTATAATCTCAACATCTCATCATAACTTCATAAAACTGACTTTCTATTTCTCGTTTAATCTAAACGATGAATAATTCGAAAATATTATCTAGTCCTTTCTGTTGACTTCTCATACTTAGTGCCATGTCTAAAATCAATTATGCAAAGTCCATTTAGGGCTCATCATTTCTAAACTTGACGACAAAGATTATTTTGAAAATCATTCGTAAATCATATTTTTTTTTTTTTTTTCAAAATTGAAACTTGAAGAGTGGTACCAATAATCATCCACAGTTTTTCCTTGCTTTTAAGCAAAGGTAGTGATAAAGGGATAAATTATTGAACCGAAAATTGAAACTTGAAGAGTGGTACCAATAATCATCCACAGTTTTTCCTTGCTTTTAAGCAAAGGTAGTGATAAAGGGATAAATTATTGAACCGAAAATTGAAACTTGAAGAGGAAGTACTAATAACCATCCACAGTTTTTCCCTTGTTTTTACACAAAGGTAGTGATAAAGGGATAAATTATTGTACAAATTCATTATTAATTTTGTTTGTTTAATATATTATTCCATATATTTTTTGGCAAAAGTTACGAACCAACTTATTTTTCTAATTTAGTCAGTCTTACTAAGCTTAATATGAACCAAAATTCATATCAATATCCTCTATGTCTCATGATTCTACATAAAAAGGAATAAATTAAAATTCAGGCTTCTATCAATTCATATCATACTCAACATGTATATTTCACTTAAAGATTCATAACATATGAAGATTTCATACTTAACATGTCTTAATAAAATCGTAAATGACTTGCAAAGCATATAACATACCTGGTTCGAGGAGTCAATACGTAGAGAGTGACATAGTAGAGTGATGAGTTAAAATATTTCATATAATCTTATTTTCCTTTAATCAACAATAATTTAATGTGGTTGTATCCAAATCAACATTTTCTTGAATCATAATTCCTAATTAATCACAGTCTTCAAAACAAATCCAATATCGATATAGTAATTATCTCCCCATCAATAATTAATAACTTAACCCAAATAAAATTTATCGTCAAATCTTATTTTTCCTTTAGTCCCCGAACTTCTAGAAATTTATCAAAGACATCAATATAAACATCATATCACTAACTAATTATATTCCATAAAATTTTCGGGACATTACAAACTCCCTTGCTTAAAATGAATTTTGTTCTTGAAATTCGCACATCAAATTTCATCATGCTTTTCAAAATCATAACCATACTTGACATGTAAAAATTCAACTTTTTTTTTATTTTTTATAATGAATAGTGATTTCGTTCACTGTTCATCATGAATAGCACGTCGTTTTACTGTTCACGTGAATAGTGATTTTTTTTTTTTTTTTTAAAGAAATAAAATTTCAAAAATCTACAGAATCGTTTTTAAAACTCTTTGCTCTGATACCAACTGTGACGACCCGAATTCTCGACCATTCGAGTGCCACTAAAAGTGACTCATATCATATTATCGAGACTTAAATAGAAATGTAAAATTATTCAAAAGAATAATTAGAATCCCATAATTTTATTTGTGAATAAAAATAGAACATAATTTTCTTACATAAAGTTCAACATAATTATCTCATCAATCTTAACCACTTTTGCCACTTCCATGTTGACCGCCTCGAACCTTCAATTATCTGAAAATGGTAAATATCGTGGAGTGAGATTTATAAAATCCCAGTAAGTATACAAAGCATAAATTTTCTTTTGAAAGCATATGGATCATTTTCATCATAACATAGGATAGGATCGAAATACTCATAAACATAGGGAGACACAAGAATTTTACCGAACTTAAATGGCAAGAATTCTTATGTGTAGCGCTACTAAACTCCGGTCCCCTTAGCATAATCATAAACATATCATATGGAACCCATAACAATCTTGTGAGATTGATTTCATAGCAATGATCCAAACATTTTCATAAAAACATAAGATATACTTACTTTTCATAAAAACATAAGGTGTATTTACCTTTCATAAAAACATACTTACTTTTCATAAAAACATAAGATATACTTACTTGTCATAAAAACATACTTACTTTTCATAAAAACATAAGGTGTATTTACCTTTCATAAAAACATACTTACTTTTCATAAAAACATAAGATATACTTACTTGTCATAAAAACATACTTACTTTTCATAAAAATATAAGGTATATTTATCTTTCATAAAAACATACTTACTTTTCATAAAAACATAAGATATACTTACTTGTCATAAAAACATACTTACTTTTCATAAAAACATAAGGTGTATTTACCTTTCATAAAAACATACTTACTTTTCATAAAAACATAAGGTGTATTTACCTTTCATAAAAACATACTTACTTTTCATAAAAACATAAGATATACTTACTTGTCATAAAAACATACTTACTTTTCATAAAAACATAAGGTGTATTTACCTTTCATAAAAACATACTTACTTTTCATAAAAACATAAGGTGTATTTACCTTTCATAAAAACATACTTACTTTTCATAAAAACATAAGGTGTATTTACCTTTCATAAAAACATACTTACTTTTCATAAAAACATAAGATATACTTACCTTTTAAAAGATTAAAATGAAGTGTAGTAGTAAATGGACCAAAACTTTCTTGACCACCTTGAATTTCTCTTACTTGTGGATTTTGTCAAGAGATTGGAAATAAGTGTATATGTGTAGAGTTGTGTGTAAAAGAGATGGGTTTAAATAGATGTATAAAGTTGGCATATTGTAAACATAATCATTCAATTCTATTAATTTTAACACATCCTTTTCTTAAAGTAAAGCACCATTCATATACTTTTCCATATTTATACAAATATTATGCTCTTCATGATTACATATAATGGAGTATATAATTCATTCATATACTTTTCCATATTTATTAAATTAAGATTCTCATAATTATTATATATAATGGAACCTCTCATGCTTGCATATATTTTCTTAATTTCAATAATAAAAATAATTTTTGTATAAATAAATATTGGGATAACATTGAATTAAGTACTTGGACTTAATATACTTTAAATCAAGAGAATGGAGATATTTTTAGAAATTCGGAATTTAATTTAAAATCGAACGATCTCGATTATTTCTTGACTTGGCTATACGAATACGTCGTGGCATTAACTTAATAAAAATGGGTGAAATAGTAACGACACGATTTTCTATTAAAATAATTATTAATCGCGTAAAAATTCTTGGTCGCTACAGAGAGTGAGTGAACAAGTTCTTCTTGCATTCAACATTGGAACCTATTGTGACCAAGTGATATGTGATATGTGATGTAGTTCCCATGCACACTACACACATAATTTTGGGAAGACCTTGGCAAAGTGATAGGGGTGTGACACATGACAAGAGGAAGAACCGGTATAGCTTCCAAATGAATTGAAAAAGGGTTGTGATCCTATCTTTGAGCTCGGAAGAAGTATGCAAAGACCAAATGAAGCTCAAGAAGGAATTCGAGGAAGAAAAGGAGAAGGAGAAGGAAAAAGAAGAGAAAGAAGGGGAGGATAGGAAAACAAAAGAACCTTCAATTGATAAAATTGAAGAAAATAAAAATGAGAGCAAGAGAGTTGGGGCCACGTCCCTAGAAAAAGGAGAGGCAGTGAGAGTTGGAGCCACGACTCCAGAAAAAGGAGAGGTGAGAGAAGAACCGAGGGTTGAGGATTCTACCTCAGAAAAAGGTGAGGAAGTGATGAGTGCCACCAAAGAAATTGAGAGAAGAGATCACTCCAAAATGTCCTTTACTCTTGAATATTCTAATACTTCCCTCCCTAGTTTTGTCATGTCTTTGTTGCAGGAGTTTGTGAGGCCAACTTATCAAGGCACAAAGAACTCCAAAAGCATGCCTTATGGAAGAAATTCATGGAAACATTTTCCTACAACAACGAGTACAACCGAGGTAAAGAAAATGAGATAACCAATGCAACATCTAGGAGGTATGCTCCTAACAATTCTTTAAATTCAAGGTTATTGTGTTTTGAATACATTAGAGGGTTGTATGATCTTGATATAGATTTGATAAGTGTGTTGTTGACTTGTGAAAATGTCACATGTGGTAGGAATCATTGTCATGATGAGTGCTTAATTTGTAAATGCAACTTTTTGCATGTGCCCAATTGCATAAGTACCAAATCCTTGTGTGAAAGTGTTGCATATAGTACATTTCATGGGCATGTTGAATCCTTATTTTGTGAAAATATGCTTGACGTGCATATTTGCTCTCTAAAGAAATTGCTAGCTAGGGGAGTCCATGGGAGAAATTTATTGAGATGTCTTGGTGATAATAGGACTTCACTTCTAACATTTATTGATGCCCCCTCATTTTATTTTGAATATGTTAAGGGCATGCATGTTAATAATCCAAATTTATTAAACATTTATGAATCATGTTGTGAGCGATATTTTGATGAATTCTATGGGCATGATAATTATTTGTTTTGGAAAATTGGATTGTTTCTTTTTAAATGTACCATGTGCAAATTGCTAATGGGAGATGCACATGATAGTCGTTTGATGGGGCGATTTAAAATCAACGGGGTCTTAGGGGTATTATGCGATCAATCTTATTGGCCTACTTTGAAGCTTGGTGTTGAACATGTTTGCACTTGTAGTAAATGCCGAACATGCAAACTGGCTAAACTCAAGTTTTTGCCCCAAGAATTCCATGCATATTTGCCCATCTTGAGTAAACCCTGGACTGTTATTTCAATGAATTTTATAGTGGGTTTACTTGGAATAAAGAAAGAAAATGATGCTATTTTTGTGATTGTTGGTAGGAGTATTAAAACGTCGCATTTGATTGCATATAACGAAACCAACAAGGTCATCAACATAGCTAATATTTTCTTTCAGGAAGTTGTGCAATTGCACGAAATTGGTGCTAATTTTGTGGTTGTTAAATTTTCTTATAATCTAATTGTTCATCATATTAGCAAGTTTTCTCCACTTAAAGATACTTGTGACTTTATCATATTAACTCTGTTGAACTTTATGCACATGTTTATCAAAGGAAGAGTTGGTTTAGGTGGGCACGAGAATGCACCTTTGGTTAATCACCTTTGCAGGAGGCTCGAGCTTCCATTTAGGGGAATTGGAATGCAATGTGCTTCCGATGCCAACCATGGTGGGAAACATATTCCGTTTGATCCAGGCGGCCGGATGTGTTCCCATTCGTGGAAGGAGCGACCCCCCGATCAAATAAAATCCAAACTACTACTCTGTGGTGTTGGCCCATCTCAAACTCTTGGCAGCGTCTACAAATTGATTTTGGACGGTGAGTATGAAATTTCAGTTACATTTATTGTGTCTGAATTTTCTATTTTTATTGTAGGTACCGATTCGTGGTCGAATCTCTTTCGAGAAGGAGGAGATGATGAGAATCGCGAAGGTCCAACTTCATTGCATGAACCTGTGGTACACAATGTTGCAAGATCAAAGTTCAAGGAGTTTCACGACGGTGCATTCAAGCAAGATTCGAGGTCGAATCCTTTTCAAGAGGGAGGGGATGATGAGAATCGGGAAAGTCAAACCTCGATGCACGTGCCTGTGGGACCCATGACGAGATTCGAAGTTGAAGAGGTTCAAGATTCGAGGCTAAACAATGTGAATAAATCAAGAAAAGAAGCCGAGAATCAAGTTGGAGCCAAAAAGAAGAAGAAATTGGAATCAGCCAATTTCGGTCGACCGAAAATCATTCCGGTCGACCGAAAGTCTGCAGAGAAATTTTTGTTCCAGCCTCAGGCGTTTTCGACTGAGTGGCGGTCCACCGAAAGTCCAGATTCGGTCGACCCAGTGATCGACCGAAATAAGTTCGGTCGACCAGTTCGGTCGACCGAAACACTTCATTTTACAAAAAAACGGGATTTTTCTTGCAATTTCCACAAAAACGGGGTTTTTCTTGTAAATACCGAAATTGCACGTTTTTCCCATTTTGTACATTATATTCACATTTCTTGTTCATTTGTAATAACTTGGTTGTTCATTTGAATGCTCTTGAGAGCTTGGTCTTGAAGACCCCCTTTGAGGTAAGGTTAAAACCTCTTTTGTTCTTGTTACCTTCTTGGAATTTAATCAACTTTGCTTGAGTATTGTTATTCTTGTGTTGTTGTTTATTTTCCGCCATCTTGGAATTTGTTTAAGTGACCCCCATTGGGCTAGGGTTTGTTAATCCTTGAATTTTGGGTTAGAATTAAACTTGGGTTAAAGTGTTTATCCATTTATTTACCACTTTAACTTTCTTGGGTTGATATTAAAATTGTTGTGGGAATTTTCGGTCAACGCACCGAAGGGGTTCGCATCACCCCTCTTGGTTAGTTTATCTTGGGTTAACAATTGGTATCAGAGCCTAGGAACTCTTTCATCTAGATTTTACTATCTTGAGTTATGGCTAACCAAAATATTGAAGGTCATTCTACTAATCGTCCTCCATTGTTTGATGGTACTAAAAATAATTATTGGAAAACTAGAATGATGATTTTTATTCAATCAATTGATTATAATATTTGGGATGTCATTGAATCTAGTCCTCATGAACTTACTAAGGTTATTAAAGTTGATGGAAAACCGGATATAATTATTTCAAAACCTAAGGAAGAATATGATGAGGATGATAAGAAAAAACTGTCTTTAAATGCTAGAGCCAAAAATCTTCTCTATTGTGCACTTAGTATTAATGAATTTAATCGTATTAGCACATGTGATTCCGCACACGATATTTGGCATGCTTTAGAAATCACACACATGGGCACAAAAAAAGTTAAAGAAAAAAAAATAAATCTTTTGTATAAAAATTTTGAAAATTTCTTCATGAAACAAGATGAACCCATTGCTAGCATAATTACTAGATTTACCGATATTGTTAATGGTCTTAAGGGCTTTGATCGAAAATTTTCTAATGGTGAACTTGCTAGCAAAATGCTTAGGTCTCTCTCGGAAGATTGGAGCTAATTGAGAATGTTGATAAAAAACACCCAAGATGTCAACACATATCCCTTGGAAGAGCTTTATGGAACATTGATGACATATGAGCTAAATAATGCCGAGACAAAAGAAAAGTCTAGAAAAGCAAAAGAGGAAGAAATGAAGGATCCTCCTAGGAGACAAATTGCTTTAAAGTCATCAAATGTTGAAGAAGCCTCAAACTCTAACAAGAGCGATGAGGAACTCGATGATCTTATTCTCCTAGTCAAGAAGTGGAAAGCCTTTCGCAACAACTGTAGATTTCAAAAGAAAGAAGACAAAGGTGAAGAGAAAAAGATCATTTGCTACGATTGTGACAAACTCGGTCACAAAAGAACCGAATGTCCCAACAAGAGAAAATTCCTCAAAAAGAAAGCTCTACAAGCTACTTGGGATGATAGTGATGATGAGCAAGATGAAAGTGAAAGTCAAGATGAAGTTGCAAACATGTGCTTCATGGCCATTGAAGATGAGGTAAATACTAATGACATTTCCTCTTATGATGAATTATCTACCTCATATGAAGAAATGATTGAAGTTTTTGAAAAACTTGTTCTTGAACATTCCACTTTTAAAAAGCAATACATCTTGTTGAAAAATGAAGCCGAAAAGAATTTTGAAATACAAAAGGATATTGAAAAGAAGTATCTTGATCAAAATACTTTGAAAGTAGAAAACCTCTCCCTAAAAGAAAAAAATTTTAGATTTAACACTCATTATTCACAAATTCACTCAAGGGAGGAAAAATTTTGAACTAATGCTTGGTAAACAACAATGTGTTTTTGATAAAGGAGGAATTAGATACAAACCATTTTTGAAACAAAAATCTACCAAAAATATTTTTGTTAAAGCTTCTATTTCTTATTCCTTTCATCAAAACACTTTTGTCAAAACATCAACTACTTGTAGTTTTTGTAATAGAAGTGGGCATGTAGCTTTTAATTGTTTAGTGAAAAAGAAACTTCACTTTGAAGAAAGACATAAGAGGGTCAAGGAACTAACTATCAAGGACCCAAAATTATGTGGGTACCAAGAAGTCAAAAATTAAGTCATGTTTTGTAGGTATCAACAAAAGTAAAAAGCAATTGGTTCTTGGATAGTGGTTGCTCAAAGCACATGACCGGAGATAAATCACTCTTATCAAGATTCAAAAGAAAGGATGGAGGACATGTCACTTTTGGAGATGATGCCAAAGGAAAAATCATTGGCATTGGAAATATTGGTAATCATCTTTCTCCCTCTATTGAAAATGTTTTATTAGTAGATAACATCAAACATAATTTACTAAGTATTAGTCAATTATGTGATAAAGGCTATCACATTAAATTTGATTCTTCTAGATGTCTTATCAAAGATGCTACATCGAAAGAGGTATTGTTCATAGGACGCCGAAGTAAAGATGTTTATATCATCAATATTGAATTTGAGAAGGAATTAATATGTTTGTCAAGTTTTAAAGACGACACTTGGTTATGGCATAGAAGATTAGGTCATGTTAGTATGGACCTTATTTCAAAAATATCCAAAAATTGTTTTGTCAAAGGCCTACCAAGTTTGAAATTTGAAAAGGACAAAATTTGTGACGCTTGTCAATTTGGAAAACAAACCAAAAGTTCTTTAAAAAATAAACAATTTTCTTCCACCATAAAACCATTACAACTTCTTCACATGGATCTCTTTGGACCATCTAAAATCGCAAGCTTAGGTGGTAAACACTATACTTTTGTTATTGTTGATGATTTCTCAAGATTTACTTGAGTTTTATTTTTAAATTTGAAAAATGAAGCTTTAAATGCATTTAAACATTTTTGCAAAAAGGTTCAAAATGAAAAGGGATATTCTATTACAACTATAAGAAGTGACCATGGTGGAGAATTTGATAACATGGCTTTTGATGAATTTTGCAAGATAAATGGGTATGAACATAATTTCTCGGCTCCTAGAACTCCTCAACAAAATGGTGTAGTAGAAAGGAAGAATCGTACATTGCAAGAAATAGCTAGAACCATGCTAAATGAAAATAACTTACCAAAATATATTTTGGGCCGGAGCCGTTAACACCGCTTGCTACATAATAAATAGAGTTTTAGTAAGTCGAAAGAAAACTAAAACTCCGTATGAGCTTTGGAAAAATAGAATTCCCAATATCGGGTATTTTAAGGTTTTTGGTTGTAAATACTTTGTTCTTAACACAAAAGAAAACTTGGGAAAATTTGATTCAAAATCCGATGTTGGAATTTTTCTTGGTTATTCATCCACTAGCAACGCTTATAGAATTTCTAACAAAAGAACTCTAGTAGTGAAGAATCCATACATGTTACTTTTGATGAAACTAATTCTCTTGATCAAGAGAAAGGTGTTGATGTAGGTTTGGAAATTCCTTTTGAGGAAATGAATATTCAAGATCAAAGCAATGAAATATCCAAAGACAATAAAGAAAAATACTTGGAAGAACCAACTCCTCAACAAGAAGAAGGAACATCTTCCAAAAACTCAAGTGATCTAACACTTCCTATCGAATGGAGATTTGCTTCATCTCACCCAAAAGAGCTCATAATTGGTGATCCTTCGAAAGGGGTAAGTACTAGAAACTCTACTAAAGGATTCTTAAATACTTGTGCCTTTATTTCTCAAATTGAACCAAAGAATTTCAAAGAAGCCGAGTTCGATGAGTTTTGGATTCTTGCAATGCAAGAAGAACTAAATCAATTTAAAAGAAATCATGTTTGGGATTTAGTTGATAGACCAAATGATCAAACCGTTATTGGTACAAAATGGGTTTTTCGAAATGAAAAGGATGAAAACGGTATAATTGTGCGTAACAAGGCTATATTAGTGGCCCAAGGTTACAATCAAGAAGAAGGAATTGACTTTGAAGAAACTTTTGCACCGGTTTCTAGACTAGAATCCATTCGTATGCTTCTTGCCTTTGCTTGTCATAAAGGTTTTACTCTTTATCAAATGGATGTCAAAAGTGCATTTTTAAATGGTTTTATTCAAGAAGAAGTCTATGTTGAACAACCTCCCGGTTTCAAAAATCATAAATTTCCGGATAATGTTTTTAAACTAAGAAAGGCTCTATATGGTTTAAAACAAGCTCCTAGAGCTTGGTATGAAAGATTGAGTAAATTTCTTATTTCAAATGACTTTCAAATGGGAAATGCGGATACTACACTTTTTATCAAAACCAAAAAGGAAGACATGATTGTTGTACAAATCTATGTTGACGGTATTATTTTTGGTGCAACTAATGTGTCTCTTTGTGAAGAATTTTCAAAATGTATGAGCAACGAATTTGAAATGAGCATGATGGGAGAGTTAAAATTCTTCCTCGGACTTCAAATCAAACAAACTAGTGAAGGGATATTCATTAGTCAAACCAAGTACATTGTGGATATGCTCAAAAAGTTTGAGATGGAAAACTTGAAACCAATGAATACTCCCATGAGTACTTCAATCAAATTGGACAAAGATGAGCAAGGCACTTCCATTGACATTACAAAATATCGAGGTATGATTGGATCCCTTCTTTACTTAACCGAAAGTAGACCCGATATTATGTTTAGTGTATACTTATGTGCTAGATTTCAATCCAATCCTAAAGAATCTCATCTAAGTGCCTAAAAACATATTTTTAGATATTTATGTGACACTATAACTTTGGGACTTTGGTATCCAAAAGGCACTCATATTGATCTTATAAATTATTCGGATGCCGATTGGGCGGGATGCACAATTGACAGAAAAAGCACAAGTGAAACTTGTCACTTTCTAGGCTTTGCACTTGCGTCATGGTTTAGCATGAAGCAAAATTCCGTTGCCCTATCTACCGCCAAGGCTGAATATATCTCAGCCGCTAGTTGTTGTGCTCAAGTTTTATGGATGAAACAAACTCTTTGTGATTATCACTTGATTTTTGAAAATGCTCCTATTATGTGTGATAACACTAGTGCTATAAATTTGTCAAAAAATCCCATCTTGCACTCTCGCACTAAGCATATTGAAATTCGACATCATTTTCTTAGAGATCATGTGCAAAAATGTGACATTTACTTGGAATTTGTTAGTACCGAAAAACAATTGGCTGATATTTTTACTAAACCTCTAACGCATGATAGATTTTCATATATACGAAGAGGATTGAGTATTATTGATGAAAATGATATTTGTGGCTAAATTTACAATATATATGTGTTTTAATTGTAATATTTGCAAAAAATTGATTTTTGAGTGTTTCGGTCGACCTAAAAATTTCGGTCGTCCGAAAGGTGACTTTTGGTTGAACAAGTTGTTCAACCGAAACCTGTTTCGATCGACCCATTGTACGACCGAACGTAACTTTTCGGTCGACCATCACACGAACGAACCCTCCTGCAGCTAATTTCGGTCGACCGAAAGATGCGCGGATTCAGCCTTTTAAAACATAAAATTCATCCCCAAAATTCATACTCAAACCCTAATTTCGCAAATCCCTCTTCTCATTCTCTCCCAAATTCATCTTTTTTCATCAATCCACTTCCAATCTTCCACAAATTTGTATTTCCCCATCATAATCTTCCTCAAATCCTTGATTTTCTTCCAATTTCATCCTAAAATTTCTCAAAACCCTACATTTTGGGGTAAAACACGAAAATTTCAAATTTTCTCCCTTTGAATCGATTTCACTCCATCAAACTTACCATTCTATCACTACACTATTGATTTCTACTCTTTTTATTCATTTCCAATCGTTTTTACCTAAATTTTTCCAAAACTTCTATTGGTTCCTTCAATTCACTCGAAATTTCACAATGCCTCCAAAGAAGAAATCGAAGAAAGGCGAAGCCAGCTCATCGAACGTTGAGGAACGTACACCATTGCTCGACCGCTTCTCTGATCATCCAATTCTAATAGGTAAGTCTATCGATTTCTTCGATTTTTACCTTCAAGCCCCCTCGTTTCAAATTGAGCGTCATTTTGAAGATATAGGATGGAAAAACGTCATGTCTATTTCTGAAAACTCCTACCCGAAATTGATTCGGGAATTTTTTAAAAACGCTACTTTTTATTCGGATGAAATTACTAGTTTAGTTAAGGGAACACGAGTCGCTATCCAACGATCCCTCATTAGAAACCTCCTAGGATTGCAATGTTGTGAAAATTATGCATATGTTACTCATTATCATGTTAGGTTCGAGGGATACAATGAACTTGAGGCTTGTAGTCGTGTCACTGCCCGACCCCTCACTACTACTATGACCTTGAACCTCAACCATTTGGCTATCCCATGCAAGGTCCTTCATCGTGCAATTGCTCACACAATTGTACCCCGTAGTGGTCATTTTGATGAAGTAAATCATCTCGACCTATTCATTCTTGACTCTCTCCTTGTCGGTCGTAAACTTGATTTTCCATACATATTCGTCCAACATCTTCATCATGTTCATACCTGTCCTCGGGTTCTAGGCCTACCCTACGGCATGATATTCACAAAAGTTTTCAATCACTTCAATGTGCCTCTAGACAATGAGCCTATTCTTAAACCTAAACACACCGATATTATCAACATCAACACTCTCAAACGGATGAAAATTCTTAAGGGTGATGGGCAATGGGTGTGCAATACTCAAGGTTTCGATGATGCATCGGGGCCTACGACTTGGCCATTTACCGAAGAGGAAGCTGAAGAGGAATTGGAGATTGGTGAAGGGGCGGATGCGGGTGAGGGTGACCAAGGGGGTGCTGGTGAAGGTGATGAACAAGGTGGTGGGGATGACCAGCCTCGACCGAGGCCACGGACTCGAGCACCACAAGCTGCAGCACCTCCCCATCGATCCATCTCTGAAGATCAATTCAACATCCTAAATGGGCGTATCGATTCTCTCACCACGGCGGTTGAAGGCATCCAACATCAACTTCAACATATGCACACATCTCAAGAGGCTTTCTTCGCTCATTTCTACTCCATCTACCCGCCTAATCCACCTCCACCACCGGCGGCCGATTGAAGATCCTATCTTTATTTTTTATATATATCTTTCGTAGTACTTTTCTCAAAACACTTTGTTTTCAAACTATGTAATCATGTTTTAAAACTATGACATTTTCGCTATGTTAATATTTCTTTGCATACTTGTTCTGCATCTTATGATTCACATGCTATATTTTGTTATGATTCTTGCTTTGAGTTGTGATGATGGTGAAGTATAGGTGCTTTCTATATGATAAGATTCTATTCTTATCGGTTTGTACAAAATACGGGGATTCCATGTCAAATTTTTTTTTCTTTGGAACATACAAACTATGTGTTAGTGTTTCCATCAAGTTATGATTCCACATTCCTATTCATTACATGAATTTCTATTAAAGGGAAAACTGATTATAGGTGTTCCATGACTATTCCCGTATGCTTTAAGGCTACTTGACACTTTTTGTTTATGCCAAAAGGGGGAAGAGATATTTGCTACGATTTGATTTGTTTTATCTTGCTATATTATGATAGAAAGGGGGAATACATTGCAAAAGAAATGGGGAATATGTACTCACATATATATTTCATCATTTTTTACGAATTACAAATCACATTTTTTGTCATAATCAAAAAGGGAGAAATTGTTGACCTATGACTATTCACGTATATATTGTTTTGATTATAACAAAAAGATCTCCTGTATTACTAATGGTTTCAATTCTTGAGTTTTATCATATATGTGTCATTTGGATACTCCGAGATCAAAATCGTCATCCATTGAAGTACAAGGCAATCATAAAAGAGATTTGAATTGAACAAGATCGTCGAAGACCGAAGATTAAAGCTTTAGAAGATTTATGTTGAAAAATTTCAACTCATTTGTAAAGGTATCGACTCATCAATTTTTAAGCAAGTTTATAAAGCTCAAAATTATTTCTAGAAATCATTAATTGCATAAAAATGATTTTTCAAATCATAACATGAAATAGTTTTTGGTAAAATAAACTTTTTGATATAAAAAATAAAAATTCCAAAATTTTCATTTTCGATCGACCGAAATACACCTGATCGACCGAAACTTTGATCAACAGAAATATTTGCTCAACCGAAAGTATAACGGCTAGTTTTGAGCTTTCGGTCGACCGAAAGTGTGAAATGGTCGACCGAAACCTCCTGAAGCTCAAATTCTTGATTTATAAATAGACACTTCTCTTGCATTCATTTCTACCAACTTACAAGAGCATTTAAGAGAGAAATTTATTGAGAAAATCATTGAGCTTACTTTGTTTTACATTCTATTTCATTTATTGCAAGGAATCTCTCGATTGTTCAAAACTATTTCATATCTTTATCAAGAATTCCATTTTGTAGAAAACTCAATACTCTTACTTCATTATTGATCATTGATTGAGTTCATATCACCAAACACTTATTGAAGTGTATATCTCTCTTCATACTTAACTAAGTATTATTTGGAAAGATAGATCATTGGTTGAAAAACTTTGATTCAAGAAAAACTATCTCATATCCTTCTTCAAAGTTTTCATAAACACTTGAGCTTTAAATATTTGCTATCTATTGAAGTGTTATCATAAAACTCTCAAGATACTTGTATTGATCATATCATTTGTCAAGAGAGTTATTTCAATTGTAAATTCAATTCATTATATTTTGTGGTTTCGAGAGCCTTGTGAAAACTCGATTGTAAATGATAGGTGCTCCTTGTTGTAAAGTCACCTAAGGATTTGATACTCCTTGTTGTAAGTTATCAATATAGTGGATTTGGCCTTGCTCGTGACGGAGAGCTCGGTAACGGAGGACGTAGATCACGTTGGTTGATTGAACCTCCCTAAATCGCGTTTGCAATCTCTTATCCCTTTTACTTACTTGTATTGCACTTACTCTTTTCTATTAATTTATATTGTGCAACACTATATCTAAGTGCTATACTTTCTTTATCAATTAAGTTCATACATTTATAGCACACTATATTGATAGTTTAGCTACTTGTAATACTAAGTGCTCATACTTATACTCATTAGTTTTTAAGTTTAAGATTATTTATCGAAAAAGTTTTATAAACCAATTCACCCCCCTCTTGGTTAGTTTATCTTGGGTTAACAGTTATAAATAGTATACTCCAATTATTTCAACGTATAATATTATGGAGTCATTTGTATCATTCTATAGTAATACTAATCTGGGTATATTGAATATTTCAGTGATTATACATATATGTTCTCACATCTCATAAACCACAATTTCTGATTTATATAAGTATAATCAGTCATTGAAATATTTATCAATTTCGACATATAATCTACAATCATTTTACTTGAAATCCCAACGTACCGCGATCAACTGGTAAATCAAAGAATACTCCCAAAGTATCGAGATGAGAATCATACATTTTGATCTCACACATTGGTATATCAAATAGTTCAAGCTAATGATTTCGATTATAGTCTCATCAACTATATATTAAGTCAGTTCTTTGGAAAATCTCGCGCGTAACGAGTCGTCTTTTACGACTATGTAATATTTTCATTTGTACAAATAATTACTGAATTTACACATTTAAGTGTTTGGACTTCAGATCGTTGAACAATAATCCCTACATTGGGGTTTTATATTTGGCCAAAGTATTACAATTTCATCAACCTCATTTTCACAAGAGAGTTGTGTATGTATTCGATTTATGTATCGATTTCATTTTATCTCAATATAACTTATGGAAATTTCTTTATATTTTCTATCATCAAGTACATAAATCTCTTATCATTTAACTATGTCTCATTTACTCACCATGAGTATTTAACCTCAAAAGGGATTATCTCAATTATTCAAGAAATATTTATTTATTTATTTATTTATTTTGGGAATCGATTGTCATTATGCTTCAGGCATAATTACGCTTCAAGCGTGTTTTTCCTATAATGTTCACAAATCTTATATTATATCAATCTGCTAAAATGCCGCAACACATGTCATCCTTTTAGGGATATAATCTCAATCATATATTTAAGTGCGCTTTGGTGGAGTGTATACATATCACACTTTTTACAAATCATAAAGTAGAGGTGGGAAAACAACTCACCGGCTCGTTGGCTCGGCTCGTCAAAACACGAGCCACGAGCGGCTCGGCTCGTCCAACGCATGTAGCCACCAGAATTTTCATGATTGATTTTGAATAAATATTATTTATCTTTAAAAACGTGTTGCTACGACTTTGCCCATTTATTTTTAAATTTCGTGTGTGTCTAGCCATTTTAAGTGAAATTAAAATCATTTAAAAATGTTAGTCCAATTCCGATTTCAATTTAAAAATGTCCCATTTTCATTATATATCTTTAAAGTTCAATTTCAATTTTAAGAAGTTTCTAAATGTATCTTTAATGATAAATTTTAGTCCAAACTTTAAATATTTGAGTCCAAAATATTTTAGCTCCAATTTAAATTCATTCCCAAATTTTTATTTATTTTAAAATCTCAATACCCCTAAATTCAAAAGTTTATATTCTGATATTGTTATCCCAATCAAGTCCTCCCTCACTCAATCACCAATCAAGCATTTGCCAATTTTGAATTTAACTCAATGTATATTTTCCATTTTCAACCCCAAAATCCTTTCCCAATTTCCATCAATAACCAATCCAATTTAACATCATTTCTTCCCATTTCCTTCACACGTTTTCCCTTCAATTCCCTCTTCAATCATCAGGATCAGCTCCAACCTACAATTTCTTACCATTTTTCCCTATATGGACACACCCATGATCACTCATCTATCCCTCTCAATTAGCCATTCAACTTAAATTAATCCCAAATCCCTCTCAATTCTCAGTTCCTTGCTGACTTACCAAAGTTTAATTCATAAACCTGCCTTTAACTCCTCTTCCCTCACCACCCTCATCTTTCACACGCTATAACTGATCAGCACCCCTAATCTCTCCTTCAATCCCCCATTCAGCCAATATTTCCTTGCATATTCCCTCAACATTCCTAAACCAAAGGCTACCACACATTAACCAAAATGATATAATCCCCTTTCCCCAGCTTCATTCACAAACACAAAGAACTACTACAAGGTATCTCCCTTCTTTCCATTTTTCATTCTCGCACAGCAAAACACCATCACAACTGAACCACAGACATTGCATCCCAACCAAAAACCAATCTCGAAACCCATCTCAGAACTTACAATGTCGACTGCAAATCAACCACCACAAATCCCTACACCATGGCCGAACACTACGTGAAACCACCACAATTTGCCATGGCACATTCAGAAACTAAACTTCCAAACGCCCCTGTCCACTGCCACAACCCAGGCCACCACTAAGCTGCCAAGCCGCAACCTCCAACTCCCAATATCTGCAAACTCGAACACTATCCCCACGCCGCCAAACCGCCACCTCCATCGCCCAAACCGAACCTCCATTTATGAATCCACCAACCACCACCAAGCTGCCAAGCCCCCACCTTCAACGCCCAATCAAATCATGAACATCACCACCGTCATCAACATCATCAAACCTACAACCCAACTTCAATCCGACCCAAATTCAAAAAATAAAACCCAAAACCAAGAATTTAACAAGAACCCAAATACCTTACCTCGACTGCCATCCTGTATTGGCCGGATTCTTCGTCGAAAAACCATAACCCACTTTCAGTTTCACTCAAAAATCGAGCCCCATTTCAGATTTATTTTGGCACCCACTCGTCGCCGCCTTGTGACGACGACGTTTTCACCATCGCCTGCTCGGCCGGCGGTCAAATTTGGCGGGGCGAAACCATCGCCCCTAAGCCCTCCAACCGCGTCTCTCTCTCGTCTCTTCTCTGGTTCGAAAATGAGAAAGAGAGAGAGATAATTTTTATCTATATATTATATTTTGGTATTTTGAAATTTTAATGTTTAAGCCCCAAGTTTTATAAATGTGTCAATTTCAGTCCTTTCACTTTTAAAACCATCTATTTCAGTGCCCAAGTTTTTAAAAGTGTCTATTTTGGTTCCGCTAGTTTTAAAACATGTTATTTTTAGCCCATGTTTTCTAGAGTTATTTAATTTGGTCCCCTTAGTTTTAAAATCATGTAAGTCAGTCCATGCAGTTTTAAATATATTATTTTCAACCTTAGATTTCAGTAGATTTAATAATAAGCCCTGAAGATATTTAAAACATACGAGTCAGCCAAATAGTTTTTCAAAATAATTTATTTTGATTTCAACTCTTTTCAAAGTCCAAGTATGTTTGATTTCTAAATTAATCTCTAAAGCTTTTATTTCTTCTTTTAAAACTCTTTCGTTTCAAAACATTTGAATTTCAAATTCAACTTTAAGATTTATTTTATATATTGGCTAGACGAGGCGCTTGGACATTTAGAAGAACAACGTGAACTTTCTTGCTCAACTTTCAAGCTCGTGATTTGAGGTAGACACGCACTCACTAATTAGTTTAAATTATAATTACATGTCTTATGTGAAATTACGTGATTTACATGTTTTGATGCATGAGACGAGACAAGAATATTTCTTATGAGATAAGATGAGAAATGATGATGTTATGCATAACTTATGTGCCTTAAGTGGGCGAGATGAGATTACCCACACCCTATGATTTTAACAGCCTTGATTTTGAAAATACAAGAGCCCAAGAATATGATGATGAGGTCACTGTATGATTGCATAATTAAGTGTTCAATTATTTTCTAAATTAATTATTGGCGATGAGTCTACTGAGTATTTTTAGAAATATTCATTCCATTATTTTAACAGTTTTCACAAATTTTGGAGATGGCGGCGAATGAAATGGCAGCGGTGGAAAAATCAGAAATAATGTTAATTTTCTTTTTAAGTCAAGTTTCATAAATGTCATCAATTTAATTATTTACCGTTACTTTACTTTAAAACTTAAGATTTAAGGTTTTTATGAATTTGTTAGAATTATGTTCCGCTACATTTTTTAAATAATAGATGTGATGTTTTATAAATTCATTTCTTCTGCAAAAATGTTGTTTCAAAGGTTTCAAATAATAAATATGATGTTTGAAATTTTTTTAATTATTTCCGCAATAAAATCAGATTTAAAGGACGTCATGGCGTCCCGAACTCTACGGAATTCAGGGCGTTACATCGCACGAGCGGCTAGTCAAACATGAGTCACGAGCCTCGGCTTGTGGGCTCGTGTATTTTTGAAGAAAAATGCAAAAAAAAAAATTATATACTTGGCTCGTGGGTCAATCTCGGCTCACGAGCTGCGAGCTCGTGGGCCAAGCCAAGCTCGGCTCGGCTCGTTGAGGGCTAGCCGAGCTGTATTGTTATACGGCCGAGCAGGCTCGTCTCGGCTGGGCTCGGCCCATTGCCATCAATATCATAAAGCTTATTGAGTTAATCCCTGTTTGACATAGAATATTGTTGTATGATAAATAATTTCTAAATAAGTTATTCTCATAAAAAATAATTTTAAACTTTTGATAATCTAACAGTTTATTATAGAACTTCTGGTTCAATAAGGTTTTATTTCATTTTTATGTATGAATATTTGGTTCAATACAATGTATATTTCACTGATGAACTTCTGGTTCATACTATATACATATTTCACTTGTACGTATGAACTTCTGGTTCAATAAAATATTTACTTGTTCGAATTTATAAATCAGTATACCTTGATTTAGTATATCTAAAAAGGTGATTAGAATGAAATCATAAAAAAATTATCCTTGTCCCCATCTTTTGATTACAAATCTTTTCCTTTTTCTTGGTGGAATCAATGAGACACGGAGTCACCGCTCTTTTACGCGTTAAATAATGCATTTAAATAGATCACTTTGGGAGAAGATTAGATCCATCAAAATGGATTTTATATTATCAAATATTCGCAAATACTACTTAAATCTTCGGATAAATGTTTTGAAAAAGATTTACCGAGTTCGACTTGAAAGATTGAGGCTGCTGATGGATCGAGGTATCCCAGAAGATGTTCGTTGGTTGATCGTTCTGGTTCATACTATATACATATTTCACTTGTACGTATGAACTTCTGGTTCAATAAAATATTTACTTGTTCGAATTTATAAATCAGTATACCTTGATTTAGTATATCTAAAAAGGTGATTAGAATGAAATCATAAAAAAATTATCCTTGTCCCCATCTTTTGATTACAAATCTTTTCCTTTTTCTTGGTGGAATCAATGAGACACGGAGTCACCGCTCTTTTACGCGTTAAATAATGCATTTAAATAGATCACTTTGGGAGAAGATTAGATCCATCAAAATGGATTTTATATTATCAAATATTCGCAAATACTACTCAAATCTTTCGATAAATGTTTTGAAAAAGATTTACCGAGTTCGACTTGAAAGATTGAGGCTGCTGATGGATCGAGGTATCCCAGAAGATGTTCGTTGGTTGATCGAAGCAAAAGTTCTATTATCTGGTGAATTACCAGATTCATTTTCTAAGCACATTCTTGACTTAGGTAAGAGTACTTTCAAAAAGAAGCGAAGAGCAAAAAAATTGAAGGGCTGCTATAAATGTGGTCGATGGACATGTGTCACCCGTTGTAAATCAATAGGGTATTCATCTATAAATCGAGATGATAAGATAGATTTCATTATGGGTGGACTAAGTAAGGAGTCTTTGGATGATATCCAATTAACTCTTGAGACGCACCATTGTGGGTATGTGCAGCATGAGCTACTATCTTTATGGACTCAATTCAACAACAATAAAAACCGTTATAGTGTCAAAAATATAATAGCAAAAGATCCTGTTTACCTGGCTATTATAAACAATGATGTTTTGATTACTTAACATTGATAAAAGGTAAATCGGTATAGTGTATAAATTTTAACAAAGTATTTTGTATTTTCATTTTTCACGTATTAACAGATTGTTACTGAGAGATCATCGAAAGAGTATCCATTATGGAGCAAAATATATGCTGTCAGAGATAAGATCAAAAGTAGTGTCATTTAGTAAAAAGTAAATAGCAACTTTTTCAAAAGAAGAGCAATAAATAGTGAATATTTTCAAGTTTAAAAGTCAGATAATTTCGCAGTTTAATGCATCCCAAAATAACAATTTCTTGTAAGTTTTCCTTCCTTATACTCTTAAAAGATGGAATGATCAAACCTTCGACAGATCAAAACTATCTGTGTATTTTGTGGATAAAAAATCGGGAAAGACTTTGAGTATCTAAAAGCATCATTGCTTCTAGGGAAGAAGTTGGGAGAGAGAGGTATCAATCTAGTATATGGAGGGGGCAGCAGTGGATTGATGGGTTGTGTTTCACAATCCGCTCAAACAGAGAAAGCGAGAGTGATAGGTGTTATACCTGTTCCTTTAGCTCATATCGCAGGAAAAACATGAGGGCATGAAGTACAGATGTTATCAATTCATGAACGCATAACTTGCATGTTATATGGTTCTGATGCCTTCATTGCCATGCCTGGAGGTTTTTGTACTTTAGAGGAAATCTTTAATATTACCTCATGGTCTATTCGGCTTTTAAATGTTAACAACTTCTTCGATGGTTTAATAACATTTCTTGATTATACTGTGGAATAGGGATTCATCTCTCCATTTTCTAGGAGGATCCTTATTTCTGCTCCCACTATCGATGAACTGCTGGAAAAGTTACAATCATATGTTTCAATACAAGATCCAACATGAGTTAAGATAGATTAGTCGCAAGGAAGGGGTACCAAGCGAAAATGGAGTCCGGTTAATGTAAATTTATCCTTGTGAACTCCAAAATATTGTGGGTGATAGAGTATGGAGTATTCTTACTCTTGAGACACACCTCAAATTTTTTAAATTAATCTTGTGAACCTCAAAAAGATTCGAAGTAGTAGAGTACGGAGTATTCTTACTCCTGAGACACACAAAAAAATTAGGGGTGGTAGAATACGGAGTATTATTACTCTCGATACACACCTCTACTTTTGATGATCATAAATGTTTCCCCCTTTTGTATTTTGCATGTATCTCTTTTCTTGATATGTTTCAATATGACTCCTTTATACTCTTCAGGAGCAATAATAATAATATCATTTCAATATGTTGATAATATTCACTGCTTCTGGAGTAAATATGTACTTCTTCTGGAGTACATAAGTATTTGTGCAAGAACTTTGATCAAAATTATTTATCTCAATCATATAATTTTTATCTCATAATATTGATGAGATTATTTTCACATTAGTCATGTTCGTGCTATCATGTGATATTATCTTATCATACATCAACATTTTTCTTGTTGAATAATTTATTTTCATCTATGCTTTCAATACAAATATTGGTAACTTCTGGTACCGTTTGATAAAATATTTTCATTAAAATCGAACAATCTTTTGGTAATGGTAACTTCTGGTACCATTTGTTGAAATATCAAAATAACAACAATATATCAAATTTATATGAGTAGAAATATTTAAAATCAATAGAATCAACCATATAGGTGGTAACGTAATATGCTTAAAACAGGTAGAACCAACCATATAGGTGGTAACGTAATATACTTGACACTTGTAGAACCAACCATATAGGTGGTAACGTAATATGTATATTTAAAACTGATAAAACCAACCTTATAGGTGGTAACAACATAATGAAATAATTACCTTTCATAAATGAGTACATCATATCTCCAAATCCAGTCAAGGTATTCATAATAGTCTAGTCCGTTACGATAATGAGTTATATTTAATCAATAACTCAATACATCACGACATGGTAATTATTATACTACTTGTACCTAGTTTTAAATCTTTTAATTTATCTTATTGATCACATAGTAGTGTTAAATGATTGAGAATATATATTCTACTAGCACTTATCATCTGATCAGTAATCATGATTGATCAAATTTGTTAAATCACGATTAATATATTTTGACGTACCTTCAAGGGTAAAATTGTCCATATTTTAATATATTAATCATATGAGTAAATTAAACAGTCAATAGGTTTGAAATTTGATTTAGAACAAACTTACTTTTGATCCAAAGTTCAAAATCTCGCCGGAATTGCTTCAAAAATAGTTTTTACGAAGCCCCCACATTCGACCACCAAAAAATGTCCAAAACTGCACCAAACAGAAAAGTAAGACCATAGAAAAATAAAAAACATCGATATGAACAAACTGCCTTTTGACACCGTCGCCGGATTCTACCTCATGTGCCGGTTCGACATTTGCGCATGGGCCTCACGTGCCTCACGCGCTGTTTCGCCGCCGTTGACACGCGCCCGTGCTTGAGAATCGCCTCGCCGTCTTGGTTACAGATCTGTTCTCCGATCGTCGATTGGATGTACGGTTTTGCATAAATCGGCTTTGAAAGTTTCGGATTATATAATTTTTTCAATTTTTTTTTAATAGACTTGAAATTGATTTTCAGATTTACAATATATGAGTTTTTTCTAAAGCTAAAAGTGTTTGATTTGTGAAAAGGAAACATTGATTAATAATAATCAGGTTTCTGATACAGATGTTCATCATTTAGATACAACTGTAGAGCATACTCCCATCTTAGTACTCAATTGGCTGAAAACTCGTGCTGATAACGTATTGTAAAACTACCAATTTCTAGAAAATAAGAAAGAGAGGTAGAGAGAATTGAGAGGAGAATTCTTTCTCATTAGCACCCTTAAATGAATTGTTTAGATTCCTATTTATAGGGGTGGACAATTGTACAATCGTAATAACATAAAGTTTACATATAATGGTAATATCATTCATATATATATATATATATATATATATATATATATATATATATATATATATATATGAATGAGATATAACACAGGAGACACTTATTACATAAATGAGAAATATGTTTTACTTGGGTAGGGTCCATATTTTGGACAAATTGGTGAAAGTTGATAGTGGTTGGCTTTTTTATTGCATAGTACTTTGGTGGCAGTGCCACGTCGGTGGACGGTAAATATGTTGAGCCCGTCCATTGAGAATTGATAATCTCTGGTCTTATCATATGTTCCAGACAAAAGCCAGAGAAGTTAAAATGGGCTTAAAGAGGAATGATATATTCCCCGCGTTAAGGAACATATTTCATGTCCACAATAAATTTGATTGGTTGGTGAGGGTGGGCCCCCACTGTCCACCCACCAATAAGGGGTGTGAGTTTGAAATATGGTGGGGAATATATTTTTTCCGTGAGCGTAAATTAGATGGTTCAACTACTTTTATAGACTTACGGATTTTTTATAAGAACTAGTTTTGGTGCGTGCGTTACACGCATATTTGTCAGTATTATTTTATCAGAGAAGCTTCGAATAATAATTTCTTATTTGATACTCTCTTATCCCATAAAGATGGACTCATTTCTATTTTTAAACGGATTAAGTAAAAATAATTATTATATGTTGGAACTATAAATTTGCTTACATTTTACCTAATATACTCCTACATTTATTAAATAATAAGTAGTTCATATGTGTTGATAACAATGCATATTAAATAAAGGTATATTAAAAAAATTAAGATATTAATATAATTTCAATAAGGAAAGTAACATATAGGGATAAACCAAAAAGAAAAAAAAAAAGAAAAGATTAATGAAAGATATTGCTAATGGATCATTTTAAATTACTAAAATTTTTAGTACAATTTAGTAATTCGAAAATAATGTAACAAAGTATTGTTCGAAAGCTTCACATCAATATTAAGATATTGATATTACGACTTTATTTGAACCCTCATAATTAACTTAGCGAAAAAAAAAGTAATACAAAATGATAAAAATAGAAACATGAGAAGGTCAGCTTCCTAAAGATGTCAAAAGTAATCTTTGAATAGTTGACTGAATAATGCATTAAATACAATTGTTGCTCGCATAATATTTAATTGGATGAATAATGTCTAACTTAATGAAAAATTCCAACAATTTGCTCGCATAGTGTTTAATTGAATGAATAGAGCATCCAGTTGTTACCCGCATAGTATTTAATTGGATAAATAATGCCTAAATTGTTGGAAAATTCGAACAATTTACTCGCATATTACCTAAATTTGATGAATAGTGTTTAATTACAATTGGATGAATAATACCAATTGCACATTCAATTAAATGAATAGTGCATCCAATTGTTGTCCGCAAATTGTCTAATTGGATGAATAGTATTTAATTGCAATTTGATGAATAATGCCTAAATTGATGGAAAATCCGGACAATTTGTCCGCATAGTATTTAACTGGATGAATAGTGCATTCAATTGTTGTCCGCATAGTGTTTCATTGGATGAATAGTACCTAAATTGGATAAATAGTATTTAATTGCAATGTAGTGAATAGTTAAATTGGATGAATAATGTTTAATTAAAATTGAATGAATAGTGCCAATAGTACATCAAATTGTTGCTTGTATAGTGTTTAATTGGATGAATAATGTATAAATTGGTTGAATAATGTTTAATTGCAATTGGATTAATGGTTAAATTGGATGAATAGTATTTAATTAAAATTGAATGAATAGTGCCAACAGTATTTTCCAATTGTTGCTCGCATAGTGTTTAATTGGATGAATAGTGCATAAATTGGATGAATAGTGTTTAATTGCAATTGGATTAATAGTTAAATTGAATGAATAATATTTAATTAAAATTGAATGAATAATGTCAATAGTGCATTCAATTGTTACCCGCATAATGTTTAATTAGATGAATAATTCATAAATTAGATGAATAGTATTTACTAGCAATTGGATACATAGTTAAATTTGATTAATAGTATTTAATTGAAATTAAATAAATAGTACCAATTATCCAATCTTTTATATCCAGTTAGTTTATGAAGTTTTATAAGTAACCATAAATCTAATTCTAACTTTCGGTTGATCGCTAACGTCTGATAAAAGATTGGGTTAATTATTCTATTGAATGCGAAATTAGAGGGCCTCCGCACATGTCTGACCAGTGACCATAAACCATTGGCCTCTGTTCGGTAATCTGATTTTTTGGGGGGGTTTTTTTGGTTTTTAAACCAATTTTTAAGCTACGTAATTTCTCAAATCAATCTCTAACCCTACATATTTTCTATATCTAGTTTTTAACTATTCATCTACCTAAAAAACAACCAAAAAAAAAAAACTATTTTTTGGGGGCCACAGCCGCCAAACAGTCGCCAAATAATCGTGGCTCATTTATCAAGGAAATATAGAGGCTTCACATATACTTAAGGCTGCGTTTGATAGTGAGAATAAAATTTGAGTGAAAAAAAATGAATCAATGAATTACAGGGATTTAAATTATCAAGAATTAGATGTTTAATGTGTTTGATTGATTTAATTTTCTAGATAAAAAAAGTGGTACTTGATAATAATAACAATGTTAATTTTTGAAAAAAAATTAATTAACAACAATAAAATTAATCAAACGTGATACAAAATTATTTTTCAACTAACCAAGAAAATAAATTTCACCAAATAGCAAAGAAAAATATTTCCTCGTTTAGGTGAAAAATGGGCATGTGGAATGAAAAGTGAGAAATTCTCTTCCATGGTAAATTTGATATTTCAAATCAAACAACAAAATGAAAGAAAGATGGAATTTTTTTTCTTTTCCAATGGAAAACTTCAATCAAAAGCAGCCTAATTGATTATTACACAATCCAAAAAATGCCAGAGCTCAGAGATGGAACTGCTGTCATTTTCTTTTCATAATAAGTTCCTGTTTAATTGCATGTTATTTTTAATGGGAAATCAACTTTTCATGCAATTTTCCACATTTTACCTTGTTTAATAGCCGAAATTTTTCATAGAATTGATTTTCCAACTTTTCTCAAATTTCCCCATTTTCCAACTTTTTGAAAAATTCATTTTTCACCACTTTGGTAGGAATTGATTTTCTACCTTAGGTGAAAAACTATTTTAGCCTCATTTGATCTTTTTTGTTGTTATTAATTGATTTACTTTTTTCTTTCAGAAATTAACATTATTATTATCAAGTACAAATGTATGGAAAAAAAATTGATTGAATTAGCAAAATTTTGTTTTGTTTGTCATGAAAAATAATGTCAATCAAATAACAAAATTTGATAAATTTTCCACCTAGAAATTTAAACAAATCAAACACATTAAACTTCTAATTTTCAGAAATATAAGTTCCTTGGAATTCGTTTTTTTTACCCAAATTTCACATTCTCTATCAAACGGATCCAAAATCCAAATAATCATCCAGCTTTCAAGAAAATAGTGGATGATCATAGATTGTAGAGGAGAAAAGTCTAAAGAAGCTGGTATACAAAAATTTGATAAACATTACACCAGCTCATATGTTCATGAAAATAGTGGATGATCATAGATTATAGGAGGAGAAAAGTCTAAAGAAGCTGGTATACAAAAATTTGATAAACACAACACCAGCTCATATGCGCAAAAGTAGCTGAGAAGATAATGCAAGAAAACTTCCAATAGGCTATAGTTCAACAAGAGTCTCTATTCCTACTTTTAATACCTTAAAGTATGATTGCAACCGAGATGTTTTAGTTGGTTCAGAAGAATATTTTGTTCCTTCATGGTGTCTGACGATGCTAAAAATCCACACCTGGATTTTCCCGAGCTTGAACAGTAAATAAGGACGATTTGAATCTTCGAATACCTGAAACATGTGATTTATAACTCTTTAAAAAAAAAAAAAATCAAAACTGAAATCTTTGTTTAAGCATACATAATACTAATTTTTATTATAAAAAGAAGCTCGTAAATTAACTTGACTAACCTATACACAATGTTGATATAAGAAAATTACACCAAGGCCCAATCTGGTATCACTACTATATATAAATGGGAGTTGTAGCATCGTTGTAGCTAAGGACGAAAAAAACACGCTTTATCTCAGAAGGAGGAATCACGCTATTTCACATCTCATTTTTCATATTCGCTGCCTACGAATTCTCTCATTTTTCATTTGTCAGAAAATTGCTACCAGGCTTTCAGCCGATTCTACTGTCCTAGGGTTTCTGCAACCACTTTCGTCCCTCCGTCTTCCTCGTCGCCGGTCATATTGTGTCTTCGACGGTTAGTTTCACTTGCTCCTTGGTAAATCTTGTTGGCGTCTAATTGATACTTTTTTTGGTACATTGCTGATTTTGCTTTGTTTCTTCTCCCACGCTCCCATTATGTGATTACTTTGAGTGAATTCTTGTTGATCTCGGGCTAATTGCTTTCATCTTTAAGTGTTCGTTTGAAAGATCATTATTTTGTGTGGATGTATTTCAATTTGGAACAGGTAATTGCAAATGGTGTCCAGAAAGAAGCTCATCGGCATGATGTTCAGAAGGCTTATGTGTTTTATCCGACTAAAGAGGTCCTTATTGAGACTCGTACTGCCTGTTTACCCACTTCTTCGATATCCTGCTATGACTGTGTCTGGATATTTTGTTCTCGATCTTTATTATTTTCTTTAGAGATTTTGAGTTGTTCTTCAATTTGTATTTGAGGTATGCCATCAATCAAAATTTATGTGTAATTTTTATTTTTTATAGAAATCATAAATAAATAATCTTGAATCCCAATTTTTGTTGAGTAAAGCAAGGGTATTTGTTGGTTTTTACATTGTCAGCAAAATGAAGAAAATCTTAACCCAATTCATGCTTTCAGTATATGTAAATATTAATAACATGTTTTTGATTAAACACAAGGTGGGTGGGCTAATGTTTGGTTTTGAACCACTTTTTGTTTCATTGAGGTTGGTTGCTATGTTACATAATGCTTGTTTTCTGGCTTGGACAGAAGCATTGAGGTTAACTAATTACGATGTGTGCTGAAGTGAATTTATTTGACCTTGCTGCTATTTTAAATTCAATTTTTACTTTATTTTCATCTGATTGCAGGTTGAAAAAAATTTGCACAGTTGAAGATTAGGTTGTTTAAAAAGCATTTGAAAAGGTTGTCTAAGTTCTCATTGGAAACCAAATTTGACCAAGTAATATCAATTCCTCATATTCTTTTATTTGGTATTGTAAGTTGGTAGTGCATGTTTTAGTTACATCGAATGCTGGTTTTGTGACTCTGTTAGCATTTCATTTCATTGTCATACGAACTTCAATTCACATATATGTAAGAAGCAAATGTTCTTTTCTATACTTAGAAATAAGAATCATGAAGATTCACGTAGAATCTTCATAGCATATCTCGCCCAATATTTATAGATGAGTTATCTTGGAGGAGATTTCGATTAAAAAAAGTGTAAAACAAAATAATTACATAATAAAGAATGTTGACCTCAACATGAGCTTCAAAGCTTATATCGTCGGAAAATCGAATGAGAGTAAGCTCCAACTCCAACTTTATAACACGATATTCAATCAAGTAGGATGCAAAGTATTTAGATCCATCTTAAAATTGTCAACCCCATAGAAATAAATAAGCATACAAATTAATAATTTCCACTCAAATAGCATCGTCCTTGAATCACAATCTAGAAAAATGCTTCAAGCAAATCAAAGGACCTATCTATGTCGGAGATGAATGATATAACCTAAAATATGAAATTGAAAGAATCCCAAGTTAGTTTAGATGTAGAACAGAACAAAAAAAATCATGAAAACTCCATACAAATTACCAAAGAATGATAAGGATGCTACTACCAATACTTTAAATGCATAAACCCGCCATTATTGCTCTATTTACTATTCTGGAAATTTGCAACCAAACTCGACTTCTAGATTTCATGTTGGAGAAAAGGATAAACAAAAGTCAAATCGAATGATAAGGGATTTCTTGTTAAAGAAAGGGGAAAATGTGAGCATCGGATATTAAACTTGTAGTATAGATTACTTAAATACAAGTTGCACAACTGTAAAAAAAAAAAAATTATCCATACATGCTCACATGATTGGAAGTTTCACATCATTTCTTTGAAAAGAAAAGAGGGGAGGGTATTGGAATATTATTATTATTTTTTATATGTAGATTAAGATGAAATTATTAGATATCTTTAATAGATTTGTTCCTGTATAATAATCATTAGACAGTAATTCACCAAACAGTACCTCTATTTTATGGCACTTAGGATTTTACTTTCTTAATAACTAATGAAGTTATAACGAAGGTTGTATAATGAACAATATCTTGGATGTTGAAAAGAGGAAAGCATGCAATCAACGAAGGAGAGAATTGTATGCTAAAAAGAAAAGGAAAAAGGAGAGAGTAGTTACACACTTGAGGGGTATTCTTGTCCTTCAGAGCACACATCATCGAATATGTTCAATATTAGCAACGAAGAGATTCCTATGCATTGTAAAAGCAAAGGTTTGACGTTTCTTTTCCTCTTTTACTTTTTATGAGTTCGTTCTTCTTGTACTATTTTTTCTTTGGTTACTATTAGTTGATAGATTTTCAAATATAATGAAAAAAAAAAAGAATCTTTATAACATAACACTTGAAGTTCATTTTTTCTTTCTATTTCTTTGTTTGATAATTGTTTGTTTTTTGTATTTTTAAAGCAAACATCATCAAGTATGTTCAATCTTAGCAATGAAGAAAATGCGATGTATCGTAAAAACAAAGGTTTAAAGTCTCTCTCTTTTTTTCCTTTCTATTTTATAAGTTCGGTTTTCCCCTTTTTTTTTCCAAATATTATAGCATGATATATCTTTTAGTACAATTTGTCTATATAATACAGGAACGAATGATGCACTATTGGTTAATGGAGATAAAACATTTAGAGTAAATATGGATAATGACGATATTTAACAAACTAAACATGAAAAATCTTTGTGTGATTCTGTACAAGTTTTTGCTCTAATGGATGGAAACTATTAGGCTCTGTTCTCTTTACTGTTTTGAGGTCGTTTTCTGTTTTTATTTTCGAAAACATTAAAAACGTGTTCTCTTTACCATTTTCGAAAACGCATTTTGGAAAAAAAAAATTGTACACAAAACTTCCAAAACCTCGTTTTTGGCGTTTTAAGTGTATTTCAACAAAAAAAAATGTTCAAAATGCGGAAAACGCTTCTTGGGATTATTATTTTTTTTTAAAGAATTATCCTAACTTGGAATTAAGCTTAAAATAAAGTTTTTTTTTTTTTTTTATTTTTTTTGAGAATTATCCTAACTTGAAACTAAGCCTAAATAAAGTTTTTATTTTTTTATTTTTTGGAGAATTATCCTAACTTGAAATTAGCCTAAAATAAAGTTTTATTTAATTCAATATCAACATTAAAAAAAAAAAAAAAATAAGTGAAAATTCTTGTTATATTTCAAAAATACCTTAATAAATGGACTCTGGTGGTTTTAAAAGAACTTGTATTTTCTAGAAATTTGAGTTTGAGCCAGAGTGTTCTACAATCAAATTAATTAAAAATAGTTTAAGTAGCATTCTGTAAAATCTCAAACAGAACATGTTTTTCAATTTTTCATTTTCAAAAACAGTTTTCAGAAATGATAAACCAAACGCATTTTCAGCAAATTTGAAAACAAAAATAAAAATATAAAACATTTTCGAAAATGAAAATATAAAATAAAATACAAACAAAACGTCACCTTAGAATCACACATCTTCTTAATGTAACTTTTGTTCAATGGAAGCAACTTTCTTTTCCTTCTGATTGTATTCTCAAAACATACTTGTGTGTCCTATCTTTAATAACTCATACTTATATTTTAGAAATACCTTTCAGCAAAATTAGGTGGCGTTCTGTTTGTATTTTATTTTGTATTTTCATTTTCGAAAATATTTTGTATTTCCTATTTTTATTTTTGTTTTCAAATTTGATGAAAACGTGTTTGGTTTGTCATTTCTGAAAACTGTTTTTTAAAATGAAAAGCTGAAAAACACGTTCTGTTTGAAATTTTGCAGAATACTACTTAAATTATTTTTAATTAATTTGCTTGCAAAATACTACTGACTCAAACTTAAATTTCCTTTCACAATACACTGAAAATATGGTTACATACAACACACTAATGTGAGCATTAAGAGTCTATATTAACACAACTTGATCAGGTTCGGGATTTGAGGAAGCTCTAGTTCTATTAAAATCCAGAAAATGCAAATTCTTTCAAAACCATCAGAGGGCATTTATCAAGGCATTTTTTGAAATAGAACAACAAGAATTTTCACTTAATTTTTTTTGTAATGTTGATATTGAATTCAATAAAACTATATTTAAACTTAGTTCTAAGTTAGGATAATTAAAAAAAAAAATCTTTATTTAGGCTTAGTTCTAAGGTAGGATAATTATTTAAAAAAAAAATTATATTAAGATTAGTTTTAAGTTAAGATAATTCTTAAGAAAAAAAAAAATTTAAAACGCGTTTTGCGTTTTGTGTACAAATTTTTTTTTTTATTTTCCAAAATTCATTTTCGAAAATGATAAAGAGAACACGTTTTTAGTATTTTGAAAAATAAAAATAGAAAACGATCTCAAAACAATAAAGAGAACAAGAACTTCTAAGGTTCATTGTTCATTGTTCATTTTAATTGTATTCCACTTTCTATTTATCATTCATATCTTCACGTAAATTCTCCTCGGCTTTAAGTTTTAATCTTTCCATTACCATTCAACAAACACCAAATTGAATATCATTGATACTAATGTTTTTCTATAAGTCTATCTACTAATATTAATACTCAATTATACATTCAAATAACATTTTACCACTACATTTCAAATAAGCTTATCTTCTTTTATAATAGCACGATATTAATCACAAATATAAATCATCACGTGCAACACACGTGTTAATTCACTAGTCTCTAAATAAAATGGACTTAGCCATGTGAGAAATATTCAAAATGGGCCGGCTCATATCAGGTCTTCCATTGGATCAACGAATCTCAGTATACAAGTTCGACAATTCGAACTACGTGCTCAGCACTTTGTTAGGAAGAAAAATATTCCTAAGGTCAGTAAAATGTTAACGTCGTTAAACGTATGGGCTAAGGAGAGCTTTGCTTAGCACGGAGAATACTTACCTCAAGGTAAGTGGGTTTTCTAGAGCCAAATAATTCAAATATTATCCTTGAAAAGATAGAGCCTACCATGCATATTTGAAGGGAATATTGTACTATTAGGCCCCACCATAAGCATGGTTAAAACTTATTCAGCAAGTTGTAATCATTATTTTTATAGATTAGTGTGAAAATATTTATATTTAACTACAATAAACCCTAAATATTGCCTATAAGTATAAATAAAAGGGTTTAACACATTGTAAAGCATGTAAAAAAATTAAGAATCAAGAACCATTACTATACTTCCAAAAACTCCCTCATTTTCTCCCCCAAAAATTCTTGTTATGCTATTATTCAATTATAAAAAAATTATATGGCAGAAGTTGGCTAAGAAATTGCCACGTGTCCACCGCGATTTCCTACGTCAACAGTTTGGCACTAGAATGAGGGTCTCCCCCTAAGAAACGAGGTTCTCCATAATCCAGCAAATACCACAAATACTATATTACCAAACAAATAAAAAAATTATCCTTATTCCAACGACTTGTTTGCAAAAATTCCTCACAAAATGAGTCAGCATTCTAGCAATGCCAAAACTGGAAGCCATGAAATAGAAATTCCCCCACATTTTGGGAAATATCAAGGAGAAACTTCCAAAGAAATGAAGGACCCTTGTGTTGATGTGATCATGAGCAGATTGGATCGTTTCGCTACTATACTAGCCCGTCTAGAGCACAATCAACAAACGATTATGCCGGTCAGAACTGAGTTTGAAGCGCAATCCCCATTACGAAGTGAGCAACAAACAGTAAGAACCTTAAGCTTTCAAGAGAACTCCTCCAAAGAAACACGAGAAAAAAGAAAGATTTCGATTTGCTTAATATTTTATGATATTAGATTACTCATTAATATATATAATATGTGATTTATTTATTAAACTGACATTTTAAATAATTATCTAATATATATTTTGAGGAATTCGGCGATTTTTTAATAAAATATTAATTTATTAAAATTTGTAATCAAATTACAATTTTAATCTTTTCTTTAATAGTATTATAAAAATATGCTCATAAATTAATTTGATTTTGCTTATGTACAACTTTTTCATATTTTTTGTGATTTATAATAAATATTTTATAAATAAGTTTTTAATTTGTTTGGTATTGTTTAAAAAGAGTTTTTTTTTTTAAATTAATAGTAATTTTTAGGAGAAATGATGGTTGAAATTTGGTTGAAAAGTCAAATATTGTATATTTGACTTTTAATGGATGATTGAGATTAAGTACTGTAGAAAATAGAGAAAAATTATAAAAGCCAAACAATGGCTAATATTTTATGATATCAGATTACTTATTAATATATAACACGTGATTTCTTTATTAAGTGACATTTTAAACAATTGTTTAATATATATTTCGAGGAATTATGTGAAAGTTTTTAATAAAATATTAATTTTTTAGAAACTGCAATTAATTTTTAATGTTAATTTTTCTTTTAGCAATATCAATTACCATAAATACTTTCGAAAACATTAAAAGTACTTCAAAAATGTTACACATTTATCATTCATCCTTAGACATAAATCATAAGGCGTGCAAAGCACACTTACTATTGGTTTCGTGAAAAAGGCTCATCAATTGATCAAAATGCAGTTTCTTTTCTGAACGTCCTACGTATTTATATACGATTCCGACTAAGTACTTAGAGAAATTCAAATTGATTAGAGAAAAAGGCTACCGCGAGCCTCTTGGAATTGGACTCAAAACACATTTTGACACAACAAATCTACCTTATGCTCGAGCTTCATTCGACATGCTTGCTTCCATAAAACTATCAATTTCAATTAGGTAAAGTTCATAATTACAAACATTTAAGTTTGAAAATTTTTGTAATTAGGTGATTTGTAACTAATTACACAAGTATCAAAATAATTATTAGAATATGGTTTTGTAATTAACTAGTATTCGCACCCGTGCGTTGCACGGAACAAAAAAAATTATAATTATTAATTAATTAATAACTTACTAAATATATTCAATAATTAATGAAAATGTGAGAAATATATAACAAAAACAATTAAATTCATATATTATGGGAAAGAATATGAAGAAACAAAAAAGTATTCAATAGCAAAATTCAATGTAAATTAAAAAAACTTCTTTAAAAATAATAATTGTGGTTGATAATTTTTAAACAATTACGATTCATGATCATTGCATACAATACAATTAAAAAGAAATGTGATATAGAAATGTATATTATAGGAGAATATATGGTTAAAAAGTAGAGATTTTTTTATATCATGTATAGAATACCTCATTAATAAAATATAGTTAAAAACGAATTTTAAAAAATGAGATGTGAATTAATGAATGCCCAAATATAATTTAAAGAATGATCACAGGAAAAAAATGTTTCCCAAAGAATGAATAGACATAATTTCTTTATTGGACTTTATTATATCAATCCTTAAAATTTAGGATATTAAAACTTTTTAATTAGCTCGTGCAGAACATCAATCAATACATGAAAAGGAATTGCACGTGTATTAAATTTATTTATCGAAAATAACAATATTTTTTATTTCTTGCGTTAATGTTGCTCAACGTTACAAATAATATTTTTGTAGATATTTTTAGTAATGTCAAAATATAATATGATAAAAAAAAATTTATTTCAAAAAAGGAAATTGTTTTTTTTTTTTTTTACATTCTTGAATGTTACATAATTTGTTCTTGAAATCCATATAAAAATATTCCAACTAATGAATCAATGTATTATAGAATTGATTAAACAATTTGTTAGTACCAATGCACTGATTCTCGTGAAGTGGAGAATGAGTGCCAATGCAATGATGCTGATATAATTGATATTTAATGATCTTAAGTCAAACAAATAAATATCATATTTTGACCAAAAAAAAAAAATGATGTTAACAATTTTGGCGGGAAAACTTAGGCCAACTATCTTGTTATTATATATATATATTAAGATTATAACTGTAACTTTATTTCAATTTTGTAAATTAATTATAATTGTAACTTATGAATTAGTAAAACATTAGTGTAATTTCATAATTTTTAATTAAATACATTAGTGTAATTTGTAATCAGCCACCGCCACAATCGCTATCGCCGGACCACCATTAGAAATATAATTATAATTTTATTTCAATTTGTAACCACCAATCACCATCTAAAACCTTCACCACCAACCACCACCTAAAAATCATCATCACCAACTAACACCTACCTCCGCTACCTTAATCTCTCCAACGATATCTTAAACCTTACCTTCCCCAAAGAGCTCTCGCGCTTGAAAAACCTGCAAGTTCTTGACGTTTATAACAATAATATGACAGATGTCATTCCAACTAAAGTGCATTTACTCACTAATCTTCGCCATTTACATCTTGGAGGAAATTTCTTCACGGATCAGATCCCTCCAGAGTATGGTACATTCCCTAATCTTGAGCGCCTCGTAGTTTTCAGCAATGAGCTCACCGAAGAAATCCCCAAAGAGCTTGAGAACCTAACTCTTCTTAAGGAACTCTTTATTGGGTACTACAACGTCAACACATTTTATGGTGGTTTACCCAAAGAAATCAGAAATTTGTCCCGATAAGTAAGATTTGATGCTGCCAACTATGCACTTTCCAGCGCGATTTTGGAAAAAATTGGGAGGTTATAGAATTTGGACACACTATCCCTACAAGTGAATGTTCTTTCTAGGCCCTTGACTCCCGAGATTAGGGATTTGAAGAGCTTGAATCAATAGATCTGTAGATCTTCGACGTTACTATGCATTGAGTGCACGTCGTTCACAACGCTTTTACCCTCTGATGTGCACGACGTGAGTGATGCCCTGAAGGAGAAGAAAAGTCGCTCGTCGATGGAGCAAGGAGAAAATCTATAGAGGATGGGTTTTAACCATTGATGGAATACGATATTGACTCTCTGTTTGAAGTAGAGGATAGGGCTCAACAATTTGGATATAGTAAATTAATACCTGATTTAGTAAATTAGTTTATAATTAACAGATTTTAAAAATTAAAAATTTATGGGTACGATCAAACCTAATTAACCCATCTCAATTCAATAATTGGATATTTTCCATAGACCTAAATAGGTAAAAAATTCTCATTTATAGCATTTGTAGAAGTTTCTCTTATAAATTGTCTTTTATCGCTCAGCACTTTGAATAGACGAGTGACAATCAAATTATTCATGTAATTGACTTGAACTTTATTTTTTCCGCAGGCAATGTGCTTATATATGCCTAGCTCAATTCTTATAGGAGTTTCAAATAGAAGTGAATACGGTTTTGTTTGGACAATTTATAGCAATATTTCAAACCAATCCATTTAAAATAGTTCGAAATTTTTACAAAGCAAACCAAACAAAACAATTTTTTGCGGTTTGAAATCGCGATTTGCCAATGAATGAATTATTAGATTTCAAAGCGAGCTCAAAGATATACATTCGTTTAAAATTTCGAGTTGAAACTAGTTCAATAATAGTATTCAGTTTCTAATTGAGTGCATTGATGTGAATCAATTCATATATATTTAAAATTTTCTTAAATAAGCTATAGTTAGTTTTACATTAAAAATTTTCTTTTAAGAAAATGTCTTGGATGATAATTATGAAATGTAGGAACACGAATCCTTTGCAAATGGCCATAGATATAAACAAATTAATCTTTGACTTCTTAATTTTGATTTGTTGAGAATAATAAGTGTGCTACTTTATTTATTTATTTTTTAAAATTGAATGTTTGTCTTTATTTTTTATTTATTTATTTTTTAATTTTTAAAATTTTAGCGGGTTGATAGTTTGAAACAGCGATTTTGACAATTGAACACTAAATCAAATCGTTTAAGGCGATTTGAATTTTTTCAAAGTCAAACTATTTTACATTTGAAATCGAATCAAACCAAACAATTTATTGAGTTTGATTCAGTTTGACGATTTATTTGTTCATCTCTAATTTCACGCACATCCAGCTATTCATGGCATGATAACGTGGGCTACAATGACTCCTTCAAAGATGCTGGAAAATGTGCTTCACAAATATAAAATCCAGTGACATGCCATCTGGGATGCGATCGACAAATTAATGAAGGTACGGAAGCACGAAGTTATAACCAAATTTTTAAATAACCTTTTTTTATTTTAAATTCATATTTTACATTAGAAACATAAAAAAATTAGTTACAACCAAATTTGAAGCCACCCAACAGATTGTTAACACTTACTCTTTCGCGTAAATTATGAGGTAGAAATCAACCACTCCACGGCCACGGTCGTGAATTTTTCCAAAAGTTGTCAATCTAGAGTGGAGTCGTTTGATAAAATTCAAGAAAAGCACATTTCAAATTACACTTAAAATAAGTTAAAACTACAACAGACATATTGTTGGGATTAAACATTTTTTTGGCCCATAACTAAAGGTTTAAAAGTCCAGCCCATTTAATGTTTATTAATGTGAAAATTACAGGCTTTCAGCTATTTTAAGGGGAAAAATACATATTTAAGGTATTTGCAATACACAATTTCAATTTTAAGATATAACTTAAAAACTTTCAAAAATCAGATTGTAGTTATAATTATTCAATTAAATTAAATAATCAAAAATATTTTATTAATTATATAAATTTAGGTCACAACACAATATAAATTTAGGTTACAAAACGTAAATTGCTTAAGTCACAAATAATTTTATGGTCACAAATTATCAAAATAGTAGGTCACAATAACAATTTTTTCAAGGCACAAATAATATTAATGTCACAAATTCTAAATTAATCGATCCCAAGTTATTTCTAGGTCACAATTTATCAAATTATTAGGTCACCAGTCTTTTAAGCCACAATTATCAAAATAGTAGGTCACAAATACAAATATATTAAGTCACAAATTTATTTTAAGGTCACAGGTCGGATTAGGTCACAATTATTCAAAATCTCAAGTCACAACCACCATTATTTCTGATCACATGTCACGGTTATGTCACAATTATTCAAAGATTTCAAGTCACAACCACCATTTTTTAAAGTCACAACCCATGAAATTTTAGTCACAGGTTTACATCGAGGTCACAGCCACCACCACCTCTTCCTCCGATCACCATGGATGCAGGCAACACAACTACTGCCACGCCCCCACCCTCGCCCTGCCTCGCCACAGCCCTGGCCACCGCCACCGCCACTGCCACGATGTTTAGATCTAGCAAACACCTACCACTTTTAAAGAAAATCCTATCAAATCTCAAACACCTCGATAATCTATTTTTTGCACACCACCCCATTACCGTCACAATCACCGCCACCGCCAATTGCTGTCGCCGCAGTCGCGCCACCAACACCGTAATCTCCAACCAAAAAATCGTTAGTTTAACACCATTGAAACCACCTTTCCCCGCATCCTCTCACCACCGGCTTCATCATAGCCACCACAACCACCACTTTGAGGGCCACAACCACCACCAACAAAAAATCACAAAAAAGACCCAAAAAAACCCTGGAGGCGGCGACAACAACGAGCGCTGTGAGCAACACCATGAACACAACCTTTTCTTTATCACTGCCGCTGCCATTTTCACCAACATCACCACCACCATCGCACCATCGCTTTAACCCCACAACCATCGCAACCGCTTGGGCCACCTCACTAGCCAAGAGAAACTACAGCGCTCCTCTTCATCACAGCCGCAGCTTCTTGCAGGCGTAGCGACGCAACAGGCACGACGCATCGATTCACAGACCGTCTACCTCCCTCTGCACTCCAACGCCATGATGCCACCGCCACTTCTAATCGCTAGGGGAGGTCGTTTTCGTGCAACAACTGCGATTTTCTGTTGCACCCAGAGTTTCACGTTCAAACCAGGTGCAGGGGTGCTGAACGGGTTGAACCAGATGAGAGAGAGAGAGAGAGAGAGAGAGAGAGAGAGAGAGAGAGAGAGAGAGAGAGAGAGAGAGAGAGAGAGAGAGAGAGAGAGAGAGATGGATATAGTGAGAAAATAATTAGGGTTTGGTATGAAATTGGGCATTTAATTTAGTATTAGATTATTTTAATTTATTGAATAATTAATTTTTAAAATTTTATGTATAACTTGAAATTTGAAATTATTTGGGTTTGATCTTATATTTGAACTTTGATCTTTAAAAGTATGGCTCCCTGTAATTTCCACTTTAAGTTTCAAAATCAATAATCAGGTTTAACCCTTAATTATACACAAATCAGTTGTAATTAAGTTTTTTAATAATAATAATAATAATAATAATAATATTATTATTAAATTAAATTAAACACCCACCCCTCCCTCAGCCTACATACCTCTACCCACCCCCCCAAAATGAATTTCATATCATCAGCCAACACAGAAGCAACGAGGTTCGAATTGCCGGTGTCATCTACTGCATCGACGGTGCCCTCGTCGGCATCAACCCACCCACCATAAAACCAGAAAGCCCCAATTTGGAACAAAAATTCGCTTCAAATGTTTACAGAGAGGGAGAGAGATGAATACAAAACACCCACTCCAAATCTCGACTCTAGCTTTTTGTAGAGGCAAAACACCGAATCTCCAACTAAATTGCTTGATGGTGCTGCCTTGGTGATGTGTGTACGCTAATGGGCGATATGTGTAAATTGGACAATTGTTGATGGTGGATGGTGCGGTCATGGCTGTGTGAATGATAATGGTGATTTCTTAGTGCTGCGTGTGGTGTAGGAGGTGGTCACATGCTCAGCCGTGTTGACCTATGGTCGATTTGACCTTATTGTTTTGATCATAACAAACAAGAATTTATTGTGTTGCTAACAAGTGTGCTTCAAGCGTTTCATGTAATGATAAATATTCAAAGCACTCAATGTTCAAATCGTCTCTCAAGGATATAAATCAAAATTATGTGATCGAGCACATGAGACGCAAAGAAGATCATGAAAGAATTGAAGATTTTCAAAGATCAAAATTGAGGTTGAAAAGCATGACATGAAGATCAAGAATTCAAGCATACAAGATTAGAGTTGATTTAACATATGTAAAGGTATAACACTCTCAATCTTTAGCGATGAAATTCAACGAGCTCGAAAATGATTTTTATGCATCAAGAAACTTACATGAAAATTCGTCACTTGCATAAAATATTTTTATCTAAGTCAAGATTGTCTTTCAAAGGTTATTTGATCTTAAATCATGATTATACTATTGAAAAACAAGTCAGAAAACCTTGAAAAATCAAAATCTTGAAATGCTGTTTTTTGAGGTAGATCAGACAGGTCGACCGCATGATTTTGAGGTCGACCGCATGACAAAAGACAGGTCGACCGCACTGATCTTCCGCACTGCTGTTTTTGAACTCAACGGCTATTTTCTTGCAACGGCTATATTGAGGTCGACCGCATGGTTGAACAGGTCGACCGCAAAAGACAGAATGTGCAAAATTTGATCTATAAATAGCCTTCTCTCTTGCATTCATTAACAACTTAGAAAACATTTTATACAAACTTTCTTGTGAAAATTCATTGTTCTTACTTGTTTATATTCATCTTTTATTTTCATAAAACTTTGATTGATCTAAACTTTGTTTTATCAAATTCATCAAAGTTTTTGGAAGAAAGTTTTGTGAAGATTCTTGGTTTTACATTGTTTGAATTTCTTCAACATCTTCACACTATATTGGAATTGAAGTGTAAGTCTCTCTTTGTTCTAAACTTGTTTTAATCTTTTAAAAGAGAGAAATTCCAATTAAGGAACTTTGATTATTTGTGCTACATTTTTCATCATCATTTGATTCATCAAAGTTCCATTGCCTAAACACTTTGAGCTTAACTTATTGTTAATTATTCAAGTGTGGCATCTCTTGGTACTTAATTCGATTCAATATTTTTAACAAGAGATCATTTGAAAAACTTTGTTTGATTGCATTGAACTTTTCATTATCATTTGCATCAAAGTTTTTCTCTAACACTCGAGCTTAATTCATTGCTATCTATTGAAGTGTTAGCCTAACTCTCTCGGTACTTAATTTGAGTATATCATTGTCAAGAGAGTTATTTCAATTGTACATTCAATTCATTATATCTTGTGGTTTCGAGAGCCTTGTGAAAACTCGATTGTTGGTTTCGAGAGCCTTGTCAAAACTCGATTGTTGGTTTCGAGAGCCGTGTGAAAACTCGATTGTAAAGGATAGGCGCTCCTTGTTGTAAGTCGCCTAAGGATTTGGTACTCCTTGTTGTAAGTTACCAAAATAGTGAATTTGGCCTTGCTCGTGACGGAGAGCTCGGTAACGGGGGACGTAGATCACGTTGGTTGATTGAACCTCCATAAATCGCGTTTGCACTCTCTCATCCCTTTTACTTACTTACATCGCACTTACTCTATTCTATCAATTTATATTGTGCAACGCTTTATCTTAGTGCTATACTTGCCTTATCAATTAAGTTTACACATATATAGCACACTACATTCATAGTTTAGTAACTTGTAACACTAAGTGCTAATATTTGTACCTATTGGTTTTAAGTTTGAGATTATTTTGGAAAAAAGTTTTATAATCCAATTCACCCCCCTCTTGGTTAGTTTACTATTGGGCTAACAATCGGTATCAGAGCTTAGGTGCTCATTTTTAAAAGATTTTACAATCTTGAGTAAATGGCTAACCATAATCTTGAGGGGCATTCTACAAATCGTCCTCCTTTCTTTGATGGTACTAATTATAATTATTGGAAAACTAGAATGATGATTTTTATTCAATCCATTGATTATAATATTTGGGATGTCATTGAATCCGGTCCTCATGAGCTTACTATGGTCATTAAGGTTGATGGAAAACCGGATCAAACTATTTCAAAACCTAGAGAGGAATATGATGAAAATGATAGGAGAAAATTGACTTTAAATGCTAGGGCCAAAAATATACTTTATTGTGCTTTGGATAAAAATGAATTTAATCGTATTTGCACATGTGATTCCGCATTTGATATTTGGCATACATTAGAAATCACACACATGGGTACAAACAAAGTGAAAGAAACTAAGACAAATCTTTTATTTAAAGATTTTGAAAATTTCTTTATGAAGCAAGATGAGCCCATTACTTGTATGATTACTCGTTTTACCGATATTGTAAATGGTCTTAAAGGCTTTGATCATAAATTTACTAACGGTGAACTTGTGAGTAAAATTCTTAGGTCTCTCTCCCAAGATTGGACTCCTTTGAGGATGTTGATCGAAAACACGATAGACGTCAACACACATCCATTGGAGGAGCTTTATGGAACATTGATGACTTATGAGCTCAACAATGCCGAAACAAAGGAGAGGACAAGAAAAGGAAAAGAAGAGGCCAAGTGCGAAATTGATCTTAAATCATTATATGGTAAATGCTCATCAAACTCAAACACAAGTGATGAGGAACTTGATGATCTTGCTATCCTTATCAAGAAGTGGAGAGGCGTTCGCAACAATCATCGAATCCAAAAGAGAGAAGAAAAAGATTTTTGAGATTCTCTAAGTATTATCTTAGAATGATTTAGGTGTTATTTATTCTCCATTATTATTGTTATTGTTGGGTTCCATCTATTGTATTAGATGATTATATTATGGTTTCCAAAATTAATACTTGAAGGTGTGTATTAGGTTACCTCTAGACTAGATTTAGGGCAAAAATCAAGGGAAAAAATATTATATTCCTATTATTTGGTAATAGTGGAATTGTTGGTTTGTCCCATCGATTTTCCCTTCTCATTGAAAAGTTTTACGATTTAAAATAATTTTTGGTGTTATCGCATTGTCATTTATAATTTCGATATTCTATTGTTTGTGGTTTTGGTTTGCTTGAATTAAGTTGTTGTTTCCTATTTTAATCACACGGAGTTTGGGGGAAATATTTAGCGTTGCTACTTGTGTTGGCAATTCTATTAGTAGTCCAATTTTCCAACAAGTGGTATCAGAGCTTAAGTTGGATTGTGTGGATTGAAATGGATGATTCGGTTGGTTGTACTATGATTAGACTCAGAAATCATAATTGGGTGACTTGGATGCCTAGGATGAAGAATATCCTTTATTGCAAGGATTTTTCAGACAAGGATTAAACTAAACATAATAGAAAGACTATCAGAACTATAAGACAGTGGGTGAATAACAATGTGTTTCATCATGTGGCACATGAGACTGATGTACACAAATTGTGGTCGAAATTGGAGTCTATGTTTAAGAAGAAGCTGCATCCAGAAAGTCTATTCTAATTAGAGACTTGGTCAACATGAAAAACAGAGACGGAATAGGTGTGACGGAGCACTTGAACAATTTCCAGAATATTGTAATTCAATTGTTTGCTATGGGTATGAAACTAGAAGATGAATTACAGATTTTGTTGCTTTTGAGTTATTTGCCAGACAGTTGGAGAACCTTTGTTGTGACTATTAGTAATTTTGCTCCCAGTGTTGTTTTGACTATGGAGTTTGTGAAAGACAGTATGCAGAATGAGAAATCAAGAAGAAAGTCCTCAGGTGTACATGCATGGTCAAATCATGCACATGCTCTTGTTGTAGCGGACAGGGGGAGAAATCGGAATAGATGACAGAAAGGTCACAGCAAGTGAAGAGGTTGGTCAAAATCAAAAGACAAAAAGTCAGTTTGTTATCATTATGGTAATGTGGGTAGGGGTGGCAAACGGGCCGAACAATTGGTGAGTTCGGCTCGGCTCATGAAAAAAGGACTTGGGCTTGGATCAGACAGAAAATTTGGATGTAGGACAGTTCGGGTTTGGCTCATGAAGCTCTTGGGTTGGCTCGTGAAAGCCCAACAAGCCACGAAATGGACCGGCTCGCGAGCCGGCCCATTTCAAGCTCGTCAAGCCCATTTCAATCTCGTAAAGCCCATTCAAGCTCGTCAAGTTCGTGTAAAATTTTAACTTTGAATATTTTAAATTATTTTAGTATTAGTAGAAAGTTAGAATACAAAAAAAAAATAAAAAATAAAAAATTCCCACGAGCCGAACTTGGGCCAACTCTATAGGACACGAGCCAGCTCAGCTCGGCTCCTCTCCCACACGAACCATGGCCGGTCTGGCTCGTGGTTCGGACCAAACACGTTCTTCATGGGTTGATCCAGCTTGGCTGGGCCCATTGACGCCCCTAAATTTTGGGCCACATTAAAAGAAATTGTCGAATTTATTTGAGAGAGCAAAGGGAAGGTAGCAATTAGAAGAAGGAAGATGAAAAGAACACTACAGCTACTATTTCCACCAGTGATGATGTAGTTATGTACTCTCTTGTGTAGACAGTCATTGCCTACAAGTGGGTGATCATAGTGTTGAGTGAATTGTTGATAGTGGTGCTTCCTACCATGTATGTTCAAATATGGATTTGTTTGCAAATTACACGGCTAATGATTTTGGTATTTCAAATATGGGAAATACTAGTCAATCTAAGATTGTTGGGATTGGTGATATTTACTTGCAAATAAAAATTTGTTACTCCTTGATACTAAATGATGTGAGGCATATTGTTGATATGCGCCTTAATCTAATTTTAGTTATGATTTTTTACAGACAGGGTTATTCTAACAAATTCGGTTATTTGAATTGAAAATTTTCAAAGGGCACTTTGATTGCTGCCAAAGGAAAAAACTTGTTAAATGCTTTACAAGACTTATACAAAAGCTTGTAAAAATGAGGTGAATGTAGTTGAAGTCTTGAAGATACTTCTCCTAATTTATGGCACAAGAGGCTTGGTCATGTGAGTGAAAAAGGTTTGCAGGTTCTGGCTAAGAAGACATTTATTCCCTTAGCCAAATGTATGTCTCTAAACCAATGTGATCATTATTTATATGGTAAACAACACATAATTTATTTTAGTGGTTCATTTAAAAGAAAACATGATATTTTAGAACTTGTGCATTCTGATGTGTGCTCTCTTAGTGATATAGCTTCTTTGGGTGGAAATGAGTATTTTCTCACATTTGTTGATGATGCTTCTAAGAAGCTGTTAAGTGCATTTTTATCCACTTTTTATACCTTTAAATTAGAATTTTTTGGAATATCTTGAGCACATATCTACTAATTTATACATATTTTGTGTTTAAATAGGTTAATATTCAAGTTTGAGGCCAAAAATCATAAAAGGAGTGTAAATTATACTGAAATTGGAAATTTGGGGACCATTTTGTCACTTTCGAAAAGTTCTAGACGAACTGCGCAATTAACCGAGGGACCAAATTGCAAGATTCTAAAAGTTGAAGGACCAAAAGTACAATTTTAGAAGACATATTTGAAAGAAATTGGAAAATTCTGGGACTAAATTGATCAATACTGAAAGATGGAGGACTAGGTTGCAATTACGAAAAGGACTAAGCTGCAAAATCGCGTCCCAGCTGAACCACGTGAACGTGTGGCTCGAACCCAGACGCGCACGCGACCCATGGCTCAAATCAGACCAAAACCTAAACGGCTCGCGGAAATTTGAATCGTGCGATCGTGCGGCATTAATTTTTTAAAAAAAATCTTGGGCCGGTCCGGGTCAACCCAGTAGACCCAGTTCGGCCCATTTCGCTGTTTTATGGGGATCTTTGCCAATTTTTGGTATTTTTAAGTTGTTTTTTTATTTTTAATGGATATAAATACCCAAGCTTGTGTTCAACTAGAGTTTATGTAAGTTTTATGCATCTTTTCCATTTTTCTTGTATTTTCTCTCAAGCTTTTCTTAATTAATGCATTAAATCTCTAAAGTTTTTGTGTTTTTACTTACTTCCCTTTAATTAAAGCTTAATATTGTTGTTGAAATTTTCGTTATTGTTGTTTTTCCCAAATTTTCACCTAAAAGTTCTTTGCATTTGTAGTTTTATTAATGAATTGTGTTGAAGTTGTTGGAGATATTAATGGGTGATGGAGAAAGTTAACCCAAAGTGAAGAAATATGGGAGCATTCAATTCAAAAATCAACTTGAAGGGGAGTTCTCTTTATTATCTTGTTTGTAATCTTTTATTTTGCTTGTTGTTGAAATGATTATGATGGTTGTTAAATGTTGTTGTTATATTATTATGGGTTAACTCTCATAATGGGCTAAATAGTATTTTGTTGAGATGATTGGTGTTACTTCACTTTACTTAGTTAAATTAAGTTTGTTTATTTATTTTTGAGCATTTGAATTTATGATTATTGTCTTTTAATATTGTGTCCTTAAATTATGATTATGTCTCGCATTTATTTAAGTAGTTAATTTTATTTACAAAATGTAAATTAATTAAGTGTTGTTTAAGTGAAATCATGTACCCCGACTTTTTAATAATCCATTTTCCTTATTGTTGTTAGAAATTTAAATTGTGCATTCACAAAAACAATAAAAAAAATTATTGTGTGACTTCATTGTTAAAATTAAATTAACTGATGTGTGTAACTTAAGTATACAATGTGTGTAACTTAAGTATACATTCCTCGTGGGATCAACAACCCGAACTCAAAATGTTCACTTATTACTTGTACACAATCAATGCGCTTGCGGTACACAATTTTAGCGAATAGAAGCTTTGAATTTATATGTTGAAATCTAAAGATCGAGTATTTCAAAGTTTTCAACAATGTCATGCCATGGTAGAATGAGAAACAGGGAAGTCCTTAAGTTCAGGGATTATTACTCAAAATTTGGGATTCGACATGAGTTTATAGTTGCAAGTACTCCTCAACATAATGGTGTGGCAGAAAGAATTGACCATACCATTCTTGATAGAGTCAGATGCATGTTGAAGACAACCAAGCTACCTAAAATGTTTTGGGGTGAAGCAGTCAGACTGCTTGCTATTTGATTAATAGATCTCCATATGTTCCTTTGAACGCTTTTGTGCACGTGCCAAAGGAACAGAGATCGAAATTTGACGATAGAGCTACTCCTTGTATATTTCTCAGTTAGGGTGATGAACAATTTGAGTACAATTTTTGGGATCCAAAGAAAAAGAATATTGTGAGAAGTAGATGTAATCTTTCATGAAGACCAAACCATTGAAGATTTAGATAAATTGGAGCAGCATATAGTGAATGCAGTTGTTCCTGATCTCGCATCTACTAGTACTTCAACATCATATCCTATTGATGAAGAGAATTTAGCTCCTATTGGTGAGAATGTTGATGACATTGCTCATGATGATATACTAGCTGATGAAAATACTAATGAGGGGGAGTTGATACTTGACACAGAAGAAGATGAAGAAGCACATGTCAGAAGGTCTACTAGGGACCAACGGTCATCTACTAGGTATCCTACTTCTGACTATATTTTACTTACTACTGATAGGGAGCCAGAAAGTTTTTTCTGAGGTACAGGCTTATAGGGATAAAGTTCAGTTGATGAAAGTAATGACAGAATAGATGAATTCCTTGAGGAAGAATGATACTTATGACTTGGTGAATCTTCCTAAAGGTAGAAAATCATTGAGAAATGAATTGGTGTATAAAATCAAATGGGATGATAATGGTGATTTGGTGGAGTACAAAGCTCGTTTGGTTGTTAAAGGCTTTGAACAGAAATATGGTGTTAATTTTGATGAGATTTTCTCTCCTGTTGTGAAAATGACATCCATCAGAGTTGTTTTGGGGTTAGCAGCTAGTCTAGACCTAGAAATGGAGCAACTTGATGTGAAGACTGCCTTCCTACATGGTGATTTGAAGAAAGAGATTTATATACTTCAACCAGAAGGTTTTGAAGTAAAGGGGAAAGATCATCTTGTATGCAAATTGGAGAAAAGTTTTTATGGGCTCAAGCAAGCACCAAGACAGTGGTATAAAAATTTTGATGCTTTTATGACAAATCATGAATACACAAAGATGACTGCAGATTCTTGTGTTTATATTAGATCTTTTCCAGGCAACAAGTTTATTATTTTACTGCTTTCTTTGTTGTCCAGGATGTTGGGTTGATCAAGAAATTGAAAGAAGCCTTACATAAGTCATTTGATATGAAAGATTTGGGGATGGCTAATCAAATATTGGGTATGAAGATAGATCGAGACAGAAAATTTAAGAGGTTGTGGTTATTACAAGAAAAGTATATTGAATGGGTACTTGAAATTTCAGTATGAAAGGAGCTAAATCAATTTGCTCACCTCTTGGGGGTCATTTCAAACTTACCAAAAGATCTTGTCCTTCAACGAGTGAAGAGAAGAAGAAGATGGAAGCAGTACCCTATTCTTTAGCAGTTGGTAGTTTGATGTATGCTATTGTATGTACTCGTCCAGATATTGCATATGCAGTTAACGTGATATGCAGATTTCTATCAAATTGGGGCAAAGATCATTGGGAAGTAATAAAATGGATCATGCTGTATCTCAAAGAAACTTCTACTTTGTATTGGGACTTTTGGGAGCTCAGCCAGTTTTGACAGCGTATACAGATGCAAATATGGCAGGAGATCTTGACAACAGAAAGTCTAAATCTGGTTACTTATTTATTTTTGTAAGGGGAGCTGTTTCTTGGCAGTCAAAATTGCAAAAAAGTGTTACTTTGTCTACAACTGAGGCTAAGTATATTGCGGTTACCAAAGCAGATAAAGAGATGGTATGGATGAAAAGGTTTCTTGAGAAGCTCAATGTGAAGTAAGGTGAGTACATCATTTACTATGATAGTCAGAGTGCTCTTGAGCTAAGTAAGAATTCTACTTTCCATTCTCGTACTAAACACATTGATGTGAGGTATCATTGAATACATGGAGCAGTTCACAAGAAGTTAATGCAGTTGAAAAAGATTCACACTAATAAAAATATTGCTGACATGTTGACCAATGTTGTTACCAAGTAGAAGCTTGAGTTTTGTGCCAACAGGCCGGAATGGATTCCAAATAATTGGAGTTTTGGGGTGTACCTCTCTCATGGACTGGAGGGGAAAATTGTTGATCTTAACCATTTTTTTGGCCCATAACTAAAACTCCAGCCCATTTAATGTTTATTACTTGGGTCATTATTTTTAGGGCAAAATACACAAGTAAGGAATTTGAAAGATAAGATTTCATACTTAAGAAACTTATTTTTTTAGTTCAAAAATCAGTTTTTTTTTTTAAATATATAATTAAATTGGTAATTAAATAATTAAGGTCACAACTATATAATTTATGATCACAGGTCACAAGTCACAAATTTTATAATCACGACATCTAAGTCACAAATTATGAAAATTTAGTTCACAATTTAAAAATCTCATAAGTCACAACTTATTTATCAGTCACAAATATCAATTTTTTTGAGTCACAACTTTTTTTGATTGCAAATCTTGAATTTATGAGTCACAATTTTTACAATTTGTGATCACAATTTATTTTTCTCATACAATAATATAAATTTTGGTCACAATCACAAATTTCTTAGTCACAAATCTTGATTTTTTAGGTCACAATTTTTTTTGATCACAATTCTCGATTTATTTGGTCACAACTTAACAAATTACGAGTCATAACTAATTTATTAATTACAAATCACAAATTTCACATGACACAATTTATTTCAAGAGTCACAAATCACGAATTTTATAGATAACAGGGTCACAACTTATTTCAAGATCACAAGTTTTAAAATAATTGGTCACAATTTAAAAATGTATGAGTCACAATTACAAATTAGTCACAATCTTAAATTTTTTTAGGTCACATATCATTTTTTATTCACAAATAACAAATTTATTGGTCACAATCTATCTTAATATCCCCACCACCACACCACCACTGATGTCGACTGTTGCAAACACAATCATCACTAGCACCGACCTCAGCCAACAACCACCACCACTACAAAAATTATAGCAGATTAGATGAGGTGCCAAGGAAACAACCACCACAACAAATCGCACCACCACTTCATCTCAACTGCACCACTGACCATTGCCAACAACCACCAACACTTCATTTCACCTACATCATAAACAACCACCACAACACCTGCATCACGACCACCCATACCACCACAACCAGAAACGACCACCACAACACTTGCATCACCGACAGTTGCTAACACTCGCACCACCACTTCATCTCATCTCACCTCACCTCAACCAACAATCACCACCGCCACCCCCATCAACCCGACCCAACCACTACAGAAATTACATATGTAAAACACCCATATCTCCTAACACCATTGTCGAAACTAGAAGAGAAGAAAAAAAGACATAGGAGATGCGCCACTAGCAGCGGCAGTGCCCCTTGCTGGAGACAATAGCTGCGATCTGACGACTGCAACACTACTTCACGATCTACCACCACTGGAAGTAGTTGTCTTCGACGATGAGAGGTGTGAAAGCAAGTGGATCGGGCGAACGGTTTATTTGCTCATTAAGCCACAATCTGTACCCACTCCACTGCGATGTCCGCTGCCAGTAGCATGTAACTCGTCGTCGATGAAATCTGCTTGGTTGTGCCGCCGAGGATGTGGTGGAGGGCTTGGGGAGAGTCTAGAAAGAGTTGAGGAAATGATAGATAAGTAAAATTAGGGTTTGAGGTGTAGATGGTGCGTGAGCCGTGAGGTAGGTTAAATAATTAAATGAATTAAAAATATTTAAATAAAAGTTAAATAAAATCTGAGTTTTGAATAGATATAAGTAAATTTTGAATTTTGAATTTAGAACTTAATAAATATGAGAGCATGTAATTTCCACTTATAATTTTATTAAAGCTTTGGGACGAAGTGATGCAATGTATTAATTAAGTTAAAGCATAACCTAAGGAATTTTGAAATGAAGCCACAAGCTGCGACATTTACTTACGCTGGCAGAAGCTGGAAATTCAAGCAGACAGAGGCCGAGTTCTTGCAGGGTCTTCTTCATTTTCAGTTGAAATATACACACGTACACGCATCAAATAATGGACGAATAAAGGTGCATTTTCTAGTATTATCTTTGGGGAAGAAAGTGTTGATTACTAATGTGTTCTTCTTCTTGTTCAAGATTTGAGGTTCTCTAAATATTATCTTAAAATGATTTAAGTGCTATTTATTCTCCATTATTACTGTTATTGTTGGGTTCCATCTACTATATTAGATGATATATATTGTGGTTATCAAGATTAATTCTTGAATGTGTGTATTGAGTTACTACTAAATTTATGACAAAAATTTAAGGAAGAAAACATTGTATTCTTATTATTTGATAATAGTGGAATTATCGATTAGTCCTGTCGATTTTCCCTTCTCATTGAGAGATTTTACGACGTTAAATAATTTTTGGTGTTATCGCATTATCATTTATAATTTCGATATTTTATTGTTTGTGATTTTAGCTTGACTTGAATTAAGTTGTTAATTTGCTATTTTAATCATACGAAATTTGAAAAAAATATTTGCCGTTCTTACTCATGTTGACAATTCTATTAATTATCCAATTTCCCAACACATCACTTGCGACCCATTTCAAACTACACGAATAAACTAATGTACACGTGAAAGCCTTGTAAATTATCACTTGTGATTTAAAGAGTTTCCTCACCAATGATAATTATATAATTAATTATATATAAACTCATTTCGAAAGAGTATAAACTATTTAAATTACTAATAATAATAAAAACGTCCTTTACACGTTTTATGTGTATATACATAATTAAGAATTTTTCAATTAATCTTAGCGTACTATATTTTATTTGCCACCATGTATATTTTACCCTCCGTTTGACAAACTTGTTTTTAAACATATTTTTTCCTACACAATTTCTCAAATCACTTTTTAATCACACACATTTTACCTAAAAAATATTAAAAAAGCATGTTTTAAAACAAAAAAAAACTTTTAGGTTGTTTGTTAAATTTTTTTTATTTAAAAACATGTTTTTTATGTTTTTTAGGTAAAATGCGTGGTTGAAAAATAGAAAGAGAAAATATGTATGGTAAAAAAGTGATTTGAAGAATTGTGTAGAAAAAAACATGTTTAAAAACATGCTTACCAAACACAACCTAACAAACAGAAGCTAATTGCCCCTCCATGGTGGTATTAAAAAAAAAAAAATTTAGAGGATTTTAATAAAGAAGAAAATGATGGAATGCATAGTTAAAAAATGGTGAATTTTATAAAATAAAATATATAATTAAGCATTTGTTCGGCGGCTAAAGTTTTGATTATAAACATTTTTTTTTTCAAATCTCGAGGTAAATAAATGGTTAAAAATTGGAGAGAAAAAATATGTGTGGTTAAAAAGTTGTATTGAAAATTAAAATAATTATAAATAAAAAAAAAAAAAAACCAAAGAATCCGAACACATAGTAAAATAAATAATTGACTTCGACTTAAATTAAGAGCTCGCTTGGTGTAAAAGACTTTGAAGGAAATTTGGATTTTTGAGAGAATGTATGGTTGAAAAGAGATTGAAAAATTTGAAAATGATGAATCCCATAAAAATGTGTGGTTGAAAATACATTTTGAGAAAATTGTTCAAAAACTTCTAGATCAAACAAGCTAAGATTTCATACAAACATAGGTTTTTATCCTACTAATATATAACGTGTGCGATACACGTGATATTATAACGATATTATTATATCTTTATTCAAGTATATATATTTTTGAAATTGAATAAAAATTCTGCAAATTTCCTTACATGTTTTAACCAAAAAAATAAGCCCTTGTTTGACCCTATTATTTTGGGAAAAAATTATAGTTTTGAATAGTATTTTTTTTAGGATGTGTGGTTAAAAAATGTTTGAAACGTAAAAAATGGTAGACTTGACTAAAATAGATTGTTGAAATTGAGTGTTGAATAAATTTGGTTTACAAAAAATGAGGGCCAAACAAGGGCGTGTCGATTTAAACAATCTCAATATCGAATTCAATTTACCCTAAACATTATTCAAATTTCTAAGTACGGAATACCCTTATCAATAATACTATCATATTTCTTCTAATTATTGATTACTAAATTCTTTAAATTTTGTATCTCCTAAAATGTATTTTTAGGCTACCTTATTCGGAGAAATTGAAGTTCGGAGGATTTCTTCTTCTATGTGTGTATATAGTTCATAATAAATCCATTACTGCAGTGAAAAAAGAATAACAAACATCATTTGGTAATTTATCTAATTTTAAAATCAAGATGAAAAAAATCAATAGTGATCTGAAGTAAAAAATGTTTATTATGCATGTGAAGTTAGAACTCAGAACAACATTTGATCATAAATTTCTAAGAAAAATTGAGATTTATCTAATCTAGGTTCCCTACTAAGGTATGGTTATTCAAGATACAGAAGATGTCACATTTAATTAGAGTAATGTTTGATCAGGAAAATTGTTCTGAAATTTGTGACTTCAAATTTCTAGTTCAACAAATTGATCCATAGTGCTGTGAATTCCAAAGTAGTACACACATTTCTTAAAATTAATAGAACTACCGCAAACTATTATCTCAAATTTTGCTACTACCTAATGAGAGTGTTTATCGATTTGATGGAATAAACAAAATAACAACATTCCCTTGTGATTATTTAACGTAGTAAACACAAGAAATGGGTTAAAAAATATAGTATAAAGAGTCGAGGTGAACAAAATACAATACATATTTACAGAATATTAACTTATGATTGCGCATACCTCGTGACATTTTTATAAAGTGTAAAAACTAAAATCTCACTTTAAAATTCGAATACAAAATAAAAATATGTACATATATATAAACCAACTTAAAACATAAACAAATCATCTTCTCAAGAAATTTGTACTTCGAAATTTCAACGTAAAAATTAATACAATAAGAATTTAAATTGATTGGAAAATAAAGCTTAATTAATTTTCATACAATTAATATTTTAGAAAAAATTTTTACATGCATAATACTTCAATAATTGACTTTCTGAACTAGAGATGACAATAGGACAGGTACCCCCGTCCCGTGAGAAGAATATCAAAATCATACCCACGCCCATTACCTGTTAAATCAAAACAGGGTATCCCGACCTGGCCCTATTTTATTTTTAACATAAGAGCCTGTTTGGTAATGAGAAAAATTTTAGTTTTTGTGATTTTTTATTTTTATTTTTCTTATGGATGTGTGGTTTAAAAAAGTTTGAAAAGTCAAAAATAGTGGACTTGACTAAGAATTGATGGTTGAGATTGAGTTTGAAAAGTTGAGGTAAAATTTTTACCGTTACCAAACAAGCTCTAATTTTCTTCAAGTTTTTAACCTTTTTCCCCACTAAAAAGAAGTAAAAATCAAAAGAACCAAACACCTAATTCATCACAGAATAAAAAATGTTATCATAAGTAAGAAATTGTATCTTGAAAGTGTGCTATTTGCATTATTTGAATTAATTTTTTTTAATGTAAATTGCGGGACGGGTCAGCCAAAACCCGCCTCCTCGAACCCGTTTGGGTAATTGATATTAAACCCAAACTCGCCCAATCGATCCATGTGGCGGTTTCTTTCCTCCCCATTAGGGTCGAGTCCTATCGGGTTCGAGTCGAAACAGATTTTTTTGCCATCCCTATTTTGAACAAAGAAGTGAATCTTCACAACACTCTATTTTTATGGATTTGGTGAGAATATAAACAATGTCAAGTTAATATTTAACAAAGAAACTTAAAATTGGAATATGACTAATAAAGAATAAAATGTTTAGTGTAAAAAGTGAAAATGATTTTTTTTTTTTATACAAATAAAAAAAATAATTCAAGGATTACACATTTTTTTCCTCATATTAATTGAAGGATGTTTATGAACATTAAATTATCTAAGAGTTATTAATTTTCATTTAAAAGATTTTTAGTAAAAAAGTGAAGAATTTATATTGTAAATATATGAAAATATTTTTTATCGACAATACGATTGTAAAATATAATAAAATGTTAAAAAATTATACATTAATTAAAAATAACAATATATATGATATTATTAAAATGTTTGAAGGTAAAATAATAAAAAACGGTTCTCTCTTTAAAGCCTTTTACAAGTAGGTTTTTTTTTTTTTTTTTTAAAAAATTATTATATGCATGTAAAATTTTAATTCAAGAAGTACATATTTTTTCTTTTTCTCATATTAATTGAAGGCGTATTATAAACTATAAATTATATGAGAGTTATTGATTTTATTTTAAAGATTTTTAGTGAGAAAGTTAATAGTTTAGAATCTTAGAGCGTTTGGTATTGTTTAAGGCACTGTTTGGTGGCGTTACCAAGGGAATTGAAATTATTTTGTTGATTTATTTGAGTTTTCTCGGTAAGACGTGAAGTTAAAAATTGGAGAGAGAAAATGTGTATGGTTAAAAAATGGTAAGAAAAATTGTGTAAATTAAATTTTATGTCTTTTTCAAATTAATGGCTTAGCCGAACAAAGCCTAAAATGATTTTTTTTTTTTTTTGAAATAAATAGTAATTTTTAGAAGATTGGATGATTGAAATTTGGTTGAAAAATCAAATATCGTGGGCTTGACTTTTAATGGTTAAGATTGAGTAGTGTAAAAAAATGAGAAAAATTTAATGAATACTGAAAAAGGACTTGATTGTAAATGTATGAAAAATATTTTTATTAACAATACGAAAATAAAAAGAAATTAAATATTAAAAAAAATATTAATTAAAATTAAGAGTGAATATGAAATTATTAAAATAATGCAAGGGTAAAATAGTTCCAAAAAATTTATCATTAATTAAGGACTTTTAAAAAGTAAAGTATAGATTATTGATTTCAATCATTAATATAATTTCATTTCAATAAATACTACAGTAATTCTCCGTCATTCCCTCACCTGAGACCACCTAACACTCTCTCTAGTCTCTGCCAAACATTCCCGAAATTCCCATTGTTTTTCATACTTGTGCTCTTTTACCGCCATAACCCGGCTAGAGACAACTCAAATTATTGAAGGTTTCTACAGGAAGGTGCGATTTGCTTCAAAATAGCTTCAGACTTCGGTATAATCATACAGAATTGTTATTTGTTCATTTCAGTGTTTTTACTGTGTATTTTTCAAACGATTTCGATCTATTCTACACAGCACTGCTGATTTTTTTACGTGTCCGTGTTTCTTGTGGTTCTCTTAGTAATCTTGCCGATATAATGTTTTTGCTGCTGATATTCGGGTTGGTTCTGTGCAGTTTTTGACCCTTTATATTTTTTATTTGCTTATATTATGGGGTGATTAATGCTTAAGTATATAATATTCATTTATATTCTGTGTGTACACAGCATATTATATGGTGGTTAATACTTAAGGAAATGACTGCTCAGTACTTCCCAATTAAATCAGTAATTTGAGTTGCAACACGAAGGGGTTTGTGAGTTCCTTGAATTAAAATTTCAATGTGTTCTGAAACGGAATTATTGCAATTTATATACCAGTTTATAAACCACACAATTTCCCAAACCATTTTTTAATACACATATTTTCTCTCTCCATTTTTCAACCACACATTTTACCTCAAAACAGTAAATAAACCAGTTTATAAACCGCTAAAGTGTTACCGAACGGGCGTGGCTCCAGGTTAATTTAGTACATGCATGAGTAGTTCTACCAGTTCAAGTACTGTTAATTTCCCTGTTTCTGGGTACTGTTTTAAGTGATTGTAGGCACTTAAACAGAAACTCAGCGACTTGTGGAAATGATATTATAATTGAAAGCAGTGGTACTAATGTAGAGAAAAGTACAAATATAAAATGGAAAAGGGATATGATACCCGGCATTCGAAAAGCCAGAGTTCACTCCCAGGTTTTTTACACACTCCACTGATGAGTGCAAGATTTTCTTCTCCCTTTATCTATAGTGAGCTGGCGCCACACTTACACAAGAAATTTCCCCACAACTTCCCTCCTTAATCAACTCACAAATTGCTAAAACAATTCAGCATAATCATAAATTTAACTCAATTACATCTCTGGCTGCATGGATTCCTCTTTCCTTGTGTGAATCAGTGACATGAGCTTCCATTTCTTCCCCTTTAGCTTGATTTGCCCATTTTGCCCTCCTAGATATACGACTAGAGTCAGTGCCCTATCAGATATATCCCATCCATATTTTTGCTAAAAGATGGTTGAAATAAATTAATATATATATATATATAAGATTTGTGACCATCTTAATTTGAATGGGGCATTCTGAGGATTGAACTCGGGACCTCTTGCACCCAAAGTGAGAATCATACCACTAAATGCCCTGTTATAGTCCATTATTTTGTCCTTTGAGACTTGTAATTTCTTGCTTTTCTTTATATCGATAGATATGGTAGGGGTATTGCCAACACCCACCATCAACAGCCTGGGATCTAGGTGGAGGCCTAACAATCCTCCAAGGCTTTGGTGGCGTTTCGAATTAAAAACAAAAAACTGTTCTAGTAAGCCTTTCGACTATTATGCTTCTAGAAACTCATTTCACAAAGTCTTTGATCTATTCACCATAGGCAATCAAAGGGAGCTTTGATCTCAGAATCTGCAATTAACATACAGTTCTCTGGTTTTGGATGATAAAAAGTTCCTACGTGCATATGTGTCGTGAAATACCTTATTTTAAATTGCAATCCAAGTCATGAAAATTTAATGAGCTGTGGAAGGTAATAGAAATTGGAATAATGCTCGTTGTGGTGTAATTTTGTGAATGATTGGTTCTCGTGATGTCGCTGTCGCTAATGCTTTCTCGACATTCCTACGTTTTAGTAAATATTGCATGACCTTGGCTGCAATCTGTTGACCTTTCCTGAGTTTGATCCATCTCATTTTGTTGGAGAAGATCTGTTTTACCACTGGCATAATGATTGAGTTGACTTCGTATATCATCTTAGTTTCACAGAAATTTAGTTGAAAGGAATTAAAAAAAAAAAGTAAAATTTTATGACCACCTTAATTTGACTGGGGCATTCCGAGAATCGAACTCGGGACCTCTCGCACCCAAAGCGAGAATCATACCACTAGACCAACTGCTGTACTGTCAATTATTTTGAACCTTGAAGCTTTTAATTTCTTGCTTGTCTGTATATTAGCTGTTCTAGACAACTTTTGACTATTATTCTTCTAGGAGCACATTTCATAGAAGAATTCTATAAATTCTTGGTAGGAAATCAAAGGGAGCTTTGATCTCAGAAGCTACAGTTAAGCGACAGTTCTCTAATTTTTGGTGATAGAAAGTTCCTACATGTGTTGTGAATACCTTCTTTAAATCGATAATCGAGACTTGGAAAAATAACGAGCTATGCAATGTTTAATATAATGGAGGATTGTTTCTAGTTATGCTGCTGTTGCTAATGCTTTTTTTCACATGTATTCATACTTTTTAATATTTGGCTTGAGTTTGATCCATCTCAGTGTCTTGGAGAAGACTGTTATACCCACTATAGCATAATGGTTGAGTTGATTTTCATTTATGATATTTTATCCTTGTCTGAAATTTATTTGAAAAAAAAGGTTGGATTCATGACAACCTTAACTTGACAGGGCACTCAAAAAAATCAAACTCAGGACCTCTCACACCCAAAGCGCTATACCAAATTCCCAATTACTGATGATTTCTGGCACTCACTGTCGTAAGTTATATTGCCAGTGTTGCTATCACTGTTATGTATCTAGAATATATACTTCCAAATTTTGGTACGAATCCATACTGGATGTGTCCTGTTTCAGGAGAATGAACTGTTGATAGAATTCCATTTCCACTTGACCTCTCTTCCAATGTTGATCAGAAAATATATCCATGCCATGTGCTAGTTAAAAGTTGCTTTGGATTTTCGCATGCTGCCGGACAAGGAGTGACAAGAAGCTGAAGGTTCACTTTTACATTTCACAAGTCACCTTCCTGCCACACAGAAGTGCACATGTACATGCTCAAGGCTTATTTGCACGATTTTAAAATTTTCTTACCATCTAAATGCTGTGGATAGATCACACACTATTTTCTTATGATGATGCAGATAAAACCTCTGTGACATCTGTTGTTTTAATAGCTGCTGCTTGTAAATACCTATTGTGCAATGGAGCACAGCAAATTGCGCAGGTGAGCTTAGTGTCAATTATTAATTCAGCTTGAATTTCTGGATCATGCTAAGCAGTGGCGGAACTAGGAATTATACATTGCTGGGGCGAAAAATATGAGTGGGGATGCCCCCCTCCTGGGGATTCATCTTTTTTATTTTTTTAACTAGAAGGATTGAAATCGACGATTTTATATACCTAATAATAATAATAATAATAATAATAATAATACTCCTTCCGTCTCGTGAAGATAGACTTGCTCCTATTTTCACATAGATTAAGAAGATGTCAATTAATGTAGTTAGAAATATAAACTTTTCTTACATTTTACTAATATAGTCCTACCTAATTATATTTGTTTATAACAATGGATATTAAATAATGACATATTTGAAAATTTAAAAATATGTTGACTTTCAATAAAGAAAGTGGCTTATAATTTGGGACGGATAAATAAGGAACACAAGCCTATCTTCACGGGACAGAGGTAGTATATCTAAGTTAATCCGTAAGCTTATTGGTCAAAACAATAATAATTAAAATGGTATATTGTAGACACTTGTTCGATTAACGTACGTGCCCTGAAAACTTTAATAAAGAAGGTCAACATTTCGAAATGCTAGTTTGAAATGTTCTATTTTGAGGAGTCGTAACTTTTGCTACGGTTGATTGTATTTCGTTCCGACAATGATACGGGAAACTACGTCGTGAATATTTTAAAATGGTATATTGAAAGTTTAGTTTTGATAGTAGTAAAAGTCCTGAAAAATAAGATGAAAATAGCTAGTCTAATTCATTTTTTTATTAAGGGGCTGTTCGGAAAGCAATTTTTTTTAGCATCAGAGTTCAGCTACACGTCAAGTGCAATAATTCTAAACTTTTTCTACATTTAATTCCCAAATTACCCTCAGATTCTCTCCAATTCCGCCAAAAATGTTGGAAAAATATGGAAAGATTACTAGGGCAAATTTGACTTAAAAACTTTTTGACAAACAAAAATGTGCGCTGTCAAAAATATTGGTAGGGCAGAGGCCCTACCTTGCCCAGGCGTAGATCCACCCCCGATGCTAAGTAAGTTATTTGATGCCGAAAGCCCATTTTGGCTAATGTTTATAATTGGTCAAACAACCTTTCATCCACATGTTTTGTGGAACCTACAAGTACTACCCACTTATCTACTAGATTACCACTCATTTCAATCTATTCATAATTTAAACCATATAAACAACTCCTAACACGCTTTAAAATATTTACATAATTCCATTTTCTACTGTGGGCAGTCAAAAATACCTGTTATTTGGTTTTTATATATTACTGAAATAAGCAGTTTACAGTAATATACCAATTCTTGAATTCTTCCTTGACATAATAATCTTCCGTTCTCTTTATATTCATATTCCATATTTGGTAGCATCTTTTCAGCAACTCTGCTGCTGAGGTTCCTCATAAACTTTTGATCGATTATTCCAGAGCTGATAATATCAACAATATCTAAAACTTTCAGTAGGGAAATATATATTTTAAGCTTAGAATACATTATTGAGGCAGGCAAGTGAATCATCAATAGATAAGACCTTTTAGTGGGCAGTAACTGTTTACTCATAAAGTTACATTATCAAGGCAATTGAACTGACAGTATACTATCTTTCCAGTAGGGCAACAACTATGTCTTAAAAATGTTACATTATTAGATCTAGCTTTAGCATAAGCTTTATGCATAAGCATAAGCAATATCAATGTTAGATACAGTTTTTTTCCCCTTGATTCTTTTATTTAATAGCAGATTTTTCCAGCTTCACTAGGAAATAAAAAAGTGCTTTGTTTGTGGCTGACTACAATATTTCATAAAATGGGGCATTCCGAGAATCGAACTCGGGACCTCTCGCTCCCGAAGCGAGAATCATACCACTAGACCAAATGCCCTGTTGTATTTTATTACTTTGTTCCTTGGATCATGAACCTGTTTGACAAGTCTGACCTGAGTCGATCAAACCATAGAGTAGTATGAGAATTGTAGAAGAATGGAAAAGGGGGAGAGAAGGGAAGAGGAGAGGAGAAGAGAGGAGAAAAAAGGGAGAGAAATGGAAAAGATAGATGGCCAGGAGAGAGAGAGAGAGAGAGAGCGAGAGAGAAGAAATTTAAGAGAGTGCTGTGATTTTATTTAATAATAATCAAAAGGTTCCTAACAATGAAAAACCACCTTCATACTTGTACTATAAGTCCCTAATGAAATATGGAAAATTACCTAATAATAATTAAGGAAATGAGGAAAATCACTTTAAATAATTGTAAAATAATTCTTATTCAAATCAATGGCAAGTCTTTCATAATTATCCTTATTGAATATCCTTCATAGCCTCTCACTACAGTACCTGGAATTTTTAAATGGTGTAACTGGTAAGTGCTTGACAAGAAATGTGATGATTGGTTTAATTTTTATGAATAATAATGTAACCAAATTTTTCTTTGTTTCTTTTTTCCTATGCTGACTTCAAAATGCCCTTCATTTCTCATTTGTTCTTCTTGGAGATTGTTAATAACTGATAATTGTATTTCCTTGTAGTTGATTTATTGAGACTTCAAGAAAAAAATTATCTAGGATTCATGACCACCTTAATTTGAATGGGGGCATTCTGAGAATTGAACTCGGGACCTCTCGCACCCAAAGCGAGAATCATACCACTAGACCAAATGCCCTGTTGTAGTCAATTCTTTTGGCCCTGTAATTTTCATCTTACTTTTAAAGTAGATAAACTATTCTGGTCAGCCTTTTGACAATTATGCTTCCAGAAGCACATTTTACAAAACTATGAGATCTATTCCCCATAGGAAATCAAAGGTATTATTGAACTCAGAGGCTACAATTAACACTTAACAGGGAGTTCTCTAGTTTTGGGACAGTAAAATATGCTTACGTGTATATTAGCTGTGAAGTTCCTTTTTAAAATGCAATTTGATCGAACTGTGCACGGGAACAGACTTTTGTATAATGCTCAAATCTCAATGTGGTATAATTTTTTGCAGGGTTGTTTGTAGTGATGGTGCTTCTGCTAATCCTTTTCTTGACATGCAAACTACTTTTTAATATTTATGTTATTGCTTCGGCTGCAATCTGTTGACCAAGCCCGTGTTTGATCCATCTCAATGTCTTGGAGAAGATCTGTTTTACTAGTTTGGCATGACAGAGTTGACTTCAGTTCATTCATGATAGTTCATCTTTGTTTCCCTGAAATTTAGTTAAAAAAGAAATAATAAAAAAAATAAAAAATGTAGGATTCAAAATCACTATAATTTGATGGGGCATTCCGAGAATCGAACTCGGGACCTCTCGCACCCAAAGAGAGAATCATACCACTAGACCAAATGCCCAATTATTGATTATGTTTAGCACTCAGCTATATCTTTACTCCACATAAGAAATAGTATACACTGGGTTAGTAAGTCTTGAAGCGATGTGAATTTTTACGTCTCCGTTGTCACTTATCATTATTATAAATCTAGAATTTATTCTACCAAATTTTGGTATGTATTCATACTATACACCTCCTGTTCCTGTAGAATGAACTGCTGACAGAATTTTATTTCCTCTTGGCCCTACTCCAATGTAGTTCAGATCTGTGGAAGAAAAAAAATATATTCATATGCTGGTTAAAAATGTTTTCATTTGAAGCTGGGCAAGGAGCGACAAGACGCTGAAGTTTCACAGTTGGATTTCATACATTCACCTTCTTTCCACACAGATGTGCACATGTACATGTTCAAGACTTATTTGCATGATTTGACGTTCTCGTAATGTTCTAGTTGCTTTGGATAGATCACACTATTAATATTTTTCTTGTTGATGAAGTAGGTAAATTCCTGGCTGACGCGTTGTTTCAATAGCTGCTACTTTTAAATGCCCTATTATGTTATGGAACACAGCAAATTTTGCAGGTGAGCTTTGCATCATTGACTAAATTCGCTTGAATTTCTGTACCTTGCTAAGTTATTTTGAGGCCAAAACTTAATATTTCTATTTCTGTAGTGTGGACTTTCATTACCCTGTTATTTGTTTTTTAAAAATTACTAAAATTGCGGTCTATAGTAACACACTGATCCTTGATTTCTCCTTGACATAATAAATAATCCATTTTCTATATTCTTAGTCCATATTTTGGTAGAATCTTGTCAGCAACCTTTGTGGTGACTTTTCTCTTATACTTTGGATCTAATGACTCCTAGAAGTTACAGAATCAACATTATTTAAACCTTTCAGTAGGGCAATAAATTTTGGGTGGTGCTAACCCCCCCCCCCCCCCCCCCTTCTCTTTTACAGTGAGGGGGCCTGTATATAGGCCTCCTGTACAAGGTGGGTTTCCCATAAATTTTTTCTGCATAGGTTGCATTATTGAGGCAAGCAACTAAATCAATAATATTGAGACCTTTCAGTCGGAAGTAACTGTTTCCTCATAATCTTAAACTATTGAGGCAACAATATATAATCCTTCCAGTATGCCATCAACTTTTTCTTAACTTGTGATATTAATGTTAGTTTATCTTTGATTCTTTTACTTAAGGTTTGACTAGGAAATATAAAAGTGCTTTGTGGCTGA